>OX638225.1:6277500-7527500 GCA_951805285.1 Thymelicus acteon | reverse complement strand
CGAGGCGCGCAGGACTCGGGCCCGCGGCCGCGGTGTCGCAGTGTCGCACACTTGCCGAACTTACTGCGACACCGGATTTTCTATCGACCACATGCACAACCTCGTAACGCTAGTTGTCGCAATCGAACCTACGCCGTCGCCGCACCGGGCCGAGGCCGCCGCCCGCCGCCCGCCGCCCGCCATCACTACACTTGTTCAATTAGACGCTTCCAACGCACACTCCTAAAACATAATATATGTGCCACTACAGAAGGCAGATGACGTACAAAACACATCCTTTTGTAGAGGTCAGAATATATCCATCATAAAGCGCCACAAGAAATTCCGACGTTTCCTGCGATATGCTTATTATTTCGGAGATCCTCTTCAAGTCACAAAACCTACACTAATCTAATCTAGCAACTACTCGACCAAGCAGATCTATTGAGAAGACTTAAAAGAACAAAAAAGTTAAGAGTTTGAGTTAGTGTACTGCAATTGTCATAATATAATGTCTTATACTCATATTTAGTTGGATTGGATTACGTGTTCAGTTCATTCATCACACATTCGCGTGGAGACAACTAATCGAGGGATAGTTTCTCTGATATCACATATTTCGTTAAATGCATCCATCGCCACTTACCATCAGGTGGGATTGTAGTCAAGCATTAACTTATAAGTTGATGAATAGTCACTATAAACACGAAAGATAAAGCTTTTTTGGCTTTGGCTTTGAATGAAAACTGGTGCCGAAAAGTACAACATGATCTGTCTTATCCATTTAATTAGACTATTGTTTTGACTCGTAAAACATTAATGAGACTTACGCCCCAACTCAGTCTCTAACGGTTACTTAAATTGTTCCTTAGTACAAAACTTGTATGGTGATTCTTTATTAGGGAGCGATTAAAGTAAGCGTTAGTGACTCTTGAGTTGGGGCGTTAGACTTATTTCTGTAAACCAGATCTAGCCGAAAAAAGTCGAAATAAAAATATGCATAACTATAGTATTAGCAGTATCTCATTGCACTTGTTAAAATATTGCGCGTTCACTCAATACTATAGTGGATACCCGGCGTGATCCACTACGCTAAAAACTTTTCTGATGAGAATGACAGATCAGTGTTTTTGTGTTGACGTTGACACGCTATCTTTACATATTATCTTCAAATTTTTATACGGGAAAAGTGGAAAATCGACTTTATCAATGGACCGAATGTGCCTAATGCATTGTTTCAGTGGTCTCAAACCACCTTCGGATTGTTGCCTTTCAAATGAAACTATTTTGAGGCATATCGGTTGGACATCCGTACAAACATTGTTTTTAACACCCGTTAGCTCAGTTTTGCAGAAACACATCCATTTGACGTTAACAGTCGATGAGACGGATTCTATTTCGGTGGCACCGTGAACTAGGAAGGCGATTTGCGTAAAGCGAGGTGAGTGAGGTGAGTGAGTGCGTAGATTGCTGAGCGTGCTGGTAGATGAAGTGGTGAGGCAAGGTGGCGTTGCGCTAGGTGTCTCAAGTGCAGGCGAGGCGGCGCGGGGTGTGGGGCAGGGGCAGGGGGGTTAGGGGGCAGGGGAGCGCCGGCTGCCAGACAGCGGGGCTCCGCGGGGAGGCCAGCAGCAGCCTCTTGCAACGAGCACGCCACTTGGACAAGTTGGCGCGAGCGCTGCTCTACTTTGTTATTAAAAGTTGCATATTAATGACTGATACATTCTCCCGGTGACGCTGACGCCTCGTTTAACATTTTCATCGTTTAAATTGCGATAACACGATGTTCACCACCGAATCGCAATATAACCTACAATATGTACATACAATGAAGTCCATACTAATTACCTACTACTAAGGACTTAGTAGGTAGGTACTTCCTACATAGTCTTGCCATAAGTACTGTTACAGCCTTGTTTAATTTGAATATCAAATACTAGCGAGAAAAGTTTCGATTGATTATGAATAAGGAACTTTCGCACTATCTTAAAATTAATGATTGATTTTCTCTCATTTACTAAAACCGGGCAAACGGGTGTAAGGCCAAGCGCAATGTAGGGTTCCGAAGTAGTAAGTTTATCGACTTTTACTCATTAACTACATGTATATGCTAATATAGCCGTGACAGTTTTCCTTGTAAATGCATCATAATATAACCTATTTATGACAAATTTTTCACTTGTCCAACTCCAACCGTTTAGCTGGCAGGGGGACTTGACTCCAACAAAAATTAGCACTTTAAAGCCAAATATTTCGCAAACGGACCCCTAATTCCAAAAATGGTCTTAGAAGACCAATACTATTTTTGAAATACCTTTTCAAACATACCCCGGTACGCCACGAATAAAAAAATCATCCTCACGTTACGTGTAGGGGAGGTACCCTGAAAAAAATGTTTTTCAATATTTTATTCTACGATTCTAGTTCTTAAAAATATGTATATTCATGCCAAATTACAGCTTTCTAGCATTAAGGATCTCGGCGCTTTGCTTCGGACTGACGGACAGACGAACGGACGGACATGGCGAAACTAGAAGGGTTCCGATTTTACTTCGGAAACCTAAAAAGGAGAGGACGTAAAATGAAGACACCGACGAGTTATGCGCTGCACCGCTGCAGCTACGCGCTTTTTGAGGTTTTTAATTTGAACTGCGACAAATTTGAAATACTTATAACTCCCCATGAGTTATAAGTATTTTTTTATCTTACTATCACATGATTTCCTGATGTTTCGAGTTTCAAAGACCGTAAAAAAGCGGCGACCTCGTACGGTAAGGACGCCAGCGATCATCCAAGCACTATGGGCGCGAATCATAGATTGCGATAATCCAACAAAGTCCCGTCCAGAAGCAAATCATTTTAGCTCTTCAGGTAGGGATATGCAAAACTACCATCAATGTTAAAGGAAGACCTTGGACTCCAAGCTTATCGACGGTAAATAAACAAGGCATTTCCGTAATGAGCCTATAAAATTTTTGATTGATTGATTGAACATTGAAGAAAGTTACAACAAAATGATAAAATGTATGCCCATTGCCCACGTCAATAAAGAAGAAAGTAGGCATATTCCGATAATCCAGCGTGGGCATTATCCTGCATCAATCATGGTTTGATTTGAAGTCTCATATGAATATGAGCCCGAAGGCTTACCTGTGATGTTTCTCTGTGAAAAAGGAGTGAAAATCTGTGTTTTTGAGTATCAAAATACTGTCCTTAAACATGTTACCACAAGGTTGTGGAACCTCTTCTTCAAAAAATTATCGAAAATCCATAATTACTATTCCAAAAAGTGGGTGACCGCTAGTGGCAAAAATTTCTTGAGCGCTTCCGTGCTTCGGAGGGCACGTAAATCCGTAGGTCCCGATTGTTATCGTAAGATAACAGTCGTTAAGCCATGTCGGAGGCCTTCGGGCGGTTTGAAAATCTTCTGACACTCGGGTTGGCCACTAAACCCTCCACCAATCCGCACTGGAGCAGCGTGGTGGAGTATGCTATAGGCCTCCTTAAGAGGAGACACCCGTGGCAAGTAGTGGGCCATTAATGGGTTGAAGCCAGTTGGTTCAGGTGAATGGAACTTTGCACAGAGAATGAAGGAGTATTTGGAAAAAATGTAAAATAAATATTGTTAATATCATATGTAGTTTTTTTTTGTCTTATAGATACTTATAGAGTTACCTACGTAATTTACAGATATTGTATTAAACTAGCTGTCTGGGCGAATTTCGTTCGCCTAACAATCAGTGAATGTACTTTGTTGTTACTTTTAACTTTAATAGTTTTGGTAGGTTTAAAAAAATCAGAGATCATTAAAACCCTCTCCCTCTTCCCTCCCCCTCTCCTGTTTAACTATAGATAAGCTTATATACAAATTTTCACCCTTTTTAATTCGAAACTGACGAAGTTGCGTAGTAAGTTCCATCCCCTAAATTAACTTTTGAAGGGATGATTTTCCAAAAATGTGTTAAAATTAATAACTATAAACTTACATAACATACATAAAAATTTCATATTTATAACTCTAAAACTGACGAAGTTTACTTAATGAGTAGTTTGTCTAAATAAAACGCATTTGGTGTTTGTGCAAATTCATGTCAGTTGGTGAAAATCCTAGAAAACGATTTTAATGGTTTGTTTACATTTGTTTCGGCTGCAAATCGACCCTACTATAGGTTCTTAATTCTGATTTTCAAAATACAACGGTTAAACTCAAATAACCTACCCCACCTAATGGATATCAACGTATGACAACTACGAAACCAGATATTTAAAAAGGAAACTGTTATCAATATCAGTGCTTACTGACAGGCGAAATTTTTGGATCTCTAATAGTACACATGGTGAGAATTAAATGGAATTCTAATGATATTTTTGTAAACAGATAATAATCATTGTACGCATAAACGCTTTACGAGTTTCGTGACTAAGCAAAACATGGAATAAAGAGGAAATTTAAAGTTTGCTTCAGCAAAAATATGTCTGGCTTGACAAATAGATGGCTGAAAAAGTTATCTGAAGAATAGTTCTGGGAAGCTCTTTCAAATACATAATATAGAAACTGGATCTTAAGGTAACATCTGAAGTTCAAAACATTAAACTACCTAGATGCTACGATAAAATGAGAACAATTAACTAGAATCAGTTTGAAGAACGTAACATTCAGTTACGAATAGTGTTTTTAAAATGCTCGAGCCTCCCGAGTCTAGAGCTCATTGAATGCTTGAGTCGTATGAGAGCTCGAGCCTTCGCCTCGAGTCACACACGAAGGCTCGAGGCGGAGGTTCGAGCTCTACATCCAGCGGTCGAGTCGAAGCTCGAGCTTTGTCTTAAGGGCTCATTTAGTAATACTGTAATTTCAGGGTTCCGTGATCATAACGTAACCCTTATAGTTTCGCCATGTCCGTCTGGACATACAAGTTTATTATGTTAAAAAAGAGGTAGAATAAAGTCCTAAATAGACATTTTTTCAGGAAACCTCCTCTATTAAACTGGGGATGTTTTTTTTTATCTTCTACCTCATGTTATGGGGCAATGCAAAGACAATTTTGATTCAGAAATGTAGGGTTCCGTAATTGTAAGTTTATAGATTATTATGCATTAACTACGTAAGCTAGCATAACCGTTATAATTTTCCTTTTAAATTCATCATATTATATGTATTCACATGTCTAACACCTACCATTTAGCTGGCGAGGACGATGACGACACTACTGTAACAACTTAACATTTAACAAATTAGCACATTTCGCAAACGTCCCCTGATTCGAAATATGATCTCAGCAAACCCATAGTATTTTTGAAAAACCTTTTCAACGATATCCCACAATATGGGGTAGACGAGGAAAAAAAATCACCCACACGTTACCTGTGGGAGGGGTACCATGATTAAAATATTTTTAAAGATTTTATTCTATGCGTTTGTAGTTTAATTAAATAAGTATACCCATGCTAAATCACAGCATTGTAGCACTGGGTCTCTGCGCTATACTGCAGACGAACGGATGGGCGGACGGACGGACGAACGGATATTATGACGAAACTATAAGGTTTCCGTTTAGACTAGGGAACCCTAAAAAGCAGGAAGTGTCGCAAAGTAGAAATAGGACCCGCTACGGATTTTTTTTAATTTTAAAGTAAAAAAAAAATGTATCAAACTTTCTTAAGGAAACCAATTTGGTATACCTATTGAAACACAATTACTTTAATTATTGCACCCTTCAGGATATTATTATGCATTTCGGTAGATTGCTAAGTAAATAAAGCTCAAGCTTCAACTCGAGTCTTCAACTGAAAGCTCTTGAACCTTTATATTAAGCCTCGAACCCTAAAGGCTCGAGCCTTTAAGAATCGTGAGCCCTTAGGGCTCGAGCTTCGAAGACTCAGGAGCTTCGACTCAGAGCTCGAGTCTGGGACTTGAAGCTCATTTTTCTCAACTTTAGTTACGAATTTAGAATTACCAAATTTATTAACTACAGAGTTCTGTGATATATCTGTATTGGCTATCACAAATTGTTTTATTTATACGAACGTTTCCACTTCAAGAAATAACTGATCGGTTTGTGAAATGTCAAATGTACGATGTACATAAGATCAAACTACGAATTAGAACATAAGTAACATAACAAAGTACTCCCTGTACTTTGCTACGTATCTACGTAAAAATGATGACGTAATCACACTTTATGTCTATTTAGCGAGCGACAGACTCGAAACGCGCGTTTGGGAGAACACACAACGCGTATCACGGTAATTAGATATCTGTACTAGTTTAACTAATTAATAATAACAACGTCTGGCGGGAGTGATGTGTAAATAATTTATTTAAAATCACTGTATGTATACGTGTATAGAGCTCGATATAAGTCTATAAGCTCGATACAGACTACACCTACAACTTTATTAAATGATTCTTAATTTTTTACATTTGACGTACCATTTGATGTGATGTACCATTGTTCGGGTCTCCGTTCTTTCTTATGATATTCTTAATATGTCTCATAGGGTTGGACAGGATTCAAACCTAGGTCTTACAATGCGAATTATAAGAAAATCATTCTTTATTAAACTTATATCATCGCGAAAACTGAATATTTTAAATGCAACGATTTCTCACGATACGAATTTAATAATCCCATAAATTTTGATATGAGTTCAAAAATTTCGACAATTGTTTATCTCAAGTTTGTGTGTATTGATATTTTTTTACTTATTACTAATTAGAACTAAATATCTGGGGGCACGGTTGTGCCCCCGCCAAAACGACACAAACGAAGCGCAAGGGCACTTTTCTCGAAGCGCTTCGTCGTTTTTGGAACCCTCATAATTTGGGTAGGGATTATACAGATAAACAAAATTTACGGGATATGATGTCAATACTGAACTTACATGATAAAATTTCAACTGCATAGCTTTGATACTTTAAAATGTAAAGTTTAGATTTTATTAATATTTAAAAAGTCCCGATTTCGTCACTCACTGTTAATCATCAAAAAAATGAAGTCCCAGAAAGCTGAAAATTGGTATGTAAGGTAACATTAATACACAAACAACAAAAAATTCTAAAACTTGGAACTTTCACCTCCCATCCCCTTAAACTATTCGATGGAAGATTGTATGAGAGTTCCGCAAATTTTGATGCTAGACACCTGAAAATTGATACAGGAATATATATACTTATTATAAATAATAAAATACATATTTCTGGATTTTTAGTACATCAACCCCATCCTATAAATTAGGAGATGGAAGTTATTATGGGTTTTCCATGTACGTATTGTCATAAGCAACTTACAAAAAGAAATGAAATTCCACCAAAACATTTTCATGAAAAATATAGCCAAGACAAGACCAAATGGCTCTACAACAAAGTCATCAGATCTCATGTAGAGCCAAGGTTCTAACTCTACAAGCCCTATCTTCACAAACTCTACGGCATAGTCAAAATATGTAGATTGGCCGTTTCGCTACCATCACATGACCGTGAGGTGAAAAAATTAATCACTATTCATTACTTTTCTGTTATACAAATTTTTTTAGTAATTGAACGGCTAAGCCACATATTTTGACTAAGGTGTAGAGTTTGTAAAGATATGGCTTTTACAGTTAGGGCATGTAGAGTTAGAAGCTTGGCTTTACATGAGATCTGATAACTTTTTGATGTAGAGCCATAATATGGTCTCGTCTTGGAACATTTTACTTGAAAATGTTTTGTGGGATATCACTAACTAAAACGTCAGTCATAACTTAAATAATACAACGTGATTCAATAGAATGTTTAAATATGCACATATATTAAAAATTATTTAGAGACCAAGACAAAATAAAAGTACGAAAGTCATGAAAGGGCTTTTCACAATATTAAACAATGTCTAGTACGTTTCAATAGCAATGATTAACTGTAAATAATTAAAGGGAATGCACTGCGTAGTGTTCTTGACATAACTCTACTTTTTCTAATTTATTTGAACTTAATTTGGAAACCTAAAACCAAAAACAAAATTTTGAAGCCACGCCAATCGCATGTGTGTAATCAAATACTTAAGCCGCTTTATTTCAATAATAACAAATGATAAAACAGTAATATGTATTGAACGAGTGAGCAATTAATAAACATTAAAAAGCGTAAAAGATTACACGCGAGTCGACGAATTCCTTCATAAAGCTCACGGGCCGCAGCGCGTGGCTAGTAGAGCCAAGACCAACTATCCATTCGAAAGAAGCGACGGCAACAGCGGCGACCATCAATAGAAGGATGCCAGCCGATCCCACGGCCGACAGATGGAAGGTATCAATAACGAACGCCAAACAAAATTTACGCAGCATTCAGATCACTAACTGTAAAAGACATCATTAAAATGACTAATCAAACGATCAACATTCAAGAATCCAGTAAATGTTAATTATATGTTGGAATTTATTGAAATTACATATTCAAAATAAAATTAATTCTTGGTGCGTTAACAAGAAGACAGTTTGGCTTGTTTGTGTTGAAGTGGACGATTCCCAATTTCCCACGGACCGGTTCGAGTACTGATGCGAGCACTTCGCTCGACGCTCGACTCCTGAATCGTCCTGAAATGAATCCATGAAACAAACGAATCTACAACATCTGATAAGCTCTCGGCGAAGATATAAAACGAATTTGCAAAGGCGAATTTCCGAGACCCACTAAGCTCGGTTCGTATAAACTAAAAAACCTTCATCTTCGCAGCTAGTTTTGAGTTTGATTTAATAATAGTGTAGCGAGTTACAGTAACTAGAACCTACAAAGGCAGAAACTAGCCCTATGTTAAAGTGCATCGAGATCGGCGTCGGCGCCGCGCACGTCACGCGACCGCATTCCATGGCGCCTCCATTCATGTTGCGCGAGCGAGAGGCCGCCGCGAGACCTTTGGAAGGAACGAGAAAGGAAACTGAGCGCCGTTACCCTGTATGGGAATGCAATTCGTAAGCGCACGCGCACGGATTTCGATGCCGGACTTGCTGCGTTCCATCTCACGTCCATCACCCGCTATAGGGGCGTCCTGCTCGCTCGCGGTGAAGCGATCCTTTCGGCGCAGCATATCTGCCGATGGGTATGTTTGCATACTGCCGGTGTGATTTGATCGATCGCCGGTTTCCTGTGAGAAAAGCAGGTTGTTTGTCGAGTCAGGTGGCTCAGTGTTGTACCGTTAACTCTTTATGCGTCCAGACCGCACACACACATCACTTATCTATTCTGTTTATCAATTTTATGTAATAAAACACTCCTTAAAATAAATCCCAAAACAAAAACCACAGATTACGTCGTGTGGAATGCGACGGCCCTACTTTACGTTTTGCAACTCGCAACCACTTCGGACACGATTTTTTAACTTTCGACTGCGATACAAATAACCAAGCGCCACAATTTCTATGAATCTAAATGCATGACGAAGTAAATTCTACTAGTTTCGTCATTGGCACAAACGTGCCTTCACTATTTTGTTGCTTCTTTAAACTTTAAAGCTTCTTTCATACGTCTAAATTCTAAAGAAAGAGTCAACCCACAATGTATACTCAACTCAGTTAATAGTCTGGAATGTGTGATGACACCTATTGCTATTTTACCCAAAAAAAAATTATGTAAGCGCTTACAAAGGAATCTTTTTGTAAAAGTATGAAATTAGCTAGGACTCCACTGTGAGTTGCTTTACGTAATGAGTGGAATGTAGCACGGCATTCTAGCTCGTACCTGTTATAGAACAAGGCAACATTTTAACCTTATATTTGAGTACCTACCAAGGATATAAAACAAAATAATTTTGATATGTTAGTACCATCGGATGGGGATTAAAGAGTAAAAGTTCCAAACATATTTTATTGCTAATTGTTTTTAAGTGAATTAGTAGCGAAATCTGCATTATCCCCCGAAACAAGTTACAGGGGTTGGAGGGTGAAAGTGACAGATTTCACATTGTTTTGTTGTTTGTGTGCAAATCCTAGCCTGAAATTCAGCGTCCTAGGACTTCTGGAAGTACCCTAGAGGTTTGATTAATAAATAAGTGACTCAGTGGAAAAAAATATGGGGATTGGAGGGTTATTTAAATTTTTTCTGTTGTTTGTGGGCCGCTAGCCACCCTAGCTTAGTATGAAAGCTAGATCCATGAAACTTAATAAGTATATTCGATGACTTCGTTGATTACATTATATTTTGAAATTAACTGTCTAACATTATCAAGGCTGAAATCACGAAGGCTTGCAAATAAGAAACACTTGGAGAAAAAGTTATAGTAGGTCTTTGGCAGTGGCATTACCATGCCTCATAGGAGGGTTTAAAAATGCCTCTATCACTAAAAATGTCTGTAGCTTGTTTGTAGCATGCATTGCAGTTGAATTCCCATATCATGAAGTATGATTCCAGCCCCACTGAAAGATGCGGTGATAACTGTTTTCGTTTATTAAAACATTATTTTTCAACAAAACGATAATTTTAAACAAGCCAATTACATTTCACTCGTCATTAAACTATTTAAACCTTGGTTTAAATTAAAATTTATTAGGTCGCCACGAACAGCTTTCATAAAACATTGGTACGTTTCACTTTCAGAAATATATTTATCGCAGACTATTTTAATGACTCACTTTTGGCGAGACACATCGTAAGCAGACGAGACGACCTCAGCGATTCGACCTTATTTTTTTTAAATTAGAATGCGGCTGTGTTTACATCTTTCTCTTTATTGTGACATTTTTGGCCAGAATCCAGTTTGTGACATTGAGCAAATTGTCCATCACATAATTTGCGGCTACATGTTTCACATCCCGAATGTGTTATTATTTATGTAGTTATTTTATCTTTATATTTTTGGAGATATCCAAAGTAGATTAAGATTGACGAGGATCATAAGAGATAGGTTTTAAGGCCGATGTTCATACTTGTTTCACATGTGAGGTAGGCACATTCATCCAAATATACACAAATGCATGCAACGCAAATGTGAATCAAGCAGAATTAATGGCCTATTTGTTAATTTGTCGCTAGTTATTATAAAAACAAATAGGTACATACATATATAGATACAGCACGGAGCACCTCAGTAATTTATCAACTATTGTAGCCAAAACAAAAACTACCTATATGTTATCTACAATTAGCTGTGCAACATCTTTATACAAAAAACAGTGTTTTGACGTAATATAATTATTATTTGGGCGTTAACCTGGTCCTATAAATTACATCTCGTACGCATTTTTTGTAATTTTTTAATTTTAGGTTGAAAAAGTCTACCTAAATCACCATAAAGTTCTAAAAATTAAAAATAAATTCCATAAATTTGAAAAGTTTTTGCTTATAAAACTCATAATGTTAGATTGAAATATCATGTACTCGTAAATTTGGAAGGCATTATTGAATACTCTACCTAATATATTTAATTACATAAATATTTTTTTAAGTATTATTATTTTTTCCAAGGAATATTAATGGCCAGAGTTTCGATAACATTATAATATAAAATAAATCTCTTTTAATATTAATTCTTACTTGAGGCATGAGTATTATGTAGTAAAAACATTTTGATATCAAACTGCAACCATCCGCAACCATCCGCATTCGTTCGCAGTCAATCGCAGTTCACTACGAAAGTATTATAAAGGGGAATGGCTAAGGAATGATAAAATGACTAATTGATGGTTTTAGACAACAAGGTTGGCTAGTTGGTGGTTACCCTGCCTCCCAACTAACGCTTTTCGGGTTCGTCGATTAGAATATGGAACGTAAATATTTGTTCGTAACTTTATTGTTTGCAGAGTGACTCTTGATTGAACTTACGAATAATACTGCTGCTACTACTACCAGTACCAACGGGTTCTCACGAGTTCTCATTGGTTCACCTAGATGGTTTAATCCCAGACCTGAGAGAATCCTTCGCCTGCAAAGTAATAGAAAGCTTCCGCTTCCGCTTATTAGAAACTTAATCTTCAATCTTTCTGGATCAAAAATACAAAGAGCTTTACAATCCATGCATAAATACCCTACAAGGATCGAGTCTGACAAGAAGAACAAACCATAAAAACCGTCTCGGTAAAATCCACTCTGCATTCACGAAACGCCTCATCGACGATAACATCACGTATGTAAATTGATATGATATCATAGATGAGCAAAGTACGTGAACTTTACTGTACGCTATATTACACTAAGCGCCATTGCGGATTTCCTTCGCTACCTGCAAGATTCCTGGCGAGCCTATTGTGTTAGTCAGAAGTACTCAGAAGTGTTTCGACGATAATCGTGCTTGGTACGAGTATTTGTTATAAATACACGGGCTGTTATTCATGTGTCAATGGCGCATGTACCTAAACTTCCTTTAAAGGCATCTAATTTATTCAAGATTGAATTCTGTGAAATTTGTATTAAATATTTGGGAAATATTTAGGAAAACATCAATCTTAAAGCTTTTATAAGACACTCTTATTCCCCTTATATCAAAATTCCCAAAATTCGACAATTCTTTAAATATTATAGGCAAAACTAAAACCCTTAATGAACGTCTTTGAAGTGCGGGTATTTGATATATTGAAAGCAAGGAAAACTGCAGGCGACTTAAAGTAAGTTCAAACACACACGATTGTCCATGCTTTACTTTAATCGTTATGTAAACTTTCTCGACCGTTTATTTGGGAAAAAACCTAAGGAATAATTTACGCGTTCCCCTGGCAGAAAATTAATTTAATTAATAATAATTATCGGAAACAATTCCAGAATTTGATAAATTCACATTAATAATTATAATTTATAATATTATTTCTCAAAGAAATCAAAGGTAATCTTTGTAAATGTTTCCGTTCGGATTCGACACCCGTCAGTAATATTGCGTTATTGAGCCCAGCGCCTTACTTTTTTTAATAACCTAAAGAGCTGCCGAAAAAGCAAACGGGCCTCCTGATGGTGAGTGGTTACTATCGTCTATAGACATGAGCAACACCAAAGGTGACACGCATGCTGAAATCTGTTAAATTTTATGTAAAAATGACATTCGTAAGATCAGAGATCGCGCTCTTGGGCCGAGATCGGTTTATTAATACGGGCCTTGAGAGTTCTTCATGTGATCTAAAAAGCGTTGGCCGGTGTGGTTAACTACAGTCTGTACCCCTCATATTTGAGAAAAACTCGAGCGGGACAATGGCTAAGCGACTAAGCGTACGCTGAAATGCAGATGGCACAGCACAACCTAGTTCAGATACAGCAGAGTAGCGCTTAGTGTTGATAAAAGGCTCGAGCCTTCCGAGTTTAGAGCTCATTGAAGGCTCGAGCCCTCTAATAAGGCTCGAGCCTTCGCCTCGAGTCTTAAGGCTCGAGGCGGAGGTTCGAGCTCTGGTCCAGGGCTCGAGTCGAAGCTCGAGCTTTGTCTTCAGGGCTCATTTTGTAACACTGTAATTTCAGGGTCCCCTAACCAAAACGTACTGTGTTTTGACTACGGAACCCTAAAAAAGCCTTAACCTTAAAATTTTAAACTAGGGCGCGCTGCGAATTTCAATTTTTTGGAGTTTTCTCCTTAGGTATAGATTTTCATAATTAAGCCCGCGGTATGAAATTTTATGGGGAGTAAAATCAAACTTTCTCCGTAGCGTTATGCGTTATGTTTGTAATTCGTAACATAGAGTCTAGATGGCGTTGGATGGCTGATCAGTAACAGCGCCATCTAATGATAGTAATAATCTTCGTACATCCTATTCTTATGATGTGAAACATCATCATCATCGTCATTCATTGTTGTCATCATTAGTCATCTTCATCATCTCCTTCATCATCATCACCACCATTCAGCATCATCATCATCATAATCATCATCACTATCCATTATCATCATCACTATCCGTTATCATCATCACCATTCATAATCATCACCATTCATCATCATAACCATTCATCATCATTGCCATTCGTCATCATCATCACCAGTCATCATCACCCCCAGTCATTATCATCATCACCACTCATCATCATTCACATTCATCATCATCATCATCACCAGTCATCATTATCATCATCACCATTCATCACCATCATCAACATTCATCATCATCACCATTCATCATCATCACCATTCATCATCATCACCATTCATCATCATCACCATTCATCATCATTGCCATTCGTCGTCATCATCACCCCCAGTCATCGTCATAATCATCATTCGTCATCATCATCATCATTCTTTATCATCATCATTCTTTATCATCAATGTCATCCTCCATCATTATCATCATCATCCATTGTTTGACTGATTTGACGATTGAAAGCTAGACGGCGTTAAACTCTAGGCGTGCGTCGGAGCCACTCGGAGCTAACACACATTTTATTTTTATTTTTAAGTAAAAATATTTGTGTCAAACTTTCATAAAGAACCCAATTTGGTATACCTATTGAAACAAAATTATTTTTATTAGATAGATTGCTAAGTAAATAAAGCTCGAGCTTCGACTCGAGTCTTCAATTGAAGGCTCTTGAGCCTTTAAGGCTCGAACCCTAAAGGCTCGAGCCTTCTAAGACTCGCGAGCCCTTAGGCCTCGAGCTTTGAAGGCTCAGTAACTCCGACTCGGAGCTCGAGTCCGGGACTCGGAGCTCATTTTTCTCAACTCTAACTAGTGCTACACAGTGGAATGGCACAGACGAATACACAATTGCGTCTCGAGGGTATACTATCCCTCGTGGTCCTACTAATAAGACAAAATAGTAGGACCACGATAAACCTCCGTCCTAACTGGTGTTTCAGAACAAGCAGTTTCAGATTCTTAACTATGAAATTAAAGGGCAATGTCCATTTTCGGCTATTCGTGGACAGGTCACAGGATGCTCAAAAATAAATAATTACACGAAAAAATATATTTTGTTTTTTAACTTATACACGCGAATTATTTTTGTATCAATTTACTTTTTTAAAATAATATATTTAATATAACATTCTACTGATAAACACTTCCTGTTGTCACATACACAGAGTACTCACGTCAGTAGAATTGCAACATTATTCCGATAACGATAATAAAACGATATATCGATGTTATTTCGAAGTTTTAATTCTCACGACAAAAAGTTAAGTTTGGTAAGATACACGTATAAAAAGCAATAAACTATAAATAAGGTATTATTTTTACTAGAATAACATATTATTTTATGTACGTTGCTTTTATAAAAATTCACGATAGTGAACAATATATCGATGTTTTGCAAACACGCTCGAATCGATGCATTGTTTGCATCCTCAACTGTCAATCGTTGGACATAGTAATCTCAACTGTCAGTCGTTATTCGTTGGATCATAGTGCATAGTAATCTACGTTCAACTTTCAAGTCACATTCGCTTTGTTTTTCGCATCGTGTTTCGTCTGTTTTTCATCATTAATATTATTATTACTAATAATATTATCATTAATATTATTATTACCTTTGGCTTACGAAAATGGATTTAGACTCTGCTTCCCACGTTGACCTTGGCACTATTATATTATATAATCCTAGACTTACCACTGACTGACTGACATAATTGTTCTCCCAGAAAGAGTCGAGATGGGACTTTGTTGTCTATGGCGGGTTTTCTCCATCCCCCCCCGACACCTCGGGAAAAATCTGACATTTCACATTTTCAAGATGGCGGCCGCTCTGTGATTTTCAACTTTTTTGTTTATGGCTTTTTGCGGGATTTTTTTGGGGCGTTTCGACAAGTTTTGGGGTCGATATACGAAAACTTTAGAAAAAATTGAAAAAACAAGATGGCCGCCGAGATATTCGAGTTTGAATTTTTTCGATTTTAGAGGTCACTTTGCGGGGTCGCATCGGGGTGGTTTTTCAACTTTTTTGCAATGTTTTTTTAGTGTTGCCTTGAATGTATCCTCAATTTTGATATTTCGGGGATTTTTATTTTTTTCACAAGATGGCGGCCACTGTGGCGGCCATTTTGAAAAATGTACAAAAAATGTCATTTTTTGGGTGAATTTTTCTTCGAGTTGGCAACATTTGAGAGGGTGTCTTTGTTCCGGGCGGTTGTGTAACTTGACCCAAAGTGTTGCCAGGTTGAGTTTTTTTTTCTTTTGTTGATACATTTTTTTGGACTTTTTATTCAAAAATATGAAAAGTAGAAGGAGCAATATTTTTAATCAAAAAGTTACACAGGCAAACGTGTCATGGTCGTCGTAATGACATTTGACCATTTTCGTCGATATCGACTGGCAACACTGGCTGCTGGATTTTTTTTTTCGTTTTACGAAAAGTCGAATTGATCTCCCAGAAGGAGTGGTGGGGGGTGAGTACAATGTATGGGGGAATTTTTAGTTTGCCTCCGTGTCTATGGGAAAAATCCGACCTTTCAAAAATCCAAGATGGCGGCTGAGTCGAAATGACCAACTTTTTTTTTCACTATGCACTTACCCGAGATTGGTGCCGTTTTCGGCTAATGTTGGGAAATGTGTTACGATGAAAATAGAAAAAAATAAAAAAACAAGATGGCCGCCGAGATATTTTACTTTAAAATTTTTCAATTTTGGAGGTGACTTTGCGGGGTCGGATTGCAATGGGTTTTCAACTTTTTTTCGCTTTTTTTTCTTAATTGCCTTGGGTCTATCCCCAATTTTAACTTTTGAGGTATATTTTTTTTTTCTCAAAGATGGCGGATCCCATGGCGGCCATTTTGCAAAATGTACAAAAAATTGCATTTTTTGAGGTGAAAAATCTTGAGGTTGGCAACATATGAGGGGGTCACTTTGTATCGGGCGGTTGTAGGGCTTAGTCTGAAGTGTTGCCAGGTTACGTTAATTTTTTTTTCATTCATACATTTTTGTGAACTTTCTATTCAAAAATATAAAAAGTAGAAGGAGAAACATTTTTAATCAAAAAATTGCACCAAACAATTTCTTGTGGCTGTCGTAATGACATTTGACCATTTTCATCAAAATTAACTGGCAACACTGGCTGCTGGATTTTTTTTTCACGTTTTTTCACATTTCGAGTAGCCCAGCCGAAAGTATTGGTGGGGGGTAATAATAATGTATCGAGAAGTTGCTTGACTATCTATGGTTATTATAGGAAAAATATGACCATTCGAAAATTCAAGATGGCGGCCGCTCGGCGATTGTCAACTTTTTGTTTATTTTGAGCACCTACCCGACATTGGTGTCGTTTTCGGCTAATCTTGGGACGACTAATACGAAAAAGTTAAAAAAAATTGAAAAAACAAGATGGCCGCCGAGATATTTTAGTTTGAAATTTTTCAATTTTCGAGGTGTCTTTGCGGGGTCGCATCGCGGTGGTGTTTTAATATTTTTGCGATATTTATCCTCTGTTGGCTCTGGTCTATCCTCAATTTTGACATGTTGGATATATTTTTTTTTCGACAAAATGGCGGATCCCGTGGTGGCCATTTTGTAAAATGTACGAAAAATTGCATTTTTTGAAGGAAAAAATTTGTAGGTTGGCAACATTTGAGGGGGTCACTTTGTATGGGGCGGTTGTTGGGCTTGGTCTGAAGTATTGCCAGGTTACGTTGATTTTTTTGTCATTCGTACATTTTTGTGAACTTTCTATTCAAAAATGTAAAAAGTAGAAGGAGAAACATTTTTAATCAAAAAATTACACCACAAGATTTTTTGTGGGCGTTGTAATGACATTTGACCATTTTCATCTCAATCAACTGGCAACACTGGAGTCCAGAATTTTTTTCACTTTTCGAGTAGTTGAGCCGAAACTATAGATCAAGGGTATAGAAAATGTATGGGAGATATTTTTAAATTAATATATTCGCTTTAGAAAAACTATAAAATTCAGTGTTGCCATACAAAAAATAATAATTTTCATACAAATTTATTTTTGGATCGAATATTTCGTAATTATAATGTATGGGGCATTTATAGGTACTGACATTTTGTAAATTTTGGTGAAAAAAAATTCAGTGTTGCCATATAAAAAATAATTATTTTCATACAAATGTATTCCTTTTTCGAATGTTTGAGGCTGTTGTCGCCATTTGATGTCTTTATAATGTATGAGGCGTTTGCAGGTATTAAAGGGCCGGACACGTTGGTGTAACCAATATTTAGTGATGCCATACAAAAAATAATAATTTTCATACAAATGAATTTTTTGTATGTAATATTTTAGGCTTTTGTCTCCTTTTGATGTCATTAAAATGTATACGACGTTTGTTGCTACTGTTAGATCGGTCACATCCGTGTAAACGTGTTTCATTGTTTCCATAAAAAATGAGAAACTTTCAGTATTGCCATACAAAAACAAGTATTTTTCATAAAAATCTATATTGAACATTTCAAACTGTTGTTTGCATTCGATGCCTATAAAATGTATGAGGCGTTTATAGATGCAAATAGATTGCACATGGCACTAAAATGGCAGCTAAAATATAATATAAAATAACGCGTTATGCATGACGCAGAATATCGGTTTAAGTAAATTTTATTATTTTACTCCTAAACAGTTTTTAATAAATCATAGTTAAGAACCCTCAGCATTAAAAGAAACTTTTTTTTTGTGGAAATAGCCGGCAAACGAGCTGACGATCCACCTGATGGTAAGTGGCTATCGTCGCCCATGGACATCAGCAACACCAAAGGCATCACCGATGCGTTCCCGGCCAAGAAAGAGAGAAGAAAAAGAAAGAAAGAACTGGCTCTCAAGCCCCCAGCCGGAACACGACAAGTCGTTTGGCGGCTGACTCATGCTCAAGGGTGGTAGCTATCCAGGCGAACCCCATAGAGAAATAATAATAAACTGCATCATAATTTTATTGGTCTATTCATTTAGGAGATACGATGCTACAAACAGACAACCATACAAATCATAATTATAACAACCCTCTTTTCGCGTCTAGGGTTAAAATATTGTACTAGCTTTTGCCCGCAGCTTCACCTGCCTAAATGACATTTTTCAACATTTTTTAGTTTTCACGAACCTTTCAGTGAGAGTCCTATCAAAATTGGTTCAGCCCATGGAATTTTGCGATAAAAAGTACCCTATGAGCTATTTCAGGTTATATTCTTTCCAAATTTGATCGAAATTCGTCCAGTGTTATTTGCGTGAAAGAGTAACTCTTAGGGGGTTAACAAAAAATATCTCTTAGTGCTCCCCTACACTCCCCAAGGAACATAATTATACATGCCAAAAGCTTCTTGCGCCCAGTAGCTTCGGCTGTGTGATTGTAAATTGCAATGTAATGTTACTACAAAACGGTCTTCAAATTTTTCCCTTACGACATTGCTTCTCACCACATTTCATTTTTCTTGATCAACCGGAACGTAAACTTAAGTCTTTAGTTAGGGGATAGGTTTTGATTAACTTGCGAGTGTCGAAAGAACTAAAAAAAATGCTTAACAAAGAGTTTTATCATTGCGTTGACTTTTAAAAGCTTAATTTTTTCACAACTCTAAGGGATTGCACAGCAGACCTAAGAATTGGATATTATTTTTTAAATTAATACCTCCACGTATTCCTTAGTGAAAAGTTTTTGACAGACACACATACAGACAGACGGACCTTTTACCTCAAAAGCAAAAATAGAACGGAAAAGGACCCTAAAAATAATAATTTAAAATAAAAAAAATATAAGCTGGCAGATACATTGAACATCCATACTAAAATATGCCCCTTATCCTGATAACAGGTCCATTCCGTTATAAAAATCGTCCTACTTTTAGATCCATCCATCCATCCATCCATCAGCCCTTAGAGGTCCACTGCTGGACATAGGCCTCCCCTAACTTGCGCCACTCTGACCGGTCCTGAGCCTTCTGAATCCAGCGGATGCCCGCTGTCTTCTTCAGATCGTCAGTCCACCTGGTCGGGGGGCGTCCTATGCTCTATATACTTTTATATGCTCTATATACTTTTATACTATATACTTTTAGATGCAGGTCATAAACTATCTGTGAGATAAATTTCATCCGAATCCGTTTAGCCGTATTAGGGTGACTGAATTAAGACGATTAAGGATTATTATAAATGCCTCACCACTGAGGTGTTCCATTCTTTATCTCTGGAACCCATCATCAGATCCTTCCTATATTAAAGGAGGACTTGGGTAGAGAATTTAGGGTACTGTAGTTGTAAGTTAGTCGACCATCACTAATTAACTTTTTAAGCTAACATTTCCATGAGAGTTTTCCTTTGAAATTCATCATTTTAAATATTCTACTGCCGTGCTCACATGACCAACATCGACCATTTCGCTTGCACTACCCGAAAAAACTTATAAAGATTTTATTTTACCACTTTGTAGTTTTGATAAATAAGTATGTGTATCCATGCCAAATTACAGCTTTCTAGCGCTAAAGATCTCGGCGCTATACTGCGGACGGACGGAGAGGCGGACATGTAGAAACTATTATTATTTACTAGCTGACCCGGCGAACTTCGTATCGCCTAATGCTAAATAAATTAACGCGTAATGAATGTAGGTTTAACAAATCAGAGATCATTAAATTTCCTCTCCCTCTCCCCGCTCTATCTCCCCGCTCTATCTCCCCTCTCCCCTCTCCCCTCTCCCTCACCCTCTCTCTCCTTACTCTGCTCCTCTCCATCTCTCTCTTTACTCTGCCCCTCTCCATCTCTCTCCTTACTCTGCCCCTCTCCCGTCTCCTTCTCCCACTCCCTGTCTCTCTCTCTCTCTCGCTCTCCTCCCTCTCCCTCTCCTTCTTACTCTGCCCCTCTCCATCTCTCTCCTTCTTAATCTGCCCCTCTCCCTCTCTCCAATCTCCCTTTCCTGCTCCCTCTCTCTCCCACTTCACGTTCGTCTCCCACTCCCAGTCCCTCTCCCGCGCCCAGTCCCTCTCCCGCTTTCTGTCTAGCTCTTTCTCCCTCCCCGCTTTCTGCCCCTCTCCCTTTCCCTCTCGTCCCGCTCCTGGTCCCTGTCTCGCTTCCTGTCCCTCTCCCCTCCCCCTCCCGTCAAAAAAAATAGTGTGAAGCCGAACATGTCGCAAAAAGTCCCGTGAATCGAAAAATCCTAATTTCTCAGACCAATGATATTTTTGAAAAAAAAAACTATTTTTTTATTTGTTCTTTTGCGGAAGAAAAAGGCACGCGCGCTGCTTTAGCAGCGCGCGCCCCACGCAAAAACCTAGTTGTATGTATAACTATGGTTAACCATTGGTTTGTATGGTTGCTCATGTAATGATTGTTTTTTTGGTTTCTGAGCTGGGCAAGGTACAGAGATGATATAAATGCACCAGCCCCGTTCTTGGACAATATATTAATAACATACGAGTCAGATTAATAAAAAAATGTCAAGGAAATTGGGCGTTTTCTTTAAAATACCTACAAAATATTTATTCAAATAACCACTATAATAAACATCTGGTTACAAAACAATTATTATTTTCGTTTTTAAATTGAGTAAAGGTATATTTATGTTGAAATGAGGTGTTCACTGATAGCCAAATGTCCATACAAAGTGGACATTGTCCTTTACATTTCAGCATACTCTAGCTAAGGGTTGCGATGATATAGAGTCTTCCCAAAGAGTTTCTTCCCAAACAGTCTATTATAGGAGGAATACAGAAGCATGAATGCATTAAATTACATATAAATCCTAACTTTAGTCATCCATTCCATTCACATAAGTATGATACATGTCAAGGGCGGCGCCGGTGCCTTAAACCGAGTAGCACTATCGAGTTATTCATATAATCACTAGTCATTATTCAATACTCGGAAAATCTGTGAATATGACTAGAACCAGCTTAAATAAAATAGCTGTGAGTCATTCGATGCAATGAATATGTATACTTATAAGCCAGTTAAAAGCTACAAGTATCCGCATATTATGCACCTGATGCAAGCTCATTGTAGATGCAAACCACCAGCTATGACCATAAAAGGCAATATTAAGAGTGAACCTATAGGACCAGCATTAGAACGCGCGTGTCCCAGTGCAAATTGAAAGGCGCGACTAATGTATTAAGAATTTCGGTTCAAACTTCTATGTAGTTCTGTACGGGGACCGTTGTGGAGATTGATTTCGTATGGTATTGCCCACTGGCCCATACTATAGTTTATTTAGTTATTATATAGATGCCACAGCGATAAATGATTGATTTCAAGAGATTTAAAAAAGGTGTAACTTACTTATCAATTCAACTAGCTATCTTCCTATGGAGCTGGCTAAAAATTGTAGTAAAAAAATGGTTAATTGGTAACAAATACGGGGTGCCTGAGAGGCCGCTCGTAATGTATTGTCTAGAAATTCTCTCACAAGAGACGTCTTTGAGGACAAAGCCTCAACCCATTGGTGGCCCACTACTGAGTACGGGTCTCTACTCTTGAGGAATACTAGCATACTCCAGTGCGGATTGGTGTAATGGTTAATAGCCAACCAAAGTGTCGGAAGTTTTCATGCCATCAGAGGGCCTCCGACATGGTTTATCTTACGACTAGCTGTTGCCCGCAGCTTCGCACGCGGAAATTATGCTTATCATATTGTGGGTTGTTTTGCTTTGTGGGTTGAATTTTGAAAAACCTAAGGCCGTGTCCTACGTGGGCGACTCAACGCGAACGCGATCGCGAAACGATCAGATGCAAATTCAATGCGATGCGGCGACTCTGTCCTACGTGCGCGTGAATCGTCCTACACTGCTACCGAAATCCGCCGTGCCGCCGAAGTTCGCGCGAAAATATCAAACCAACTGTAGCTCGAGCACGAATATTTGCGAGAAAGTATTCGTATGGTTAACGTAAGCAATTTGTCAAATTTGTATGGCATTTTAGTACCATTTACGTACGATAGGGGCGCTTTTGAAAAAATGCCATACAAATTGCTTACGTTAACCACACGAATACTTTCTCGCAAATATTCGTGCTCGAGCTACTGATCGCGTTCGCATCCAATCGCGCCGCGAGGCAGCGCACTCTACGTGCGTGTGGTAACGCAGGACACATCAATACATTACGATTGTTTGTTGATTTCGCATCGCGCCACGTCGCTTAGTGTTCGCATTTAGATCGCTCACGTAGGACGCAACGTAAGGATTTGGCCTGTGCGTTGATACATCAGTCAATCACTTTGGCCTTTTATATATACAGACATATAACAACCGGAAAATTTGCAAATTGCCAATTTACAACTTTCTAGCACTAAGGGTCTCTACGCTATGCTGCGGACGGAAGGACGGACGGACGAACTTGACGAAACTATGGCTCTGTTTCGACTTCGGAACCCTAAAAGCAATTAATGTACCAACATATGAGTATGTGCGCGGGGTTTCCCAATTCCATTTAATGTGCACTTTACCCAGTAACGTGAACAACGTCATACAGTATGTTACTCGTGTCTGTAATAGGCAATTAGGGCGATATACGACGTATGACGCGCGTGCAACTACCATTATGACGCTCGACGTGTACCTACACTACTTACTGACGTGGCCAAGCAACGCAGTTATTGTAGAGCTACAAATTGTAACACTAAATTTTTACGTTTAAATATGAGTATTTTACCAGTACTAAAAGACCCGCCCTGCGGTTAAAATTCAACCGTAAATGCCAAAGCCATTCAAAGTTCCTATGACGAAATAAATAATTTGAGTTTGAGTTTACAAATAAGATTAACGCTAAGAAGCTAACATAAGTAGGCAACAATTAGAAACGGCATCGGTGAGTCAGGGCGCGCGGCGTCCATTTGCGTCGAGCAGGAAATCGTAAAAGCGCATCTAGAGCGTCCAAGAGCGCACATCTTCCGGAAGCGCGTTTTCCGGCATCGCCCAAGCGCTTCCGCTATATCCTTCGCTAGTGATGGCGCCTGCGTTTAATGAACGCGAGCTATTTTGGGCGCTATACTATTTACCACTTTGACAGGCGAGATTACGAATTTCGATGAATTTTACCATCCGAACCTATGTATTACATGTTTTTGGTGGTTTGTAATTGGTACAACTGGTTACTTTTGTTATTAAAAACACTAATATCGTCCAGTAAGTTCCGCGCGCCTAAGGTAGACTTGTGTCATCAAGAAATAACTATATAGGCTTTTACTGAGTTTCTACGCTTTACTAACTGTAGCCTAGTTGGTAGCGTACCCTGCCTGCGAAGCGAGGGGTCCCGGGTTCGATTCCTGGCCGCGGCAGATATTTTTGTGACAGATAAATATTTGTACTCGGGTCATGGGCGTTATTGTGATGTGTTATATGTGTCGTCCATGCCACCCGCGACACCGGTAAAAACCTACTGCGGGGATATGAGCGTTTATTATTATAACATCAGATAGAATAGTGAAACATTTGCCTTTCATACAAAAATTCAAACCATCAAAACAGAGGAATTTTATCCCTCGAGTAAAACAATAGAGAGGAGCAGTAAATGATCAGATGAGGTGCAGTGAGACGCGGCTGTGGACGAGGTTTTATGTGAGGTAAGATGAGTTGTGTGGTGAGGAAAGGAGAGGAGAGACGGGGTCCAGAACGATGAGAGGTGATATACAAATTTGACGAAGTCTTACAAAATGTTACTGGCTGGCAAGCTGGCCACCATCGAGAATAGATGATTAATAAAAACAAGGGAAGAGAGATCGGATGTTGTCAATTACGTCACTGAATAAAATAATTGCAAAGATTGTGCGCGTATTTTTTTCAGCTTTTACTACTATTATGTCTTCTGTGCTTTTACAGACATTAAACAAACTGTAGCTATTGACGCTGTTAATATTGTTTTTATGTAATTATCTGTCACCCACAATACAGTTTTTGGGGATACAAAGCAACAGATAGGTATGTACACAGGCACTTAATTTCGATAATCGACAACCATGGATCTAGATTGAGCGATTCCAGTTTGTTATGAATATATGTGACAAGGCGCCGTTTAAACAATACGAGGTGGTACAAAAAAATAAAAAGTAAACAGTTGCGCATTCCATCGGCTAGTGCACGTGGTACATTCCGCAGGGGTCATGCACCACACTGTGTGCGCGTGCGTAAAAACAAGTGCAACGCAAGTGATTCCGACCCGACCACCAGCGACTTAGCGCATGTTACACATACTGCATACAGTGCACACACTGACGGACGACACTGTGGCTCAGGAAAATCGTATAGCCTTAACTAAATCATTCTAAATCTATTTATCTAACTAGATGAAATTGACTGAATACTTGGTTGACCGCTACTACGCTTTGTAATGAGAGATAAGGATAGAGAGAGACGGTGTCCATTAAAATATCTACAAAGTTAAATTTAGCAAGCTTTCCGGGATTTTCATGAATACAATACCAATATTACATAATTTCCACAGTTTACAATACACACACAATATTATATTATTAGTATTGTGGCTATTGTAGTAAGTAATTAATACATTTACTAGCCTAACAATTCAAACAAAAAAAAAATTCAAAAGCTACCTCAAAGCTTATATACGCTATAACAAATAATGGCCGAAACGCGTATAAATACACATACGTCATACCAACACTTAAATATATCTTAAAGTCGATCTAGAAAACCCTTCACAAACAATGTTGCCAACGAGGAAAACTGTAGGAAAATACGCAATCTGCGTCGCACGCCGCTCCGTGCACAGAGAAGGAATTCCGCAGCAAAAATTAGGTTGCGAAGACGGCGGGGAACGCGAGGGGTGTTCGCATTAGACGGCATTCCATCCTGTTGGGAAAGCAGAAAGTTCGGCGCGGCACGGCGGGTCGGAGGCTTCGCAGGAATGCGGCCGGACACGCGGCCTCGCGCCCTCCCCGCCCCTCCCCTCTCCCGCACACCCCCTCCCCCCTCCCCTACTCCCCATATTTATTTTACTCCCGCGAATCCCGAACGGACATTCCGCGCAAATATATAATATTTTCTACCTATTTATATTTTGATCTAATGTTGCAAATATATTATTTGTATGTACCAACATTACATACAAAAGAAATATGTGTTTGACCACACTAATTCTAAAATAATTGTCCAAATTATGAGACAATAAATTTCGTTATAATAATATATAAGCGCATATTAACTTTCTGTCTCAATCCCAAACGTTGTCTTCGGACAAAATACAGAAATCAAAAATAAATAATCTCCGTTTAATAAAGTAAAGGCATCCAATCTATATTCCGATGGAGCGAGATAAGTGTAATATAAAACGGACGGAACAACACCAAATTCTGTGAAAGGAGCGAACGCCGACACATTACATTCCCGAGGCTCGAATCGTAAATTACAAGAGCGGGATCGGCGCCGGCGCCGGGAGGAGCTTGTTACGATATTTGAACAAATTCCCGGCGGTGTTAATCTGCATAATAACAGCGGCGGACACAAAGCGGTTGCCGACTCCCATTATACCAGGCGCCATCCTCTCCTCTCCACCGCACCATCGTCTGCTTCGGCTCCGGCTATCACTACCACCATACTCGTATATATGTAACATATAACATTCGTTACGTAGGTAAGGCTTATTGCAGCGACATGTATTGCTCTGAGATTTGAAGGGAGGTAATTAAGTCAGTAGTGCGAGCGTAGGAGCGATCAATCACAGTTTTCCGTCGTAGCTATCTATTAGGTCATTTAGATGCATCGTAGGTATGTTTTGCATGTTGGTCGCGTGCATCATGGTCTGTAGATTCAATTCCATCAACACGATCATCTAAAATTATTCTTTATTTAAGGGTTCATGGGTAGTTATTTAATTATATTCCAATATCACATTTTAACTAAGTATTATTGAGTTAAATTAGACCATAGTGATTTTTAACATTGTATTTTTTAACTTCGACCAACTCCAGGTTGTTATCGCCAACCTTTTCAGTCTTTTAGGTCCAAATCACCAAGTGCAAAATGTTATAATAAAGACAATAAGTGTTCAAAATGTTCTGGATATTTTTAAATCCAAAAAATTGCGACTTAGTAAAATACCCATATTTTCGATTCGAAATTTGGAAAAGCTTTTCTCAGGATGTTCAAGCGAAACACAATTTATTTATTTTAATTGGTATGTACGCCTACCTAGTACTTCTCTCCATCACACTGGGTTGACTGGTAGAGAATGCCAATAGGCATTAAGTTCGCCCTTTGTTAAACCTAGCTTAAGGTGAATACAATAAAGATTTTAAATAAATAAATAAATTTAAGACAGGGGATCGTCCCCTGTCTGGTCTGAATGTGTGAGCGTTTGCTTACTTATGATTTCGAAATACAGCCACTTTAACATAAGTAACATTAGTTAAACAATAGTATATTTCGTTACGAGTGCGGAAAGCCTGTCATTGCAAAGAGTTCCGACAAATGTCTACCCGAGCCGAGGCGCAGCCGAAGGTGAGGGTTGACAGTCGGAACAAGTTGCAATGACGGTTCCGCGCGTGTACTGAACAACTATTTTTAATACAGTTGCGAAAATATGAAGCAATTTAATAGAATAATAAAAACACAATAAGCTTGAAAATGGCGCCAACTGTAAAAGAATATAACCAGAGATTTTTTTGTTTTCTTCACCCTTCTGGGTAGGCAAAGGGAACTATGCCCAAACAGCCAAGTCTTCAGTAGATTTTTTATATTGATATGAAATGAAAATGAAAAGCAATAAAACAGTACAGTTGTCTTGTCTGCCTCCAACATCTGCTTCTGCCTTTCAAAACTTGTATCGTGTGTATTATCAAGTTCAAGTGTGGCTAGGCAATGAGCTGGACCCAGAAGAATGGGGTTGGAAACTAACAGATAATTATTTGGAGCCAATTCAAACTTTACTCCCGCCTGCTCCAGAAAAACTACTTAATACTATTTTTTGTAAATGCAAGACGGATTGTAGTAAGAATTGTGGCTGTCAAAATGTCATTATTTTGTTCGCCAGTATGCATCAATTGTCAGACTTCAATATCCATAATAGACTAATAGACTCCAATATTGAAACAAATACAACAGATGAAGATATTTATGATATTAATGAAGAGACAATTGATGAATCCCTTTTCTTAGAACAGCGAACAGAAATTCTGCAAGAAGAAGAGAATGAAGACGAAGAAATAATTGTCGATGGACAATTATCTTATATAATGACATGTAGAAAAAACAAACTATTCCACTTTAATCATTAGCAATATTACTATTCTTTCAATTAATAGGATAAGATCTGATCAAACTTTCTTTATTACAATAGATCGTGGAGTATACCTACTGGGGAAACGACGTTAAAAAAATGCGCCAAGTACATTAATTACCTCATAGGTGGTGCGGAAATGTGTGCATATTATGTAAAATATGATTTTTCTAATGATTAAAACCGCGATATCTCATAAATGGTGAGGCGTAAGAGAAAAAGTGACTGGAACATTTTTGTAGAGAATTGTATGATCTACAACTTTTGTCCGACCTATTTTACGTTAATACTTACTGTTTTCGAGAAAAATGGAAAAAAACCTTAATTTTATACTTTTTTCCTCAAATAATTTTTTTTCAGAAGTAGGATCGAAGGGGATTTTTGACATTTCATTTATAATGATGTATTTAACGTCTCTGCCAATTTTCAGCTCTATGCGAATTTTAGCTAAGTCAAATGTCTATTTTGACTGGACTATTACCCGCTCGTAGCCGTCCGTAAAACGTTTAAGCAATTAATTTATCAAGTGTGTATTTGGCTCATGAGTATTAGTAGCCATAAATTAAAGTTCTTACGGCTTTAATTTATTATTATTACTTCCAACTAAGGTGTTGCTACTAACCGATCACTGCGGGAGTCATTAAACGAAATGTTGACTAGAGGACCAGGGGGCAATTCATTTGTATGATAAGCGAGAGGACGTTTTGCGTAACAAGGGAACAAAGGAATTATTCACTGCTCTCTCGTTACCCCCCATTACCTGAAGCGGTGGCCTGGTTAGAAATTTCTATGCTTTAATAGAGAGATTCTTCTGTATTGCGTATACGGTATGAATATGTTGGATTTTTATGTGTTTTACGCACTTTATCTCACGGAAATCATTCGGAACTTAAAGTGTTCGGTATGTCTACGAGTATCACGTTTGCCTCGGCAAGACTTTTCTCCGTAAACTAATATAATTTTCAAATTATGTGCTATGTATCCTTAGCACGTTGCACAAAACAACAATCCCCTCGAATAACCGCCGTATTACTTCCTAAGTCATGCTCAAAGTTTAAAAAAAATTTAAACCCTTTAGAGAACCCGAGTTTCAAAGGCTCTTCATAAATTATGAAAAACTTCTACTCTGACTGCACGTATTCGAACTCTAATCTCTGATCGCAAGTCTGTTCGAGCTCCAGTAATTTTAAATATTAAGCCCAGTTGGTAATGACTCTGCCCACTTACCGAGTGGTCCTGGGTTGGAATTGGAAAATCGCGGTAGACGACAACTGGAATAAATAATAATATATAGTACCTACTCAAACAATTATATTATTTTCTATTATGAAAATACTTATGGGACCGATTTCAATATGAAAGCACATCCTCACTACTAACTTTATTACTAACACTATTATTTTTGAAAATCAATTCACTTATGGGCGTAAAAGCTTTTGTATGGAACTTATTCTGCGTATCATACAATGTAAAATTATACACGGTAAGCACGTACTCGTACGTGTATACCAAATTTTCGCATTATTGATTTTCACGCGTTGGTTTTGTTTTAACACAACTCCTAATAAAAAACCCATTCTTCGACCAATTAAATGTTGTTAGTTTTTTCCCAAGCAACCCTGTAAAATTAAAATGGGGCCCGACTGTAAATCCTTCTATGGTGTAGTTGTTCAGTATTACTTTTAACAACATTCTGAAGTACTGGGCTTCTTTTTTTTCTTTTTAGTTTTTTACGCAGTCCTTTGTGTCGCGCAGTCGGGTAAAAAGAAAAATTACAAATTACTGAAGACATAAAACTTGAAAAATTTTGAAGTTACAAAACAGCATATCAATATAATTAATAACGCCCCAATAATATTAGACGAGCTTTGAAGTAGTAGGTATACAGATGAAATTCTGTGATGATTGTTGAACTAAACTTGAACTGATGAATATTGTGGGGTTATGAATTCAACGAAAAAAAAAAACAAACTCTAAGTTCGGAACGAATTGAGCTCTATCGATGAAAAAAACAGAATAATTGAACGTAGTGCACAGGGAACAAATTATATCGTTTTTCCAGCGTGTATTACACCAATATGACCAACTATTTACCATCCCTGGCCAAATTATTAGTCGCACTATAAGATTTTATGTAAAATGGTAATTATAAGGTGCTATACAGCTTTGGGGGCGTCCATTAATTACGTGAGACATTTTTAGATACCCCCCCCCCCCCCCCTCTCCCTGGTGAGATGTCGTGAGACTCGTGAGATTTGGCTCCAATCCCTCTCTCAACTCCCTAATCTCACGTATTTTTTTCACAGACCTAAATAATATAGACACGCTGTTCAGTACTTACATTTTGTTCACCTGTGTTGACCCCAACTGGGGCCAACTCAAGTTTAGTCGGCTGCGAGCAAGCTACACAAGTAAATGTCACGTTAGAAAAACTCCGACTGTTCAAAAACACTTAATAACGTATTATTGTTTATTGAGCACAGTTAAAACGTTCTCATTATTTACGTTTGAACTTTATTTCACTTTATTTAATCATAATTGGTAAGTAACTATATTTTTATTTACAGTCTTAAAAATTATTTAGTGTCAAATATTTAATACCGACATCTTGAACCAAACTTGACAGAACGAACACAGAGTACTTAATCACTACGGAACAGGGTTGCCAGACGTCGCGGAGTGAGAGATCGTACGGTGGGTAAATAAAAGTCGTATTTCCTAAGATGGCTCCAGAAAAAAAATAGTATGATTCATTTAATGTAGGTACTAAAACTTTAATTAGTTTTAGATGGCGGTCTACAAAACGAAATTGAAAGAAAAGTAATAAGTAAAACTATAAATTAAAATAAAATCTTCTTATCTTTATATATATAAATTACGTGTCACGTTGTTTGTCCGCGATAGACTCCTTAACTACTTAACCGATTTTAATCAAAGGGCTTCCAACAGTTTTGTATGGAACCTGGCATACCTACAAGTCCGCCATTTTGAAAAAACCTCGATTCGGCGGCCAGTGATGAAACATCTGTCAATCGATAGAGTAAATGATTACGATCAAAAAGTATACAGTGATGAAATGTCGTAAGTGGTATACTTTCTGAGATATTTGAGTTCAAACCCGTAGAAAAATAAAGTAAAAAACTTTGTTTCGGCGGATATTGATAAAATATGTGTCAATCGATAGACTAAGTGATTACGATCAAAAAGTATTAAGTGATACAATGTCGTAAGTTATATACTTTCTGAGATATTTGATTTCAAAACCGTAGGAAAATAAAGTAAAAAAACTTTGATATACCTATCTTCAGCTTACGTAAGTATGACCACATTTCTCAGTTTGATTCCTAACTTAAATGGCTACCAATTCGACACAGATGAAACTTCAGAATTCTCTCAACATTTTATGCTATTTTGAATAATGTGTCTTCTCCTGTTTATTTAAAGGAAACCCATAGCACTGCTTATTTCGGGAATTCCTTTGCAATACTGTTCTGGAACTACTTGCTTGTAGACATCAAAAGACTACCAAAAGTTCCTTCAAGAATCACGTCCGGTAGCACTACCTGAAGCAATTAGAATGTCCTCGCCCGTGGTCTTCAACCACATGTTATATACGTAGTTATAAATATTTATGTACTTAATATATAATATAATATGTATATATGTAAATATGAATAAATATGTATTTATTTAGTTTTGTTAATGATATTGTGATATTTTATATGTATATAGTTATAGTGTTGATCCACTAATAAATAAAAAAGACAATTACCAATGTTTTATTTTTCTACGGGTTTGAACTCAAATATCTCAGAAAGTATATCACTTACGACATTTTATCACTGAATACTTTTTGATCGTAATCACTTAGTCTATCGATTGACACATGTTTTATCAATATCCGCCGAAACAAAGTTTTTTACTTCATTTTTCTACGGGTTTGAACTCAAATATCTCAGAAATTATACCACTTACGACATTTCATCACTGAATACTTTTTGATCATAATCATTTATCCTATCGATTGACATATTTTACATCACTGGCCGCCGAATCGAGGTTTTTTCAAAATTGCGGACTTGTAGGTATGCCAACTAGGTTCATTGCCCTTTGCACACCGTGTGCAGTTTGATCCAACTTGAAAGATAGGATAGCTTACATCTCAATGTATAGTCGCAATATTATTTTATTGCAATTTTTTTTTGATAGAACGAAGTCTGTCCGGGCAGCTAGTTATATTATATATTATAATATAAATTTACATAATAACATACAAAATTATAAATGTAGAAATATCGGGACATAGGTAATTATAATGTGCGCCATCTATTGATAAATCTATGAACCTATAATAATTATATCATGAACCTAATATACTCGTACATAATTTTCTAACAATGCATACAAATACATATTTAAATTATTAATGTTTACTTACGATGTTAAAAAAATATATAGTAGTCACTCCGAGATGAACTGGAAAAAGGCATAAATCGTATGATTGTCGCCATGGATATAATTATAACTTTTAACTGGATACATAACTTCGAGGTACTTGAAGACAGATGACGTCACAACGGAATGACTATTTGACCAATCGCAGACCGGATTGAGATTATCCTTCATAATTTTGGGGTGTTATGTCCTATTTTCCAAATGTTTTCTAATAATTTTTCTGGTGGTAAAAAAATATATTATTGTATTAACACATTTTATTATAATTTCTTCAAAATTGTCCTTACGTCATGAAAACGGATGTTGAAGGTGATAATGAAATGAAACAATGTAATTTATTACGGTACATTTCTTTTATTTTAAGTGCATAACACTTATAAAAAAAAAATAACACAGCTGAATGATATATCCTGGGATTACAGATGCACAATGAATGGATGAACACAATGGTCATTCCGTTATGACGTAATTAATCCTCAGGTATCTCTACAAAGTAATCCAGACAGAGTAATATATCCATGGTATATGTCCAGTTATAGTAATGTATCCATGATCTCTTTCGGAGTAGGGTGTTGGCAACACTGGGCGCATATTGACTCTGTGATTGAGTACTCTGTGGCACGAAAGCGTGACACGAAATTTGTTAACAACAGCGTGTCTATATATTTAAGTCTATGATTTTTTTAAAATATTTGTTTCTAGTGTTCACGCTCGATAAACTTTTGGTCAGAAAATCAAAATGTTTCATAATATTCATTATTTATTATTTTCATTTTCTGCACTTAGCATTGGAACATTTTTGAGCAATTATTCTGATCTTGCGAAAAAAAAAATAACGTGAGATTTTCCGAGACCCCGTAATTTATGGACGCCCCCTTTATTGTTTTTTACTAGATACCTGTATATAAAGTGTGCAAACATAGTGTGCGTCTAATAATTTGGCCAGGACTGTCTTTGATTGATTGCTGTGAAATGCGTTTACATTATTCCGCACTCAGTTTAGGAGACATTATGTGGACTTGCCTACACATCGAAATACCCTCTACAACCCAGCGTCTTAAAACGTATCGAACATAGGTATCTAAATATACATTTTCTTTCCCAGTGATGTACAAGATACCTTAAATGAAGTATTTGGAATACAAAATGCAAAATACTTTTATAATGTAAGTATTTCAGATACCAGATGCAAATAGCTTTCTGGAATGGTATCTGAAATACTAGATACAAAATACGTATCTTTTAAATACTTTTTATAGATAAAATACTTTTGTAAAAAATACAACGATTTTTAACTGACGAAAAAAAGGAGGTTCTCAATTCGACACATATATTTATAAATATACTAAAAATTAAAAAAAAAACTTTTTAACAAAAAATTGAACCAACAAAAAAAAACTGAAAAGTGAAAAATAAAATAAACTATTTATAATACATTAAGATCTTAAATTAACATTAAATAAATAATTTTGAAGCGGTGCCAAAGAGATGAAAAAACAAACGGCGAAAAGATGTGCGCCGCGCTACTGCTGCCGTGTACATCGCATGCCGCTGCCCTCATAAAATGAGCTTCATGTAATGAATTTTGCTTGTTTGTGTGGCTACGTCTCAAAATTATTTATTTACTGTTAATTTAGGATCTTAATTTATAATACTAAATAGCTTATTTTTCGCTTTTCAGTATTTTCCTTGGTTTATTTTTTGTAAAAAAAAACGTGTGGCACTCGGGGACTGCCACGGTAAAGTTATTGCATAGCATTTGTTGCGAAATAAAACCTGACACCCCCCACTTGCAGTCAGTACTAGAATAGCAAAAACATGCAAGCAAGTAGATATGCCAAAACAAAGCTGGGGTATTAAATTTCTCATCGGATTTGTTCACCATTAGTAGCAATTAATTAAAGCGAGTGCCTATACTAAATAACGAAGAGTGAATAAGATCGCACATACTGTGGCATGTGCGGTGTCACTGATGTCGCATCCTCGAAGACTTCTGTGCGCTTAGTACTCGCTTTAATTAATTGCTACTAATGGTGAACAAATCCGATGAGAAAAATACCCCAGCTTTGTTTTGGCATACTTGCTTGTATGTTTTTGCTATCCTAGTACTTGACTGCAAGTGGGGGGTGTCAGGTTTTATTTTCGTCACGGTTTTTCTTGATTCGCTCGCCGCGCTCAAGCCCGCGATAAAAGCTATGCAATAGCTTAAAAGTAATTAATTAATTATCGTTTGATCGCGCAAACGTAATATTACATTTTATAACAACATAATAGTTATTTATTATATATTTTTATTAAACTTCGATCCCGCTTTTAGCCGTGCGGTGATTCTGCCAATGTCAAGTCTTAAACTATTACTGAGTTCCGTCACTATTACTAAAAGTATTTTAGCAAACATAGTATCTACAAAATACTAAGATACCAAACAAATGGTATTTAAATACAAGATACGAGATGAATTTAAAAAAAGTATTGTAGATACAAGATGAAAATACGTATTTTGTATCTTGTATCTGTATTTCAGATACTTGTATCTTAGATAAGTTACATCTCTGTTCTTTCCGGTATTTCCTGAAACGGATCCTAGCTGTTTCAAAGACAACCGATATGAAAAATAACTCTGAGTCAGCGTGTGCGCCATGGTTTGCGTGGGGCGAAAATGTTTACTCTACATCAAGATATCTTCACATACAAAGATATATAGAGCAAAAGATAGTTTATGTAACTTCACTTGTTTTGTTTGAATTTGGCTTTAAAAATATAACATGTCCATTGTCCATGTTAATCTCAATCACCCAGCCCCAATAAACAATGCGGGATGAAGTCATTGGAAGGTTTTCACAAAAAATTATTAGCGTCAGCGCCTATGGATTAGGTTAGTGTTGCGATTTGCGACAAAGTCGCTAATAGGAACGAGGTGGCAATATTTAACGGTCACGAATAGGTATAGTTGGGGCTCCCACGCGGCGGTATAGACGACGCGACAAATCGTCAAGGTTGACTTCAATGATACGGCGCGCCGGATTTTTCAGTGAAATAGTTTCACCGACCGGCGTCGGCGGTGACGGCAACGTCTGCGCCGGCGCAGGGTCGATGCCCCCGCCGCCACGCGATTTGGCTCCGATCACCGAACTACTAATGAACCGTCTTTTCCACCAGGGACGTTATGGAACCGTCTGTTCCGACATCGCACATCCTGAAACCGGCGTCTTGGACTACTGGTACTAATAAACCGATCTTAAGACCTTTGTGGTCTCAAGATTCGGTTTGAGATGCTGAAATATGTCTACTCGGATGTAAAAATGACATCTGTGATCGGACTCTTCAGCCGAGATCGGTTTATTGGGCCTAAATGTCCAATTTCCAAGATTATCTGTCCGCAACTTTAAAACTAACACCTATGAAAAAGCATTATAGATAATAGCTTTTAGGATTATTGTCAGTCAGTGTACTTATGGTATTCAAGACTTCTTTTACCTATGGTAATGAATCGAATTTGTTGAACTTTTCTAATAAGGTAGCCAGTTTCACATCTCCCGGTGCCAGTTGGCAGTGAAGGAAACTTGAATTTTGGTTCAGGACACCAGTTTTCCATTCCATTTTCATCATCATAAATTCAGAATACATTATAGGTCAAATCATTTAATTGATGACCTAAACTTAAAAAGACTCAAATAACAATAACATAAAAATGGAAACCTCGTACACCCGTAAATGACATTAACGGACATCATACCACAAGAGCACAAATCCGTTCCGTTTATTCCATAAATCCAATGTGGATCTCTTTAACGATGATTTCCTATTATTAAACTATGTTTAAACAAAACAAATGAATAATTTACTTCGTAAAGTAAAATATTCTATATGTTAAAATGTATAAATAATAATAAATATGAAATTCAATTTAATTAATTATTTTAAGAAAAATAATGCAAATGAGACAAGTACAATAAACATGATGTTTTTTAGATATCCAATATTCAAATATCAGCTAGTTGTCTTTACGACAATAGACAAAATTACAATAGACAAAAGACAGCCCTGTCTTTTAAAAAAACATCCACTAAATTAAGTCTATAAAAATAGTAAGCTTAAAACTGCCCGATTTTATAATGCTATTGAAGCGGCAAATCAAAAGGAACAACTGGGTCTATTAATTATAAGGTTGTTAACGCCGATGGCATTAATAGCGCAGCATCACGCTTGCATCCCGTTCTCGCCCACAACTTATCAATGAAATTCCTGCAGTACCCCACTTATCCACTGCGGTACCTCACGTTTCTTCGTGTAACGTAACAAAATGGCGATATCATGAACGTGTCCTAAGATAATAATATATCTTGAAATAAACTACTACTTCTTTTAGGTAGTTCTTAATTTTTTTTTTCTAGCAAATCAATTTAAATTGTGTTTACTATTTTAATCAAATTAAAATTTAAGGGCAATTATTTACCTTGAACAAGGAGAGTTTAATATTTAAAATAAATAGCATTATTATGAAATATATACAACTGGCGCCATCTACATCACTTGCTGGGGAACTTAAACAGTGTTAACGTAACGAAGCAGCATACTATTCTTTAATTTATTTACCACAATATTAACTAGATGTCAGCACAACTCAAATTCGCCTATGTAGTCAAACGTGTTTTTCAGTGCATTCGTTAGATAGCGCTGTTAACACAAATTTAAGATTATTTACGCCTTCAGCGTGATTTTTTTGTATAAAGCAAATAATTATGAAGAATATTTTTATCAACGTACGTGCAACGATAACATTCATTTACTTTTTTTATAAGGTGACTAAACGTCTAAACCGAATATTTGCTATGGTTTATATAATACTATCCTTGAGTAAAAGATTAGTCAAAACTACTAGTTGTACAGTCATAATAAAATTAATATTATATAGCTTACCGTCGAAAATACTTGTTTGCATATTCATAAGTCAGGACTTAAGTAATAATATCACATTATTTGGTTATTAGCACTTTGAATGATAGTTAACATTAGTTACAAAACTGCTCACACAATATTTTTGTATGTAGGTAGTTTTTTGTATGTACTACTAGAACTTAATAAATTAGAATTTGCAAAGGTAGCGTCGAAGCGCAAAGCTATAAGAATGAAACATATTTGTAATAATATTTTTGTAAGGAACCTGGCATACCATACCTACAAGTCCGGCATTTTTAGGGTTCCGTAGCCGAATGGCAAAAAACGGAACCCTTATGGATTCGTCATGTCTGTCTGTCTGTCTGTCTGTCTGTCTGTCTGTCTGTCTGTCTGTCCGTCCGTATGTCACAGCCACTTTTTTCCGAAACTATAAGAGCTATACTGTTGAAACTTGGTAAGTAGATGTATTCTGTGAACCGCATCAAGATTTTTACACAAAAATAGAAAAAAGACAGTAAATTTTGGGGGTTCCCCATACTTTGAACTGAAACTCAAAAATATTTTTTTCATCAAACCCATTCGTGTGGGATATCTGTGGATAGGTCTTCAAAAATGATATTGAGGTTTCTAATATCATTTTTTTCTAAACGGAATAGTTTGCGCGAGAGACACTTCCAAAGTGGTAAAATGTGTGTCCCCCCCCCTGTAACTTCAAAAATAAGAGAATGATAAAACTAAAAAAAATATATGATGTACATTACCATGAAAATATCCAACGAAAATTGGTTTGAATGAGATCTAGTAAGTAGTTTTTTTTTAATACGTCATAAATCGTAAACCGCAAAAAACATTGATCAAAGTTACAACGAACTACAAGAACTTTTATATTATGTTACTTGCTGCTACGGAACCCTTCATGGGCGAGTCCGACTCGCACTTGGCCACTTTTTTTTAAAAAAACCTCGTTTCGGCGGCCAGAGATATTTGAGTTCAGAAATAAAAATAATTATTAATAAACTCAAATATCTCAGCAAGTATATCACTAAGGACATTTCATCACTGACTGAATACTTTTTGATCGTAATCACTTAGTTTATCGATAATGAGTAATGACACATGTTTTAGCAATATCCGCCGAAGAGAAGTTTTTTTCCTTTATTTTTCTACGATTTTGAACTCAAATATCTTAGGAAGTATATCACTTACGACATTTCATCACTGAATGCTTTATGGTTTTAATCACTTACTCCGTCGATTGACACAACATGTTTAATCGCTGGCCGCCTAAACAAAGTTTTCCAAAATGGCGGTCCTTGTAGGTATGCCAACTATACTCCAGTCACATTTGGTTTGGACTCGATGTAAACAAACCGTTGCCTAGCAACCACAAACAAACAAGTGCATGAAACTTTTTGTCGTACCTAATAAAATGTGTTTGAACTTATCTGTAGTTCGGTATATTGTTGGTAGCATTGAAATAAGACCACCCGGCAAGACCAGCAAGCTGCGTTCTGTTCCACTCTTTATAAATTCAATCTTTCAAATTCTATATTATTTATTTTGCAATATTTTAAAATAACATGGAATAGTTACGTATAAAATCGATATACCTAGTGTGCTTTTTAAAATACATAAACATAAATAAAATGTTATGGCTTTGTTTGTTATAAATAATTTTATACTGCTGTATTTCGAAAAATAATACGACCAAGTTGCGAAGCATGTAAGCGCTGTTATAGCTATGAGGTTATCGTAGACATTTCTATTTACAGTCATAGGCAGACATACTTTAAAACAATAATTTTGTGAAAAGGTGTGAAGTCGCTTCACGTAATTAAGGATGTGAGATTGTGAGTTATTCAATGATGAAAATTGTTTTAAGATGTTGGTTTTTACCTTGTTTTCTCTTAGTGTGTTATTGTTATAGGTCAATAGTAAATTAATAAAGATGTCACAAACGTTATAATTATTATTTAGTTGTTTGGTGCGCGAAATACAAATCAGTTGGTGAAAACTCATAAAGAAATTCTAATGGTTTGTTTACATCGAGTCCAAACTGAATGTGACTGGAGTATAGGTTCAATGCTTTTTACTCTTACTATTCTTTGATATTACAGCTGAGGTTTAAGTTTATTATTACTATTAGTCCATTTATATTTTCCATGCTTTTAGTGAAATGAATTTCTTAAACGATTTTTCAATTACAGGTTTCACCGCAACTCACAAAAGTCAAAGACACGAGAGTTCTTAAAGGTATTTCCAGATATAAATAAAACATTTGAATTTATTATTATTAGGCTTACCCTTTGTACAATATTTTTAAATTGTCATAGTGTTTATGTTATATTGTATAGATTAAGTAATAGTAAACTTATACCTTAGATGTAATATCAAAGAATATTAAGAGTAAATGACATTGATTAAAGTCAATAAATAATAATTATTATTATTTATTTGTGTTCATAGGTATTACAGGTCTTAAAATATATTAAAAGTATTCTATGTTCGGCCCTTTCAGGCATACAAATATTATTAAAAATTAAATAAAATTATAAAACAGTCAAAGAATTAAATTGTCAGCTAGAAATTCATGAACTGAATAGTAATATTTATTAATTAAAAGTTTTTAAATTCTATTTTAAATTTATCAATGTTATTTATATCTCGAAGTGATGCAAGGATTTTATTATAAAATTTTAGTGTCATACCAAATATACTTTTACTAAGTAAAGCGGTTTTTGCCGTAAATGCGCTAATAAAGTTCAAATAAATAAATTAAATAATAATTATACAACAATACATAATGACAATAACAAGCTGAGCTCATACTCTTTGGCATATGGTCGACTATAGTAAAGCCAGTTTAATAAACCACATTTGTCTATTGTACGGCAATTTTCGTTTGGGCGAAAACAATAAATAATAATTGTCGTCATAAAGTTGTTTAATTTTTTTATGTTATGAATGCGTTTCCACTTTCTAACTTCCTTTACCCACTTCCGCCAAAGATAGTAGACCAATGAATTTTAAATGCAGTTTAAATGCTTAATAAAGCGATTTTTTAAGATTTTTTTTCTACCATCAGGCGTTTGTCGGCTAACTGCATAAAAAAAACAATTGACTGACCTGGCGCTTTGGAACGATGCCTTCGACGACGAGGCTGCGGCACCGAAGGACACGCCGACCGCGAGCCCCTCCGGTATGTTGTGGACGGTGATGGCCACCACCAGCAGCATGATCCGCTTCCACTGCGACTGCCGCGCCTCCAGCGCGCGCGCCGCGCTGTCCCGACGGTCGCCTTCACCGTTATCACCGTTCTTCTGAAATATTTACGCACTTTGATAACTACTGATATATCAATAAATAAAACAAAACAATGTTTCAAAACAAAAAAAAACGCATCATAATCGGTCCATTCGTTTAGAAGCTATTGTGCCACAGACACATAGACACGTCAAACTCATCCTTCTTTTAGCGTCGGGGGTTAAAATCAACACATTATGCGTTAACACAAGTAATAGGTACAACACATACGAAGTCAGTGATCTGATATGTTATGTAACACGTTATTGGTTAACACAACACATTATGTGCTAATATGCATCGTTGATATTGTGAATTGAGTCAAGTATAATTATTTGGACAACGCTATTTCGTAATCAGTAAAGCCTGTCAATAAAACGTCGACATTTTATTTATTGTTTGCTTTGTATTTTCAGCTTTTTATCTGAGTTGGCCTAGGCCCTACTAGAGTATCAGAGAGGAGTACCACGCTGCAACGTTGTCGATAACGTAAGACGGATATTTAACTTTGTTTAACCCCCTTGCAGCTTGGTCAATCGCAAAGTTAAACAGCTATACAATAGTGTAAAAATTAAATTCACATTATTATCTCTATTGCCTGATAGAACTGAGTAAGTAGTAAGTAAATGAGTAAATTGTTTCGGATGCTAGCACACATTATACATTAAGCCCATTACACACGTAGCTGTTATATATATTAATACTAGCTGCCCAGACAAACTTCGTTCTGTCAAAAGTTTTTTTTTTAAAACCTTCCGTCTATCCTACATATCTTTCAAGTTGGATCAAACTGCACACGGTGTGCTTTGATTAAAATCGGTTAAGTAGTTTAGGAGTCCATCGCGGACAAACAACGTGACAAATAATTTATATAATATATTAGATACCGTACTTTAATATTATATTACAGTAAGCTAGCTACACACGGCGACGATGCTATAAGACATATTTCGCTTTCATTTCATTGATGTTTTATATAATAATGTGCAATAATATAATTTATGGTACATCTTAGTGACGCCATAGAAATATATGTATATTATAGCTGCGTGTGCAGTCACTCGAAAATTTGTATAGAAAATAATAGTAATATGCCTTGCAATGATTTATATTAATTTATATTATAGCTCCGTGTGTGATACCTAGGCTGAGTTGGGTATTATCTGGTTATCATGATTACTTATTAATCTGATTACTTTTCGCTCAGTGACTGTTTTCGGTCTTTGATTGTGACATATAACTAGGTACTTTATTAAATTTGCATAAGTAGTAAGTATGCAGACCTAGTGTTCAATATAAAAATGCATACAATATGATATTTTTATTCATAGCCTTAGGCTAATTGTGAATGTGATTTGTGCAACGTGAGGTCATCAATATTTTTTGACTTTTCCTTGTCCCCATTTATTTACAGAACGCTTTGAAGTTTATTTCGCGCAAATACACAGGTGCATTACCCTATAAACTATGTCGTCGAGGTAATTATCGGCTAAGAGTTTGTAACTCTGTTGTAAATAATATATATAATGATTTATTTGGATACCTACTTTCAACGCTATTTTTCGGTATGTAACTATGTACATTGTACATTTTCGTATTAATTTAAAAAAGAAGGGGAAAAAAAGATTACGATAATATTTGGGCTAATTTGGTTCACTTTACTTATAATTAATAAATAAGTAATGCAAACAAGAAAAACGTCATAAATATTAAAAAGCCATTCTCCATACAGTTGAATCTGTATGGTGCAGTTATTCAGTATTACTTTTAACAACATTCTAAACTACTGGGCTTATTTTTTCTTTTTAGTTTTTTTACGCAATCAGTTTTTTTTTGTTTATTTCCTAACTTTCGTACAGGATTAATAGTAATATTAATAATAATATTGTAACAGATTCAGACCTTTCATTTTATAAGGCATATAATAAAGTTACTCTGTGGTAAGCGAAACGAGATCTGTAAAAAAGAAGAAAAAAAGGCGCACGCGCAGTTTGTAACGGCCACAGCACATTTCAAAATAAAATTACAAAGTAAAACCAAATAAGTGCCCTTAAAAACAACCTGTTTTAAATTGGACATTCTTATCATCCATCCAGGCCAACCTCCTTCTGCCTCCAATTTTTACCCTATATTTTGTGTCCCAGGAAGTAGGCCTGACAATTCGGGATAAGAGATTTGAATTAGTATGGAAAATTTTGTACTTGTTAAAAGACTAGGAAGTATTTTGTGGTATTCTAGTAAATAAATATCTTTTGTTTATTTTTATGGTTCTATAATCCTTAACCTAAAACATTAAAATGGAATTAACATAAAGCGTATGTTAAAATTTAAAAATCATGTTTTGGGTGCGATTACGATTTGTTACTAGGCATCCATAAAACATTTATTAATATTTAATACATATTGTAGCCTTAAGGCATTTACCTACAACTTACAAATAAGTTCTCAATGCTCTGTGACAAATGTAATTATCAACGGGTACGACCTACCTTCTTGGAATAATCTCATTTGTCGTTTACATATTTAATCTCACATCAGTAGGTATAACAACCGATTATGTATTTATTTGCAAGTAAAAATAAATTGATCTTAATATCTAAGATATGTCATCGTTTATAAATTATTGAAACTGTGTCAAGTTGAAGTGAATGTATTTGTATAGATTGTATACCTACATGAAATGGTTAATGAGATTGATTTGAATAAAAAAAGAAGTACAAAATATGACAAACATAAATGCATACAAATCATCTAGGGCATCATACAACCGCGATAATAATTAATAATTATCTATCATTTATCTTAATCCTTGTTAATGTCTGCCTGTTTGCCAAGTTTCATTTGCGTGTGATGAAAATACAAGGGTTTAAACATCTTTATAAACTTTCACACTAATACATAATAAAACTGTAATTGATTGATATCTGTACATGGAAGATATTTGAGAAAAACTTTACTACTTATAAACACAACAAATCCTATATGTTTTTTACAATTGTCGTCTGTCTGTCTGTGCGTTTGTTCCGGCTAATCTCAAGAACGACTAAACAGATTTAGTTACAGTTTTCACTGATGTATTGTAGTGAGCATTTAGCGTTTGTTTTTAATCGACTTCAAAAAAAGGAGGAGGTTCTCAATTCGACTGTTTTTTTTTTGTTTGTTACCTCAGAACTTTGGACTGGGTGAACCGATTTTGATGAATCTTTTTTTAATCGAAAGCGAGTGCTTGTCATGTGGTCCCACATAAATTTGAGCGAGATCCGACAAGTAGTTTTTGAGTAATTTTGAAGTCTGTTATTTTTTGTTAGTAAAATTTAGATTATATTTCAATCAGTTAACAAATAAAAAAAGTTGTGTGTCAGCTCCGACACACGACTGGAGTTTAACGCCATGGTGATGGTGATGATGATGATGATGATGATGATGATGATGATGATGATGATGATGATGATAATGATAAAACATTGACATAAAGAATTGAGAAAAAAGACATTAAAAATGACAAAAAATTGACATAAAAATTTTTACAAAAAAAATATTGACAAACGAAAATGACAAAAAAATTACAAAAAAACTGACAAAGAATTTACAAAAAATTGATGATAATTGATGACGATGTTTCACATCATCAGAATAGGATGTACAAAGATTATTATTATCATTACATTATAGCATTACATGTGTTGTTATCGATCAACCATCCAATGCCATCTAGATTCTGTGTTACGAATTAAAAACATAACGCATAAGTTAACATAACTTAACGCAAAAAATTGATTTTACTCCCCGTAAAATCTAATACCATGAAATGAAATCAATAGTTAAGGAGTTAAATTCCAAAAAGTTATGTCAATCTACATATTAATACCTTCCATACAATTTATTCGAATGTGGAGTTATCAAAACGTTTACCAAAGCCAAGCGACGGCATTCACTAGTTTATAATTTATGTAGTATTACAATTTGTGTTGAAAAAAATTTCATTGAATCCTTACCTACATATTTACAACACTTGTCAACTTGTCAGCCGTTATGTTAATTTATATTATTTTAATACTTAATCCAGCTTAACTCGGCCATCGGCAATAGTTATCATAGCAACGTAAGTAGAAACTGTGTTTGCCGAAAGGCGTTCAACAATTCTGAGGTTTGAGAAGGCAAAACTAGGAACACCGGAGCTTCGAAATTTGACTAAAAACAATTATATATAACAAATACAATAATATAACAATCTTCTATTCAAATACTATTTTGTATAAAAAATCTCACCAAAAACATTTTCATGTAAAATGTTGCCACCATATGGGTCTAAATTGGAAAGTTATCTGCAGCCTAATTCACGTAAGTTAACAAGTTCGATTGCAGTGCAGTTGCAGTGACGTTCCTATCAAAATAACACTTTCCGTATTCTCTTAGCTTTCGCGAGCGCTGTCAAACACGCTCACGTCACGCGAGCGCTTGGCAAACACGCTCACGTCACAAAAAGGTGTTCTGTTGATGCGCGTCAAGATAGCGTGTTTCCGATCGCAGTTTGAGGGTATTCTCATAAACTTCTCGGTGCGAGTTTTTATGCAGTTTTGTTGACGCTTTTGTTTTTTAATGGAAACATAATAAATTGTATTTGATTAATTAATAAGTTTATTTGTTCTCTCATATGACAACACTAACACAGAGTACTAAATAGCCGAAGAAAAGTTTGGCAGGCGCGCAGGATGCGTGCAGGAGAAGTGAAGTTCACGCGCAGTTTGCGTGCAGTTGACGCGCAGTTCAAAAATTACGAGAATACGGTTTAGACACTAAACGTCAACCAACGTCAACTTGATTGCCGCGTCACTGCAACTTGATTGCAGCGTCACTGCAACTCAATCGATGCGTCTTAAAGTTACGTGAATTAGGCTGCTGATCTCATGTAGAGCCAAGCCCTAACTCTACACGCGCTAACTCAAGCTCTATTTTCACAAACTCTACGCCTTAGTCAAAATATGTGGCTTAGCCGTTTCGTTACTAAAATAACTATTGTATAACAGAAAAGTAATGAACAGTGAATAATTTTTTCACCTGTAACGGTAGCCTAAAGAAGCGCGGCATTCCTAGATTAACCGCAGAGTTGTATTTGCTCCTGAAACCATATCTCACACTTAATTTATATACTTAGATACATGATCAGTCAGGTGTAACTGCATTGATTGATTACTTGATTTAGATAGTTAGGTAAGTATCTGGTGATAAGAAACGCTACTCAAATAGTACTTACTTTAACTACGTGTCTTCAGTGTATCGTCCTTAACATAATTGATTATTTGGCGATTTGACGACCCATGTAGCGCAATGGTTACCATGCCATATATTTTAAGTTCCTAAACAAAACACTTATATTTTCGTCAAGTCCGTCCGCCCATCCATCCGTGGGTTAACCCAGAAATCCTTAGTAGGCACTAGAAATTATAGGGAGGTATCATTGAGTTAATCTTTTAAAAATGTTTTGGGTTTCCGAAAAAAATTTCTCGATTTAGGAGTTACATTGAGCGATTTGAAACCATGTTCTTATAGAAAGATGTTGATAGAAAGTATGTACATAAATTCGCGAAAACGACTATTTCAATACAAGGTAATTTAATATCAGCGCTTCTTACAGAAATAGAAAATGAATAAAAAGTACAGCGTTCGGACATCAACGCCTCTTAAACACGCCAAAAAACAAAATTTGTGAGACTCTTAAGACAGATTTCTGAAATAATTGCTTTGCAAGAGCTTTCTTTTAATTTAGTCGAAGGTTTATTTCGTAGGGAAGGTGGATGTCGACGACATATTGCCTAAGGCACTTTATTACCGAATAAGTTTGCAATGTGTTATATGCAAAATTTGCCGAAAAGATAATTATAATAACGATAATAATGTAAGAAAATCTCATTCAGAACATTAACAACACATTTGGAGCGACCCTAGTTCGGGTGGATCAACAGCGCACGGCATCAATTCAGATTTTAAAAGGTTAAAAGTTATTTTAAAATGTCACACATTTATGGAAAGGCATACCTGAGACCTGAGAATATCTAATCCAAGAATAAAAAAATGAAACATTTATGTAAATAAATTGGGAATCTACTATCTTACATTAAATTAAATTGTGTTTTCTTTATTATCCACACAAAGTTAGGCGTATGATTTTTTAACTAAATTAAAGAGTCTGAATTTTGCCAGTATTATGATGCAAAATTTCTAGTGCAACCTAGTGGAACCCTAGCTTCTGATGGTTTCTAAGATCTCTAGACATTTTCAAAAGAGATAAAAATTAGTTCTCGGATTCTGTGTACTTATTGAGTCTTATTAGTTATTTGTGTACACAAGTGTTTAATATTAAAACATATTTAACATATTCTGCCACATTGAATGGCTTATACGAATTTAATTTATAAAACTTACGAATTATACCTAGCTATGTCACGATCACACCATACCGTTAATTTTAAGATTGCACAGCTGCCATCATAAATATAATTTTGCAACTTAAGAATTGGAATATGACGTACTAAAACCAAATATCGATTCCTTTGTGTACTTACATTACAATTAAATATGATACAGGTTCTTCCGATACAGGTTCTTCAAAACGTGCCTAGTATTAACTTATCTTAACGATGTTACACACTTGAAAAACTTGTTTAACATGTAAGTTAGTATAATACACCACCATCAAACTATTTGTTATAGGTAACACCTATCGGGTATAGAACTTACAATATAATGGAAAATTCTAAAAAAAAAACACTTTAAAAAAATATTTGGTATAAGGATTATGTGATGGTCTGTCATTTGAGCGCAGGTTCAAAGTTACCGCATTCCTCCTCAGGCAATTTGGATATTCGTCGATAACGTGGACAATGGATTTATGTTATAATCAGTGTATCAATAACTTTTGCACACATTTTTCTAAAATTAACAACTTGACTATGGTGCCAAATCTTATATATAAAATTCTCGTGTCACGGTGTTAGAAGTTGAACACCTCCGAAACAACTCGACCGATTTTCGTGAATCTTTGCGTGCATATCGGCTAGGGTTGAGAATCGGACAACATCTATTTTTCATCCCCCTAACCCTAAAAATTTTTTGGCAGAACAACGTTTGCCCGGTCAGCTAGTAAAGATATAAACGAATATATGGTTAGCATCATGCAAATATCTGAGAATGATCTCAATTCTCGAGACACTAAGATAAATATACAAGGTGTCCTGCAACTAGCGATAATTTAAGGGCATAAAATATACCTACTTTTATCGACAAAATTACAAAAAGGTTCAAACTGTGATAACTCACGAGTCTTGTAACTTAGAGCAATGATTTTGATGTGGTTTTGTAGAAAATATCCTAGTCAAACAATAATACAACAAAAAATATGTTAATGGGCTAGTTTTCGAAGTATGTCACAAAAACTAAAAAAAAACCGTGAAATTTTTTACTACGTTAAGCATTAGATTTTTTAATGGCATTTGTAACTTGAAAGTTCATTCATATTTTTTGTGATGAATAGATGATATTATTACTTTTCAAATAATATTTTTTTCACATCTATGGGATCTTTAAGTGCAGAGAAAACGAAATTTTTCGACAGACATCTAACGTAATAAACATTAAAATGGCGGCCAAGAAAAAATAGAGAGATAGAATAGAAAGAATATAAAGACTAACCAGCGAATGGTGCGAATGATGGTGACCCCGTCTCCGCTGCGCAGTGTGTTGGGTCGTGATGCAGTCAGCAAACTCCAATGGCTGATTTTCCATTGTCACTACACTTGTAGGATTCGATGTTCTTCTGTTTAGCGCCGTCATCATTTCTAAATCTTCCAATTTCTCTTTTGAATTATTGGTTTTTGTAATGGCTGTGAAGCAAAATAAATGAAAAATATGTATTTTTACGGACAGGGTATCTTCATATCTTCTCAAAAAGAATGGGAAGGCTCTCAGACAGATTGCGATCAAGATTACCATAGTAAACTAGATATCTAAATAAACTTTTGACTCTTACATTTTGACTCTTTCGCTCTTACAAAAAAAAAATCCGCAATAAACGGATAATATGAATCATTTGTGAAATTAGAGAATTGACTCGTGGAATGACGTCACGTCCCACATTGCGTTGCCAATTGCGCCAAAATTTGTAAACTGTTTTCTCAAAATCGAACATGACATTTGACATTTTTTTTACCTAAGTTATCAGTGAACTATGAAATAAGATAAAAGATAGATGCGCAACCAGACCATAAAACCTGTCACGGATATTAAGTGAACATTGAAACAGATTCAGCTGCGTCATTGTTGTTTATTGCAGTCAAGGGCACTAAATTAACTGGACTAAGAATTTGTTTAAATATAGTACAATTCTAAACAAAAATGTCTTTAACGATTATATACATGATACAAGGCTACCAATTTCAAATGTTAATTCAATTGTTAAGGCCAAATATTATGTAAGGTCATTTGTTACCTTATCACTAATTTAACATTAGTAATTACAACATAAACCTAATTACACCTAATATAATATAAAATTATAGCAAAATCTTATAAAATAAACATTTTTAAAATCCCTAGAATGTGATGTAGAGACAGGCATGTACAGCCTGGGTCTTCCAGATATTAATAATAATTAAAATATTAAACAACGCAAAAACACCAACAAAGTATCTACAATATGTATCTGTTTGTTTAATCTTAATAACAATGTGTAGGTTTTGGGGTAAATAAGAAATTAAAAAATAAGGGCTGAATAATATAAGTTGCTCGGATGTGGTTGCTACTTGTGTGGGTTCTTAGACTTCCTATTTGATATAAAGTTGCAGTATAAATTTGAAATAAAATAGGTAGTTAGTTTAGTACTTAATATATACATACTTATACAAAATTCTTACAAATAACATGTACCTTGACATGGCAGAATTTTCAGTTTTTTATATTGAACAATAAATATGATGAGTATTGTTTACTGTATTGTGTAATGTCAATCACCTAAGCTAAGTTGTTTTTTAAAAAGTAGGTAAAATAAACAATTTGCTTATTGTATACCTAAGCAAATATTCCTAACAATCCTAACTATAACAGCTACTGTTTCTAATTAACGATAAAATTACAACTTTTAGATAAAAGACCGAAACTAATGTATAAATATGTAGAATCATCATAACTTCATGGTTACAAGTCTTTCTATCGCAATAACATTTATAAAATGTCATAATAGGATTATATTTGCTAAACTATGTAAAATAATGGAACCACATTTTAGTTTCACATTAAATTCAGTATCACAATATAAAGGCACTCACTGTCAATAAAGATAAGAGCATGCTTTGTTGATTATGAGTAAAATTCAGTAGCATAGAAGGTATAATTCTATAGATAAGACGAAAATCTTAAATGTAGAGATTACTATTATTACTTTAATCATTAACAAAACAAGTAAAATATCCTTTAACACTATGAGAGCTGTGAATAAAATTATCATTTGTTATAATACTATCAAAATACATATTTGAATAATATAAATTCCTGGCCGCATGAAATTTTAAAGCATACCTACCTGATTGATGGGAAATACCATCATATTGGAATTAAACCTACATAAATTGCTTTAAATACTGCCGTCATGCATTTAGTCTATACAACTATTAACTATATTAAGTGTTTTCTTAGTGGTCAGAATTCAACAACAAGTAATGTTTTAAGTTTTCAACTTTTAAGAAGAATGTGAATACATTTGTTAGTTACTTGTATATTTAAAAATCATACACTTTTCTATGTTCTTATCATACAAAATATTTTAGTATAATTATTACGATTAATATTATTTCTTCCCTACATTGATATTATACAAAACATAGATATCTCCTCATAACTTTGGGAGGTAATTTCACCATGCAGTTTAAGTGAGGATTAATACAGGAATTAGTCACCAGCCTACCTGTTACAAGTTTTAAACCTATTACAACTTAACAAACAGTACCTGAACACAATAAAGACAATCCCTCCAAATTTATACTCAAAAAGTTTTTTTTGCAATCAGTCGTCGCCTACCAACTACACTGTAGTACTGATTTCTCAGAAATCATAAGTATATTTAGTTACCATTGTCCATTTACCTACCACAATTTAAGTTATGATAATTTAAAATGTAATAAGTTACGTTATTTGCAAGATTCAGAAATCATTTGTGTCTCATAAAGAGGACAATTTATTAATATTATTCTGATTATACTATACATTATAGTCAAAATTATCTAAGATGCCCATAATGATAGCTGCTATTTATTAATATGAACTAACCTTGTATGGGTGTCTTTGAGCGAAATGGAATATTCATTTACTTGACATGAATAGTTGAATGCTTACGGACAAAGGATTTTGCCAAAATTTGTTAAAATCCCTACTCATTTTCATTGGCGTTGATTACAAATCATATTATACGTTAAAATCTAGTAAAAATCCCATCACATCATAATTTATGCAAAATTTTATAAAAATATATGACGTCGAAACAATCTTATATGAAGAAGCCTAAATCTAATCTGACGTAGGGTGATGTGACGCCTTGAAACCGTTTATAAAACCAATCATTATCGATACATTACTATAATCGAAATTTTAAAATGAAAATTGATTAATTTAATTACATTGTTAAAAATGATTTGCTTGCATTTGAATTTAAAATTAGGTAGGTACCCAATAACACCACGACGAATTGGATGCTAACAAAGGACATTTTCCATTATGTATGGGCACTTCGCCATCCATGGATAGTAACTGCAGATAATATTATGTTATATGTAATTATGTATTTGAGGTTGCGGTAAACATTTTTTTTTTCAACAAAATAATAATTATGTATACATGAATGTGTCTTACGAAATAAGCAAGAATTTATTCACTTTAGTTTTTTTCCTGACGCTCATAATATAATATTATGTCAAAATATTATTATGAAACTGAGCGGGACTTTCATTCTATCATGATCTATCTTTCTTTCTTTTTCTTCTCTCTTTCTTGGCCGGCAACTCACCAGTGATGCTTTTGGTGTTGTTGATGTTCATGGGCGAATGGATAAAAGAATATTTTATTGAAGTTGTAAATAGGTACATATTGAGAATACACGGTACGAGATAGCTCAATCGAGGTAGTAGGTAGGTAACTAGGTACCTAAATATTACTGTTTTTAGATTAAAATTTAATTATCGAATCGATTAGAAGGTCTTATAATTTTGAATCGATTTGTTGTAAAAATTGGTTTCTTTCGTGAACCGATTTTTTTGTACATCTCTAATGTCACTGTGATGGCAAACGACAAATTGGGCTTCTTAATTCGCGGTGACTATAGTTATGCTTGTACTTAATCGCACAATCAATCAAACAATATAATATGTAGGTATTACTTGTGAGATACATTGTGTTTTCATGCGATGGTCAAGTCGATCTATTTATTTAAAACATAAAAGATTTTTAATATTGATAATATGATCACTATAAGATGTTGTTACTTGTTAGGTTAGCTAATTACATAATAACTTAAGACAGAAGGACCCTTAAGTAGGAACTGAATAAATTAACCGACTTGGTATTACATGGATCTAACAACTTTTTACGGTAGAAGAACTGAGTTGCGAGACTTGGTTTTTTTACAAGTTTTGTTTTTGATGGCATACTTTATTTACACTTTATGTAATATTTTATCAAAACAACCTAAAAGTATTATAAAAGCCACAAATCACATCATATTTGGAATTATTTAGACCACCTATGTAATTGCCTATGTTATTATCTATTTGTTTGTCAAACATAATCATATTATTATTCCTAGTGAATGATGACATACATTGTATAATTGTATAATACAGCATATGATTCTCAGCTCTCAGTGGGGTTACGTATATAATATAACATAAAGAGTCAGTGTATTGATGTTACCTGTATCGCATCATAAAATATAGCCAGTGTTCATAAACAAACAAAAAAAAATTACCAAATAATATATAAAAAAATTGTTTCCATACCCAAAATCTTTTTTTTGTAAAATAAAGGGTGTATGCTGGATTCTCAGTGCAACATACATACTATACTAGTATCAAGCAGAGGGAAAGAATTTTTTTGTCTTTTTTTATAGTTTTTTTTATTGACTGTGAAAACATTTTTATCCATTATAGTTATCTTAATATGCATAATTCACATAATATAAAGTCAACAATAACAATAGGCAGCCTTGAATGATCTACTGAGATCTAATCTTGATTACAGATGATATAGTTTGACTTTGTTGAAAAATTAAATTGTTTAACAAAAATAATTAACTATTTACTATATCATTTACTGACCTTAAATAAAATTATTGAAATCTTTACGCAGATAAAATGGCAGTGATGACAAATGAAGGCCAAAACATTGACTAATCATTGTCCATTGAACCACAACCTAAACCAACACTATAGCATCACATTAATATTATAATGTATAGAAGGAAAACAAATAGAGGTATTTCTAAATATTACCTACACAAAGGTTACTTGCATAATTAAATTTTTCAGTACGTTTCTTTATCCCAATTCATCCATTTACTAATCTGATAATTTTATTCTACTTTTAAAAATAAACATATTATTACCATATTATTAAAGGACTGAAGATACAGAAAACCAATAGGTATACCTAATGGCTTTCCTAATAACATATTTTTTCACTGATATTCAACTATTGGTACGAACTATAAATATTTCACATAATTGCTGAACAAATTAAGTAATACTCACTCATCATCATGTTTGTGGAATTGAGTCCTAGGTAATCCAAAAATCTATCTGTTGCAAACACAAATATGGCTCCAAATAGAAATCCTGCTGCCACTGGTACAAATGCAAATTGTCCATCTTCACCATATATCCCTGACTCCCGACACATTTCTATCGCGGGCTCCAATAGGGACCAGTAGGAGGCCGCCGTCATCACGCCTGCAGCGAACCCCAACGACACATCGAGTAACTTTCTCTGGAAATACAAAACCAATTCATGAACTTGCACTTGACTTCACCGACGCGAGAACAAAAAAGATCCTTACATGTTTGCCTCGAATAAAAAATACACAGCCGGCTCCCATGGCTGTGAGCCCCCACGTCAGGAGGGTTCCTAAAAGGGCCTGGGTCACAGGACCGTACTCAGGAATCATTTTAATTTTTTTAAGTAATTAGTTTCACAGTTAAGTACTATTTACACGTCATATTTCGAGTTATATTACAAAAGTAAGTCAAATTTTACTAGCACGACCTTTATATACGAATACTCCGCATGTTTATCGTTTATTTGATAACTACTTTACACTGACTGAAGTGACGTGACTGACAACAATGTGACGTGACATCTGTCACTAGAACAAGTTACGTACTGTACTTGACAACCGGACGATGACATTGTAATCGATTCTGCTTAATATAACCAAGTACTCGATTTTTAAGTTTTTTATTTTTGAACCTTTATCATCACAAGTTTTTTACACAATACAAATTAAAAAATATACATATATAAAATTGAGGAGTGGCGGAACATGATAATTCCATAATGTCTTTTCACAAAAGGTCAAAAACCTGTAGGTAACTTCTTTGAGATGCAAAGAATCTGTAAAATTTAAAAAAAAATGTGCTAATAAATAAATAAAAGTAAATGCTAATATATTATAATATGTTTTCTTATTTTTAATTTTTTACTCATAATACGTAGTTATTCGTATGTAAAAAATTAAAATATCATGTTTTGATCCGATCTGATGAAAATATCATGATTTGTACCAGACAGTTTGGACATAATTATCATGTTCTGAAAAAGACAGGTTTGGGAATAACATTTTATGCTCTGGATTATTTATTTTTTAAGTAATAAAAAATGTGATAAATTCACAATTAATTATTAGAAATTTAATTCTAATATCTTCTATATCCAAATATAGAATGCATGCTTCATCATCACAACATTTTAATTTTTATACTCCTATTTCAGTAAAAAGCACTCTAGTGAGTTGCGTAGTTTGCAGTTTTTGATTTTCAAGCATTTCTGACCAGTCAATTGTTGGTGCACTCAATAATGGTGTGAAAAAAAAAGAAAAAAAAATCTTTTTATCAGACGCTCGTATTTTAAACGAAGTTCTTTTTCACACACGATATACACCACACATCCTTACTCTCTTTAACTGCTCTTTAAATGCACTCCATACTTATATGCATACTTACATTATTATGCAACGCAGGTGGAACCAGTTAAAAAATAACACATTTATACAATCCCTTATATCACAACTACTGGTAGTCGTAGCGTGATTTACAAAATGAATTTTACTGGCGCCATCTATTGACTATACTTTCAACACAGTCATCTGTGAAATTATAATAGTATTAATTACGTCACGTGAATCTTATTTTTATAATCATTTATGTACATGTTTATTTCTGTAGTGTTTTTAATAAGTTACAAATAATTAATTCCCATATTCATATTTCTTAATTCTCACTTAAAATTCAACAAAGACAACATCTTTTCCATTTCAAATCAATATTTATCAACATGCAATATAAATATTTGGAACTAGTTTATTACTTCAGAAGCTTAAAATCAGCTGATATTCCTTGAAATCAATTTTTCATCGAATCGAGAAATTCCCGACACAACACAACTCTTAAGTATTGTGACTCTGACGTCATGACGTATGTATTTATGTTCTTATGTATAAAGATAAAGTTATGTCCTGCTACCTCATTTTCATTCTATCCTAGTCCGAATTAATTCTACCATTACCAAGTGCTGCTGATACTGAGTATCAAATGGTAATTGGTAAGAGATGTGAGGGAAAGGCACTATGTTCCTTCTTTTTTGCCTTTAAATATATCAAACGAGAAATTTTTGTTACCAGTGTAGGTAGATCATAGTTTATAAATATTTCTACTAATTTCTGGTTGTTATTATGATAATTAAATTCAAAACAATGCTAATAATATCGGAAAACTCGAATAGAAGATCTCAAAGGCTTATTTTTTCTCGTCTGAAGTCCAAATAATGTCTTCCTGGCTGCTTCCTGGTGTAGTCTCAGCCATTTCTCAATAAGAGCTGAACAATGTCAAAGTAATATCGTCGCTTGTCGAATGTAATTTGAATTTAGATTTAGATCACTTATTAGATAGAGGGCGCTTGTAGCGCAGGTTAAGTAGAGAAAACAGCACCATCTAGCGGAAAAAGCGGGACAGAAGCGAGTCACAATCGCGTTCCTCCAAGCGCGCTACCGTTTACTAGAAGTCTAGAACCCTGTAACAAAATAATGTGTGACGTCTTCAAATTCGCGTTCATAGCATTCTGTTTCCGGCGTTGACAAAAAAATGCAAAATAGTAGGTATTCTTCGTACACTTAAATATATAGACGGGCTGTTCCGAACAAAATCCGTGTCATATTTTCAAGCATTTTTAGGGTTCCGTAGCCGAATGGCAAAAAACGGAACCCTTATAGATTCGTCATGTCTGTCTGTCTGTCTGTCTGTCTGTCTGTCTGTCTGTCCGTCCGTATGTCACAGCCACTTTTTTCCGAAACTATAAGAGCTATACTGTTGAAACTTGGTGATTAGATCTATTCTATGAACCGCATTAAGATTTTCATACAAAAATAGAAAAAAAAACACTAAATTTTGGGGGTTCCCCATACTTAGAACTGAAACTCAAAAATGTTTTTTTCATCAAACCCATACGTGTGGGGTATCTATGGATAGGTCTTCAAAAATGATATTGAGGTTTCTAATATCATTTTTTTCTAAACTGAATAGTTTGCGCGAGAGACACTTCCAAAGTGGTAAAATGTGTGTCCCCCCCCCTGTAACTTCTAAAATAAGAGATTGATAAAACTAAAAAAAATATATGATGTACATTACCATGAAAACTTCCAACGAAAATTGGTTTGAATGATATTTAGTAAGTAGTTTTTTTTTAATACGTCATAAATCGTAAACTGCAAAAAACATTGATCAAAGTTACAACGAACTACAAGAACTTTTATATTATGTTACTTGCTGCTACGGAACCCTTCATGAGCGAGTCCGACTCGCACTTGGCCGCTTTTTTCATACTCTGTGACAGCGCTTCGTTCGGTCCATGGAAGATTGAGAGGAAGGCCATCTCTGTATATAAAAAGTGCTCGTAAAATCGCGTAAAATTACGGGTATCGAATATCTATTTTTCAGACACTAGCGCCATTCATTACGAGTGACGCTGCGGAATTGCGGATGCACTAGGCAAAATTCAGCAAACTTCACTCCGTCTACAACAGCTATGTTCATATCGTAGTCATTAATTTAAATAAATCACGCTACTAAAAATTACGTTTTCTCACGGCCGGCAGTGTTTGGGTTCACAATTTGTTTCAAAAATGACATCTACTTGTCTCGCTTGCTTGCAGCCGACTAAAATGCGTTGGCACCATATGGTGTCAACGTAGGTGTCGAAACTTTTAATAGTACTGAACAGCCTGTCTAGTATAGTATATTAAACAATATACATATAGCCCAGGGCCCAATAGGTCAAAGACGGCCTTGCGTGCATCACTACTTTAGCTCTCCCCGTAGTGAACGGGGTGACTGTCCATACGCAGCGGAATCACGTACGGGACGGGATTTTGAAAACATCGTCGCTGACCATTGAAGTATTATTACTAGCGTATAGAACAGACACCGCGAACGTCGGGTTCGGTGGTATGCATTGCAGCCGGGCCTTGTAAAGATTGTAATACCCCATTTACACGCGCGCGCGAGCCACGAGACAATCCGCGAGACGCGCGCATACGCGCGCGTGTGAACAGGGCGCTCGCGGACCAGACCGCGGCGCGTCTCGCGCTCGCAGGGCTCGCGTCGGGAGCGGTTTTATAGGCGCGTGCCAAAGGGGCTCGCGCTAGCGCTCGCGCGGTGTTCACACGCGCGTAGGGGGCGTGGCTTACGGACGCGCCACGAGACGGTCCGCGACACGCGCGTGTAAATGAGCGGTAAAGATTTGGAGTCGGTGACTGCTTGTCTTGGTTCGGCAAGTGTCCTATACAAAATTACTCTATGGCTAGTGTTTAAACGCGTCTTCTAGCTTAAAAAGAGAACGGAGGGCAAGCCGGCGCACTATGTGGAAGTTGAGCCTATTTCATGTCATAAATCTATAACTGACCCATTTTTGAAGATAGCAAGGTGATTTTTTTTTCTGATAGACTTGAATATATATACTTTCAAATAATAGAAAGTATTTAGGAATAAATGTATTTTTAATAGTTGCAAAAAATTAATAAACATAAAATTTAGCCAAAATTATTTGAATTTACAAATATGTTCAAAAAATATTATGTAAAAATTAGAGATGGGCCGACTATACACCAACTAGTCGGGAAAGCCGACTATTCGGCATGTTTTCTAGTCGGCGAATAGTCGGCGACTAGTCGGCAAAAATCGCCGAATATTCGGCATTAATTTTCGCTGCTTAAAATAAAGGAAATGAAGAAAATTACAAAACTATAGAATTGCTAATACAGGATTTATTTTAATAATTATTAAAAAAAATTGTTCTCAATAACTTTGCAAAACCAGAACATCATTGACCATGTTACGGTCATATGCCTTGGAGACATAATATTTAACTCCTCAATGGATGGGAATAGTTGATCCATATTGAAAGATTTAATATGTCGCTGCTAATAACAATATTCAAAAACCAGTGACCATTTCGAGTTCTGATGATGTGTTTTGGAAACAAAATATGTAACTTAAAACTTTGCACAAAAAAACTTGAGGACATATTTTTATGTGAGTTACCTCAAATTCTGTCAAAAATTATGCGAATATTCGTAACATCACTAGTATGTGGCAATAATAATTTACAAGTTGACCTGGTACTTTTATTTGTACTTAGTCATATTTTCAATTTTATTTATTTTTAATGTACATACTTATTTTAATTTTATTGGAATAAGCTAATGTAATTTATGGTGCAGAAACGTCAGACTTTCAGGTTTATCAGGAAGCAATCGATTCCTTTTATTTTCATAAATATTTGACCAAAGTAAGGTTGATCGGCATTGCCGACTAGTCGGCCGAATAGTCGGCAATTTTCTCACCGATTAGTCGGCTAGTCGGCTGATCGGCAAAACCCATAGTCGGCCCATCACTAGTAAAAATATAAAAATAAATATATCAAGGTAACGTTAATCAATAAATATATTAATTAAACAGTTTACATTAATCTAATAGCTCCAAAGCTTCATCTAGAAGATCCATGGACTTTTTTTACGGTTTTCTTAAACTAGTTATATAAGGGTCGGATGTGTATAAAAGTATGTGTAAAACGTCTTCATTAGTGGCTATTCTGGAACACTTTGGACCATGATGAAGCCTGAAGACTTTTGAACAACTTGAATCATTTCAGGTCTCACAAAATTGGGGTACGTTGTGCATTAAAACCGCAACTTTTTTTTTCATTCATTGAATTATTATTACATTTCGTACTAAATAACACCAATAACAGAATTTCGACAAGCTTCAGCAACTATCAAAACTCCAATTAAAAATTAGAAATCGTGAAATACTACATATCTTGAGATATTCGTCTCTAGTAGGTACCTATATTTACAAATAAAGTATTTTTTTGTTCTTAATCTAAAAGTACGTACTTTCATCTTTCCGAAATGGTATAATATTTATATAGTTTACTTAGTTATTACACCAGAAATTATTTGCGCTGTATTGTTAACTTTTGACCAAATTTAATCATTTCACGTCTCACAAAATTAGAGTGCATTTCGCATTAAATCCGCAACTTTTTTTTTCATTTATTGAAATATCACTAAATTTCCAATATTATAACACTTTTAATAGAACTTCGATAAGCTTCGGCAACTGCCAAAACTCTAATCGAAAATTCGAAATGGAGAAATACTACCTGTCACGAGATCTTCGTCTCTAGTAGGTATATTTACAATTAAAAAGATTTGTTTTGTACTTAATCTAAAAGTACGTACTTTCAGCTTTCCGAAATGGTATAATATTTATATAGTTTACATATTGATTACACCACAAATTATTTGCGCTTTATTGCTACCTTTTGACCAAATTTAATCATTTCACATCTCACAAAATTAGAGTGCGTTTCGCATTAAATCCGCAACTTTTTTTTTCATTTATTGAACTATTACTAAATTTCCAATGTAATTACACTTATAATAGAACTTTGGCAAGCTTCGGTAACTGCCAAAACTCTAATCCAAAATTTGAAATGAAAAAATACTACCTGTCACGAGATATTCGTCTCTAGTAGGTATATTTACAAATAAAGTAATTTATTTTGTACTTAGTCTAAAAGTACATACTTTCAGCTTTCCGAAATGGTATAATATTTATATAGTTTACATAGTTATTACACCAGAAATTTATTTGCGCTTTATTGCTAACTTTTGACCAGATTTAATCATTTCACGTCTTACATAATTAGAGTACGTTCCGCATTAAAGCCGCAACTTTTTTTTTCATTTATTGAAATATTACTAAATTTCCAATATAATAACACTTTTAATAGAACTTCGGCAAGCTTCGGCAACTGCCAAAACTCTAATCGAAAATTCGAAATGAAGAAATACTACCTGTCACGAGATATTCGTCTCTAGTAGGTATATTTAAAAATAAAGTACTTTTTTTTGTACTTCATCTAAAAGTACGTACTTTCAGCTTTCCTAAATGGTATAATATTAAAATAGTTATCATTGCTATGTCACTGCAAATTCAAACTGAAAAATCACAAATTTAAAAGTATTTTAAAATCATTTTTCGTTTAGCGTATTTAGATTCACTTTACGATAAAATGGTAGCAAATAAAAATGCAAATCATGTTGAATAGTGTAAAGTAACTCCTTAGCTATTATCTAGGGTACAACATATGCCTCCATCGATGATTTTGAAAAAGTAATTTATGGCATGATAATAGCTCGATTTCCACATAGTGCGGCGGCGCGGTGGGACAACACACATTTTGTTCGAGATGTCTTTTATTATTCGTCGTATTTTTTTTTTATGTTTGTTACCTCAGAACTTTGGACTGGGCGAACCGATTTTGATGATTGTTTTTTTAATCGAAAGCTGGTGGCTGTCATGTGGTCCCACATAAATTTTATTGAGATCTGACAATGGCATCCATGAGAAAACCACATAAGTCGTAAATTTGTGTTAAGATGTGCGCGACAAATTGACGAATAACTCAATATCACGCCAACCGATTTCGATGATTCCTTTTTTAATCGAAAGCAGGTACTTGTCATGTGGTCCCACATAAATTTGAATGAGATCTGAAAAGTAGTTTTTGAGACTTTGAAGTCGGTTATTTTTTGTTAGTAAAATTTAGATTTTAATAAATGGATATTTAATCAAAGGATCAGTTAATTGTAGGGGGGCCAGGATTATCACTGCTATACGTATTCGCGAATATTTCGTTAATTTTTTTTAAGAATACCATAGACCAATATGAAACGGTACTCTGCGTCCTATAGAACAAATTGAATAAAGCAACAGCTAGTTAGCTCACGTAGCTAACTCACGTAAGTTATATAAGAAAGTATTAGACTGAGTCAGATTTTTCTTTCCTCTCTGTTCTTTCTTGATTGACAAGGAATCGGTTCAATCGGTGATGCCTCTAATGATACCTATTGATGAACGACGGTAACTATCGTAAGAAACCAGAAAGCCGTCTGCGCTCGATTTCAGCTATTCACTTATAAAAGATCGGTAATGTTATCAAATTCGCTACCTCGGAATGGGGCCTCAACGCCCTCAAAATTTCGAGCTAACGAACATATCTACATATCTGCCAGATTTTTCCCCTACCTGGCACTAATGTCAATATTACCTTTAGAGCATGGATTAGGATTTCGGGATTTTAGGGTCTGCACACACGCGACCTAGAATGCTGAATACAATACCATGCCGGCAGACCAGCGCGTTTGACGTAAGAGGCGACAGAAACCGGCTCCTATTCTTGATAGAGATGATAGGGTAGGGTTGGTTACAAATTCTTACGCCTACAAACGGGAAATCGAGCCACTTATCATCACCTTACCATTGGCATCACCGATGTGTGCCGGTCAAGGAAGAAGAGAGTCAGTGCCGGCGTTAGGGTAGGGCGCGGTTGGGCGACCACCCAGGGCGCCAGATTTGAAGGGGCGCCGTCGGATAGTCGTAACGAAACTCTTATAGTTTCATCATGTCTGTCTGCCCGTCCGTCCGTCCGCAGCATAGCCCCTTAGTGCTGGAAAGCTGTAACTTGGCATGGATTTGCATAATATTTATTATTTTCGTACCGGTTTCAATGGCAGATAGAGGGCGCCATAGAAATCTCGCCCAGGGCGCCACACTGGTAGTGCTAAAACCAACCCTGAAGAGAGTAGAAAGAAATAAAACAAACCAAGCAGGCTTTTCTCGCTTTCTAAGATACCCTTGTCCACCGGCATGGGATTGGGGTCATTATTCTAGGTCGGGTCGGACCAATACGGCCAATCGTAATTTTTACGAAAATAGACGCTGTTACGTTAAATTGTATAGATATTATCAATGTGAGTAGTGTCTACGTAACAATGCCTATATTTGCCTTCGTTTGATCTATTTAATGGGCATGTTGACCAACGCGACTCATACTCGTATGCTCAGAATGTTGATATACCTAGAAATTTGTAGCATGCAAGTTATTTGATTTAACTAATCAAATTGTACATCAATCTAGTCGCTGTTATGTTTACTCGTATAATATAATGTAACAAAGTAAGAGTTTATTAATATCGAGTAAAAATAACATTTTGTTATTAAATATGTATCATATATGTATCATAAAAATAACAATTGAGCAGGTAGTAGTTTGGACCATTTTAACAGGCTTCAAAAACCAGCCAAGTGCGTGTCAGGACACGCGTACGGTAGCGTTCCGTATTGGTAAGTTAATCGACAACCTATTCCCTACTCCGAGATAGTTTTCCTTGTAAATTCATAATATACTTACCTACGTAACCTATTTTAAATAACCTAGTTTTTTTGGTAAAATTTTGATTATTTTATATGATTTTTGTATGTTACGGTTGATATGTTGAACTGAATTTATGTTGTCAGAAGAATAACTCTCATAAATTAACCGTACTTAAGAGATATTACATAGGTAGGTAAGTGACGTGATATTTAACTTTAGGTTTTCGAGTTAATTGGCAGCGTATAAGCGTATACGTGACTGATATCTCCTAAGCGATAAAGTAGTTTGTTAAGACTTAGTAGAGCTATTTTCATCTTGTAACTTTTGACTCATTTTGCTAGCACTTTTATTTATATTTTCATTTCAGTAGCCGACAACTAATCAGACGGACTTTCTCATGGTAATGTCATCGTCACCCAACCCATGAATATTCTTAATATGAAAGGCATCAACGACGAGTTGCCGACCACGAAGGAAGTGTGAGTCCCGTTTGTTTAACTAGTTCTGCAATATTGTAATCGAAACACGTTATAAACATGTCAAGGTTCATCTCTCAATGTCTCTTATACACGATTACCGTCGGATTAAGCCGGGTTAAATAGGTCCAGTGACCCTAACAGTAGAAAACTGGCGTCATCTTTTACGCGACTGCCAAGAAAGGGTTATGTTTTTCGCGCGTGTCTTGTAGATATGTATGTAATGTATACTTCGGCCGCTGTATCTTGGCGCGTCTGAACTTCGCGCAGAAGGCTGCGCAGTAACATAATTCGCCAATACTCGATACGCGGTGTATTGTGACTCAGTCACACGTTAGCATGTTCGTGTTGCCATCTCTGTCTTACATGCGCTAAAGTTCGCAAAGCCTATGTTCAGACGTGCCAAGATACAGTGGCCGTACTGTACGTATGCGTATAATATGCGTATGCGTGTAATATTCTTTATTACCTCGTATCTTCCAAACCGCTGGACCAATTAATATAATTAAGATATTGTTAAATAAATCGAATAATGCAATATGAGTATCAAATAAAAGAACTGACCATAAGGATTTCAAAGAGGTACATATATCATGACAGCCTTGTTGATGGTAGTCAGGTTTTTTTTTGTTAATTTTTAAATTTGTTCATACTTATTTCATTGGAGAACGGCGTATGCCAATAACTAGAAAGTTTTAGGTAATTACCTACTTGTAGGTACTGTAAGGTTGGATGGAGCCAAAATGTCAACCATAATTCATGTAAGTGTAGTCAACATAAAATCTTTAAAGACAGTCAAAACGCTAACAATGAACGTCAATCAGCAAAAATGACAATAACAAAATACTACTTCTACTATACCATTATTTCAGATTAACGTATTCTAATTGTTAAAAAAAATTAAAAGAATTTGTTAAATAAAAAATGTTGTAATTGCTGCAAAATACAAACAGATCGTTGACCTCAACACGGCGACTCTACAGACTCTACACTCATGAATATGTGGTAATTACTCGTACATCCAAATTTTACCGATTTATTACCGTTTGATTGTGAACTCTCTTTCGCGTTTTATCTGCCATGAATAGACATGACATGAAGCCGTTATTCTTTCACAATCTTAATGATACATATTCAATAGCTCCATGCCATGACGTTGATACAACAGTTGGATAAATACATTTTCATTGTACGTAAAAACCTTTATTCTTTTTATCTTAGTATTTTAGAATAAATTTTATTCTAAAATACCTACTAATGTGGGAAGCAAAGTGCATACGTCATTAAAAAAATCTATATTAAAATTTCGAATAATAACTACCTAAAATAAAAAATACATTGTTAATGAGTTGTCTATATTCTTCTCTACTTTAATTTTTCCTGTTTTACCGACGTATTGGGGCTTAGAATACGGAACCCAATCCCATGTTAGAATATAAGGGTGTCGTAAGAGGCGACAGAGGCCTGCTCGTTGGTAAGTTTCCACATAAGGATTATTATTCATTCATCATTAGTATTATTATTAAATCTAGTAGTATTCGGTATAAAAAAAAAACATTCAAGTGATGGAGTGTTGGGAGCCAGTTCTTTGTTTCTCTCTCTTCCTTCTTTGTCAGCAACGCATCGGTGATGTCTTTAGTGTCACTGATGTCTAAGGGCGACGGTGTCTTCTTACCCTCAGGTAGATGGTCAAGATCCCTACAAAAAGCCCTTTCTTTGACATGCCACACGATATTTAGATTTTGTTACATTTTTTATTTATTTAATTGTTTGTCGTCATTGCCCATCGTCTTTGGGTCATGACAAAGCACATATGTATTAAATTTCAACTCATTTGGTTTCGGAGTGAATTGGCTGTGAAAGGCAATCAGCCAGACACAGGTTCTGTTTTTGGTTTTTACGTACGAACGGAAAAATATTAAGTGTTTTTAATAAAAAAAGTACCTAATTTAATTCAGGACTCCAGTACCTAATATCACAGAAAAAATAATAGTACGTATAATAAATACTAATATAGTAGAATACCTGAATGATGTCCTAACAAGGTGGTACCTAAACTTGGAAGTTAATCTTCCAACCTAGTAAATTGTTGTATGATTTTGTATTGGAGCGGAAAGTGCGTTATACGCAGTGGACTGGTCATTTCAGACTACCGACAGTACCGACAGACATTACCTTAACCATCGTGTGGCAGGTAGCAATTGGACGCTTGCAACTTTGCAACTCGCAATATTATGTCCCGCATGTTCCAGATTCGACAATTAGCGAGGAGGAGTCGCTCGTTTCGATAACAGAAGGAAAAGCACGCGAACGTTGTTAATAACACCACTTCTTTTACAGTTACCGTAATGGGAAACGGTTTTTTATCACTGTTTGATTGATTAGTTTGTTCAAAGAACAGACTGTACAGGTTTTAACAAATTCAAAATATAAAGGTCGATGCATACGTAACGTGGAAGGGACTTAAACGGGGGCATAAATATACGTGCGTACCCCGTTCCCGTCCTGCGCGTGCCTCCGTGACGTATGCATTATCGTTTTTTATCACATTTTTTATAAAACGATGTTTCTAAAACTTCACGTCCCGTCCCGTCCCCGTTCCGTCCACGTTACGTATGCATCGACCTTTAGTCATAGCCTTTAGTCGGCTTCAATGCGGTCCACTGTTGACTTCTGGTCGCTTCTCGCAGTAAAGAATTCAACCACGCTAGTCCAATACGGTGTAGTGACTCTAGTGGTTGTAAAGTGTCATCTATCACAAAATCCACACAGAAATCCCAAAACGAAAAATCTTTAAACCTTTGTCACTGCAAAATGAAAATCATTCGTTAATGAAAGAGGGATTCAAAATTAAGTAAGTAGATATACATTTTCAAACTCGCCAAACGCCACCAGAACGAACTATGCTCTCTTGTTAAAGTAATTTATGTCTCTATCTTTCAAAACGGCCTCTGTTAATTGATTTCTTGTTTTGTAGATGCAGTAATAAAACTTAATTATTTCGTTTTTCTTGAAACCGTAGGTAGGTAGGTACTTTCGTTTTGAATTAGAGGTCTTTGACTTTCCTACTACTCAGAGTTTGATGGCATTATTACATACATTGACTGAGTAACTTCCAAATTCAAAATCATTTAAAAATGATAACCTTTATGATTGGGTTAGTTTTTCTTCTCTCTTTCTTGGCCGGCAACGTATTAGTGATGCCTTTGGTGTCGCTGATGTCCATGGGCGACGACAGCCACTTACCATCATGGATTGTCAGCTCATTTGTCGACTTTTCCAAAAGAAAAAAAAGTATCCGTAAATAATAACATTGCAGTCATCCAGCAAGTTCATTGAATACACGAATTTTATATGATAAGGCACGTCACAGGCGCAGCCACCGTAGCGTTGAGAGAACAAAACATTCCGCTAGGTCGTCATTATTCAAATTTTCGCTGTACCAGTTCTTTGTTCCGGTGTCTGGTTTTTGTCCCATTTCCTTACAGTTTGAAATTACGATTAACTCGGCCCAAATGAGAGGCGGTCGTCCGTGGTGGACAGCCGTGTGAACGCTTGGTTGACTAAACTGTTTACGGATCGCGGTTGGCGGGTTTGCGGAAAGTATCTGATAGATTCAGATGAACCTAAAGCATAAATATTAGGTACGGTATTTATCAAAAGCATTTCAAAAACGATGATTTTGCTACATGTCGAATCTCATAGTTATATTGCTCTAAAATGTAGAGACTACATGGTCATTTGCCATGTCAGTCATTTACTGTCCTGAGTTGAAATATTTTGGATTTAGGTGCCTACTTGGCACTTATAAGTACTTAGTAGACTACTGCTTACGTGGTGAGTACTTACTTAGTAGACTACTACTTACGTAGACTGGGTACGGTTGTAACAGGGTACGCTTGTAATAACTCGAATATTATCGAACATAATAATATGCACGGTAGGTGCGAGGTACAATGGGAGAACAACAAATCCCGAGACGACTCCAGCTTTGCGTCTCGGGGCCGATTTTGATTTAAACTAAAACTGCATCATTACATTTTTGAAATATCAATATTCCTAGCCAGGAATCAAACCCGTTGATTTTGAAAAAAACACACCCTGTTTTATTACACCATTCGATAGTGTCACTGAAAAGGATAAAATTCTGGGAAGTAATGACATACGGCAAACTTAAGGAAAATGTTTAATTTCAATAAAATTCATATTTTTAGTACCATATCCGTGGATCCACGTTAATCCGGACCCTTTCTAATCCGGTGCATCCTGTAATCTGACACGCCTATTACTGGTGATTGTACATAAAAATAAGTAACGATTTATTATATTTATTATATTATATTTTGTTAAAAGAACTCTTTCCTTAAGTTTGCCTTATAAACTTAAGGAAAGAGTTCTTTTAACAAAATATAATATAATACTTTTTTATTTTACCTAAATAAACCTTAACCTATTAACTGTTCAAACTTATGGCCATTATTTTCTATACATATGTAAGAGGATTCGGCGTCTCAATGATTGTATAGCATTTACCATTACAATATTTTTCATTCCGGTCAGAATATTTTCCAACGTAACTTTGTACATTTCGGTTTTTATATACCCCCAGAAAAAATAACCAGTAATCACCAGTGACCTTGCTGGACATCGCACGGGACCATGCGTTGCAAGAAAATTTTCGCCAAACTGCTTGGTCAACATATTTAATATCTTATTACATATTTACAATACGGCTATTATGGGCAGGGGCTCCATCTTGCTGAAAGAACAATTGGTTGATCTGGGCCAAAGGTAAATTATCCAACTCTTCAATAGCTAACTTAAAATTTTGACATTTTTAACAGTGGTCAACATTCCAAACAAACAAACACACTTTGGCATATTAGTATGGATTAGTATGGAAGTATGGATATGGATGGCAAATCTGTAATGTTATAAGTACGTCGAGGAGTTCTCTTGTCTCCAGACCAACCCTGAACGTACCTAGTAGATATCAGGCCACTATTTATCATAAAAATTGCATTGTGACCGGGGTCAAAGCAATATATGAAATTTCAACTCCATGAGAGGAAGTAGTTCTAATCCAGCTTGATTTGACTCACAGATAATTAATTATAACAAGCTTACATACATACGAACAAGCAAACAAACGAGCAAGTTAAATAAAAAACCGGGCAAGTGCGTGTCAGGTCACGCGCAATGTTAGGGTTCCGAAGTAGTAAGTTTATCGACTATTATTAACTACTTATGCTAACATAGCCGTAATAGTTTTGCTTGTAAATTTTTGAGAATTTTTTCACTTGTCCAACTCCAACCGTTTGGCTGGCAGGGGGGGGGACACTTGACTTTAACCAAGATTAGCACTTCAAAGCCAAATACATATTTCGCTAACGGACCCCTAATACCAAAAATGGTCTAAGAAGACACACTATAGGGTAAGCGACGAATAAAAAAATCATTCTCACGTTACCTGTAGGGGAAATACCCTGAAAATTTTTTTTTCTATATTTTATTCTACGATTCTGGAGTTTTAATAAATATGTACATATATATCCATGCCAAATTACAGCTTTCTAGCAATAAGGGTCTCGGCGCTTTACTTTGGACAGATGGACAAACGGAGAGACGGACGGACATAACGAAACTATAAAAACCTTTAAAAAATTTCGGTTGACTTTAAACCCAAGACTAGTATAAATAGACTAGCGCTCTGACCGCGGCTTTGCCCGCGTTTTTCTAGATAATAAGTGTACAGTCGGCAAAAGAATTAGGTATACAGGGCATGATTCTAAAACCTTCTGTAATTATTGATACATAATAACGTTAACAATTTGTAAAATTAAACATTACATAAGGTTTTAGAATCATGCCCTGCATACCTAATTCTTTTGTCGACTGTACCTGTGTGCAAAATTTTATGAAAATCCATTCAGTAGTTTTTGCGCGAAAGAGCGACAAACATCCATACATCCAACCCCACAAACTTTTAAATATATAATATGGGTTTTTTTTTGTAGTCAACTTGTAGTAATAAAAAGTACCATTAACCAAAAACTTGGCAAGTGCAAGTTAAACTCGCTTGGAGTTGTTCCGGTTGTACGGTTCCGTACGTTGATTATGTATTTACCGTTATTTTTCTATTTTACCTGCCTTTTCATTTGACATGCCACACGATACGGTTTGCAAAACAGTTTTTTTTTAAATTTTGAATTCGTATTTTTTTTTTCAAAATTAATTTATTTTCTTTATGCATTCTCGTCTTTGAGTCACATGAGTACGTTTCAACTCATTTGGTGTTGTAGTTTCGGAGAAAATTGGCTGTGAAGGGCGGTCGCCCAGACACATAAGTGATCCTATAAGTGTTCCGTTTTCCGTTTTTTTCGTTCGGAACCCGAAAAACAGATAAAGGAAAACCCTAGAAACAGATATAGCCAAACCGGTACCAATCGATTTTAGTCGAGAAAAATTCCCATATTTTTTCTGCGACTAACGAAACATTTCGATAATTGCATGCACCCTACGGTACGGCAAGGATAAAATTACACGGACCTACATTTTATTAACAAGTACAAGTTACATAATAATTATGCGGAAATCTCTGAGAAAGTTTAACTAAGTTTTAATTACTTTTTACAATATTATATTGTAGAAATAACAAGTAGGTACATAATCTATTTATTTCTAACGAGTAGCCGCCCTCGCTTTGCTTCGGTTTTCTTATTTTTTTACACCTTGGGTTACATTATTGGAGTTTTATTAAGGATCCCTAATTTTTTTGAAAATATAATATAGCCTATGTTACTCGGGGATAGTGTAGCTTCCCAACAGTGAATGAATTTTTGAAATCGGTTCAGTAGTTTCGGAGCCTATTCAATGCAAACAAAAAATCAAATCTTTCCTCTTTATATATTAGTATAGATTAAGTAAAAAAATATGTCGTTACGTTTTTGATTTTTATTTTTGTACACAAACTCAAATCGATTTCACAAAAATTTTAAGATTAATTATTATCGTAAAAAAATGTTTAAAAGTTTGTTCTAGAAAAATGATCCATTGCAAACGGGGAAAATGTGATATTACAATACGTCTCTACCTGTGGCCGTTAATTTGCATAATCATTAGTAATACGTACTGAAATATATAAGTAATATAAATATAATTATAAAAATTATTACTAGGGAATCATTAACCGAGAAATAAATAAATTTATTAATGAAAACTAATTATTTTCTTACAACTTTAAACAGTGAAGCTATGACGTACTCACATCTGTGGGACTTGAAAGGCGGCTACTAGGCTATTTATTCCGATTGAGCTCGTAGAGATCACGACCTGCGGTCAAGTGATCGTGCCGGCAGTTTGTTTCGCTAATGACGCTGACACAGTAAGAGCCCATAAACTTGTTAGAAGCCGCAACTATTTCAAATGTGACAGTACCTTAAACTTTTGATGTCGCTGAATTGTAATTACGACCACATGATTTTAAGTATCTAACACCTTCATGCTCCATTAACAAGATTACCTAGTTGACATACTTTTTGACGATAAAATTTTTGAAAGTTTTCAGCAATAAAATATTTTGTTAAACGTAGCCAATGAGTGGTCTAAATCGCGACAAAAAATGATTTACTGTCGACTGAGGGGCAGTCAGGCCATTAGTATGTGGTTTTACTGTTTTCCGAAGCGATAACATTTGCAGCAATTGTGTAACGGGTCCGGTTTACTGTTTATATCGATTTGGGAGCACGCGTCCGAGCCACGATCCACACTCGCGGGAGACACGCGAGCACGCGGAAGGTTTGAGATCATCAATCATAGGATTTGATTCGCAGCGCTCCGTCTGCAAGTAATGGACGCAAAAACTAGATGATGGCACGCGAATGCCAGGCGACATTTCCTTTTATGCATTCAATGACGTTGCAACGCTTGCAACCAATTGAACATTCTTCGTAAGCTGTAGATCACTTCACGATATCATTTCAGACGCGTGAGTCAATGGCTTTTTCTTGAATATTTATAATAATAGAGCGACATACCGACAACAATCTTCTTCGATTTTATTCTTGATCGATAAGTCTACGAATTGAACACATTATACCCACGATCATCCCACGATATTTATTATGTAACCCATGGTTCGAAATATCAGCGTACAAATTAATTGAGAGTACTCGTATCATAGTACAATGTATTATTTTACTTTCCAAAAGTAGTTCACCAATTCCCTTAACATACAGTTGCGAGGCGTGCATTTTTGAGTTCTTGACATTAAATATTCACCGTAATTTTACATAAATTAAGTGTAACGACTTCATTAAAAATAAACATTTAACCGAGTAACTAACTATATTTAGTGGAACTGGGACAAAACCTACAGTATTTATTTGCATTACACTATTCTACGGTTTATCCACTTTCTATTCTAAATCGGAACAAGTTGAGTCAGAAAATGATTAATAATAAACTTAATCTTCTTTTTAATTGCCTATTCTTATAAAAATACTAACAGAGGTACCACTTAACATAAAGTATATGATTTATTATACCTTTTAAAAATGGTAGGTACAGCATGATTCACACGCGTTAACATAACACATAGCCTAAAATTGTTTTCATTAGAAATAACATAAAATCCGTAAACATAGAGAATCTAAAAAATGTATTTGTTTAAATCATATAATTTCGTTACCTATTAAAAATATATTCTTCTGGCTGAATATTGTCCTGCCCTCATGACTCAGTAACCGATGTGCACGTATAATTTGTGTCGAGTGGCGGTCTGAGAGTGTCCCATAGGTTTTTGCGTGTCTTGCTGAGGACATGAAAACCTAGATTATAGCAAATTACATCGACTGAATACAAGACAAGATGTACTTAACTCAGGCCAGACTAAATAAGTAATACGCTGACTCTAAACTGATCAATTTTGAGAATTTCCATTTTAAATTCCTATATAATACTTTCCATAATTTCGTATCTTACAATTAAAATAAATGTAACGGAAGCTAAGCTGGAAATTCAGAAGTCTTTTGATAAAATGGGATTACCGACGACAAATGACGAGACTATGAATGATTTATGAGATTTACATTCAGTCAAAGCAAAAAGTTACAAAAAGGTGCTTAGATGCTAATTAAGCATTACATTGATTACCTACACATTACACAGGTATATACGAACACTAAGTATCGTGTACTAACACTCTGCCCGCGGCGTTGCTCGCGTTTTCCGGGATATAAGGTACCCTATTTCTTATTCCAGATCATGGTGCTAAATTTCATGAAAATCCGTTCATTAGTTTTTGCGTGAAAGAGTAAAGGTGCTCCCTCACCGGGAGCATTCGCGTGTAATGTAACGTTACAGATTTGAGCATTACATCAGTGAAGGAGGAGAACCGAGCATTACAATGCGCACCTTGTAATGATACAAAACGGGCATACATCAGTGAAGGAGGAGAACCGAGCATTACAATGCGCACCTTGTAATGATACAATGTGTAATATCTTGATACAACTTGTAACATCAATGGGCTCCACTTCCCTTATAATGTTACATTACACGCGAATGCTCGTCAGTCAGGGAGGTAGTATTGTAATGTAATCACAGAATATATGTCTGTGAATGTAATGCTCAAAGTCGAATCTATAATGTTACATTACAAGCGAATGCTCGTCAGTCAGGGAGGTATTGTAATGTAATGCTCAAAGACGAATCTATAATGTTACATTACACGTGAATGCTCCCGGTCAGGGAGCACCTTTATAGTAACCAAACAAACGTTCAACTAGACTATTATAATAACATTTATTTAGTAGAATACGATGTCCTGTGAACAACTGTTATTATTAGATATCTACCATTTACTACCGAACTATTTCTTTTGTAATTTGTGTTGTGATTTTACTTTTAGTTAGTCCGATATACTCGTAGTTGGACATTGTCTGGTAAAATAAATTTAAAATTTTGATGACTGGTTGCTCAGCATAGCTGAAACGCATTGAACCTTAATAATGAATCTACTTAAGTATCCGATAATTATTTGCGTAATGAAGTTCTGCAGTTCTTATAATGTACCATGATGGTGGTAGTGATGCGGAACACTGGTTGCAGCTGTCCCGCCGGTTGTTAGACTATGCTACGCCTAGATTATAATATTATTTTTAACTTACTGCTTAATCGCCCTAATATAACATCCATTTGTGTACCACGTAATTATACATATAACATGTACTTCTAAAACGTTTAATACCAAAGCTATATATATTCTGCAAATACAAAGCAAGCTTAGGTGTTATCAAAACTTATCTTGAAGCTGATTGACTTTCTACTGTATAATTATAGATCAATTGAATAGTTTAGTAGGAACTTGCCATTAGAGGCAAGTATTAATGTTATCGGGGATCACTTCAGCGGGCTGCTCTCGCGATGGCCAGATAGCGAGCCGCACATAACATCGGCGACCCGGTCCAAGCTGTCACTCAATCAACGATTTCGATTTCTCCACGCGAATGTTACGGCAAAACGCATCTGCGGCCAGCGATGGAAACATTCCATCTAATCCGACGCCAATCAGCGATGTAGATCATGATTGTCGAATTGCAAGGCAATTCGGCGATGGCGGTGAGAACGGTAGGGCACGGTGTTGCAGGTGGGCCCCTCCTGTTCACCGTCGGTGGGTCGGTCGAGTCGAGTCGAGTCGAGCCGGCCGCGGCACAGTGCAGTCAGTGCAGTGCACCACGCGGACACGGGACAAGCGAACCCTCGCTACTGACACTCGTAGCACGCGCGGGAAAGCTCGACTTGTGACTTCGCTTCGAGCGAGCTTCACCTCTGTGGCTGTGTTTAAATAAAAAAGTGGTTTGATTTAGGTGAATAAATAAATAAGTCAAAGCTGTAGTTTGTTTTCGTGGTTGCATCAGTAAGGTAATCGGGGCAGATAGCATTAACGGTTGGCTCCGCGCTCGAGTGTGGCAGACCGCAAGCATGACGAGCGCCGTCGACTGCGCTCTCGTGCTTCTGATCGCGGTAAGCTTTTTTACTATTTACATACAGTATTATAATAATCCACCTGCGACATTATGTTTGTGATATTTGAAGCAAATGCTCATATTTTACATCGAAGAATCAGTAATAAAATAGAGTACCTATTTAAAAATGAGTGATGAACGGGTATAGAATATCGAAAGAGTGTTTAAAGTAGGCTTTCATTATTTTTTATAAAAGTAAATGTATGAAATAAAAAAATCACAAAATGTTGCCATTTATTGTATTTGATTGTATTATCTACAATTCGGTTTTATTAATGAGTAAGTAACTACCCTACTCAGTGTCCAAAGCCGTTACAGTTTTTAAAATTGCATTGAAAGAAAAAATATACACAATATTTAACAATTGATTCTGTGTTCTATAATTTTTAGTAATGCTAATATTTTTAATGTCTAATATTTTTAAGAAATATTTATAATTTTCTATTAATAAAGCTCGTCAACAGACAAACAGAAAAATCTGTTGAGAAAGACCTTGCCAATTTTATTTAGGGTCGGCACTATTATATGTTTTACGATTCCATACTTCCCTTTCAGCCGTCACTCTACACTTACACTCTTAACGAGCTGTGCCCCGCAATTTCACCCGCGTTAATTTATTGAAAAAACTATAGCCTTCCTCCATAAATGGACTATCAGACACAAAAATAATTTTTCAGTTCGAACCAGTAGTTCCTGAGATTAGCGCGTTGAACCAAACTCTTCAGCTTTGTAATATTAGTATAGATAATAATATCATCTCTCCCACAATCCATCCAGGTTTATTAAACAGATAGATTATGCATAGGTCAGTCTTGAGCACCCTATTTTAAAAAATAGTATGTCACGCACATATAATGTAAGTTTGTAACATATACTCGTATTTCAATAATGATTGAATTTTCTGCTCTGGTTAACTAGCTGCTAACGCTCAGTGCTGCCTGTGTAACGACCACCATTAAAGTAAAAGTACCTTACCGCCGTAAAATTTATCGACGCAGTGACCTCCTGAGATATTGTGAACACGAGATGAATGGATTCCATTAATAATATTAGATTTCACGGTTCGGAAAATCGGATGATTCGCACATAAACTTCATAATTAAGTATGAAGAGATTGCGAATATTCCAATTTCACATTTCATTCACGTCAACGATTAAGCTTTGATTGTTACGAACTGAGAAATTGGCATGAACTATGAATATTATTTCATCTGTGCCTGGAATCTATAAATTAAGAGTTTATTAGTTATCTAACGTCAGTACGATCATCATCATCATCATCCTGCCCGTTTGCTTACAAATCGGTCGGTAAAATATCCATGTTTTCCGATTCCATACTTCCCTATCAGTCATCATATCTACACTTACGCTATTATCTTTCTTATCATCTCTCACAAAATCCATCCATCTCTTCTTTGGTCGTCCTCATCCCCTTCGTCTATCCACATTCATATACGTCATTCTTCTCGTCACATGCCTTTCCTCTCGCATCGTCATGTGATGAGGCATGTGCCCATACTACGAAATTTCGTTTCCTTTAAACTTTACTGTCATTTTTGCCACTTTTTAAGCTCCTTTAAAGTTGAAGCGTTCATAGCCCGGCGGCTTGCGTCGATCCTATGTGATCGACAAAGTTAAGCAACAGCGGGCGCAGTCGGTAGTTGGATGGGTGACCGCTAGTGGCAAAAATTTCTTGAGCGTTTCCGTACTTCGGAGCGCACATAAAGCCGTCGGTCCCGGTTGTTATCTTAAGCCATGTCGGAGGCCCTCGGGCGGTTTCAAAACTTCCGACACTCAGATTGGCCACTAACCCCTCCACCAATTCGTACTGGAGTAGCGTGGTAGAGTATGCTCTAGGCCTCCTCAAGAGGAGAGACCCGTGTCCAGTAGTGGGCCATTAATGGGTTGAAGCCAAGCCAAGCCAAGTAAGTTCCTTTAATATACTCATTCGTTGATTTATCCATTCTCGTTACTCCCCACATCCACGTAAACATTATCATCTCTGCTCTGCGATATGCATGTGATATGTATATTATACCCACTTAACAAATGAAAACATATATTTTGGATTGGTATACGTATATAGATACATAGTACCTTAGTTACCTATTAATGATCACAATAATGCGGGAGCTATAGGGAATGCAATCTCGCAAGATTTTTCCCTAGCTATGATCTTGCGATTCTCGAGTTGAGTGAGTTTCGAGATTTATAAAGCATTTAATGACGCAATAAAAAATAATAAGAATTACTTTATGACCTCATTTATTTGACCGCCGTTCGTGTATACCCTACTCTCCCCTAAGATTACCAATTACCAACTTAAAAACTTAAAAGATCATGTTCCGTCTTGAGTGTAGCGGAATTAGCGAAGCGGGCATATTACTGCTAATCATAAATAAAGCAAAAATATTTATGTTACAATAACACTGAAAAATTACGACATCAGGCGGTAAATCTTTGATGTCCGAATCATTATGTTACTAATGAGATTAACCACCGTGGAATTATAACGTTTAAATTGATCACGCTTACGGTAATTGGTACAAGTTAGCGCGATAGGAAGTTCAGAATACCGAATAAAATCAGGCAATATCTGCTTTCAAACGTACCATGAAAGCAATTTCGTTTTAACAGTTAAATACCAAACCATTTCTCAGTATGATCCGCTAACCTCCTTATAAGGTTTGCGATACGGAATGGAATGAAATAATAAACGTAATCATTAAAATAAATGAATATGCAAATAATAACACAGTATTCTCTACATACTTATACCTACACGATGCGGTATTTAACTGTAAAAGTTTGTTAGTTTTGAATGAAAACTTTGATCATTGATCGTGTTTTGTTTTGTTATGCAATGTGTTAACATGCATAGCTTGCTCATTTGGAATACTTACATTAGTTTAATTATGCACTGACTAAATTAAATTGTTTGTTGTTTTATAAAACCACGATGCAAGTGAAACTTTTTTCGGTTTGTAGGCATCTAACTAAAAAAATTTTGAAAATTATTCTTAACTGAATTATTGAAAAATGGGAATGATTGTTAGGGTTTCAAATTAATAACGAACAATGCTGTCTTTATTTTCAACAACGAAACATTATTTTCATCCGCCGAATTGATTGAAATATGAGAGTTACAGGAAAGGCTTGGGATCATGTTGGTCGGTCGAAAGATGTCAAGTGGGGCATTCTGTCTTAGAGTGGGAAACCAGTAATACGGGTGTTGCGTAATAATTTCCAATTGTAGAAATAGTTTAAGTCTAGAATTGTTTAAGCAAGAATTTTAAAAGATGAGGAGTTTCTTTCGCCATTTCTTCTCCTCTTAAATAAGATACCTTTGCGAAATGGCGACTTAAGTACAAAGGAAATAAATGAATGGAAATACCCAAGTGCTTTTATTCAACAACACGAGTCATCTGGAGTCGAGTTAAAAACATAGGAAATCAATAGTAGACAAAATATTCAATTATAAAATTTAATTTCAATTTGCATATTAGAGTACGAAATACATAATTAATACAATCATTTAGTTAGATGATAGACGCATATTAAAAACTAAGAGCAATATTTATTCTCCATTATTATTCTTACTCCAGGGCCGGCTGTAATGCGACATGCGATGGATGGACGAAAAATTTTGGGGCCATAGAATAAAAGTTTCACTTTAAAAACAAAATAGATATATTTTTGATGCGATGTAACATTCTTTGTATTATAATGTAATAATAACAATTGATTAATTTAAGTTGTGTCCAACGACGGTTTAAATAAAAACATGTAAGTAATAAAGTTTTCGATACACAATATAGAAACATAATAAAAACATATTAAATTTACAGTCGTGCTTCAGTGAGTTCAAGTAGAGCTAGTAACGAAGCTAGCAGCTATAAGTTCGTTATCTTATCAATCTAATGTTCAGATTATAACCCTAGATTGCTCCCAGATGGACAGAGCGTGAAGCGAGCATTACCATGAAGTGCTCAACCGAGCACCGCAGTCGGAAGTACATTGCACTTGAAACTGCAATAAATTTATCGAACTAATGCTATAAACCTGACAATGAAGTATAAACCGGCTGTTAGCATAGCGGGTTGTGTTGCATATTACGAATTATTCCATGCCAAAAATATTAGTAGTAGTTAAGTGTTTAGAAAATTAAATGAAAGAAAAGACAAACTTAATTAGATCATAATCTGATTTTAATTCAATTTACATAGCTAGTTTAGTACCTACCTACTTAACCTACATTATGTCATTCAAACTCAACGTTAAGAACGATGTTTTTATATTCCTATAGATGTTAACTAACCTCTTAAATTATCACTCTTAATTTGATAGGTATCAGCCGATGATATGATCAGATAATTCAGATAAATAGACAGAAAATTTGATCAACGTCAATCACATTTTGATCAGTAATTATAAACTTATGATAATGTCAATTAAAAACGTTTAATAACCGTAATCTATATTAATAATCTTGTAATTATGCCATATTAACTTGGCCTTAGATGAATAACCATCGGATAAATCATATCTAGTTCAGAAGAAATGTATTTATTCAATAACAAGTAACGGCCCCCTGAAAACATATAATATTGATAGTCCAGCCAAATGAGCTCAAATGTAGAGGTTAGCTAACGACAATTATTAACATAGAGATGAAAATTTGTAGGTAGCTTACGGGAAGGTTGCCAAAGTCGTACCCCCTAAGGGAAAATAGCTGTAGAGTATTTGAAATTAAACAAAATCTCATAAACCCACTTATATATTTAGCTATCATAGAGTTGGCATAAACATAAAAAATCTTTTAAAGAAATAGAAATTTCAACACTTTTGAAAAAAGTTCCGTCAGTACGACTTAGGCGCCTGGTTGCCTAAGTCCACCATTATAAATAATAGTTATTATGTGAAATTGCATGGGCTACAATTTCTGCTTACATACTTTTTTCTTAAACTTACCATTTGGCTGAAAAGTGCAAAAACCACACCCATTTTTCATCCTAATTTTCATCTCTATGCGAATTATTGTAAACCTAAATTATATTTTGCTTGGACTATAAACAGCCCTCTTGAAGCGCTCAAAGCTTTCTTTAGCTTAGCGGCTTGTGTCGAGCAGTTGGTAGTTGGATGGAGATTTGGATTTCGGAACCTAAAGCCGTTGCCGCTGTGGTCTAGCTAGGTTGTTATCGATAAGTAGCAGTCGAGCCATGTCGCAGGTCATCGGGTGGTATAAGAATTCTACCAAACCGTACTGGAGCAGCGACGTGGAGTATGCTGTATGCTGTAGGCCTCAACATCAGTTATTAAATGAGTAGAGAACCGTGTCCTCCGTGGCTATTAATGGGTTGAAGCTAACCCCCAAGGCTTCGTTTAGGTTTTTTAAAGCTCAGTATATCTAATCTACCTTAATTACACGGATCCACACGGATTACACTCGAAAAAATGTACAGACGGAATTTTTAAACTTGACGTTACTTTTTATTTATGGATTGATTGATGGAAAACAAACAGTAGGCAAATGTTAACTTGTAGTACTTGCTACAATAATATAAATGCGGTTTATATTGAGATATTATAGCCGGAACAAACGCACAGGCAAACAGACTAACCAAGAAACAAATCAAATTTCTAAATTTAATTGTCTTGGGATTTGAGATCCATTCCGTTTATAAACAACTCCAATTTTTTACCTATTTTTTACTAGTATAGTTCCGTGATTGATCAAGAAGGTAAAATTTTATTATGATGATGATAATTATTTTACGTTTCACTTCCTTGGTCTATCTAGTGAGAGGTGCTAAAACGTAGGAATAATTTTAATCTCTTAATGTTAAAAGTGAAATTCATTTGAAACACCTCACAAATTCACAGCTCATTATTAATAACGGTGCGACATACTTATTAAAATGCGTTGAAATTTTAAATTTTTAAGATTATGTCAATCAATGGAAAATATTTACTTGCCTCATTACGAAAATATTCGACGAATGAAGAACTAAATTATGTAGGTAACGAGAAAACATGAATTTTAAAGTGTTTCGTAACACAGTATAGAGGCACTCGTAAATTCAGACGGAAACTTCCGTTCGTAAAGCTCAAATTAGCTAGAAAATGCAACAAAAGCTAATACTCGTATTTAGGTATACCCTTACAGCTCCTTATTTTTGGCTGGCTGGTTTCACCCCATTAATGGCCCGCTACCGAGCACGGGTCTCTCCTCTTGAAGAGGCCTAGAGCATACTCCACCACGCTGCTCCGTATTGGTGAAGGGGTTAGTGGCCAACTCAAGTGTCGGAAGTCATTTTGCCACTAGCGCTGGTCACCCATCCAATTACCACCAAGCCCGCTGTTGCTTAACTCCGTCAATCACTGCTCACAATCGACACAAGCCGCGATCGCCATAATACTGTAATATTTAAGATTTCTTTCGATTCCAGAAGGATCCCATCATCAGAACTCTTATCATAACTTTGATAAATACGGACCAATCTTCAAGTGTATACATTTAGATAAAAAGGATTATACCCGCCCCCTGTTGTTATAGTCGGTTAAAAACATAAAAAATCGAGATAATGTAGCGAGTACGTGTTAACAGACAATATTCTCAGATATCTTTAGTATCAGATAAGTCGTCGTGTCCTATGTTGAACAGCACACCAGATAATTAACCAAATCACGTGGGAACTAGATAGTGTATCGCTCGTGGGACAACGTGAACAAAGTTAAGGAAGTCCAAACATCACTTCATTTTAAAACGAGTAAGTAATTGAGTTGAGTGAGATCCACCGCCAATCTCTTTAGTTCAACGACCGACTTCTGTGTGATCTGATCTACTTACTCCGAGAAATAGGTTTATGAAAATTTTGTTCTCTTGATTTGATTGTTCTTCGGGAGGTATTAATTAATACATATTAATAATAAGTTATTTTTTTCGGTGTATTAACGTATGTACCAACGCTGAAGTCTAGTTTTTGGTTTTTTAATATGACTAATTTCTAAAATAGAGTAATTGGTTGGCTTTATTCAATCCATTAATGGCCCACTAGAGAGCACGGGTCTCTCCTCTGGAGGAGCCCTAGAGCATACTCCACCACGCTGCTCCAGTGCGGATTGGTGGAGGGATAGAGTTAATAGAGTAATTATAGTACCTCTGAATATGGTTATATCTTAAACTTATTTAAAAACATAATGATTTTAAAATAATTTTGTTTAGTAAATTGTCGTCAATGAGCAAAATTTTACTTTAAAAATGAAAAGACTGCGTACCTACTTATGACCCCAAATTGTTTAACATTTTAATGAAATAAACAAGCTAACTTCTTCAAAACAACAAGTATTTGCTTAAGATAACTTAAATAAGTCACGGTACAGCGATATTAACCCAAATACTGAGCGCTGTGAATTCGTTCCGTCCCGAAAAGCAATTTCATTCCTGATCGAATGCTCGGCATAATACGCGCTGAAGCTTTTGTCTTCGGATTAAGAAGCAATCGATTCAAGCCGTTTCATTCTTAGGCGTAGCTAGCCATTACGCTACGGTCCGCACAGCAGTGCTGCGTTCTGACCCTAATGTCGGAAATGAACCATACTAGTCATGACCGTAACATCTAGGTGTACCTTACTGAGCCGGCTGACGTCTTCCTGAGCTAAATTTCACAAAACAACTAAAAATGGTTTTTGGGGAATAGATCTCCATTCCTTCCTCCTCCCTTCCAGAAGGATCTCCTGCTTGATCCCCAATTGCTGAACTTCATTGTTTCTGTTATATCTATAAAATCATCCTCATCACAACCTATAGGTACTGTTATCTATGTCATCCTCATCACAACTGTCCCTCTACTGGGGTCAGTTCTCCTCTTACAATGCGAAGGTTACAGGCTATGACACTGGTCAAGTGTGGAGTGGCAATCTTCATACACGTTTGAGAACACAATGGAGAACTCTCAAGTGAACGCACTCCCAAGTTTCCTCGCGATGTTTTCCTTCACTGGAGCAAGGTTACGCAGGATTCGCACCAAGACCTCTGAAGACTATCACTATCTAGTATTTACCTAATTATTGACCGTACATTTTTACAAAAATATACTTTGACTTTTATAAATAGTATCAAAACTACATAGATTACAGCGACCTTTGCACAATAACACTATAACAGTTTTGCAGGAAACAATTTCGGCGTCTTTCTTCACGCCCAATAGACAGAGTAACACCATTTTAGAAGAAACCGTTTATCCGTCTGAGTTTAAATTTGCATACAAGCATTCACTAACAGTGCTATGAGTATTATCACCTCGAAATTGTTTCCGCACTCTGAACACGCAACGGTCAATTATTGACCTCTGGCGGTAATGGCGGTTACTTCAAGTTCACGAAACACTGCCACTAAAAAGTTGCATTAGTTCGGTTAACCCTTAGTTCCCAAAGTGGTCCAGGTGGACCCCCAGGGGTGTACGTTGGCGTGACAAAATAATTTAATTAATTAACCAATCAATTTTCGCTTTTTTTCGAAAACTATACTATTAATTTCTATATAATCTAAACTCAGCCGCAACGCAAATTTCAATAGTTAGATGTCTGGCTTCAACCCATTAATGGCCCACTACTGGGCACGGGTCTCTTCTCTTGAGGAAGCTTAGAGCATACTCCACCACGCTGCTCCAGTGCGGATTAGTGGAGTCCACCGGAACCAGCTAAATTTTGAAAGTGATCTATGAGAAAGAAAGTCTGGGAACCTTTGGGTTAACCGGACTAATAACCGAACTACTGCCACTAGACCATTATTTCGATTTCATGCAACATCTGTTAAACAAAATTGTGCATCATATTTTTTAAGATAAGCACTTATTGAGTTGACTTATCGACGCTTGATGGATAATTAATAGTTAGTTAAGGTTCAATTTACATCCCCATTTTTAAGGTGCAGTACCCTTAAGCATGAGTCAGCCGCTAATCGACTCGTCGTGTTCCGGCTGGCGGCTTGAGAGCCAGTTCTTTCTTTTTCTTTTTCTTCACTCTTTCTTGGCCGGCAACGCATCAGTGATGCCTTTGGTGTTGCTGATGTCCATAGGCGATAGCCACTTACCATCAGGTGGATCGTCAGCTCGTTTGCCGGCTATTTTCAAAAAAATATGACTTAAAAATATAACCTACCAAGTAACAGAAACTTAAAAAAAATTAACGTTATGTTTCAGTTTATTGAGTGAAAATGTTTTCTTTTTTTGTATTAAAATATCCTACATACTTATCCCAGTTCCCTGAATTACACCCAGTTCGATCCCGGTCTATTTTAGTATACCTACTAAGCTATTAACAACAACACAACATGAAGTAAATACTGGTTCATTTACCACTGAATCCATAATTCGTTACGCTTCTTGGTTTATGCCAATCAGCATAGATAGACAGCAGATGCACAACAATACTTAAGTGTAGATTTACTTTCAACGCTTCCTGCATTGAACTGACCTCACGTGCTCGCATCAACTTAGTCAAACTCATCGTTTACTTAACCAATTGGAATTCTTTGGTATTCCTTTTTAGGGTTCCGTAGCCGAATGGCAAAAAACGGAACCCTTATGGATTCGTCATGTCTGTCTGTCTGTCTGTCTGTCTGTCCGTCCGTATGTCACAGCCACTTTTTTCCGAAACTATAAGAGCTATAAGGTACCTGCGAGTAAGAAGAGCCGGTGTCTATCAAGGTCCATTACTACAAAAACACATTTCTCATACATTTATTTAGATTCCATTCACATACATATCTAAAGGACCAATGGGAAGGCTAATATTCGAAAGAGCCACCTCATGCGATCTGCCGTCTTGGCAGTAGCCACGACACCGTCCGACGAGTAGTTTTACGTCACTCATTATTAAAAATTTTCGTCAAGAATAAATAATTTTTATCCTAAAAATATAAAAAAAATCTATAAAATAAAATTAAGGACTTCAAAAAACGCATTATCACGGACAAATCAAGGTAAGTTTACAATTAATTTTACTTTGTATGTACATTTTTCATTTGATTTTGTAAAACTAGTCTTAAGAGTCTAACAAGAGCCATATTCCGGGCGGATAATAGAGGCCGGCCCTATAGACCTATGAATCTTGTAACATTTTAACATTATCTTGGTTAGACTACTAAAATCGATTTTCTATAATATTATTGTTATGTTTCTAAGATTGACTGATATGTATATCTGCTACTTTATATTTTGTATGTTCTTATGGCCCTTATTGGGCCATCAATATTTTTTTGTAATTTTATTAGACTCGATTTGTACTTCCTATCTAAAATTGTGAAAGAGTATATAATTCATTGTTCAAAAACATGGTATTTTAGTCGAGCTTGTATCCAAAAACTTTTTTATTGTTATATATTAGTTACATAAGTTTAATAAGGTCCACGATTGTTTTTTTCCTATAATTAGTTGTAGCTAAATTGTGATTCATTGCTAAAATGATAATGTAAGATAAAAGAAACTAGAAGGCTGAGTGACAGTTAACTTTACTCTTTTAAATAATATAATAATCTGTGGCCCTTATTATACTACCTAATTTTAATAAGGGCCAAAGTTAAGGTTTTAAAAAGACCCTAATTATTGATGAAACTTGTGATAAACGACCAATTTTTGAACTGTTTTAGACGAACAAAACTTTAAATATTTCTATTGTGAATTAATATTTTGTTTTATTTATTAATTTATACCATTTAATCAGCTTTTAATTAAGGTGGCCCTTGTTTACCCCATGTACCTTACCATTGAAACTTGGTAAGTAGATGTATTCTGTGAACCGCATTAAGATTTTTACACAAAAATAGAAAAAAACAATAAATTTTGGGGGTTCCCCATACTTAGAACTGAAACTCAAAAATGTTTTTTTCATCAAACCCATACGTGTGGAGTATCTATGGATAGGTCTTCAAAAATGATATTGAGGTTTCTAATATCATTTTTTTCTAAACTGAATAGTTTGCGCGAGAGACACTTCCAAAGTGGTAAAATGTGTGTCCCCCCCCCCTGTAACTTCTAAAATAAGGGAATGATAAAACTAAAAAAAATATATGATGTACAGTACCAAGCAAACTTCCAACGAAAATTGGTTTGAATGAGATCTAGTAAGTAGTTTTTTTTTAATACGTCATAAATCGTAAACCGCAAAACACATTGATCAAAGTTACAACGACCTACTAGAACTTTTATATTATGTTACTTGCTGCTACGGAACCCTTCATGGGCGAGTCCGACTCGCACTTGGCCGCTTTTTTATAACAATGATGATTAGAATTAAAAAAATAGTGCTCGCTTAATAGTATGGTCTAATTAAACAAATTTAACATAATAACTATAGTGTAAGGAGGACGTAAGGAAAGGAAAAAGGTTCACAAAAACATATGTAATTTCACGAAAATATTATTTGGCAGCAGTGATAGCCTAGCGGTTAGAATGTTGGACTCCCGAACAAAGGGGCCGAGTTAAAATCTTACGCATGCACCTCTAATTTTCAAATATTATGTGCGTATTAGAAGTTAATTATCACTTGCTTCGGTGAAGGAAAACATCGTGAGGAAACCTGCACACCGGAGAGTTCACCATAAAGTTCTCATAGGTGTGAGAAGTCTACCCATTCGCACTTGGCCAGCGTCTACACATTCTCACATTGTGTCTCTCATTCAGTCTTACATTGTGAGGAGTATCGGCCCCGAGCCCAGCAGTGGGACAATTATTGGTTGTTGCTTTGCTTTTTTATTTTTTATATTTAGGTAAGTACCTACATAATATTTTAGTCTATATTTTTTACTTCGCCCTTTTTTACTAGACACGTAAATTTCTCCTTTCCTCTATCATATTCTAAGTTTATGTAATTTAATTCAAAAACAATGAGATGTCGAGGCTGTCACGTAAAATATTAGTTAGGATAATACAGCGAAAGTAATTGCGGACGTTTTGCGGTTAGACCGATCACCACTGGTTAAAACGAAATAAGTTTTAGCAAACCTAGGCTAGGTCTCTTGATGACCACTTGCCATTATAGGTATTATTGGTTATCAAGTGTAACCACAGTTTAATATATTTTGCGAGTGTCTGTTTGCAAATTTATAAGAAAAATATAACATTCACAGATTTTTTTTCATTATCTATTCTTGTTTGAGTATTGCTCATAAGTTAGATTATGAGTAGTAACTTTTTTTAAATTTATATGAGTTAATTCACCCAGTTGTCTTATGTTCGGTTTACACGTATTAAGTAGTTAAGTAGGTAACTAAATTTTAACTAAAATTTAACTAAAAAGTTACTAAACTGTCTGTTTACACGTATTAATTTACTTAAAATTTAATTATCTAATTAACTAGTTCATTCGTGTAAACCGGACTTTAAGTCTAATTTTATTTTAGTGTACTTTATTCACCTATGTACCCAGACTGTTTAACTACTGGCCGCAGGTGAATTCAGTATACTAAATCGGTAGACCTAAATTCACCTAGGTGATTAAGACAATCTTATAAAAACGCAACCCAAGCTCCTAACTCTACAAAGCATTGCAAGCTTTGACTCTACTAATCCTACATCGTAGTCAATAAGTAATTACGGTCAGCGACCAGCGATTTATTAAAGCATTCAGTGGTTTTAATAATTTTCTAACATTTTTGTTTTAATACTCAAGCGACTATTTAGTAAGTACTTAGGTAATTATTAGCGTACGCTTTATGAAAAACTAACTCCAATTTATTATTAAGTTTCATCCGCCTCCCGGTTATTACTACAATACCATTGACTTAAATATATACAAAACTATAAATATAATAACCATAAAACGGAATAAATAAGACTTATAAATAATTGCGAATAGAGGTAAATTTAACTGTTATCTTTCGCTGATCGAATTTCGAATTATTTTAATTACATGTACGAGTAACAATGGCTCGATTGAGGGAATAGTTAGCAAATTGGTTAATTGTTAGATCTGACTTCCGACAATTATTTGAATACTCATTGTTACAGATTCAAACAGCTCTCGCGCAAGACTACGATGGTAAGTCATTTACTTTGATTTTGTACTGTAGAGTAGGTAATAATTGAGTAATTACAACATACATACATACATACATTAAGAGCTTGTTGGTTAATCGTTCTAAAATAATTAAGGAAAGTGTTTATCGTAATTGGATCAATCAATATTTTAGGATTTCGAAAATGAAATAGGAATTCTTCGAACTATTGTTACACCTATGTCTGTTGCATTAAATAAGTACGTATTTACGAAATAAAAATAAATCATTTCGTATTGATAAAGTTCTGGACTTAATACATGATTTTAAGTAACTCATCATGGATTGAACACATTTTTAGTATAATACGGGTAGGCTCGAAATATCGGCGTATAAAATGTACATATATCGTGAGTACCCGTATTATACTGAAAATTCTGGACTCAATGTTGAGCTGAACTCAATAACGTGAAGTCTCTACATCGGTGATGCCTTTGGAGTTAATGATGTCCATGAGCGACGGTAGCCACCATTGGTTACCATCAAGTAGATCGTCTCGTTTGTCAACTAGTTCCTTTAATAACATTAAGTTAAATACAGATAATAAATAAACCGGATTATTTCAGTGACGGACATTCAATGCACGTTTGCAAGTGGAGGCAGCGGTCTTCGCGACTCGGTGACCGCGCTCCTACGCAAGCCCGAGGGGTTCCGCGGCGCGCCTCTGTTTGCCGACGACCGCACTACCGACCCCCTGGGGGACCCCGTCTGTCAGATACGACCCGAGCCAGAGGACCCCACGGGCCTACTGTATCGACTACGGATCACAGACTTCACCAAATGTGGAGTGTTGAAGAGGAACGTGAGTAGCCTTTAACTGAAGCCTGTAGACCGTAGTCTCAGGTTTGATTCCTACAGATAGATATTTGTGTCAGAAATGCATTCTTTGCCTAGTAAGGAATTAAACAAATTTCAATTTCTACATCGATAACAAAATCTACAGATATTTATATTTCCATGTGTAACAACGTTCGTTGACAATTTAATGTATTGTGTAAATCGTATCAATTATGGACGACCATTACTGATATTGCAGATGAACAATTTTACAATAAATCCACTTATTAATGAATAATATTAATTACTACCAGTATCAATTTAATTGCAATAATAATTGCGTTCGCATGTGTAGTTCGTATGTGTACTTACTACGCGTGCATTGTGTCATCGGAGTATATCAGCAGTGCATATCATTGAAAGCCGTTACTATAACAGTATGGAGTGTACGAGTGGCCTACACACAACTAGGTGCTCAGCTGATGTATTATTAACTTGAACAGCGACCGGAGACCGGTATCGAGGCACAGAGAAACTTTAAGATATATGTCAATAGACGTAAATGCTATATTGTAAGATAAATGGAAAACGGAATGCGGTCCTTGGTGAAATCACGCGAAGCTTCTAGTAAGCTTAGAGACTTGTTATAGAAGTGGACTATGAAATTATAGGTATTATACCTTTTTTTTTTTTTTTTTTATTCAATCAGCTTATGTACTATTACAAAGTTTAACATTCTGCCAAACTGAGATCCAGTTTGTCGGCAGTAGTTCTCGTGGATCAATTCACTTCCAAGTACATTATTATCTTTATAACTACAATTAATATAGTAAAATGGTACATATTCTTCTATGTTACTATAATAATATAAAATAAAAAATAAAATAATTCTTCTGTGCATATTATATAATATGTATGTATTTATTTAAATATATATTTGTATGACAAGTTATATATAATTTATATATATATTAAGTTATATATATTAAGTTATAGGCATTCCGTCGCTGTGTTCGTAGTCCACCCGATGATTAGCATCCGGGAGACTACGGTACCTGTAATATATATTTAGTTTAATATTTATATATTATTATTATTAATATATTATAATTATTTTAAATTACGGAGATATTAACATCTCCTTTCATGGCTCATGCAAAGATTTTTTAATATTTAAATTGCAAATGGAATAGGGACTGCTTGGTTTATATTTTTAGAGACTTATGAAGTGGATAAAATTTATCGCCAAAATTTTATTATGAACTTCATCCGTTACTGTCTCAAGAAAGTACTGGGGGTTTATACTATGATGAGTAAGGACCAAATATTATGGTCTATTAAAGTTTATTAATTGCGCTGCACTCGATATCAATTAGGTCGACTGGGGTTTGTACATATACAGATGCTACGACATAAAACTATAGGTACCAACCAATTTTTGTACCTAAATTTTACCGTTATTTAACGGTGATGAATTTAAATATTTTACATACTTAGGACCTCTTTTATTAGGCAATTAGTGTTCCAAGAAGAAAGGTACTTAATAGGAAATACATAGATAGAGGGAGTTTTTATTTGATTATAAAATCGCATTTGAATCCTCAGGTTTAGCTAACTCTTTTTCTTTCTTTCTTCTTTGTTTTATCCTCGTTATTTACCTATATTCAACTGATTGCCTCTCTCCTTGGTGGGCTACAATAGGTGCTGAGTTTATGACCGTCTATATGACAGCTAAATATACTGTATCTTTAGGGCTTCGTGCACGTGCGGGTATGGTTCCCGCAGTTCCCTGGAGTGGTGATGCAGTCGGACCAGGAGCTGATCATCATGTGCAAGCCCCCGGAGCCAACCATCATCGAAAACAAGGCCGCAGGTTTTGCCGGTAGCTTGTGAGTACTGTCCCCAACTTGCATGCTTTTAAAGCTAAGCTTCAGTGCTGCTTTTGCTAATTCGCACTTGGGCGGGAAGTGAATAATCGCTTGATTTATGTAACTTGGTAGTAAACAAAACAAAATCATGGAGATTGAATTTTAAGGTAACAAAGAAAAAACGGACCATTGATTGTAATTGGTCACTGTTCAAGAAGAGTCTGATAACCTCCAAAAATTTACTTAGCAGTTCTCTGCCATTTGCATAGCGTCAAGTTTAAAAGAAGCCTTTATGATACCGAATTCCAAACCTTAAGTACCCAATCGAAGATTGTATAAGTGATGAAAGACGCTAATTCCAGTCCTCACGGAGCCCGCGTCTCGGGGGTGGTGGAGGAGACCCCGGGCCGGCTGGAGTACGAGGTAGCCCTCTACAAGGAGGCCCCGCCCGTGTCGCGACACTCCAACCACTCCGTCGACCTGCCCGTTGACCAGGTAACTACTGTACGTTCCGACTCTTTATCAGTTTTTAGAGTATTTTAAGTGAATTTTGGCAAACGCGCCACCAAATTTAAGTAACGCCCAGTGGGGGGGAGTTTTAACCAGCTGAGGGAATGGAATGTACTTGAGTGTAATCACAGGTGAATGTACCTAGATGATATTAGGGCGGGCCTGAGCCCCCGATCCCCCAACCCTGGATCCGCTCGTAGTGCTACCGCTCATAAACATAGACAATACCTGGGTCCTCGCGTTACTGGCCAACGAAAGCCCCCGCTTTCTTCCGATACATAATTCACATGCATTGTAACACTGTACCTACCTCCTGTACCTAAGTCGAGTTGTACCCTTTTTGTGATTTAAACATAGAAATTTATAAGAAAAAATTATGATTTTTTAGTGTAACCTTAATTTAGGTACTATTATTTCTTCTGTGGTCTAACTCACGTTCTTCTATCTACTATATTTTTGGAGATAATTTAGTGCAAACTGTTATAACTGCACATGTTTTGGCAAAAAAAAACGTGAATATAAATATAATTCAAGTTGTAACCCCTATAAATAATTGCTTTATAGATTGTTTTTTGTGCTTCGTGCTATAACTGCGATTATATTAATTTTCACATTTTATTTTTCAAAATATTTATCGTGAATATTGATTTATAACCGATTTTTTTCAATTCTGATTAGGGTACAATTCTATATGTAACCTACCTAGATTTTTTTACTTGGTGTATATCAGTTTACACAAAGACAATTTATAGGTGCAACATAATTAGCACACATTTGAAATAAAAAAGGTACATCTCACAGGTTTTTCATGAATTACTTCAATAATATAATATTTAATACAAAAAAACTAAATGTGCGGTGCCAGTAAATGTTTTTATCTACAAAAGAAGGTACTCATGTTACACCTAGCCCACTTAGTTTATGAACTAAAATTTTTTTCAACTTGTTTTTGTCCTCCTGTAAAGTGTCGATTTTTCACTTATGTCACTTATCACAGGAGGCACAGAATAAATAAACGCTAACACACTCATACCCCCGCAGTCAAGGGCGGATCCAGGGGGGGGGGTCATGGGGGTCATGACCCCCCCCTGGGCTGGGTCCAGGACCTAGGTGGACTACAGGTGAACGCGTCGAAAACGCGTTTTGGCAGAAGACGTAAAAGAAAAATTGATTTTGTTATTTAAATGTAGGTAGATTTTTTTAAGTACAGTACTAACATTTATTAATAAAATACCTATTTTTTCTTGTATCTTTTACTATTAGAGAACGACCGAAGTTTCAGTTTCGGTTTCGGCAAGTTTCGGCCAAAAAATCTAGTTTCGGTTTTAGTTTCGATTTCGGCAAAATTTGGCCGAAACATTCGGCCAAACCGAAACTCTGTTCGTGAATTGTCGTGCGTCGTGAAGTCATTTATTTAACATGTTCATTATACATTTTTACCTGATTTACCTGCGGTTTTCACTCATTTATAACTTACAATACATACGTATTGTAGTGAGCTTTGGTTAACATTTAGTGGTTGGTTTATTTCAAATGGTTTACAAATAAATAAATAACGTTATGTCAATTTCGCCCATACTTATATTTATTGAGTGAGGGATTATCGAAAGGTTTACGGAAACAAAGCGAGGGCATTCACTAGTAGTATTTTCGAAGTTCTACATCCCAAATCATCAATTACAATGAAACGGTAACTGATCGATATGTCTGTACATGGAAGATATTTCAGAAAATCTATCACGAGCGGTGTTTCTCGATGCAAAAGATACCATAACAATTATTTTAAGAATTTTCGTCTGTTTGTATGTATGTGCGTCTGTTTAGGGTAATTTCAAAACTGGCTAAATCGATTTGCATGCGGTTTTCACTGACGTATTTTAGGAAAATGGGGTTAACATTTAATTTTTATATTTTATTTCAATCGTTACACAAATAAAAAAAGTTATTCTATTTAAATGATTTAAATTAAAATTTAAAAAATCCCTGACAGTTTGATATACACAACATAGCTAAGAACACACTCGATTAAGTCACCTTCATGCAAAAAAAAACCAGATCAAAATCGGTTCACGGTTTGGGAGCTACGATGCCACAGACAAACATAAAGATACACAAATACACAGACACGTCAAACTTATAACACCCCTCTTTTTTCGTCGGGGGTTGAAAACAGCGTTCATCCATAGGTACCTACATTTTTTCGAATTTTGTCGTTTACGTATTAAGATAAATTTACCGAACTAAATGCAGTTACAAATACAAATGTGTAAAAAAACACGCTAGATTTCAGAACCCATACAGGGTGTCCAGTAAATAGTGGATGAACGTTAGGGGACAGATAGATTGAGGGTTACTTACCTAATGTCAAAAAATGACCTTTGTAAAATTTCAAAAATTCGCTCCTTTAACCTTCTTTTTTCTGTTGAGTCCACAAACGAGCAGCTGAAAAGAATACCCTAATGGTGTGGCTCAACGAGCGTCTTTTTTGAGCTGTGCGTCACGTAATAGCGTAAATCGCAAAATCGCGTAAAATACAAATTCCAAAGAATTGAATTTGAACTTTTGTATGAAACCGGCTCATTTCACGTGACTCACAGCTCCAAAAATTAGGGTCCGACCGAAACTGGTTTTTCAGCTGAAACCGAAACCGAAACCGAACCTTCGGCCTTAGTTCCAGTTTCGGCCGAAACCGAAACCGAAACTTGGGTGAGGCGAAACGAACGTATTTTTGGAGCTGTGGCTCACGTGAAATGAGCTCTGGAAATGGATCGCACTCAGTGATTGCTATGGAGAACCATAGCACTGATAGTCTGTGCGAGCCATTTTGGAGTGCCGTTCATGCCACTATACATATAATACTTAAATTCTATACCATAATATAAAAAAGTAAAAGTTTTACTCAAATATCTTCCAGTTACAGTTTCATTACAATTCTTGGTTATTACGATGATGGTTATGTTATACCTACAGACAGCTAAATGGTGTTAGATAAAAAAAACCGGCCAAGTTGAAGTCGGACTTGCCATGAAGTGTTCCGTATCATTTTCTATACAACATTAGACACTATATTATAATCTTTTTTGTATGAAATTCAAGTTTGTTGTATGGGAGCCCCACTTAAATATTTATTTTATTCTGTTTTTTGTTGTTATAGCGGCAACAGAAATACATGATCTATGAAAATTTCAACTGTCTAGCTATCACGGTTCAAGAGATCCAGCCTGGTGACAGACAGACGGATAGTGGAGTCTTAGTAATAGGATCCCGTTTTTAACCTTTGGGTACGGAACCCTAAAAAAACAATAATAAAATTAAAGTCCATGAAACAAAATTAACTAGCAATTTTTTATGTCATTATTTCATTAACAAATCATCATAATCAGGCTTTATTAGTCCACTGCTCGGCATATGCCTATGCGAATGAGCGTCAAAGCATCCTATCAGACGCTCTTCAGATTAATGAACAAATATAATAAACATGTTAAATCAATGACCAGCCACGAAGTTAACCGAACGACGCACGACAATTCACGAACACAGAGTTTCGGTTTGGCCGAAAGTTTCGGCCAAACGTTTCCGAAACCGAAACTAGATTTTTTGGCCGAAACTTGCCAAAACCGAAACCGAAACTTCGGTCGGTCTCTACCAAAAATACGCTTGTTTGGCTTCACCCTAAGTTTCGGTTTAGGTTTCGGCCGAAACTGGAACTAAGGCCGAAGGTTCGGTTTCGGTTTCGGTTTCAGCTGAAAAACCAGTTTCGGTCGGACTCTAATTATTATCAAAATTAAAATAGAACGTCTTATGATTTGACCACGACTATGTGACCCCCCCCTGACGCCAAAGCTGGATCCGCCCTTGCCCGCAGTAGGTTATTACCTGTGTCGCAGGTGGCATGGACGACACATATAACACACCACAAACACACCCATGACCCGAGTACAAATATTTATCTGCCCCGACCGGGAATCGAACCCCTTGCTTCGCAGTCATGGTAACGTCTCTACCAACTAGGCTACAGGGTCCTCATTATACAGTCATATTGCAGTCTTTAACGCAATAATTAGTCTAAAAAGAATCTTAAGTGTAATACAGCGTCCAGACGTTTTTTTAAATTAACAAAAAAAGATCCATTTAAAAATACATAGAATTCGCATTTCAAGTTCAATGCATTTCAATAAATGTTATCCGTTATTCCAATGCCCGACATAATCAACTCTGCGTTAATTATTAAGGTTAGCAACATTCAATAATCATAGCAATAAAATGAAATGCAAACATATTGAAATATTTGGGTTAGTTGCAGCCCTGCAGCGCATTAGATATTATGTAGGTAATCCCACATGCATTCCATCGATTAAGCTTCTTAGCTTGTTGTTCACTTTTTGTTGCAGGCGGTCCCGATTGGCACAAAACTACAGTTGCGGGCGCGCATTAACCCAGACTCGGCTTGGCGACACATAAAGTTACTGGAGGTAGCCGTGTCTCCAGACCCTGACCGGCCTCATGCGCCAGGGGCGGTGTTACTCGTCAAGGAAGGGTTAGAAAACCATTGACTTATGTGATAGAATAGGGCCTACGGGGTACTCAAATTGGTCCTATGGGATCAATTTTCAGTAGATACTTATTATTCACCGCGGCTAGACTTTCATGTTGTTCGTGAGAGAGATGGCGGCACCAGTGTTGCCAACCCGAATTTTAGAAAATTAGTAGATTATGTGCCAAATGTTGGTAGAAGTTGGTAGAATGTAAAGTGCAAAATTGGTAGATCTACCACCTCAATTTAGAAGATTTTTTAAGATTAAAAATGCATGAACTGTTCTCAAAATCTTCCACCAGCACACTTAAGATCACACCTACATGATTTGCAATAAAAATATCTTCAATTCTTCACCCTTGGTACTTTCTTGACGCCAACCTGCAAATTCTTTGTCTTTCTCCCATAATTTCGAATATGTCATAGTGCCTTTTTCTAGCTTTTCGTGGCGGAGTTCCTAACCTAGAACTCTGTGCATCGCTTTCGCTGCTGTCAGAATCCATTATAGAAATAAATGCACGTGACACAGAACAAACAGCAATCAGCACCGTTAATGTGTAGTTACTAGCTGACCCGGCGAACTTCGTATCACCTAACCAACTATTTTTTTCTAAAATAAAAGTAGCCTAAGTTACTCCTTGTTACATCAGCTATCTGCCAGTGAAAGTCCCGTCAAAATCGGTCCAGCCATTTCAGAGATTAGCCGGAACAAACAGACAGACAGACAGACAGACAAAAATTGTAAAAAATGTTGTTTTGGTATATGTACCGTGTATGCATCCAAATGCACTTAGTAAAAAGCGGTAATTTTAATATTACAAACAGACACTCCAATTTTATTTATTTGTATAGATGTATACAAATGTATAGATATAGATTTAGTTTTAACAACAAAACAACACAAAACAGGAGCAAAGATTCACCATTGATTCCGCAACAAACCAACCGGGAATGGGCCACAGAACAGTATAATAATGTCTATGGGCACGAACGGCGAACTGTTGCTGACGTTTTTTTTTGTGGTCTATAGCCTGGACTCTATGTATGCTTGACGCATCGTCGCATGGCTCACACAACACATCGCAACGTCGCTTGTCGATATAAAAATAATTCAAAGTGATAAAATGTCAAACTAATAAAAAAATAGGTAGTTTTTAGGTCTAGGGTGGTAGATAGGTAGACTGAAGTGAAAATTGGTAGATCTACCAAAAAGTTGGTAGATATGACATCACTGGGCGGCACTACTTTTAGGCTAGTATGAAGAAAATTTGTGTGAATTTTTTAGACGGCCCTATTATTTTGAAATCATTGTAGATAACTGTCTTAATTGCTAAAAATCTATCCTAAAACGTCCTTTCTCTTTATTTGATTCCATCATAATACATTACCAAAATCTTTCTTGGCATCAGGTGTCGCAATCGCGACTTTGCGTCAATAATCCCGCATCAGCCAGCGAGGTACCGCGAGCGACACAATGAGGTGTTCCTGGACTTCGAGGCCTTCCTCCTGGCCTCCATGAAGGAGCGCTCCACCCTCTGGATACACTCACAGATCAAGGCCTGTATGGACGCCGCGGACTGCCAACCAGACTACTGTCTAGATCTCTACGAACCTTCGGGTACATAACTTTTTATTCGTAACCGATGATATATTAATTTTAATTGCCACATTTGAATGAGAAATGACACCAAATGCATATTCATTTTCGTTCATTTTCATAAGAAAATTAATTAAAGTTCCTCAAAAATTAAAAAACAAAATCCTTCAGGGGTGATTTTGATCTTGCCCATATCATTCATCATCGTGACTATTTAACAACTTTTTCATCAGCATATGAAGCTATAAAGTATTTACTAAGTATTGCAGCGTCACATTAAAGATATGTTTTAGTAACTCTAATACAATTTTTTATGGAAATAGCCGGCAAACGAGCTGATGATCCACCAGATAGTAAGTGGCTATCGTCGCCCATGGACATCAGCAAAAAAGGCATTTCTGATATGTACTTTGCCGGCCAAGAAAAACGGAAGAAAAAGAAAGAAAGAACTGGCTCTCAAACCCCTAGCTGGAACAAGACGAGTCTTTTGGCAGCTGCCTCATGCTCAAGGGTGGTAGCTATCCAGGCGAAACTCATAGAGAAATAATAATAGTAATAGTGGTATTAATTAGCAATTAAAATCAATTGATATTACCAATACAATCCCTCCGAGGAGCCCTACCACGAGCGGGTCAGATTTTGTCGCTTTTTACGATACCCATCCGGCGTGGGATTGGGGTTACTATTCCAAGCCGCTCCAATACGGCTAAGTTTAATATCATTTGAGTTAAAGTTAATATCGATTAAGTATTTCAAACCAAAGGGTCGATTTCAGGTCACGGCCGACGTCGCAGAGCCTTACCAGATTATCAGCTTAACAGCACAAGTGAAGCAGCTACGACGGACAACGGGTCGACTCCCTTCACACGCTTCAAAGAAAACTTGGAGTACACAGTGGTGATGCCCGGGGAGCTGTTCCACAGGACGCCGCTCGAAGCGACCTGCGCGACCTCTATGATGATTGCTGTCGCGTTAGGAGCGCTGCTTTTCATGTCCGCGTTATTGGTAAGGAATAAGAAATCAAGATTTTCAAATAAATACCGTAAGGGCGGGCACACTGACAATATAATTACGTATTTTGTAGTTGATTTTTGGTGAGATCCTTTTATAGGGATCCTTTTAAAAAGGAAATAAAGAAATAAATATAAAGGAGTAAAGAAATTAGGAATGCATTTAAAATTCGTTTTTATGGCGCAATTTTTTTTATATCGAATATGTTTATATTTTTAGCATAATTATGTTTACAGATGTGCTATCTGGCGACGAAGTTAAACTCTACAATGTTAAAAAATAGCAGCTTACACACGCCTTCAGGGAAGGGCTTCGAACAAATACTGAGGGAGTTAGCACACCACTCCATGCCCGACACAGGCTACACCGGCCGCCCCACCGTACAATAACATAGTTATATATCTTATAGCCAAAAGATTCTCTTAAGTATTCTTAATTTAAGTTGATATGAACTCAACGTAGGTGATTAAAATAGATATTAACAAAAACTTATCATTCATCCATAAATTATTTACAGGTATTTTATTATTAAAGGAGGGTACTTCAAAAGTACCTATGTATCATGATTTCAATGGAGTTTTATAGAGCTATCCGGGAAGTATAACTTCCTAATTTAGTTTTAAAGTATTCCTATACATATTGTAGTTTACTGACTAGAGTAAAAGCTACCGGTTTTAATTATAAAAAGAAAAAGTGCATACACCTCAGGATAAGAGATAGATAATGTATCAGATTTATATAATATAATTTACTGTAGGATATAATATATCACCATTCCTTTTTAAAAAATGTTTGCCTTTTTAAAACTGATGACTATGAGACTATATATATGAACATACCTATATGACATGCCTTAAATCTTAATTTTTTGTCAAAATATTTTACTGAACCATTTTATTTTCTCATAAAAAATTGAAAATGGTAGTTTACCTAATATTTTTAATTTGAATGTACCTACTTACTTATTTTGATGTGTGGCATTTTTATTATTACTAGGTACCTATTTGATTGTTTTACTTAGACGATTTAATAATTGTCAAAGTAAGATTTAGAAAACTATATTATCATTTTATTGCTTATATTATTTCTGTCAATTCAGGCCTTTTCAGGGTTCCGAAGAAAAATCGGAACCTTTATAGTTCCGTCCGTCCGTCTGACCGAAGCAAAGCGCCGCGCCGAGACCATTAATGCTAGAAAGCTGTAATTTGGCATGGATATACATATTTATCAAAACTCCAGAATCGTAGAATAAAATATTGAAAAACATTCAGGGTACCTCCCCTACAGGTAACGGGAGGATGAATTTTTTATTCGTCGTGTACTCTATAGTGTGGAGTATCGTTGAAAAGGTCTAAAGGTCCAAAAATATTATAGGTTTTCTAAGACCATTTTTGGAATTAGTGGTCCGTTTGCGAAATATTTGACTTTATAGTGCTAATTATTGTTAGAGTCAAGTGTTCCTCTCCTGCTTGCTAAACGATTGGAGTTGGACAAGTGAAAAAATTCTCAAAAATAGGTTATAATATAATATGATATCATGAATTACAACATACCATATTATATTATATACAAGGAAAACTTTCACGGTTATGTTAGCATAAGTAGTTAATGAGTAATAGTCGATAAACTTACTACTTCGGAACCCTACATTGCACGTGGCCTGACACGTACTTGCCCGGTTTTTAACATAGAAGATACTCTAGTTCTCAGCACTAATTTCGCGTTAAAAAGTATAATAATGAGTGATTCAGTAAATGATCTTATGACTAAAAAATTTAAGTTGCACAAAATTCTTGCGATTTTTACTTTTTTAGTCATGACCGTCAGCTATTTATTAGTAGGTAATTTAAATAGAAATATAACTTGTATAAGTGCCTACATAATTTTATGATAATAATATTAACTAAGGGTAGATAAGATGACTTAATTGATGATTATGTTGTGACCACGTGACATTATAATATACATTTTGTTTCAGTTAAAATTTGAGTTTTATTTTTAGTCTTGTTTGTCCCATAACTTATGAACAGAATGTCGGCGACACAGTCCAGCTCATTCTGTATACTATACCTACGAATGATAAAATTGTATCGTCCTAGACTCACTAGTTGATAATATAATATGAGTCATTCGTTCTTTTAATAGTACACAAACTTTCAAATTTTAGTAAAGTCATTGTATTTTATTTTAGCTACTCTTACGTCCCAACTCAGTGTCACTAACGGTTACTTAAATCGCTCCTTAGTGAAGAATCACCATATATATTCTATGCTTAGTAGCGATTTAAGTAACCGTTAATGACTCTTGAGTTAAGGCGTTAGTACAAGATCCGTATTAGAGGCGTTTCTGCACCTATCTGCTTACCGGATAAAAATTAATGGCGTAATGAATGGCGCTAGTGTTTGATAAATAGTTATTCGAACATAGCTGTTGTAGACCGCACTTACTTATGGACACTTTTTATACACAGAGATGGCTCTCCTTCTACTCTATCCTCCATGTACATAATGTAGTTCGTGCGCGCACCCTCCAAGACCTGTTTACCGAAATATGATCTTCACTGTCGCTGTCAAGTGTCACATATGACACCCATCATGTACAACCGACATTGACATTGTCACTCAGTTTCGTTTCGAAAATGATTGAAATGATACGAATTTCTGGGACCAATTTTTAAAATTAAAAGCTCAAACTACAAAACAAGATACAAGTGTGAATTCAGTTTATTAGTTAATTTATGAACATATATGAGCTGCTTATTAATTATTATTAGTTAATTCTGATAACTTCAAATATGACTAAAAGGTTATCGTCAGTAAATAAAGAAAGTTTATATACAAAAAAGACCAAAAATCATTGGTCTTTGGGTTTGTTAGAATCAATGAAAGACCCAAATGTAGTCTATAAAGAAACCGAAACGATCGTTGTAATAAAAGATAAGTATCCCAAAGCAAAAATCCACTACCTAATGCTACCGAAAAGCAATATCAGCAGCATTTACAGTTTAAACAAGGAACATATACCTCTTTTGGAAGAATTTAAGTCAATACTGGAAGATATTAGAAAAGAACACAAGGATACGGGTTGGATTTAGAATCCGGTAGCAGGAGTTCGTACATGAGAATGGTTGAAGCTTATAGAGGTTCATCAGCCGATTACAACGGTACCACTCGCAACTCTCGGCGACGCACCGTTTTCGAGAAAATTGAAAAAAACTTTCATAACCTTAGTACCAAAATACGACACTTAATACGATTTAGAACGCCAGAAATGTCTTTTTGACAATTCAGAGCTGTCAAATAAGTCAATAATCTATGCTTAAACTGTCAAATCGGTGCCAAATGTTTTCCGAGCTATGAAATAAGTCCTTTGCATAAACTGTCAAATCGGTCCCAAATGTAAGTACTCTATGTATAAACATTGGCGAAGAAAGAGGAACGGCGGAAGGCATCACGGGGGGCGAAGCCCCCCGTGCCAGGGGGCGGGGGGCGGAGCCCCCCGCTAAGGGGGGTTCGGGGGGCGAAGCCCCCCGCAATGAAAAAAGCAACAAGAACCCAAAACAGAATGGGTTAGGTTAGGTTAGGTTCGTATAATTTTTTTTAACGCGGAAATAGGGACCCCGCGAAGCGGGGTCCCGTCGACATTCATGACGAAGTGTAGTTTTGTGACATAATTGAATAATTAAAATATTGTTGTGCAAGAAAACACATCATGAAGTTTGTATGATTATTATTTTAGAATTTTGAGGTTAGGTTAGTTTTTCTCAATTTTCTCGGAAACGGTGCGTCGCTGAGAGTTGCAGGTGGTACCGTTGTAATCAGCAATCACCCCTCCCTCCTCTTCCACCCCCCTTTCCTCCCCCCTCCTGCTACCGGATTCTAAATTTTGGTACTAAGGTTATGAAAGTTTTTTTCAATTTTCTCGGAAACGGTGCGTCGCCGAGAGTTGCGAGTGGTACCGTTGTAATCAGTAATCACACCTCTCTCCCCCACCCCCCCTCCCCTCCCCCCCCTCCTGCTACCGGATTCTAAATTTTAACCAAGGATACAATGTTAAGGGCTGGGTTCCACGCAGTTCCTAGTATGCATAGGTTGCATATGCATATAATAAGCTCCGATATGGTGTCACCTTGTCTTAAAACAAAAGTGCATTGGAATAGTTTCACCACTAGCTTCTTTATACCTTACCAAGGTAAGTCCACATTCTTGCTTGTAACAAATAATTGAATTTAAATAACAAAACATAGTTGATACCACCTCTTTTTATTGTTGCAGATGTTATCAGAGAACTTGAACTTAATGGATGTATCAAAAAAATATCGAGTGATTTACATAAAAGCTTAATGGCCACTGCATTGCAGTGTAATCAATGTGACTATACACCTAAAAATATGCCTCAGCTAAAAGAACATTTATTAAAGCATGTTATAAAATAAGAAATAAAGTCCTTGTTCAAATTCCATTTACAGTGTACATTGCACATTTTTTATTGCCCAAAAAACATTAAAATGTAAATTATTTCCTAAAACATGAATACATCATACTATAATTTCACTTTCACAATGAAGTTTTATTCTAAACTATCTGTGTGCCAAATTTCATCTATATCCAATCAGCCTTTTTTGCCTGATTGCATGGCAAACATCCAAACTTTCACATACTATTAAAAGGATTCAATGTATTTCCAAATCAGTTATTGATATAAGACACCAATTAAATAAGTGACAACCTGAAATATGAATGATAAATTCCAATTTATTGGTAATTATATAATAGTTTAGTAAATAGTATAATACTTACTAAAGTTATGTTAAGGTCTTCTTTCCTTACTATTTATGATATTTAAAACCTACATAATTCATTTAGTTACATATATATTATGCATAAAAATATGGAAGTTGTTTACTACTTTTTTAAAACTTATGTGTCCTAACACACCAGGTGTACAGCACACCTAAGGGGCCATCCATAAATTACGTCACATGTTGGGGAGGTCCTAAATTTTGTTACGTCACATTTCAAAATCGAATAATTGGTATGTATAGGTAAATAGTAAAAAACAATTAATGGAAATAAAATTTATTTCAGAACTGCTGTTTTAATTTAATAATTTCTAGGTGTATTTCATATGTGACATCACACTAGGGGGGGGAGGTCTAACAAATGTGACCAGCTGTGACAAGGAGGGGGGAAGGGGTCAAAAAGTCATGAAATTAGTGTGACATAATTTATGGATGGTCCCTAATCAATTTCATTGCATTATAATATTGATTCTTAAGTATACTACATACATAGAGTCAGTCATAAATATTACATGCTTAAAATATTATTCTATATTTAAGTAAATGAATCTGAACTTCTGCACTGGTATTTGCTTAAAGGAGGACTGTCAGCATCCATCATGGAACTAGAAGTTTCTGTCATAACTTCATCTGTATCTATGTACATCTCCAAGTTGCGCCTTTTAAATGGTTTCCTAGATGTTGCCGACTGTGGAGTAGCACATTCAGAAGTGCTATTATTCTCACTAGACATACAACTACTGTTTGGTGAGAAAAACGTAACTCTTTGTGATAAATCATCATCATTCTCCATTGGTGTCACTGGTGCTGGTAAAGAAAGTTTCATAGACCTATTGGGCGTTTTGGGTACTATCAATTCTGGAACGGCAGGCACGGGAACAGGTAAAGGTTCAGCACTAGCAGTACTGGGTTTTTCCCACGGCTCCTTCATGACCCTCCCAGATCTTGCCAACAAAACTTGTAAGGGGTCATCAATACCTAGTTTTTCACACAGATTTACTGTTTGAGGATTCCTTATTGGCTCCATTTGCTCCCTCAACTTCGAGCCAGGGACATATGTTTGTGCAGTTCTTACAAAAGCATTAGGATTAATGACTAGATCACCAATTAGTCTTTGAGCACTTTCTACTTCTTGTGGTGTTGGTGTAAACTCATATCTATAAAAGATAAATATTTTTTAATTAATAACCTATAATCATAGAGTAAAAACATATTACACAAAAATATAAAAACCAAGACCTGAAACAATAAAAAAAGATTTTTTTTGTGTACATTAATAAACATTAAGAAGTGAAACTTCTTAAGTATGAACACATAGAGTTTCACATAAGAATTCCCTCTGCTATCATAATAATAGTATGTGTCAAGAGATTTAATAATTTATACTTTTACTCAGTCTGCGCAACATTGATATAGAAGTGAAATCATATTATGTCAGCAGAATTATGCATCTAAATGCATTCAATTGTTAAACTGCTTCGCAAAGCAGGAACTGTATAAACAAAAGATAAGTGTCCCAAAGCAAAGTGAAAATGGACTTATACTAATAAAATTGTAAACATTATTTTATTGTAAAGATATAAAATTACTCACGTCTCATTGCCACCTGGTCCTGGAAGATGGCAGTCAATATTCTTAACACTTAACAGATGGTTAGTATTTTTTAATATAGCTAACCACTCTGGATCATACTTCAACAGCTTATCACCGTCAAACTCTTCAGGTATCTTCACAACCTGTAAGTGCCTACGCTTCGGTAAACACTTGTCTAAAGCTAGGAACTTTGTCTCCGCTTCCCCTTCATCATGTTTGATAAGAGCAGCAAACTGACAGTGTAAGTGGGCAGCAAACCAATAATCTGGTTTAAGTAAATGTAGTAGCTTCTCAGCTGGTGGACTACCTAGTTGGTTTGATTCAATGTCTTCGCTACAAACAAAAAAAAAATTCCAATATGACAACTAAAGTCCAAGCTAAATGGATTTATTACACTAAAAAACTTCTGATGACAATGACAGATCAGTGTTTTTATGTTGATAGTCTGTATTAAGCGCCATCTTCATTTATTATCTTCAAGTTGTTATATAGGAAAAGTGGAAAATTGACTTTATCAATTGAACGAATTTGCTTAATGCATTGTTTTAGTGTTCTCATACCACCTTCGGATTATTGCCTTTTAAATGAAACCATTTTGAGGCATATTGGTTGGATGGTTTCAGAGTCTACAAAGGACATTGATAGAAATATATTTTTTTTTATACATATAATTATACAGATTAACACTCCACCAATAGTGACAATTCTGCTACCTGCTCCCAACTATTACAATATCTTTCTTTTTCTGACCTCCATTTTTCAGATACCAGTTCTCTGCAATGTTTCTGATTTTTTGAAAAAGTATAAAGCCATAAAAATAATGATAACTTACCGCAAAAATACTTTTCTCTTCAATAAATTTTCAACGTCACCATATCGTGTGATACCTCTTGGCCAATCATGAGATAGCATTATATTTACTTTTTCCTTCAGCTGGCTCAATCTAAAGACATCAATAGACCTTATATGGTATACACTCCGAAGTGAGCTTGGAGTATAGGGAGGACTTTCCCAGAGGCCTTGTAAATAATCATGTCCTTTGAAAATACCAGATAAACCTTGAAAATAACAAGAAAAGGTAGAGTTGCACCTCATTTATTTTAGCAAAGATACATAAAGCACAATATGCTTTGTTATTTATAAACATCAAAAAGTATGAACAATTTTTAACTGACTTCAAAAAAGGAGGAGGTATTCAATATGTTTGTTACCTCAGAACTTTCTACTTGGTGAACCGATTTAGACGATTCTTTTTTTAATCAAAAGCTGGTGCTTGTCATGTGGTCCCCCTTAAAGAGCTAGATCTTACAAATAGTTTTTAAGTTATTTTGAATTCAGTTATTTTTTGTCAAGAATTATTGTCTACAAACGAATAAGCTGAATGTAAGGCAGTCGCTCCAGTTTTATTTAAGGTATGTAAATTTTCAAGCCAAAAACCAAACCAAACCAAAAAACAACATTATTTATTTATTTATATAGGTCACCAACATTCCATACACAATAATATTTTAAGTTTACAATACATAAAAGTTCAAGGTAAGTGTTGGAATATTTATAGGCAACGACAGCATGGAATAAGACATTATTGTAATTACAAAAAAAAATTAAATTAATTACAATACAAGTTATTTATAATATTAAATTAAACAGAAATTAAATTATTCTATAAACATAAAAAAATGCCCAGGATAATGAATAATAAGATATTGATGTCTAATAATGAAAATAAAATTAATTATATGAGTTGAAAATTATAATGGCCACTACAAATAACCTGAATAGATATTTTTGCCCTAGCCTTTATGGAAGATCTCACAATTTGTTTCCAATAGTGTTTAATTCGTTAATATGCTCGATCACTTCTTGGATATTTATTATAACAAATATTTTAATATTACAACCAATTTTCATTTACCTCCTATCCTTAAGTTTCCAAACTGGACAACTCCAGCTCTTCCCATGTAGTAAATATTGGGTGCCACCCATCCACCATATGGTAATTCTTGCAAATAGTTTGATGCCTCATGATTGCCTCCAATGAATAATGTTAGAATGGGAGACTTTTTCTCACCACTGTAATATCTAGTTGGATAAAGACCAATTTTCGTAAGACAGTTAATAATGGTGTGTCAGTCGGGTCAACTAGTTTTACATAAAAATAGATTTAAGAAATTGGCTACCATGTGATAAAAGTAGTAAATAAAAATAATACTAATTTATATCCAAAGGCTAGAATTATGATAAGGTTAAGTTTGTCAATTTCTTTTGTCCAAATTTTATCAATAATCCTTAAAACTCAAGAGAATGTTCCTAGTAAAGATGTATGCTTTTTAATACAGACTATCCCTCCATCCATCTCCTAGTGACACAGGTTTTCTTTAACTCTCTATATTCTTAAATCTCATGATGATATACATTCAAAAAGACAAAATGAAGGAACATAAATATTCCGGGAGCCCAGGGCCACACCAGACTTTACAGTCGCCAGACTGTAAGTAAAGTAAGTCCATTTTTTTCCAAGCCAATGGCATAGGTTAACTGATAGTTATACGTTCACTGTACATACATACTAATACTACTCTATTGTATATATTTTGTCCGTCAGAAAATAAGTAAAATTTGGTGGCCCTGGGCTCTTGAACCAATATTACAGGTTAGTAATTAGGTAATTCTCAAAAGTAGTGTGAATAAAGGAGGTCGTCACAGAATACTTACTTGTAGAATGTGCACATATCATAATATTTTGGAGGAATTGCCATGGCCCGCATATCAGTTTGATTTCGCACAGCTTGGAAGTCACCACAACAAATCAACAGATCAATGTTTATAGCTTCTCTGTCTTGTAGCGTTTCAATGCATTCATATATTTTTTCTAATTCTCCATGAGCGCAACCTTCTATAGCGATCCTCATTTTTATAATTTACTTTGCAAACAATAGTTTTAATTTACAAAACCTGTATTTTATATAAAATAAAATTACGGCTTAAATGCATAAATTGCATTACGGCCGCTCGTGCCGCAAATGTCAACTTGTCAAGTGTCAAGCACACAGAGTACATAATCACTACTCTTAACTCAAGCAAGATCAACACTACAGAGTACATAAACATTACGTTAGGCTATCCATGGATATACTACTCTATCTGAATCACTGACTTTGTCGGAATGGTCATTCCGATAATCCGTTAAGACGTCATTAGTCATGAGTAATAGATCCATGAGACCATGAAGTATATAGAGAAGGTAGAAGGAGGGCCCATTTGACATCTCCTCTATTTTCTGTAAACAGCTGGACACTTTTTCAACTTTCCCTTCATATGAGATGGCCCTTCTTCTATCTTAATGCTCCATTGGATGCAAGAAATGAAACTATAGCTGCCTGACGCAGCTATCATTATACTTACCGAGTACGTCCTATTAATACTTACGCAGTTACCAATACCTACATATTTACCTTACCGAAACATTACCTGGATACCAAATACCAATAGGAAAGAATAAATACAACAGCCTAACTTATATTTCAAGCTAAGTGAAACAAACACCTCAAGGGAAATATATTTATTTGCTTTGACGTTCTGTTAAGAAATGAATGACGTCTGTTTAAGAAACAAGATAAGCGCAGTCCGTCAGCATCTTCCTCGTTCCTCTTCATCAGTCTTCAAGCCACAAGATCTCATCTTCGAAGCACCCGGCACCCGGCAGTTATCTTCGTAGGTATATATCTTCACGCCCGTGTCGTGTGTCCGCGCTCGCAGCTTGCCGTGAAATGTACACCCATTTTGGCCTCGCGCAATATTTATAACATCGCCTCGCGCTTGCGAAGGAGAGCGGCGATGTTAGAACGAGATGGCAAGACTTAGCGACAGATATAGCGTTATTGTTACAGGAGTGAACGAGACGGCATGCAAATAATCATTGTTAATTTTATTACCCTTTACACGTGTTTTATAATCCTTTTTCTTATTGGTCTTTCTTTTTACTGTAAATTAATGTAGCTATTTTTATTGGTCATTCTTTACAATTTCTGTATATAAACCAGTTCATTTTTTACCAAAATATATTCCTCCGATAACCAGCAGAAGTATCATTACAAGCAACCTTCCTGATACAACATTAGAAGACCTTCACTGAAGATCCTCTACAAAACTACCACAGACTATCGACTCAATAGTTCAGAATACCACACGTGAAGACCACAGATTCACAGATTGATAAAATAACCATAGGCATCTACTACATTATAAAATTTACAAGCGCGACCAACTTATCTGTGAAATGGCGAAAATTGGAACAAATGTCGCCCCATTCATAAGTTCTTTGTGTTCATTCATTGACATTTACTACGTCTCGAATTGCATCCAGTGATTGGTCCAATTCGTCCGACAGTGCCCTCCGTCAGTTCACAGATAAGTTGGAGGCACTTGTACCTATGTACATTAAATCATACCACAGACTTTACTTAAATTCTGTTTACACAAGTAGTTAAGTAATTAACTAAATTTTAACTAAAACGTTACTAAAATGTCTGTTTACACGTAGTAATTTACCTACAATTTAGTTAAAATTTACTTATCTACTTAACTACTTAATACGTGTAAACCGGACTTTATTTCTGATCATGGTTAAAAAAACAGAATCCGAGACCATAGATGTTTAAAACAATAAAGTTAAATTTTTTCGCGGCATATTTTAAATATTTAATTGTTTCGTAGGTGACCTACTTGTTATTTGCTACTTTTAATTAAAACAAAGTAAAAAAATATATCAAAATAATTACACAATGATTGAACAAGCACTTGATAGTAATATTTCAGATAACGATGAAGAAGAGAGTTTTTTTCAAGATGTTGATATGTTACAAAAACATGGTATAAATGTGGCTGATATAAAAAAGTTAAAAGGAGCTGGTATATGTACCATAAAAGGTATTCAAATGTCTACAAAGAAGAAGTTGTGTAACATTAAAGGTTTCTCAGATGCTAAAGTTGAAAAAATTAAAGAAGCTTGTCAAAAAGTCGTTACACTTGGATTTATGACTGCTTTAGAAGTTAGTGATAGGCGTAAGCAGGTTTTTAAAATCAATACTGGAAGCAGCGAACTAGAGTAAGTGTTTTCTGAGACTTAGAACATAATCTATGTAATAATATGAATATTATCAATAAATATAAACACAAAATATATTTCTGGCTATGTAGACTTTGAAACCATCCAATCGATGTGCCCCAAACTGGTTTCATTTGAAAGTTGCGAAGATGGTTTGAGACCACTCAAAGTCTAAAAAAATGCATTAGTTAGGCTTTTGTCCATTCATGAAGTCGATTTTCGACTCTTCCCATACAAAAAAAATTGCGTGGCATCACACGCCGGATACCCGCTAGTAGGTACTTTATTAAAATCGATGGAGGGCCATCCTATCTCTCCAATTAGCCTTAATATAATTAAATACAAATTAATGTGATTTATACAGTACCTTCATTCGATTTAATTCGTTTGCATGGATGTACCTATATATATTCCGTGCCTCCTTGATGAAAAATCCCCACCATTAGGTACTTATTTACATTTATCTGCCACATCTGCATTAGACATTTACAGTGATAGGTGATCGAGAATCAAACCCGGGATTCTATTGAAACGCAGAATCTATATCGTACTAATATTATTAATGTGAAAGTTTGTGAGGATATTTCTTAGTCTTTCACGCAAAACTACCGAACGGATTTTCAGCATAAGTTATTGTCCTTGAAAAGGGGGCAAGCGCTATAATAGTTATCAAAACGGCGTAAAAGGGGGCCGTTACTGCCCACTGGCTTCATTCACCGGTAGGTGCACGGATAATAAATTCGTGTTTACCCGTGCACCTACTGCATCAAGGTCGAAATTTTAAAAATATCGATAAACATTGTCGATAAGGAACACTCGTTTTTTAAATTAATAGCTTTGGAAAATATTATTTAATTCTAAAAAAAATAGATCTATGAACAGCCAAAAATGTAAACATGGCTTTCAAAATTGCAGTAAGCTTTTAGCAGGGGGCATAGAGTCTATGGCGATCACGGAGGTCTTCGGCGAGTTCCGTACAGGGAAGACGCAGTTATCGCACACGTTATGCGTAACAACACAGATACCAAACTCCTCCGGCTACCACGGCGGGAAAGTCATGTTCTTAGACACCGAACATACTTTGTATCCTTTCACAATATCAAGACATGCAGCTATCTCGAAAAATCATGCCATATGTTTTACCATTTTATACTAAAACCTGCGAACATTACGAACCATCTCATTACAAGTATAGTGCTCCCATTAACACTCAGAGCGTCACCAACGCGTTTCCAGCGGTACCTAAGTAAATTAGCCGCAAAAAGTGCGTGCAAAAGAAGTCATTCATTCTTATGTACTTAGTGGAAGATCAGTAAACAGAGCGAGTATCAGATCAAACTCAATCAGTAGATTGACCTATAGAAGTAGTAAAATTTCTCAAGCGCTTCGATGGACCATAATATTATTAGCTGTCAGTTCTGGAGCAGCAAGGTGGCAAGGCTACAAGACTTCTCTATTACGAGAAGAAATCTATGCCTTACCATGAACCTAACATACGAAATCGACATACAACCCGATAAAGTTCCATTGAGATCACACGTACGATCTCCAAGTTAACCCTGGATCGTGCGACGCATCTATTCATAGAATGTATTGTGATGACACATTCTCGAGACATAAACAAAGTGAATACCTTTACACGTGTCAAAGCTTAGCAATATCGGAATTGTAAATTATTAATTAGATATTCTAGTTGTCTCATCTGAATCATCTGGTCTTATTTTATTTACTTCACTGCCACTAAGAAGTAACCTCGAAGTTATAAGGAAACGGAGGACCCGCATACTGGCTTTCAGACACTGCAACTGAAACACGAAAATATATTTACGGTTGATTGCTGCCCGCAAGCCAAACAAGGCAGGCAGGCAAAGTAAAAACCCTGCTACAAAACAAGAATACTGTCAAGACTTGATAAGCCCAATGACCTAGAATATTATTTAAACCTGGAGACATAGCCTCGTCCATTTGACTCAAGAATGAATGGAGCTCTTTACACCCCAACACTAACCATCGAAGATCTTTTAATCACTACCACTTTTCTTCTCCCCTCAATTAGCTTGTCTCCATCAGCTTTTTCTTATTGTTATGCGGTAAGGTTAAATGTTAAGTGTTTACGTTAAATGTGTTCTAATTTCTTATTCGTCAAGTGAAAGTTCTTATTCGTCACCGACAAAAACTGAGAGTTTAGTGTTCAAAACGTTCAATGATGTACCATCATATTATGATTTTTTCTGTAAAATTTCCTTAACACGTGCCAGCCGCCCTGACAGACTACGGCCGATCGCTGATAGATTCAACTTGGATCAGAACGGTGTCCTCGATAATGTTCTTTACGCCAGAGCTTACACTTCAGAACATCAGGTATTTAATCGTGGCTTATTGCTAATACCATTCCTAATCCATGATAAATTGAAACTGCTTAATATCGATAACGCATCGATATGACGAATATGATTGAATAAATCAGATACACCCAAGATGTTTAATCTTTTATGACAATAAAAACGTATATCACGTACGTATACAAAACAGATAAATATAATACTATTTCCGATCGTCGTGAGCTAATTGTATGTTTGTTTCGCTGCGTGTGGGCCTTGGGGACAGGATTAAATGAGGACGCGGTCTATACTGCAGACTTTATAATTTTGTCGTAAAGGATGTTAATAGCCGACAAAGGACCCTGTTGGTTACAACCCTGCCTGCGAAGCGAGGAGTCCCGGGTTCGATTCTCGGCCGGGGCAGATATTTATTTGACAGATAAATATTTGTACTCGGGTCATGGGAATGATTGTGATGTGTTATTGTGTCGTCCATGACGTCCATGCCACCCGCGACACAGGTAATAACCTACTGCGGGGGTATGAGTGTGTTAGCGTTTATTTATTTATTAATAAAGGAGCAGACGAGCCACCCGATGGTAATAAGTGGGTACTGATCACCGTTACCCATACACATCAGCAATGCCAACAATATCACAGCTATGCGTTGTTGGGAACCTGTCTTCTTTGTCTCTCCGAAGCTCCAACCGATACGTAAAAGCGATTCATTCTTGAAATCCCCACCAAGTACTCCCCACTCGTTGGGTTTAAACTCACAAGTCTCCTCATAATTACAATTTTGTATTATTAAGTATTTATTCTCTCTGTAAATTCCAGGCAGAACTTTTAGATTTCGTAGCTGCAAAGTTTCACGAAGAGGCAGGCGTATTCAAGCTGCTGATAATAGATTCTATTATGGCTCTCTTTCGAGTAGATTTCTCGGGGCGCGGGGAACTCGCGGACCGGCAGCAGAAGTTGGCACAAGTGTTGTCTAGACTTCAAAAGGTTAGTAATTCAACGTTCGTATTGCTTTTATAGCTGGTGTCGACCCTAATTAAATTTAATGTCGATCGTCAATCGTAAGTGATCGGTAGCATGATCGGTAGTATTTAGCAAGGCAGATACGGTAGAATCGGAATTCGACTGGCGGATTGGGTTTTATAATTCTTTAATTTAATTTCTTTAAATTAGGAGAATATGGGACCTTCATGTGAACTTAGGAATACAGGATTTCTAGACTAAAAAATATTGTTAAAATGGATATAAGATGAAAAAAAAACAATACCCATCTATATTTAATTTTTTAAAAACATTTAAGACTTGGCTCGGTTAGAGTTTTTTTTATTAGTATAGAGAACGTTAAATAAAGATCATTTTGTTGTTAAAATTTATCACAGCCATGGCCTGGCCTACACCTTTAGATAACGACATGACATCGCGGCAGTCGACACCAGTGCTTTCCAAATTTTTTTATATCTATACAATGATATTATAATGTAAAAAAGAGGTATTTATACTAATATTATAAAGAGGAAAGATTTGATTGTTCGTTTGCATTGAATAGGCTCCGAAGATTTGAAAAATTATTTCACTGTTAGGAAGCTACGCTATTCCCGGGTGAATAGGCTATATTAAATTTAAAAAAATAGGGATCGAAATAACACTCCAGTAATGTAACCTAAGGTGTAAAAAAATAAGAAAACGAAGCAAAACGAGGGTGGTTGCTCGTTGTAAATATATCAAAAATATGAAAAAAAATCAATAATAAAATAATAATAACGCAGCACACTCTTAGGATGCCCTGAAAACACACCTAGACCAGGAACAGAAATTTAAACCTGTCGTTTAAATTTCTGGGAATTCAAATTTTTTGCTGGGAATCAAACTCTACGAACCATGCTGTGGTCCGGTATGGACGGCATGGTACCTGTTGTGCCACAGGGGTCATCAATTTGAATCCTTGCATAAAAATAAAAAAATAAGCGTTACTCGTAAAAATTTTATCATGCAAGAAACACTTGACTTCATCTGCGTTGGAATCGCAACCCACTGTTTGAGAAACGCTGGTTTGTAGTTCATACGCAGTATCGCCGTCGCCGATACGAGCTAGAGATAGTCACATCCGGGAGGATTTCAATTTTTGTATGAGAGACCCACATCCGGTAGGATCTCAATTTATGGATATGAGACTAAAGTGAAGTAAAATAACAACCCATATTCGTAGTACTGCTGGGTTCGGGTCTCCTCTCAATAAGTGAGCTACAGGCCATAGTCTACCACGCTGGCCAAGGTCAAGTACGGATTGATAGACTTCACACACCTTTGAGAACGTTATGGAGAACAAGAGAACATTACGGGGAAACCGATAGCTAAGCTGGAATTTGGTTTTTGTTTGTTTGCTCTAGAATCTAGATTTATCTAATGATACATATTTTTCTCGACCATGCCTGGCTAGTATGCCGCTAGCGTCGTGTTTCGGCTGAGGACTCGGGAGCCCCTTCTTCTTTCGTCCGACTTACCGATGCATAGGGTGTTGCTACTGTTCATGGGCGACTGTGACCAAACAGAAACGTAGTCGGTCTTTCTCTAGCCTCCTACTGCGTTACTAGTCGACACCCAGTGGCCATTCAGAAACGATAGTCAACGTTCTTTGTCAAGTTCGAAATCTTAAAATAATAGCATATCCGATTCATCTGTATCAAAATAGACGCAATATGAGGCAGAACTAAAGCATAAGTTTATTTAGATTAAAACCTATTAAAAACATCTCACGTTTTATTTAGTTGAAGCCGGTTTCGGGCAAGGGAAAGAAATATTAAATTAATACTACTGATTAAAACTGACTGACTTTACAACACACACACAAACTTACACTTAACTTACACACTAAAATAAAGGTGTCAATAACGATCGACTAATCTACTGCTTTGTTGTTTCGTTTTTGTTAATTTGTATTTTATATTTCTTGATTTATGGAGGATATTTTTGTTATAAAATAAGGGAGCCGGGGACATCTGAGGTTTACTCCCCTCCACCAACAAAGGGATAGGTAGTTGCTGAGAAACAGCGCTACATTGGACCATCGTCCTATGTCAGCACAAGCTGAGCCACTTCCTTTTGCCCATTCACAATTTCTTTTTTTTTTCAAACCATGTCATTTTTAATTTTTGTGTGTGGCAATAAATATTTTTTATTATTATTATGTATTTTAGCAACCGGCCTTGGGATTGGGAATATTGGGATCTAAAAGTTCAGGTTTGAGCGTTAGGGACAAGTTTTCACTGAATGTATGTATCTCGGTTGTTAATGGGCCCTGCCTATTAAACAAGGGATTGCGGGACTCACCCGAGACATGCATACCCTTAAATTTGAAAATGTGGTGTCTTGTGAATTACAAAAAATGTGTCTTGCAGATATCAGAAGAATACAACGTAGCAGTTTTCATCACAAACCAGATGACTTCAGACCCTGGAGCTACACTGAGTTTCCAAGCGGATCCTAAGAAACCAATTGGGGGAAACATTCTTGCTCATGCTTCAACCACCAGGATTTCCCTCAGGAAAGGTCGGGGGGAAAACAGAATTGCCAAGATTTATGACTCCCCAGATTTACCTGAGAGCGAAGCGACCTTTGCCATAACCAATGGCGGGGTAGCCGATGCTAAGGACTGAGCAGGGAAAATGTAAACTAAATTTTTCTTTAGATTAGGTAAGTTTTTGAAGTCCAAAAAAGTCAATGGTTACGTCTTCCTTACGTAGGAAGTCTGACTGTCTGTCTAAGCGCGATGATTAGAAAGATCACAGCCCACTGTAAGAAAGTCTAATTGTAAGATTATTTTTGTGCACTTCTTAGTGATTCGCGTGGAAAATTTTGATATGAGGGGTGTAATCATAAAAAAATAAAACCCTTGATAAAAACATTAAGCAATTATTTCTGATTCCGTGACATTCGTAAATAAAAACATTAGTTCCTGATGCCAAGACTGTGTCGAATTACTAATATAAATAAATAAAAAATACTGCGCAAATCGATGCACATAATATCGATTTGGCCGAGAATTTTCGAGTACTTCTGGGAAATTCTGGGAAAACCGCGAAGACGTATTTAATTATAGAATTAATGACATTACTATAGGTAACTAATGAAAAGTTTGCAATTAACATTGAATTACGGCTGTAAAATATAGATGTATTTTATATTTACGTATACCTACGTATCTTTAAACTATTACCTACTGATGCTAAAAATGAAATCCATAAAAATATTATTATCTCTATCTATGGCCTATGGAAAACTAAATAAATATTATTTTATTTCACCCGTCTTAATGTTATACTTGCAATCGATTTCAGGAAAAAAGCATGGAAGTTCAGAGGATAAGCCTTTTAATAATGAAGTGGGTTTGTTTAATCAGATGTCTGTTAAGCAATATTAACATAAATGTAGTACCTATTAATGAGAAGCGATTGGCCTGTATATTACCGGATTCGAGAGATCTGATAACACTGGTAACCCCTCATCGTGAAAACAAAGTCCAGACGATACAACCTCGTATCGGACTCGTCATCGGTGGCGTGACTGGCGTGAGTCGACTGAGCCAATTAAATCGACGCTACGATTAGATAAATACACGCCTTGAACGTACGCCGTGATTATTATAAATAAAGTTTCGAAATTTTAAGTATTTTATTGTTCGCACGTTAATTATGTTTTTGCTTTTCATATGTAATATCGTCGACATAAAAAATATTATTAGATAATTCGACATCATAAAGTTCTGTAAACCAAGAAATATATATATTTATTTTTATTTAAAAAATTAAGTTGCTGCCCAATGAGAGATATGGGAGTTAAAAATATTTTTATTCCTGTCATCTGCAGATTTTTTGAAGTTATACTTCTTTAGGCGCGTTATGAAATAAATGGAGAAAATGATGAGAGTGAAACTTTAAGATTTGTGACACAAAAGGTTGACGAAAAACGTCGATTTTTTAACGCGCGTTTTGAAAAAAATATTATTATTATATTTATTATATTGTTTTTTTAATATTGTTTTTTGAAACTATTATTGACTTTTTTTACCTATTTTTTTTTAAATTTTTTTTGATGCTTTATAACTTGAAGATTTATAACTTCTCACGCACGTACATACCACGTTTATGTTTTTTTTTAATAGCCTGAGGAGCTGACGAAATAGCAGACGGGCCACTTGATGGTAAGTGGGCACCGTCGCCTATAGACATGAGCAATACCAGAGGAATCGCCAATGCATTGCCGGCCCCGAAGGAAAACTCTTTTTACACCTTTTTTGAAGAACCCCATGTCATAGCGCTCCGGTAATAACTCAGAAGGAAGCTCATTCCACAGCTTGCAAGTACGAGGCAAAAAAGATCGTGAGAATCGGACCGTAGAGTTTCTCCACGAATCCAGTCTGTGTAGATGAAACTTCAATCTTCAGCGAGTGGTGCAATGATAGAAAGATGAAGTAGGCATCAAGTCAAACAATTCCTCGGAGCACTCACCGTTGTAAAGTCGATAAAACAGAGGGAACCGATACCTCTTCAGAAGCTCAGGTGTTCTAACTTATGAGAGACTCGTGAGTCGTTGACAACTAATTGCTACTTGATAATAACTACTATCTTGATGATAACTAAAATCTGTTATTTATCAAGTAGCAATTAATTTATGTAATTATTACTACGAAAAGAAAAAGGCCCAAGATCAAGCCCTGCGGTATACCCAACACAGCCAGTGACCTCGAGGAAAAAATCAAGCTAAAGGTCTAGTTTTTCACGCCATAGTGACTGTTTAGATAGCAATCTATCTTGCTCAACACAATCAAATGCTTTAGTAAGTTACAAAATACACCTTTAGCATTTTCTGGCTACTTTCATGCAGTAAAAGCCTTGGTCGAGCATCAAATGTATTACGACCTTTTATTTAAACAGTATTGTCGTTATATATCTATCTATGTAATATAATATAGAGCCACCTAAAAGAGTTCACCGTTCCCCATGGACACTAGCAACATCAGGCATCATCGATGCGTTGCCGACGAAGAAAAAACAGATAGTAGCCAAACAACAAGAAACACATAGCAAGAAGGTGGTACCAAAGCATTGAATAAAATAAGATGTAATATTTTATTACGGATAGATGAAGGTTGGGCTTTGGCAGTAAGTGGGTTCAATATTATTCATTCTGTCGAGGTTAACGAATTTGTACTGTCTGACTCAGGTCACTCTCAGGCCATTTTCGGGATACCTCATTTACAGGTAACATGGCCGCATGGGGATGAATTTTTATTTCCTCGTCTACTTCATAGTGTATATCGTTGAAAAGGTCTCTTAAAAATATTACGGGTATTTTTCGATTCAGGAGTCTGTTTGCGAAATATTTGGCTATAAAATGCTAATTTTGCTAAGAGTCAAGTGCCCCCCCTTCCCCCTTTCCTGCCAGCTAAATGGTGTTGAACCTAAAAAAAAATTCACGGCAGTACTTAGACAGAGTTGCGCATAATCTGACACGCAATTGACCGGTTTTTTATACCCCATTTACACGCGCGCGCGAGCCACGAGACAATCCGCGAGACGCGCGCGTGCGTGCGCGTGTGAACAGGGCGCTCGCGGACCAGACAGCGGCGCGTCTCGTGGCTCGCAGGCTCGCGGCGGGAGCGGTTTGTTAGGCGCGGCCAAAGGGGCTCGCGCGAGCGCTCGCGTGGTGTTCACACGCGCGTAGGGGGCGTGGCTTACGGACGCGCCACGAGACGATCCGCTACACGCGCGTGTAAATGAGCGGTTATAGTTACGTCGGCAATATCCAATATCCATAATCTATTCAATGATGACTCACTCTGTTGCTGTTTATTATAGTCGTTCAAAAATAATCTGCCGTGTGTGTCTGCCAATGATACTGGCCGGCCTCCTGAACCATAGATTAGATCCTATTACTGAACTCTGTGCGAATGTCAATAAAATTAAAATTGTCATTCATTCAATTTCACTGTCAGTCAGTTGCAAACATTCTGTGGGAGTGGTGTTATTTTTGCGTGAATCTAAAGATATTTGGTTTAAAATTTAATGTTAAACAGTGTTATTAGTTAATTATTCGATATTTTTACATCACAACAAAAGGTCATGAGTGACCAAAACGAGGGAAAAAAACAAATTAGAGTATGGTGCGATGGGTGGTAAGCAAATTATTTTTAATTTTCAATGCGGTTTATTAGTATTAATTTTTTATAATAGGTTATTTCCGCCCGCTAAAATCGTGAATATTTGATTTGGAAACGTGTTTGTGTGTGTGTAAAATGCGGTTTGAATATCGTTTATACCGGATCCGGTTAACGAGGCGCACTAGTATTATTATGGCTTTACACTGCGACGGCTTAATGAAATATCATAACTATTTTTATCATAATTACTGCGAAAATAAAGTTAATATTGATCCTCTATAATAATATAATACCTTACACCTTCATTTTTGTTTTATTTTTTGGAGACCATACATTAAATTACTATGCGTGCAACTTTATAAAAAAATGATAGTTCATTATCAATTTCAGCTATGACATGGTTCACTTTGGTCATGCTAACTCTCTGAGACAAGCAAAAGCTCTGGGAGATGTATTGATAGTGGGTATTCACACGGATGCGGAGATTTCTAAGCACAAGGGTCCTCCAGTGTTCACGCAGGAGGAGAGATATAAAATGGTGCGAGCCATCAAGTGGGTAGATCAAGTTGTGGAGGGAGCACCATATGTTACCACCTTAGAAACATTGGATAAATATCAGTGTGATTTTTGTGTACATGGAGGTGGGATATGTTTATTTTTAAATTTTTCATTCCATTATGTTAAAAAAGAATTATAAGAAATATGTGTTAAGTGAGCCTTTACATAAATAAGGGTCCTCCAGCATAAAAATATAATTAACTCATAATGATATATATTTTCTGCATAATAATTTAATTTTGTAGTAAAAAAAATTTAGTTTTACATAATATATTTTTCTATTACAGATGATATAACTGTTACAGCAGATGGTATAGACACATATCATTTAGTGAAAACGGCTGGCAGATACAGGTATTTTGCACATATTTTATTACTTTTTAATCAGTTTAATCTTTATTGAAAATAATAAAGATTTTATGGAGCAAATTCAATTGAATGCATTACTTATCATCTGTTTATTAAAGTGAATATTGTATTGAACTATTGGTTATTTTTTTGTTTATTTTAAATTATTTTTTTTCAGGGAAGTTCCAAGAACTGCTGGTGTTTCAACAACAGATCTAGTCGGCAGAATGTTATTACTAACAAGAGAACATTTCAAGTAATGATAATATTTTTATTGAATTCACAATTGTATAAAGTAGTTTATTTGCATATTTATACATGACCTAACATTATTAAGGGGTTAGCTATAGACCTAAGGTACCCGATTTTGATATTGGTTTAGTGTGAATGTTTAAAAGTTTTTAAATTCAGGAGACGCATTTTGAATTAATTACGGCAAAAATAAGTTCATCAAAAATTGCATATTACAGAAGACAATTCTCGTCAATTTGGTCTAGAGTTAGAGGGTACTTGTCAAAAACTAGTGAAATGGAAGGTAGCACAAAATATCTTCTCTCTACCCTCTTATCCCCCCCATCCCCCTCCCTCCCAACTCTGAATGTGGGTACTTTAGATCTATAGTTTTCCTTATTCAGAAATAAAATAGCCAGTATTTTTAGTTTTTAATCAAATATGATACACTTAGGACATTGTTTGATTTCAGGAGAGGTGACAAAGAATATTCAGTAGCTCTGGAGCACTCCTCAAACCTCGGCACTGACTCCACGGCAAGGTCACCTTACACTGGTTGTTCACAGTTCCTGCCCACCACACAAAAAATTATACAGTTCAGCAGTGGTCTCTCACCAAAGCCTACAGATAAGGTATGTAATTTTCTTCTAATTTTTGAATTTAAATAGAGGTTTGCAAATAGGAAAATATGAAATGCGATGATATCAAGCGGTAAAACACTTATTGTATTTGACTCATACTTATTTCTTCTATTTTACCTTCGAAGTAATAAAAGCTTAAAAAAGTTAAAAAAGTAAAAAAAAAATGTGTTTAACAACCAAATGTTCTTCGTACAGGCAAAAAGTAGTGCTATCTCTGTTTTTCTTTGTCTCTTACAAATTACAATGCTGCCTAATTCTCTTCTTTATGTAAACATATTAATTTATTTTACTTTCAAAAATAATAAAAAGTAAAGAAAAATTATGTAGTGTCAGCATTAAAGGATAATTTGTTATTGAAATGTACTTTAATATTATATATGCCTTATTTTTAAATTACATTTCGATACAAAATGCCGAGCAAATGCGTGTCAGGCCACGCGCAATGTAGGGTTCCGAAGTTTATCGACTATTACTAATTAACTACTTCCGCTAACATAGCCGTGATAGTTTTCCTTGTAAATTCATCATATAAACTATTTTTGAGAATTTTTTCACTTGTCCAAGTCCAAACGTTTAGCTGGCAGGGGGGGGGAACACTTGATTCTAACCAAAATTTGCACATTAAAGCCAAATATTTGGCAAACGGACCCCTAATTCCAAAAATGGTTTTAGAAGACCCATAATATTTTTGAAAGACCTATTTCACGATAGCCCACACTATACACAAAAATTCATCCTCGCGTCTCCTACGCGTAGGTACCCTGAAAAAATATGTTTTTCAATATTTTTTTCTACGATTCTAAAGTTTTTTTTTATAATTTTTAATAAAATGTATATTGTACATCCATGCCAAATTACAGCTTTCTAGCACTAAAGGTCTCGGCGCGCCTTGCTTCGGACAGAGGGACGGACGGACATGACGAAACTATATGGGTTCCTATTTTACTTCGGAACCCTAAAAACACTACAAGACTGTCTATTAAATAAGTGTAAAAAATGGTACTCGGACTACACACTCTGTGGTCAAATGTGTCCCATTGGAGTCCAATGATTGGACCAATGAAAGTGGCACATTTTTAGAGCGCAATGCCCTGTACTTACATGCATAAGTTAATGTTAACATCACTAAATTAATAACTGTTTAATTACAATTACAAAAAAGCTTAGTCATTGTTGTATAATTAGCTGTGTTATACCCGAAGCATTTTAATGACCTATTCACGCGTGTAATAGTGCTCTCATACTTATCTACCTACATACACAACATGAAATCGATGCATGAATTAGAATAAGATAACAGTCAGTATTTAGTGACAATAGCGTTACCTGCTGCGCAGGTATATCATATACCTGCTTGTATGGAAAATTATGCAAAAATGTGCAAAAAACTATGCAAATTGTGTTTCTGTTTAAACCTTACAACCGTCGACTCTTATCTCGAATGCGCTGGCGATTTTTTCTGACCAATACAGATTGGTAGCCTAATAAAAAGTACAATGCCAAGAATTACATCATCTCGATTTCTCGATTTGTACCTACCTATTTGATGAATTCACGGGTCGATTGTTTACGATCCAGTTTCGTATAATTATGTATAAAATGCAGTTGCCTAATTACATGCGGCATGTTGGGTATTTGAGAAATATATTGTTATAGATTGTTATTCTATACATATACCTGTATTTAATAATAGTTTAGTCTCTAAATTTTCTGGTCTGTGACAATTATTTATTATGCTGGTTAGTATTTATAAACTCTGATATCAATTAAATTAATCACTTTGTTATACATAATACATCATATTGCCCATTAGTGTCCCACTGTAGGGCAACTCTTTCGCAACGAGACATAGATTAATCCCAAGTTCATCATCGTTCTTAAAAGGGGCGTAGCTACCGCCGTATCAGCTGTATCAATTATACGAGGACCCCAGCGTATAGGGGCCCCCACTAACATTCCCGAAAAAAAGCTCACCAGCGGTCTACGACCGCTAAAGTTGGCACTCCTTTTATATTTGATAGCTAACGTCGAGGGGGAACTACCACAAATATTGATATGGGGCCTCCTCAGGACTAGCTACGCCACTGATTCCTAACTGGAGAACCAGTATAAATACATTGAAAGACAAGAAAACTATGATAGCAAAAAACACAAAGTGCTTGAAAATTCTTTTCATAGTCCCAATTCATATGAACTAGGTATATGAACTACTAAATATAGTAGATATTTCCGTTAGGCTATTTTTAGCGAAGAGCCTCTTAGGGGCTTGCGTAACTTCCAAAGTGGAACGCGGAACTGAGCTTCAAAATAATATTTTACGAGAATGACCCTGACCTTCTGACACTGACTGAGGACCTTCAAACGAAGTTTTACTTTGATTTATTGATCAATTCATTTGGTATTTAATTACCTATCATTTTATTAGTATTGGGCAGGTAAATAAGTACTTGTGTACTTGTACCGAATATTTGGTTCAATATATTCGTATTATATTCATTGTATTAAGATTGACAGTGACGATTTTAACTGTGCTATATATCTATGGGTCCTGTGTATATGGGCCAAACCTACAATTTGGCCATTTTGACTTTTTTATTGTAAACGCATCTTATCGATGTTATTAATCAGGTGAGTTTTTAAAAAAAGCGTAATTTCTGCACAAAAACACTATTTTTTTACTATAATATAACGGCCTATCTAGCATGAATTTAAATGTACAAGGTCCAAATAGTCATTTAAGACTTAGGTATATACCCGGGGAGTTAGATCGCGCGTTTTTTTATGTTTTGGGCTAATCTACTGGTTTGTTATACATATTATTACACACGGAGCAGTGGTCGCGTTGCGATGATTGCAAAAAGTTATTAATGTGTTACTTACTATTTACGCGTATAAAAGCCAAGGTGACACATTGGCCTTTTTAGGATATTTTTGGAAAAAGACAAATGTAACAAAAACTAACGTTTAAGGGCCAATGTACAATGAAAAGGAAAAAAGATAAGGAGCATAGTTTTAGTAAACAAGCAGAGTTTCATACACTTTGGTTTTACCAATTTAAAATTATACCAAATTTAAATTTTCGGAGCCTCTCCTGTAAAGTTATGATTTTGCATTTTGGCCCTTATACATAGGACCCATCGATATCTCTCTTGCAGGTGGTGTACGTAGCTGGTGCCTTTGATCTGTTCCACGTAGGTCTGCTAGACTTCTTGGAGGCGGCGCACGCGCAGGGTGATTTTCTCATCGTGGGCCTGCATACCGACCTCGAAGTCAACCGCTACAAGGGCTCCAACTACCCCATAATGAATCTACATGAAAGAGTTCTTTCTGTTCTTGCTTGTAAGGTAATTTTGCAGACATCAATCATTAGAAAGAGTCAAATCCAACAATAATTATTACATACTTCATGTATTGTATAATATTTATTATTTGCTTAGTAGTTTAATGCCACACATGCCACTTCTACACAAAAGGTTATAACGAAATCAATTTGTTATTCCACACAATGTTATAAACACAACTTAAACATTAAATATTACAATTACTTATAATAAATGAAATAATAACACGAGTTGTATTGGTAAAGATGAAGGTTTCAAGTACAAAGTTACAACTTAACACAATAAACTGTGTTATATCACAACTTATTGTGTTCTATTATAACTACTTAAGTCATTTATTGCAGTATAATTTATCATTCGGGAGAATCAATGGTATCTGGCATTACATCCGACAAGTTATATGTTACTATTATTTACTAGTTTTATCAGGAGTGTAACTAAGTAACTTATACATACGAGTGTTCTTCCAGTGATCGAAAATCAACCATTACCATTGAAAAATGGAACAGGTAGACCTGAAACACGATATAGGGTACTTGTTATCCCGGAAACGCAGACAAAACCACGGGCAGAACGCTAGTAAACAATAAACTGTATTTCCAGTACGTGCACGAAGTGGTGATCGGAGCTCCGTACAGCGTGACGGCGGAGCTAATGGACCACTTCCGCGTGGGGGTGGTCTGCCACGGCGCCACGCCCATCGCCAAGGACTCCGACGGCTCCGACCCTTACCTGGTGCCCAAGCAGCGGGGGTGTTTCAAGGTAAATCATTCATCCGTCAGCCTTTTGAGGTCCACTGCAGGACTTAATAAACATCAATTATTTTTTTACTAGCTTCCGCCCGTAGCTTCGCCCGCGTGGATTTCGATCAATTTACATGAAATCATAATGAATTATACAACTAAACCTCCCTCAGGAATCACACTATTGCTGAAAACCGTACGAAAATTCGTTCGGTAGAGTTTATCGCGTTCATTCATTTCGTAATATGTAAAATATTTTATTTATAATATGTAAGGATAACGCTACACACTCATAGCCCCACAGGATTCCCTATGTCGTCGTGCCAACACACCTTACAAAAAAAGTTTTTTTACTACAAAAATACAATATCGAAATTGGTGTCGTAGCTTCCGGGGCATTGAACGAAGAAATGCTAAAACGCGTTTTTATGAGCGTGTGTAAGTGCGCTAATGAAAGGAATCACTTCATATTGTCTATTTTCACGAACAACTAAAACAGTTAATTAATCGTATACAAATTGTGTAAAAAACTAATAAATGATATACATTACGTGTAATCATCATCTTTTATAAAAATGTTACTGGTTGTTTTAGATTTTAAACTCTGGTAACACCATGACCACCGAGGATATCGTCCAAAGAATAATTCGTCATCGGCTCGAGTTTGAAGTACGCAATTCGCGCAAGGAGAAAAAGGAAATATCAATAATGAAGGCATTACAGAAAACTCATCTTACACAAAACGGTAACTGCAACGGAAAAGCCGACACAAACCATTGAACTATCCAAATCTCCTTATTAATCAAATTAATAATTATACATCTGTACCATATTTGCCATCGTGCATATTTAACATGGGCGTAGCCGGGGGGGGGGGGGGGGGTTTCAGGGGTTCAAACCCCCCCCGAAAAGTTAAGGACTGACATTTTTATGTGCTAATAAACCCTTAAAAAACAATTTTTTTTTCTAGACGTCATTCCGAATCGAATGAGCTATCGCCGGCGACCGTATAAATTCGCAAGCTATCGCACATATTTTAGGAGCTTTATTTATATTAAACACGTTTTTGAACTTTTTGACTAAACTAATAATAGATGTCACTACATACCTACGTTGTGAGAAAAAATAAAGTCTCAATTTTCTTTAGGCTTATTTTATGTACTTTTAGTCGTTGTAACAACCCCCCCCCCCCCTAAACTTGAACCCCCCCGAAACTAAAACCTGGCTACGCCCGTGATATTTAATATTTTATCAAACAAGTCGGTTATTAAATAACCACAATTTATTACAACTGCTTTTATCTTTCATAGTTTTTGTTCTTAAATATTCCTCTATGTGGCCGCCTATTATTATTAATGATTATGCAATAATTCTTCATCACATAAGTGCATACGCGGATTCATTCATTCTTACAAGATGGACCGTTTGGAACGTGATAAAATTATCTTAAATTTGAATTTTATTTATGACTTAAAAGAAAAGTGAGATTTAGAATAAATTGTCTTTTATATATTTTAACTATGAGTGTACTACTGATTCTATTTCAGTACCTACTAGTAGTAAAAAAATATTCTTTCGATATATCTAAATAAAATTCTTAAAACATGTTTAATTAATTAGTTATAATTTGTAAATTATGTTAACCATTTTTGTTATTTCCAGTGACTTTTTGTTTGTCTATTTAGATATTATATAAATGGACTACCTTGTATGCAATTAGTATTTTATCGAAATATTACATTCACCAGACATTTCATACATTTATAAATATTGTCGTAATATGGATATTAATATATGTATAATAAAGATAGCATCGACCCTAGTTATAAATTATTTTTGAAGTATGTATGTCTAAAATGTCTTACAATAAGTGTTGATTTTTGATGCTATGTTTGTTGTGCATATCAATTGTAATACATGATTTCAAGTTTACAATTCCAGGTAATATTTATTCTTCTAGCTGTAGCAATTCTTTATATTTAGCAAGAAACATATTTATTGTATTTAATATAATTATGTTTGTCATTGTTTCAATAGCTTAAAAGTTTCGAAATGCTGCCCAGTTGACCATTTTCTAAATAGAGTAAGTTAGAGAGCACATACAGCTTCCTGTCTACATTTTGATTATTTCAATATCTACACTAATATATAAAGAGGAAAGATTTGATTTTTTGTTTGCATTGAATAGGCTCCGAAACTACTGAACCGATTTTAAAAATTTTTTCACTGTTGGGAAGCTACACTATCCCCGAGTAACATAGGCTATATTAGATATATTTTCAAAAAAATTAGGGATCCTTAATAAAACTCCAATAATGTAACCCAAGGTGTAAAAAAATAAGAAAACCGAAGCAAAGCGAGGGCGGTTACTCGTGTTTTATAAAACAAGCATTTCAAATTCAATAAATCGAAATTTTCACTAGTGAATTGTGTTATATAGTGCAATATTTTATTTATTATTACAATGTATGTTTTTTTTTTTGTGAATATTCAATGCTACTTTTATTTCTCCTATTGAAATAACACTATAAAATATTTCTAGATCACATTTCGCATTGAAAACATAAAACTTGGATTGAATGGCAAATGTAGTCATTCTCTAAAAGGCGTCTCACGCACCGATAATACTGTACCAAATTAATTAATTTATGATTGTTTAAAGTTTTATTAATTTTAATCATTGTTTTGAGTGTTTACACATGCATGTTAAAATATTAATGAATGTACCCAAAGAAGGTACTATACCTAGCCATGTCATTTATTATAATTTGGTGTATATTTTATTTTCATAAAATAAAATGAATAAGTAATTAAATACATTCATAAAGTAGAAATTGTCGTTATTTTATTTCAATGCAATTTCTCCTAAGAATATGGTTTGGGAAAACCAGTGAACGAATATTTTTTAGGAATAAGATTATGGTTTCTCCTAAGAAAATATTTTTTCTAATCAATGTTTAAGTTAGGTGGTGTCTGGCAGGGAGTTGAAACCGTACTAAGTGTCTGGCAAATGGATATCTTCATTCTAATATTATTCCGAAGAATATATCAAACAACTGAGCTTTATACTTTAACGAAAGTTAGATCCAATTTTATACACCTTTGTTAGCTGGTATCTGCCAAACTAACCTATCATCCAAACTTCATAGTCCCGGAATGCTCTTACCTATGTTGGGAACATACACAAAGAAAGTTTCAGGTTTTATAAAAGGAGGAAGGTCTGACTGTCGCTGGCTCTTGGAATACTTGTATTGTAAAGTGAAAATACTAGCAAAAAATCTTAATATCTTTTCATTTGTGGACTCGGCAATAAAACCCGACCAAGTGTTGTCAGGCCATGCGCAGTGTAGGGTTCCGTATTTTATCGATTACTCGGGAACTATTTAAGCTACCCTAGCCGTGATAGTTTTCCTTTTTGGGACTATAAAAATACAGCATAATAATAGAAGATTGTCGGAGGCTCTGGGGTGGTATGAAAACTGGCATTGGGATTGGCCTCTAACCCCTCCATAGATCCGCACTGGAGCAGCGTGATGGAGTATGCTTTAGACCTTCTCAAAAGCAGAGACCCTGTGTTCAGTAGTGTGCCATTAATGGGTTGAACTTGAAGCCATACATGGAGATGGACACCATAGAAAAACATTCTTCTAAATGTCACGTGATCCGTTATCAAGTATCTCTTTGAAGCGTGGTCTCCAGGCTTCTCGGTGTCAGCCACGCAAGGATATTATAATTCTCTTAGAGCTGACGGTTTTTGTGCGAGACAAAATGTTCCTCGTGCGCGCACCATCTATTTCATTTATGTTCTAAGGTGTGTTGCCAGTGTTATAAGGGCACTGACAGTACTGACACTGACCTCTGTCTGATAGACCAAGTGAAGACGGCCAATAAACTACTTAATATGTGAATCGAGAATAATATGTAATGTGGATATTATAATAGACTGTTTCGTTTATAGTATTACACATAATAATACTGTTTACATTGTGTTTATTTTTCTGTTTATTATTTATGAAGAACATATTTAATGTAATGGCAATAACACTTTTTTTTTGCTGGTAACATCAATCCCAAAAATTCAAAATGGCAGTGAAGTGTACGAAAGAATAGAATCTGTCTATTTCTATCTAATTTTTGAGGCAATAAAATAATAGTGAGTGACGTGGTGTAACGGAATTCAATGAAATTGGACTCTTGTACAAGATATTTAAGCCTTTCTTCATGTTTAGTACTTAAAAGTGGATCATCATTTTCATATCAGGTAAGTGTTTTTTTTGACGTCCCTAGCCGCCCACTAAACCCTTCAATCTGCTTACTTTTGTATAAATATTTATTAATCACAGTAGTATTGTATGTTGTACTGAATTTCAAGAGTTAGGTAATAATATAAAATATAGTAATTTGATCGTTTTGTATTATAATCACTGTCGTATTCATATCGGTCTTTTTAGTGTTTGTGGATGATCTAAGATATCCTAAGTCAGACACTACGCAAAAGAAAAGTCTGAGAAATGATTTTCAAATTGTAAAATTTGTGTACATACTGTTGTATTGGAAAGATATTATAAGATATTGACCCTTTTGCCGAAACGCATAGCTTATTTCTTAGGCGCTCTATGATATTTTGTAAATATTTATTTACAATTACCTATTTTAAAATAAAGTTTAAGTCATTGTTTTGTACTATCAACATTGTGTGTTTCCCAAATAAAATAAATTAAATAAATAAATAAATAAATTGTTATTACACAAATTTCAAGAAGTTGAAAGAATATACTTGTTTGATTGTGGCATAATTGTTGTGACCTTACAATTTGTTGTTAACCTATTGTCTACATTCAAACATTATATACCTCTATCATTATCTTATCAGGATGGGAAGATGGTATTTACTTCTTAAGTTTCCCCATTGGACATCAAATATGTCTACTTGTTTGTAAATTATATCTTACATATTCCTTATTTCTACATTCTTTACATGTTTTATTTATAAAAGTGTTACTGTTTAGATTTGGTTATAATTTTATTACTGATAACATCCAACAAAAACAAACTGAAAAAGTATACTTTTAGCTCAAAACTGTAAAGTAGTCACAATTGAATCAAAATCAATAGGTGTTTTGTAATCTATTTCCTAAATGTTTTTCTAACATATGTTTAAAAAAATTACCTCTCTGTATGTCTCTGTGTAAACATTTACTATACCAAACCATAGATTCCTGGCTGGCTTCAACCCATTAATGGCCCACTACTGAGCATGGAGCTCTCCCCTTGAGGAGGCCTAGAGCATACTCCACCACGCTGCCCCAGTACAGAATGGTGGAGGGGTTAGTGGCCAACCCAGTGTCAAAAGTTTTCATGCCGCCCGAGGGCATCCGTAAAAACCATATGTGAATATTATTTTTAACTTTTGATGCATATTACAAGCCATTTGATGGTAAGTGGACACTCTGGCCCATGGACATTCATAAGAACCAATGTGTTGACAGCTGAGTCTGAGGTGAAATCTGGCTAAAATTTATGAATAATCTAGGTATAAGTTGTAACTTGACTATGGTCAACTCAGTCATGATTATTATTTATAACTTAGTCAATCACTTTATTTAGAAGTTACACAATCACTATCTGGAAATGATAATTATTTAGCTACATACTTATATAAATATTGATGACATCATATAAACATGAAAAATATTATGTATGATGTTATTCATTAATGTAAGTTCAACTACCTATTTATTTTAGTGATTGATGATCACATATAAATAGGGAAAGATAACCTGGAAAACTTATTGGCCATGTCATGTGAATGTTAAGAAGGCAAGAAAATCCTACCACCACAGCCATTTACTGCCACACCAACAACAACATCCACATTTCCATAAGGTGCTCCCCCACTTGGAGCATTTGTCTGTAATGTAATGTTTCCGATTCAATTTTGAGCATTACATTACAGTATTACCTCCCTGACTGGAGCATTCGAGTTTAATGTTTTGATTTTGAGAATTTAGTTGATTCCACAATGTCAGATGAAGCGGTTATTGTGCTGAGTGCAGCAATATTAATTCGACATTGTTATTTACGAAAAAAAACAGAAGAAACGATATTGGTGCCATGAATTATTGCATTGATGTTACAAGTTGGATCATTATATTACAATAATAACAGAATAATTAAGAAAACATTGTAATTATGACTTGGAAATTCTTTACAGAATTGATGTTTGCAAAATATTGAATTTTATAAAGCAGTTGTAGTATGTTTAAATTTGAAAATTAAGAAATTGTAGTAGATTTTTAAATTGGTTTTTATTATTGTTATAAGCAGGAATAAGAATCTTTCTTAATTTTATAGTAATGAAACATTCTGGCTACTTTATATATGACACACAAAATAACTAACAATGTAATTGTAGATGCTACTTCCATACTACTAAGATAGCATCTTGTTAAAAGTAAACAACTAGTTAGTTGCATAATCATTTTCCCTTTAATGTTTTCAAATGTGTGATGCATTTGGCAAAAGACTTTTGTGTTGTATACTCAGCATAATAAAAGTAAAAGTAGATAGAAAAAGTAGTCGTACCAGCTCAAGAAATGATTAAGATGACTGTGGTTTTATTGATACTCCATAACTATCACAAATATTCCTTTTCTGTCAGACAATAAGAATTTCCGGCGTTCTAAAACAAAGACATTTAGAAAATCAGTCATTTTGGAAAAAGGTGATTTTGATATTTGTTCATTGTGAGATCAGTACAATATAGGAATCAGCCCTAACAGACTGGAGACCTTTTTAACACCACAAATTCTAATCTTTGCTAAAATTCAATAGATATCTCCTGTTATGTTGAGTTTAAGAAATATGCTTTTTGTTGTTGAAATAAAGAAATGTCAATTTTTTTTAAGCTTTCTAAGAATCTTAATCTCTTACTAAACCTCCAAAAGTCTTCAATCATGTCATAGGGAGCCAGCGAGCCCTTCCGAATAGAAGGAAAGGGGGCGTTCAATAGAAGTGGCTAAGATGCGCGGGCGCCGTTGATCGCAAACGTTGCAGTTTGAGCCATGACTCACAGCTGCCGAAAATAACTTGGGAATGGGCGCCGCCTACCGGCCGGGGCGGGCGGCGTACCGGTCTTGCTCAGTGGCAGCCGCGAGCCGCTAGAGAAGCGGTCGACGTGGAGTGATCCCCGCTGACACGGGTGGTGGCGGCGCCGGCGCGGGATGCGCCGCCATGCCGGTACGACACCGCGAAGTCGGCGAAGAGCTCGCACCCCCGGAGCCCAAACGCTGCAGACACTGCGACGGTACGCTACCACTTAACGAGTATGCTCCTAACTCCATATCGTGCCGATAACTCACCAAAATTCCTATTGTAAACATGTGATAGAATGCATTCACTATCGGCGGATACGAGGGAAGTTGGCGATACGGTCCTAGTGGAACACATTCTATCGCCTAGTAGAAATTGGTGATAATTAAAATGACGGTTGCCTCTGTCAGCCACTTGTTTGATGACTGCTTTTAAACTCGACGAATGCTCCGAAGCCGGCCACCACGTGCCAGAACTGTGATATGCAACAAGGTGTCGCTTGTTGTAACGATGCACTTTCATTGTGATGAACAGCCCTAATCATGCTGCTAATGTAACAATATGCTCTTTTGATTGCAAATTAATTTAGAACACTTGTTAAGTTTGTTAATAGGTTTATTTCTCTCGGAGCTCTTTAATCTTTGCTTTTGACGTAGTGAATCTGCATTATATAGCCTTCCGTATAGAAGTGTAATGTTTTGCAAATATCAAGTTGATTTATGAATATTAATGAACAACTATATTTTGCGTTTAAATATGTTGTTTGTTGGTTGATAAAAAATAAAAATATTTAGGTTAAGATACTCTCTTAAGAACAATCGATATTTTAATAATTCGACGTTAAAAAATCACCGTAGGTTACATAAAAAAAGAACTGTTTCAGAATTGTCAATGTTTGTTGTATTGCCATGTTTTATTTTGTAAATAACAAGCCTATTGTTAGTTCATAAGTGTTTTATCACTGCAAATCTCCACAGAGAAGATAGGCTACTTGCGACTTCCCAACTTACAGAACATGATGGAGAACTCTTGTGTACCAATGAAGGCTTTCTCATGATGGTTTATCAGCTAGTAATTTACACAAGAAATATACCTTATATCGAAAAAAAATGCGTGCGTAGGGTTTTTCGCTTATACTGGCTTACTGGAAGTAGCTTGGATAGATAGTAGTTACGCTATTTACAAATCTACATTATCAATAAACAATTAAACATGCATACAGCTACTCCGTGTACATTATTCACATTATAAAGAAAAATAACTACCTTGTTAAGAATTAATATTCTTTATATTGCTGACGCTATTTTTTTATAATTCTAAGGTTCACGCATGATTCTGGGCGGGCGTTTTTATGTTGTAGTGCATGCGCTGCAGGTAGTTGAGTCTGCAAAATATGAGAACCGCATACAGTATTGATTTAACCCCCGAAGAAAAAAGAGGGTAATTATAAGTTTAACGTGTCTGTGTATCTGTGTGTCTATGCATCTGTGGATCTGTATGTCTATCTGTGGCATCGTAGCTCCCAAACGGATGTACCGATTTTAATCTAGTTTTTTTTTTTATTGGGAAGGTGACTTAATCAAGTGTTCTTAGCTATGTTTAGTGTAAATAAAACTGTCGGGGGTGTTTTAAATTTTAACTAGCTATTGCCCGCAGCTTCGCATACGGAAATTATGTTTTACCTTATTTGTAACTCTTGCGGAAGAAAATTTAAAAAACGGTGAATTTATATTGAAGTACTTATATTTAGTAATTTAAATACTGAAATCCACGATAAAATCACAAAGGATTCCTCCAGGAGTGGGTTTTGAAAAATTAGCAATATTCACGTTAATTTTTATTTATTTTTTTCCTTTTTTTTTTGCAAAATTTTGAAAAACTGAAAAATACGTGTTCCATCAATTTAATCAAGGAACATTTGTTGCAAATTTGAAGCAAATCGGTTGATGTTTTAAAAATATTCCATACAAAATTTCATCCCGTTTCCCTGGAAAACCTTTAATTTTTCGGGATAAAAAGTATCCTAAAGTATGACCCGGAGTATTAGTAACAACTTTACCAATTTTCATCGAAATCCGTTCAAGGGTTTTCATTTGATGTCCAGACAGACAAACAGACAGACAGACAGACAGACAGACAAACAGACAGACAATAATTCTAAAAATAAGGAACTTCGTTCCAAAAATATTTTTGTGCTCTAACACGTTATTGAAGTGTCCCCTAATCGAAATTTTAAAAAAATATTCAATGTACAGAAAATTTGCCCTATGAGTTTTATTTATTATAGTATAGATTTAAGATTATAAGCTTAGAAAAGGTTTCAGATTATGATTATGCGTGTTGCAAATATCAAGCTTTATTATTCGCGCCATTATAGAAACGAATCTAAAATGGCGGCATATACCATTCCCTCTCACTCGCACGTTATACCTGTCTTTAGTCACACACATCGGTACAGCACGCAAAAAATCTGCTGATCTGCTGTCTCGACGCGCTCCGTTCTTTCTAAATTCATTGTTAAGTTATTTCTCCCAAAGGATTTCAACCAGTATTCTAGTGTAGTCTAGGGTTGCCATCCGTCCTGTTTTCCCAGGACACGTCCTGGTTTTTGTAGTGTCCTGGGACGTCCTGGATAGTTTTTAAGCAGCGTCCTGGGTTTTTAAATTTTAAAACTCGCGCGCCTCTTGTAAACATTTTTACGTTACGGGTGGCCTCACGGCTCGCAAGTAGGGCATGGATACCGGAATTCCGAGATTTCGCAATTCCGGAATCTCGGACAATTTTTCAGTTCGCAGAACTGAGTGTTTCACTATCGTAACTCCGGTATTCATTGTTACTAAACAAAATATATATTTCGAGTGTTTATTTATTTCTGAACGCACCCACGAACCCAATTATCCAATTCTCTCTATCCCTTGTGTACCCCTCGCGCCACCATTATTACTGACTAAGAAATTGTAATATTTGTAATCAATCTTTTTGTCGTGTTCAAAAGCAGCATTTGATTCAGAAAGATTTAGTTGTAATCCGTAAATATTCAAAAATACGCTATGATGAACATATCTCATGAAACTTAATCAAATAATTTATTTTATTATGCATTCATTCGTCCATCCACCCGCCTTTAGAGGTCAACTGCTGGACATAGGCCCGCTCTAACTTGCGCCACTATGACCGATCCTGAGCCTTCTGAGTCCAGCGGATGCCCACTGTTCTTCAGCAGTGGCCAGACCGTTGACAATTCAGCCGATTTTGTTATTTAGAAATACCAAGCATAGCCCTCTCCATAGCATGCTGTATGATTTTGAGCTTGTGCATTCGGACGACAGTAAAGCACCACGTCTCGAGAGCCGTATGTCATCACTGGCAACACACACTGCTCGAATACCTTCGACTTCAGGCAGTGAGGTAATGTTTTGGACGACAAGATGTGAAGCAGTTTCCCGAACGCAGGCCGATTTGGATTCTATGAGTGACTTATTTCTCGAAGTTCGATTTACCCATTTATATCATATATCCTAGGTAAATGTATTCGTCTGTAACTTCGAGAGTAGCGCCGTTAACAACAATCGGTACGTGTGTGACATGGACATCATTATTTTCGTTTCGCAAGGATGACTATGTCATCGGCTTATCTCAGGTGTGTGATGTATTCGCCATTGATGTTAATTCCACGTCGTTTCCACTCCATCAGCTTGAACACGTCTTCCATCGCAGCGGTTTTAGGGATTATTTTAGGGACAGTTTTAGGGATATAACCGTCCCCTTGCCTGAAACCTCTCTGCAGCTGTAGTCTTCCAAGGTAGTTCCAGTATGGATAACGGCTTCAGACAGTTTTTGGAGCGCCACTAGCAATAGAGTTTTCTTCAGCTCTCAGCAACTCGCTAGTGATACCGTCATCTCCCAATGCCTTGTTTTTTAAAGCTGTTTGAAAGCCTCTCTAATGTCATACAGGCTGACGTCCGGGATATAGAATGTGTAGTCTTTATCAGGTAAGTTTAGCTCGTTCGACCATCCCGCTGGGAGCTGGAACTTGAGAAGAGGCATACTACCGTCCGTAGGTAGTATCTCAGTTTCTCTCAGAACTTCGGGTTTCAACGAAACCATGGTGCCGAACTCGGTCTTTTATGGTCGGTATTTTATTATATTTGTTGCTTTTTATCATAATTATATGTTTAATGTTATCCTGATTGATAGCGAGCTATTGTTGCAATATAGCTTTTTGTTTTATTGTATTTGTTTTACTGTGATAATTATGAAGACATTTACTTATAGTAATTTTGATAAACGTATAAGAAACTCTTTATAAACAAACCTAAATGAAAACTGAACACTCTATAAAAACTAAGTTGTCTGTATAAAAACTAAGATTTTAGTACTCACTTTATCTTAATTTTTATGAAATAATTAAAAGTTCATAAAACATACTGTCAAACCATTTATTTCATCCTCAACAATTTTTTACCCGGCTGCCAAGGGAATATGTTCTTCGCGCATATCTTGTATGTATGTATGCATGTAATATTCTTTATTACCTCTTATTTTCTAAACCGCTTATATAATTAAGATATCGTTAGATTGGTCTTGATAACCCAAGTGTTCTGAGATAGGTGACGTTAAAAAAACAAATATGGTGGCTGTGAGATTCCATTGTTTGAATTATAAAAAATAAAAATAAATAGAATAATGCAATATGGGTATCAAATTAAAGAGCTCTTCATAAAGTTTTCAAAAAAGTGTATCATAATAGCTTTATTGATAGCAGGCGGGTTTTTTTTTTATTTTTTATTTCTACAACCAATATCGGAACTAATTCCGGAATCTGGGGTCAATATCGAAAACCAATTCCGGTATTGAGAATAGTTCCGATATCACATGGCCTAATTGCAACTCTATTACTGCGTCCTGTTTTTAAACTGAGTTGTCCTGGTTTCCCCAACTTCAAATCCTGGTATTTTAAATTTGAGGTTGGCAACCCTAGTGTAGTCTAATTAGGCGTTAGGTTTTATACGTTATACGAAAATACGGAGCCCGCGTTTCCCGATTCCGATTAGTACTTGGTCGGGTTTTTAAATATCTTGCTAATATTTATTTTCAAATAACAAAGGTCTATTAAAAACATCACCTATTTAGCAACTTTGTTTTGATGACTATCCTAACTATCATTACAAGTACGAACCGCCATTTTAGATTAGTTTCTTTAATGGCGCAGATTATAAAAGTGCTTAATAAAATTTTGGGTAGAGTAGAGTTGGGTAGAATCCCCCAATCCGATGAAATGGTTGGTATTGGATATTATGTTAAAAAATTTAAGAGTAGTAAGTAAGTAAGTAAGTAAGTAAGTAAGTAAGTAAGTAAGTAGTAAGTAGTTTGCAAATTAGAACAAAAATGTTAAAATAAAAGTCGATGTCAAAAATGTTAAAATATTTTCCATGAAAAAGAAAATTTTAACTTATTAATAATTCGGGTAATTCGATAAGTTTTGAGACAAGAAAAAACTATACAGGATATTAACAATATTTATTTTACATTTTTTCGAAATATTCTCGTTCATTCTCTATGTTACATTCGCCTAAACCAACTACTAAAACACTTGCCAGTCTTGATCCGATAGGTCCGAAATTGCGACTTCGTTGGCGGCCACGGCCTCTTCGGCACACGAAAAAAATAATCCCTTTTATTTTTTCCTTAATTATCGGGAACAAAAAGAAATCTCAGGGAGCTAAATCAGAACTGTACGGTGGATGGGGCAAGGTTTCTACACTGGATTCCTCAAGAAACGCCTTATTCTGAGGGACGTATATGACGAAGCCTTGTCACTTGTCGTGATGTAACATGAATCCCCGAAGCCCAGTCTTTGATCTCCTCTTTCGCAGAGCTTGAAAAACTTTCGGCAATGCTACTGTTGTATACCATTCCGAGTTAACAGATCTATGATTTTCCAAGATTGTTGTCGACACTTGCTCGCAGCGAGAAAAAAACTAGACACCATTTTTTTACCCATGTTACGAGGTCTTTGCAGTTTTGTCGGCAATTTTCCTACTGAAAAGACCTGTACTGACGACTGTCTCTTATTTTCCTGATCATATTGATAAATCCACGTTTCGTCGCCTGTGATGATTTCCGAAACACGTCTCGTTCCGTTTTCAAATCGTAAACGCACTGTTACCCCAGCCAGATCCACTCCACATTAACTTAACATATTAGACAAAATTTTCTTAATAAATTTAACATCTGTACTCTTATAATTTTGTCGGAAATTAGTCTTCTAATTATCACATTAAATACTGCTTAGACTGTTTTTATCTTCGCCAAAATTACGCTGCTACGGTATGCGGAGATGAAACGCCGAGCGGCAGATAAGTTAAAATCCGTAGTCACTCGAGCGGATATGCCAGCGTTCGTTTTAATTGTATTTTACTAGTAGTTGCCCACGCAGCTTCACTTACGTAGTTTTCAGTACACAATGGTTGATAATGATCGGAGAGTGGCTGAAATTCTTAAATTGCTTCTGAAAGGCATAAGAAAGAGAGAAGACAATAAAAATAATTCGAAGAATGCCTAAGTCTGCATTAAATATTATTATGTATAAGCAGATGATTCTTACCACTGTCTAACAAGACATTTAAAATAGTTATTGTCAGTCTTCAGAGAAGACAAAAATAATTCGAAGAATGCCTAAGTCTGCATTAAATATTATTATGTAATAAGCAGAAGATGATTCTTACCACTATCTAAGAAGACATTTAAAATAGTAAGTCATTGTCAGTCTTCAATGTTCATAATATTTCTTTATAGACTTTATTATTACAGACTGGTAGAGAATGTTTATAGTGCTAGGTCTGTTATTGTCTATTTTTTTCCTATCTTATCTTTGCGTACATTTATTACAATCATCCCGCTCTTTAATCCAGGGGATGAGTGTCCACATAAACGTGACGTGACACAGTAATGTGTTTTTTTATATTTCCAACTACTTACAAAACTGAAGGAATTCTAAAATCAAAGTCGCCTAATCCTAAGTGTTATAAAATGGAAATTAAAAACGGCAAAGAATCTCTATTTCTATGCATATTGCATTATAGATATATTTTTCAAGTCTTTTGTCAATCTAAGCATTCCGAAACATTTCCAAGCCTATATTTGTAAATTATTTATCAGGCTCAGTATAAAAATAAACCTCTTCTTTTAACCTGTACGTTGTGATTTTGTAGCCTAGTTGTTACGTTTCAACATGCAATTTTCTATTATTAAGAAATATTTCAGCGCACTCAACGCCAGCCTGTCTAACGGGAGTGTGAAACCGCATGAAAGTTACAGTTAAAATGCTAATTCGCGAACCGCTTAATTCCGCGCCGACGCTCGAGTTTATCTGCAGTGGCATATCTTTAGATTACCTTAGTCACCGGAGTGTAATATGTGTCAGGAGGCGTCGAGAATGGAAAGTGCATATAAATAGTGCGTCGGTTCCAGAGCGGGACGCGTTATGTAACTGGAGGCTCGTAACTCGTAAACAAATACACGTCGAGAGGCGTACATGCGTTAGCCATACTTCGGATTGCACTTGTCTCTTGCATAATTGGGGCGGGACGCGCGTCCGGCGCCTCCGCCGTCCGCACTGCACGTGACTTGCCGGCTGCATTCATTACATTTTCATGCAGATCTCCGATGTTTTCTATTTGTGCATCTCAGCTTTAGATGTAACAATCGGCAATCGGGTATTAACACATCACATGTATTAGCACATCTATGATTCGTGTTAGGGCTTTTGTTGAACTCTATTTTATGGAATTTGCTTACCTAATTACTTTGTATGGAGAGTGTCGAAAGTGAAGTAGATTACGAAAATTTCAATACGTATTTATAATAATATGTTTTATTCATAATGGAGAGTCGATATATTCCATTAATTTACAATTTATCATGATTATACTGGTTCATTACCTGGAGCTAACTGTAGTAAAGAAACCCACATTATCTTTGTCTTTCCAAACCTTATGTCAGAACTAAATAAACACTATTTACAAAGCTTACTTGAATTAAAATGTATTTAATTTACGACAAAATTTAGTACAAGTATTTATTTTATACTTTTAGGGAGTTATATTATTTCAAAGTGAAAAATTGCGTTTGGACACAGTATGAAATTCAATTAGTTACCCTGGTATATTAGTCAGTTTTGCTGGCTCAGGATCAAACTATCCTGCGAATAAATTGTTTTGTATATGATTGTTTTGCCTTTGTTTGAATGTTGTCATGATAACCACGGCTGACATCATTACAGTACAGCCCGACGAAATAAGGTGCTCATAACATCTTTAGTTGTGCCTAATTTTTAACCGACTTCAAAAAAAGGTTCTCAATTCGACTGTATTTTTTTTTATGTTTGTTACCTCCGAACTTTGGACTGGGCGAACCGATTTTGATGATTGTTTTTTTTATCGAAAGCTGGTGACTGTCATGTGGTCCCACATAAATTTTATTGAGATCTGACAATGGCATCCATGAAAAAACCACATAAGTCGTAAATTTGTGTTAAGATGTACGCGACAAATTGACGAATAACTCAATATCACGCCAACCGATTTCGATGATTCTTTTTTTAATCGAAAGCAGGTGCTTGTCATGTGGTCTCACATAAATTTGAACGAGATCTCAAAAGTAGTTTTTGAGACCTTGAAGTCGGTTATTTTTTGTTATTATTTTTTATTTTCGTCATTTAATTTGACCTTTAATTTAATGATGTAACAGATTTCAAGGAATATAAACATGTTCTTTATATTCTACATGTTCCTTATAATATATTTCTAACTTAATTTAAGCAGAGAGAGAAAGTCACCATAATTGAGTTGTTCATTTAAAAAAAAATATATTTTTTTTAAATGTATTTTAAATCTTTAACACAAATTATATTAATTGGCATTGTTAAAAACGCTTAAAAACTATTTTTAATATTAATAATAATGAATTCAAAATTGATAAAAGTTCAAAAAGAATCACGTGACTTCAAACGCGCCAGATTTGGTCGCCATGTTAGTGACGTCATTTTGTTAAAGCAATTACACAGTGTTAGAAGCTTCTACGTGAATTGAGTAAAAATATCCGAAATTTAGTGCAAAAAGATATTCATACCACGTAATTTTATTGTAAATTTAAATATTAAATGATTTATTCTTCATTAAATATTGTAATAAAACTCTATATTGATTGTACACACTAAATAAATTTAGATAAGGTTACACTGTTAACTGGTAAATCGTGTCTGGAAGAAATCAGGGCAGGGTGTTAGGGGTATAAATCAGGGTTGTATGATAAAATTATATTTCATTTATCATACAACTAGCTTCTACCCGCGACTTCGTCTACCTAAATTTCAGATATGGATCCTGAGAGAAGTGAAGAATGTGATTAATAAAAAATGCACAATGTGATACATACTACAGAAATTCTATGCTAGTAGTAGGTACATACATATGATGAACCTATAGCCTAGTTGATAGCGATTCGATCCAGCCTGCGAAGTGAGGGTCCCAGGTTCAATTCCCGGCCATATCTAATAAAATGTGACAAATAATTATTTGTACTCGGGTCTTGGGTGTTATGGTGACGTGTTATTTGTGTTGACCATGCCACCCGCGACACAGGAAAACCTACTGCGGTGGTATGGGTCTGTACGCGCTTTATACATAAAACTGGTACAATATATAATTTTTTTTGTCTCCGAAATACGCCAAGTTGGTCAATGATCACGACTCGTGTGGCGAATCGTTACCACTCCAGATCGCTAAGTCAAGGGTCCTGGTTTCGATTCGATGCGAGGTGGATGCTGCGAGATGGTTTGAATGATTAGTTTGTATTTCTGTTCTTGGTCTGAGTGTGTGTCCTTGTGTTGTCTATGGCACCCACGACACTGGGTATCCTAGTATGGGGCTGAGTGTGAAGCGTTTATTTATTTATTTATGTACCTACTGGTTTTACAATGTTAACGATAATATTATCTAATATCTTTAAACACGGTTCCGTTTTACTCTACCTACCATTGTTCTACCACGTGTTCCACTTTGTAGCCCCAGGACCCATCATCAGATCCTCATTGAATTTGAGTAGGATCAACGTTGCAAAATTCCTAACCTAATAAAATAAAACCATGAGTTGTTTTATAAAAAAACGGGCATGTGCGTGTCAGGCCACGGGCAATGTAAGGTTCCGAAGTAGTAAGTTTATCGACTATGACTCATACTTATGTTAACATAGCAGTGATAGTTTTCCTTGTAAATTCATCATATAAGTCCCCTATTTTTGAGAATTTTTTCACTTGTCTAACTCCAACCGTTTAGTCAACAGTTGGGGGGGACACTTGACTGTAACCAAAATTAGCACTTTAAAGCCAAACATTTTGCAAACGGACCCCTAATTCCAAAAATGGTCTTACAAGACCCATAATATTTTTGGAAGACCTTTTCAACGATACTCCACACTATAGGGTAGGCGATGAATAAAAAAATCATCCTCACGTTGCCTGTAGGGGAGGTACCCTGAAAAAAAATGTTTTTCAATATTTAATTCTACGATTCTGGAGTTTTAATAAATATGTATATCCATGCCAAATTACAGCTTTCTAGCAGTAAGGGTCTGGCCGCTTTGCTTCGGACAGACGGACGGACGGATGGACGGACAGACGGACAGACAGACAGACGGACAGACGGACGGACGGACGGACATGACGAAACTATAAGGATTCCGAATTTACTTCGGAATCCTAAAAGCGAATCTATGAACGAAAACTAAAATTTTACCTCTTATTCCTCGGGAAAAGGTCACAGGTACACATTTAACATTATCTTTGGGGTGTTTTTTTTGTAGTTTTCACACGTAATGGTACAAAACAAGCACGATAACTTTTAAGGTTTAGCAATTTTGATATATTTATCAATATATTGACGATAATATCAAGATTTTACCAGTTAAAAGTCAAATCACAGTATCAGCTGTATGCTGCAATGAATAGCAATTAACAAAGTGACGTCACACGCGCGCTCGGTTCTATTCGGGAATTGTCGGCGTGTTTTCGGTACTGGATTCAAAAACGTATTTTTGATTTGATGTAACTTTTAAATTATAGTGATTAAAAAAAAACTAAAATAACTTTGTTATAAAACTTATATATGAACTTTCCATTTATAACAAAAAAAAAATTTAGGAAACAACTCAATTATGTTGATTAGCAATGTACGCGTACTGGTGCCTTACCATGAACTCTAATAAAATGTGTCATGTTCAGGACAGGTCAGCTTGTAGCTAAAACCTGACAGGAGTGTATTTTGTACCATGAACGTTTACCGATGACCTGCAATGCTAGAGGCTTCTGTCCTGCATCTTAGTTTATGACATGCAAGGTACTTGATTTGTACTAATTATGTTCTGAAATAGAGCGTTTTATCGGTTTACCGGTTTTCAAATGAATGCGTAATATTGATGTTTTTAAAAGTTTAATATAACAATCTCAATTGAAGATTTTGAGTTTTGTTATAAATACTTAAGTGTTGTGATTTATTAACCTTTCGTTCTCTAAAATTACCAAAAAAAATATTGCTAAGTGATGCTTACATTTTTGAACGTAATCTTACACCACTTGACACTTGACACAGTGACATGTCTAAATGTCTAATAAAATGTGTGATTTAGGAGCGATAATTTAAAAAGCATAAGTGCAATTATTTTTTTTTAATTTTCCAAACAAATGAAATGTATTTATTTTGTGATGATGGTGTATTTGAAATTCGCCATGGCTGCATCCCGTTGTGTTTCATCATCATCAATGAAATAGCCGAAACAGGACAATAAATGTTACTTTCGGTGGGCTGTAATATTTTGACGTTAACTTAAGGCTAAGCCACTTTCTGATGTCAATACGTCAACAATCGCGTCATGGTACACGAATTGCAGGGCAGAAGATCATTTTTGAAGTCACGTGACCACTGTCCTGTTACGGTGACGTGGTCGCTGGCTGCCCTGTGTTTTAGCCAGGTCATGGTAGGATATAGCAGGACAGGCCAATTATCGGCTAATATTAACCTGTTTTAAGAGTTCATGGTAAGCCCCCTGGTACGTATTTTTCTCCCTAGAAGTCCTAGTCGATCGTGTACCTATATCTAGCGGCTATAGTCCCTCGTTGTAGGTGTTACCTACTGTTGTAGTTATGCCGATGCTGCGATGCTAACAGGTGGCGAGTAGTCGCTTGCTTGCATGTCACGCAGTTGTTGTGCGGTACGGACCGGCTATCGCCACTGTTGATCTTGCTGACCGAGACACTTGAATACTAATAACAACAACAATGCGTTACCTGATCAACTGTTTGTCAACAAACCGCATTGCAGGGGGAAAATGGATCGATTGTATCGAGGAAATAGTCGAATACATTTTATTGTTCCTTAGAAATAGACTGTCGTTGGTGCGTTACGAAACTTACGAACAAACAGACTTTGTTGTTTTTGCTTCGTTAGTTTGTTTTTGTCCTTGCAAGATTGATGAATCATTAAAACGCATATAACGTGTATGAATAAGCTTACAAAAATGTTAGACGATGTTGTCGGCCCTTCGGTAAAAGTCGTTATTTCCACCAAGAAAATCATTCTATTTACGCGAAATGCGTTGGCGTACGGGTTGTAGCAGTAGGTAATTCTGTCGCACACAAGAACGGAATGTTTGTTTAGAGGAGTCGCAAACAAACTCATTATTATTCCAAGAAGGCAAGCTCGTATACACAGTGCAATATAATCTTTATACTCATCGTTTATAGGGAATTCAACGATGAAGTATTGGATCGGTTTATGACGCCAAAAGTGAGTTCGCTGTTTGACTTGCAGTAAAATGAGGTTGATTACTATGGACCTGTTTTCATTAGACTACTTTATGTTTTGTGATTTTATCATAGTTTTACTTTCTCGAACCTAAGAAAAATTAAATCTCATGTTAGTGCATGTAGATTGCGCTAATTTACCCGAGTTAATGAAATTTATGAGTAACATAAAATAGACGTCCTTAAAGTAGTAAACATACATCTTAATGATTAACGGCTTCAAAGCGATCAGTCATATAAAGTTTAGAAAATAATATTTTTGTTTTTATACTTTTGATCGTTATTATTGTGAACATTTTCCCATGTTGTTAGAGACATTATTCGACAGTTTATGGGTGGCAGTTAAATATACCCGTCTCGGTTTGTCGTCACGAATAGAATTTTGGCACTGGCTGTCTGTGGTTGTGTAATTCATATATAAACCACTTGTAGAATTTAAACTATGTATTTGTCCACATTCTTGATGGTAGCTTAAAATTAGACGCTTATTTGTACAAAACGGATGCTATATTGAGCAATCACTATCGGTTTCATTTTTACTTTTATTTTTATGACTCGTTAAATGTCGTTCTTATTATTATGTACTTTTATAACAAAACTAGCTGACCGGGCAAACGTGGTTCTGCCAAAAATTTTTTAGGGGTAGGGGGATGAAAAATAAATATCCGATTCTCAACCCTAGCCGATATGCACGCAAAGATTCAAGAAAATCGGTCGAGCCGTTTCGGAGGAGTTCAACTTCTAACACCGTGACACGAGAATTTTATATATTAGACTAGCTGACCAGGTAAACGTTGTTCTGCCAAAAATTTTTAGGGGTAGGGGGATGAAAAATAGATGTTGTCCGATTCTCAACCCTAGCCGATATGCACGCAAAGATTCACGAAAATCGGTCGAGCCATTTCGGAGCAGTTCAACTTCTAACACCGTGACACGAGAATTTTATATATACAGGGTGTTTGGTAACGTCTTGGCAATACGTTAAGGGGATGTTGGGGAGGTCATTTGCAATCAAATTGCCTTTTATGACCCCTGTCCAAAAGTCAACAGTTTTCGAGTAATTCAATATTTTATGTTTTTTTCAAGAATATGCGAAATTCAACTTTGAAAATTGAAAAAAAATCACTAATGCATAAAATAGTATGTTTTTTATTTTTATCTGGTTGCTAACACTTTAATACATAATAATCAACCATTAGACGGTGAATTTTTTTTGCAATTTTTAAATCAGAGCTACAAATCTTTCAAATTTTCATACTTCAACCAAGGTTTCGTTAACTTTAATAGGTGATTTCTGCAAAAAAACCCAGAAGAACTTTATAGGCAGAACATTTTAAAAACATGTACAACTTATTAGCTATCTAACGAGATACAAAAAGTTACCAGATTATAAAAACTGAGTGAACAAAATGCAATAACTGCGAAAAAGACAAAATTATTTTTAAATGAAAAATAACAATGATTGTTTAGGATTTACATAATAATTTACGTAACTAGGTTAATTACACCAAGTAATCAAGACTAGAGTTCATTTTCAAAATGTGAGCCTGTATTTCTTACGCACATGCGCATTCTTTTCCTTAACTGAGATTTTATAACATTCGTTAGTATTAGTTATCGTATTTGTTGCGTTTATTATTTTGATTCTTAATTCCTCAAATGTTGGTATAAGTAATACATCGTATACTAGACTCTTCATGTGTCCCCAGACATCCATTGGAGTCAGATCTGGGCATCTTGCTGGCCAAGAAATCGGAACACCTCTGCCAATCCATCGATTTTGAAAATTGCCGTCTAACCATTAACGAACGGTGAGACTAACGATGACATACGGCTCCGAGACATGTTGTTTTACTGTGGCCCTAATCCACAAGTCACACAACGAGCTATGGAGAGGGTTATGCTCGGTATTTCTCCACGCGATCGCGTCAGTAGTGATGAAATCCGTAGATGAACAAGGATAATCGGCATGCCAAACAAATAAACCGGCTCAAGTGACAATGGGCTGGCCACATTGTTCAAAGGACCATTAACCGTTAGGGAAGAAAGTTCCTCGAATGAAGACCACGTCTCGGAAAAAAGAGCACGGGACGCCCCCCGACCAGGTGGACCGACGACCTTAACTACCACCGACAACCTTAACTTTTTGTATCTCGTTAGATAGCTAATAAGTTGTACATGTTTTTAAAATGTTCTGCCCATAAAGTTCTTCTGGGTTTTATTGCAGAAAACACCTATTAAAGTTAACGAAACCTTGGTTGAAGTATGAAAATTTGAAAGATTTGTAGCTCTGATTTAAAAATTGCTGAAAAAATTCACCGTCTAATGGTTGATTATTATGTACTAAAGTGTTAGCAACCAGATAAAAATAAAAAACATACTATTTTATGCAATAGTGTTTTTTTTTTCAAAGTTGAATTTCGCATAATCTTGAAAAAAACATAAAATATTGAATTACTCGAAAACGGTTGACTTTTGGACAGGGTTCATAATAGGCAATTTGGTTGCAAATGACCTCCCCTACATCCCCTTAACATATTGCCAAGACGTTACCAAACATCCTGTGTAAGATATTAAGGACAACAAATTTCACTGTTTGTTGTTCAGATTTCCTCACAGTAGTCAGTAAAAATAATTATTAATATAGTAAACAATTTGTGTGTACAATACATTGTATGGTATTAATTGTAAACGTCTAGACATATAGCGTTGTACGGATGTCACGCGCTAACCGTTGTACGGATTAAGATGAAACTCGGCAGTTCGGCACGCAGGTAGTCCATGTTCAGAAGCAGGACGAAAAAAAGAGAAGATCTTAACCCGGTTGTATTTTCCTCTAAGATGATTGGAACGGTAGGTATTCGTTTGTGATTTCGTTTTGTAAAGCCACTCATCCACGTGTAAAGCCGCGGGAGGAATCTAGTGTATACTTCTTTTGTAATATTATAGAGCAGAAGAGCTTGTTTGGTTGAACGTTACGGGACAGAACGGGACTACTAGTTCGAATTAAAAAAATATTTTAGTATTGGATAGTCCATTTATCGAGAAAGGCTATAGGCTAACATCATAATATATTGTAATTATTATTTTTTTCCTCAAATTAACGTGTGTGAAGCCGCGGGGCAGAGCTAGTAATAATGTAAAGGTTGTGTTACAATTTTAAAAATACATATTGACTCGTCGGAGGAGTAATTAGCGGAGTCGTCCTCGTTCTAAACGCACCTTGACCTCGTTGCGTTACTTTACGATCTATTATCCACCATAATACGTTTCTTTACGAACGTGTTCCGATCATGGCAGGTGGTGGCTTCGCGGAAGACAATAAAACCCAAATATTTAGCATCAACACGGCATTGATGTGCACACATTAATTTACCGTATTTTTAACTAATAAAAATGGCTGTGGAAACTGGAAACAGTGTTGCTGTTTGAGGCCTTTTTGTATTCCTTAATTAATGTAGCTATTATCGTATCGTTGCTCAGTTGTAGTAACTACTTTATTTGCGGTCATTGACATCTGAAGGTTGTAGTAAAATGTGTTGTGTATGTGTAGTATCAGAAATTCTTAGGTTATTTCATAAACCGAAGTATCTTGGTGGTATCGGACATACTCAATTGTTACGGATACTTACGTCACGGATACAATGGGTATGTATGGCTTCAACCCATTATCTAATGATCCAGTACAAGGCACGGGTGTTTTCTCATAAGTCATAATTGAGGAGGCCTAGAGTACTCCACCACGCTAACGTATGCTCGATCCAGTTGTATGTGTTGTTCAGTTGTATATCTGATTGTCTGTCATCGTTTATTCGAGCCCACGATCTTTGTAATTGGGTCGATATAGCGGCGTACGGTACCAATACTTATTTTGATTATCCATACCACAATTCGGAATCAATTTATCATGATGTCAAAATTGTGGCCGCATAGTGCTGACTGCAATATTTATTTTTTTGTCAATAAGTACACGGTAGTTTGCTACATTTACATCGCGTTACATTTTAAATAAATTAAATGTATACGATTTCTAACCGCAACCATGATTAATTGCTGATGCATTACCGACAATGAAAGGAACGTAGAGTAGTACCGAGTGTGTTGGCTCTAATGCAATATGTAGAAACATGTAGAGATGACAGACACTGAGATATGCGGATTGTTTACTTTTTTACTGTCCCTGTAAAAAAGAGTGCAAGAGAAGATTTAAAATATTATTTTTAAGGTAGATTTTTAAAACTAAGCTATTATTTTGAAATAATATTGTAGTTGCAATTCAGCCTGTATCATTTAATTTCTAAGAGTATAAAAAATTATTTCTTACCATCGAAGATCTGTTTAAAGAGGTATATCTTTCCACATAAAATACACAATTCACCCGTTACATAAAACACTTTACGTCCGCGATGTAATAAGTGTCTCGTTAATTTGGGCCCATCCCTAATGTTATGATTAACGTCGGTTGTCGCGGATCGTGATTGTGAAGTGCGAGAGCCACATGAACCATATTACCACTATCGTGGACAGCATCTTGGAGCCGTGTCAAATGGATGCTGACAAAACACTTTCGGTTTCTTTAGCGTCCACAACCGTTCAACAAAACCACACTCTTACCAATCCTAGAAAAGCTTGATGTGTATTGGTGCAGAAAAAAAGAGTAAAAGGAATAAAAGAAAAAGAGAAAGGACGAATAATGAAATGAGTGAAAAGGAGAGAATACTTTGACTTAGCGCGCGTATCATCTAGAATTCATCACTACTTATTATTAGGATTGTTGTCTTCTATTAGATTATTAATTTTATTGTATAAATAATACGGCTTTTGCTTTTGTATAAATAATACGGCTTTTGCTTTTGTTTTGTTCTAAATTCAAATAAACGATCATCAAGCTAAGAAAAATCAACGATAACCAGAGTATGCAACTCTCAATGCTCTTTCCCATTTGATATTCGAATTTATAATACGAGTATAGTGTGGCATTGAAGAGTTCTGTAGCGATTCCCCTTGCGCACATCGTAAATAAGTATGTCATTGTAGTAAAATTATATTTTTAACAACAGATTGACAGGCAGATACGACGGCGATGAGTTTTTACGATATATTGTCGGGGTAAGTGAAATAATAAAGATATACCTACTTACCGCATAAACGCACTAAAATTAATGAGGTTGAAGTAGACATAAAGATATAAAAAAACATTTATTATCATACAGTCGTATCGTCCTTAATATAAAGTTTCAAACACAACGTTATTTCTTATATTCCAGTTGACAGTTTTATTTAAAAGTGGCCCCGACTAAACTTTTATAAGTTTAATCCTGCGCATAAAATATAAAATTATTTACTCTACTTACCAAATAATCATCAATCTTACGTCTGTCCGCGTACTAACCCCAAAATTGATGGAGAACAAGTTTTCCGTATTATTTTTGTTTGACAGAGCTGTTTGTAATAAACTTCCTGTAAGTTTTGTTAGAGTAATGATGGTTGACATCAATAAATTCTGATAAAATTAAGTGCACACAAAATTTTGAGTTGCGCTTCAAATACATTCTTCAATTATAGATACATATCTTTAGGTTTCTTACATACTCGTATTCATTATTTATTCGTCAACTCAATACTCAGTATTGGCTGCATTTGCGATTTAAAAATGCATGTGAAATTATCTGAGATTAAGAGTGTGGACTAAGTGGGCAGAAGGCATTAGTGTCATTTGCTTCAAGTGATAAAAGTACTTAAAATAAATTAAAAAATAAAGAAAAAGCGCCTGCCATCAAAAAGCTATCATGATATAGCTTTTTGAAATCCTTATGGTAAGCTCTTTAATTTGATATGCATATTACATTGTTCGATTCATGTCTATTTCTAGATACTTCAAACAATGGCAGTTACAGCCACCATTTTTTTTAAAGTCATCTATCTAAGAACACTTGGGTTATCAAGACAAATCTAACGATACCTTTATTATATAAATTGGTCCAGCGGTTTGGAAGATACGAGGTAATAAAGAATATTACACGCGTACATACATACATGATACGCGCGAAAAACAACCCTTCCTTGGCAGTCGGGTAAATATTATCAATCTTTTTCAATACGAGGCTGACGTGGCTTAAACATTATAATTTGAAATAAATCGTGTAATATACGTTTTTAGGGTTCCGTAGCCAAATGGCAAAAAACGGAACCCTTATAAATTCGTAATGTCTGTCTGTCTGTCTGTCTGTCTGTCTGTCTGTCTGTCTGTCTGTCTGTCTGTCTGTCTGTCTGTCTGTCTGTCTGTCTGTCTGTCTGTCTGTCTGTCTGTCTGTCCGTCCGTCCGTCCGTCCGTATGTCACAGCCACTTTTCTCCGAAACTATAAGAACTATACTGTTGAAACTTGGTAAGTAGATGTATTCTGTAAACCGCGTTAAGATTGTCACACAAAAATAGAAAAAAAAAACAATAAATTTTGGAGATTCCCCATACATAGAACTGAAACTCAAAAATTTTTTTTCATCATACCCATACGTGTCTATCTATGGATAGGTCTTCAAAAATGATATTGAGGTTTCTAATATCATTTTTTTTCTAAATTGAATAGTTTGCGCGAGAGACACTTTCAAAGTGGTAAAATGTGTCCCCCCCCCTGTAACTTCTAAAATAAGAGAATGATAAAACTAAAAAAAATATATGATGTACATTACTATGAAAACTTCCAACGAAAATTGATTTGAACGAAATCTAGTAAGTAGTTTTTTTTAATACGTCATAAATCGTAAAACGCAAAAAACATCGATCAAAGTTACAACGAACTACAAGAACTTTTATATTATGTTACTTGCTGCTACGGAACCCTTCATGGGCGAGTCCGACTCGCACTTGGCCACTTTTAATTTTAAGGGTTAAGACAACTTCCTAGAGTTTAACCATGATAAATGTATTTTTTAACTTGAGGCTATGAATAGTTATTAATGTTGACCTTTCATAACCTCTTCACCGCTCACATTTAAATATGAAGTTTTAGCTAACTTCAAAACTAGTATTTAATTACTAAAAATAACAATGAGTTGCAATGCTGAAAGACGAAATTTGGACTCCCGTTACGAAACTTAACGTTATGAGCTGGTACTATACAGAATTGCAGCTTGTGAGCTTGTGTGAAATTAAAGAATCCCTTAAAAAATTAATAAAACTCAACAGGCATATTATGCAATAATTTGTTTGGTTTCTCGAATACAAAGTAGGACTAATATTTGTCTTTCATTTTTAGTGTACAATAAAGAGTTATTGTATTGTAATATTCTTCATAAAGATCAATATACATAATGGGAATATTTACTGAGCACAATGTCATTCAGAGCTCTGCTTGCTAGTGTCATTGCTATTCCACATTATTATGTTAAATTAAGTGTTCATGATTTTTAGAGGCCGGTGGGCGGATTGTTCTTAATAATCCTCATTTTGGCATACTCAAAGATCGGTCGCCACGCCATGCGCCACTGCCGCTGAGGCTATAATTCATGCAAGAGGATAATTTGCATGGAAATAGACACACCGACTGGTTGCCAATCTATTCACCGACGACAGCGGGCACGCCACTCGCTGAGTTATGTATCCAGTGTATTCATCGTAATTGAACGATTAACTATTATAACGCGGTGTCGATATATTTCTATACTGCATTGAATATATTAATGTACCTTGTACTGGATGTCGGATTTAGTTAATTGTTTTCTATTGGTTGCGATACTGTTATTCTTCCACCTTTCGCTCGAATGGTTTACACCAAACGCTAAGCTTCTATAAGGAGTGTTTTAACTGTGTCAGTGCTCGCATGCCTGCCGGAAATGCTGGTTTGTTTAGCTTGCAGATTTATTTCTGTACGGTGTCATCTCGGGGCGTCATCCTTTGCCACCGTCCCGGCTGGGCGAACGGGAATGCTTGGCGTTTCGTGACGCAAATTTCGCAACATCTACTAGATGAACCCGCCGATGGAAATACGGTGTAAATGTGTTTGTGAAATTGTTAATTTTCGAACGATATTCAGTTCACTTTCTAGATTCAAATTTTGATAGTGTACTGACATATTTATTTACCAACTGAAAGAGCATCTGCTGATCCGATTAGTTTTAGAATATTCAATATTATGTATTATGTTATATTAGAGGCATTTATATCCTGGTTGTTTGATTGATTAGGTATACATATACACATAAGGCAAAGTATATTCTATATGGCTCCAGGTATATATAATAAATTACCTAAAGACTTGCGTAATATATCAGAATTGGCAATTTTTAAGCAAAAGCTTCAAGATCTGCTTCTACTCAAATGTTATTACTCCATTTAAGAGTATTTAGAGAATACTCAGCTATAACATTCTTAATAATACACACACCGGCATATTTAGCGGAACACAAAAAAAAGGTCCATAATTAAAAAAATATGGTTTTATTTTAAAATCTACTTACTACAATTCTCTTGTTATTTAAAGTTTCATTTGTTTTACTTAAAATGAGATCACATTACGAACAGATTTTGCGAGTAAAGGCTATTTGAGAAAAATGGTACATTTTTGAACTTTACATGTAACCGGGAAAAGTGAAAATTAATATTAAAATAACAATTAATTAAATTAGAAAAATGGTGATTAATATCGCGCATTTCCTCCACGTGCTCTTATTAAAGTTTATACCCGTCTAGGCATACTGAGAATGATGTTATCGATGGTCTCCTGGGATAGTCTCCGCCATTCCTCAACTACGGCGATTCGCAGTTCACCCACGTTGGCAGGAGCTGGAATTCTGGACTTAACTTTTCTTTTCAGCAAGTCCCAAACGTGCTCTGTTGGGTTCATATCCGGTGATCTCGCCGGCCACTCCATAACAGTGATATTCATATCATTAAGATAAGCTTGAGTTACCCGAGCGGTATGCGGCCGAGCATTATCCTGCATAAAAACAAAATCGTCACCGATATATGGGGCAAACGGTACGACATTTTCTTCTAAAACTTCTCTGATATAGCGGTCTGCATTCAGACTCCCTCTGTCAATCACTACCAAGTCTGTGCGAGCTCCCAAACAAATGCCCACCCAAACCATTATTGATCCACCACCGTATGCAACTGTAGTTTCAAAATTTGTCTGAATGTATCGTTCTCCTTTGCGTCTGTATATTCTTTGCCTGCCGTCAATTTGATTTAAGAGAATTCTGCACTCATCACTAAACCATACCTTACTCCATTGGTCTGCGTTCCAAAGTCGATGTTCCTGAGCAAAAGTTAACCTGTTTCTACGATGATTTACCTCGAGCCTTGGAGTCTTGGCGGTCACAAATGAACCCAAACCAGCTTCTTTGAACCTTCTTCGTACCGTACGCTCACTTACGGTTACACCCCGTACTGCTTCTAACTCATGTCGGGCTTGGACGGCCGTCAAACGGGGGTTCCTACGTACACGAAGCCGAATGAAACGATCATCCCTACTCGAAGTGCGTCTTTTTCTGCTTTGTCCTGCTCGTCTCACATAAGTACCGGTCTCCCTGAACCGTTGGATACTGCGATGGATCGTTGAAACTGGTCTACGAAGATCTCTGGATATCACTGTGTAGGTTTGACCATTTCTTCGCATTTCGAGTGCCCTGGCAATCTCCGTTGGGGCTAAGTCAGGCATAATTCAGTCCTCAACTCCAGAAAGATACGCGATTAAAAAAAACTAACAAAAAACAGTATTTCAATGAAATTTTAAATCAAACTCAGAAGGAAGAAATACTCGAAGTTCGCTCCAAAAATGTACCATTTTTCACAAATAGCCTTTACTCGTAAAATCTGTTCTTAATGTGATCTCATTTTAAGTAAAACAAATGAAACTTTAAATAACAAAAGAAGTGTAGTAAGTAGATTTTAAAATAAAACAATATTTTTTTTAAATTATGGGCCTTTTTTCTGTGTTCCGCTAAATATGCCGTTGTGTATATATTCCCGATTACATTAATTATTTATATAATTTAGTTGGAGGTTGCCAAGTAATTATTAATTTTAAATTTTTATTAGAGTCTGATTTATGCGCGGTTCGTTTTTATTAGATTTATTAATTATATTTTAATAATAATTTTAATTTTTATCAAATGTTATTTTACGCCTTTAAGGCAGGACATAGCGATCAATTTGCTTATCTGAAACATCTGTTTATTACCATGTACCTATTGTCCACTATAGGCACTATAGTAATTTGATGGTGTTGTGGCTTTCTATAATACGTGTATCATTCCTCCACAATGGAGTGGTGTGATTGGTTGAAGTCTTATTAGCTTTGGATCCTGTTGAACTTTAACTCAGGTGCATGTACAGCATGTATGACCTTATAGAGAATGAATAGGCTTGCATCTAAGTTTTTATAACACAGCTGAGAGTAGCGTTTCAAGAAGGAAAAAGCTATAATTTTTGAAAAAAAAAAATATGTTTCTCGTTTTCGGTTTGATAATTTACAGGAAAAGTTATACGCCTATTTTGTATACTTGTATAGACGTAAAATATACTATATTTTTCGTACACTATTATATTGGTACTCTCTCCCACGCAAGTCCGGTTCGGACTGGATTGTTATTTTTGCGACGGCCCGGCGTGGATATGTATCGTAGACAAAGTAAAGCTAGCGTCGTTGGTCGCCCGATCGGCAGCTGAAACGCATGTCTTGCCGCGACGTCGCTGAACAAAATGCCAACTTGGGTCTCGTAATGCACATTAGTTAGGCCTGAGACCGCGTTCCTTGGTACACCGCCAGAATGACCGATCCTTTTGGCGTGTCGATACGCCGGTCAGACCACTTTGTAAGCGAAAATAATGCCAGTTCAGAGACTAACGAACTTCGCTTGTCTGACCTATAAACGACGCAGGTGATTTCTTAAGAGCCCACACTCTTCATTCGGACTTTGTTGTAGTTTTGGACAGTTCAGCAGTATGCTATCATTAATTTTAAGTTTTGACTAGCATTCATCGTGTCAAAAATACTGTGTAGTAATAGCTAGTAAATTACTGCGTTTGATGTAGTTACTCAAAATTTACACAGCGTCATCGGGCTTGTGTGCCCACACTGCTTGGCGGGGCTGTCAGATTTGTTTACCGCCTCTTACCATTATGACACATCAAATAATCTGGAAAACATTTCGTTATTTAAAACTGTCGTAGGTAGGTACAGTCGGCCGCAAAAGTAGCTTAACATTTTAGTACCTTGTCACATTACTTTTCTTGAATTTGTCATAGATGTTGCTAGGAAACCGTCGAAACAGTTACTATAACAAAGTACTAAAATGTTAAGCTACTTCTACGGCCGACTGTACCAAGTTGTTTCAGAGTAGAGCATAAAAATAGTAAATAGATATTCGGTCAAAAAGACCGGTGAAGAAGTAAAGTAAGTAGTAAAGCTTCAGTACCCAATAATATTCTTAATACGGGCCTACAGACAATATTGTATGCATCCGAACTAAATATACCTATTTATACGTCAAATAAGAAGTCTGGTGTCAATTGTCTGTAGCTGCATGATTAAATTGATTAAACACATTTACAGTTATTTTTAATACGCTTTTATTAGCTTCAGACGTATTTTAGTATGTATGTAACGGAATTTTTGAACATGATTTTGACCCCCTTAAAAACGTCGGATTAATTCGAAATTTGGCATACCTATTAAGGACCGATGACAATTCAATATTTAAAGAAAAAAAAGAAAGAAAGAAAGAAACCTAATTACACGCTTTATATTAGCTTTAAACGGTCAGATTTCTTTCAAACTTCGTATACCTACTAATCGAGGATCGATGACAATTCAATATTTAAAGAAAAAAAAAGAAAGAAAGAAAGGAAAAAAACCTAAATTTCATTTCAAAAAATCAAACTAAAAATGAAAAAATAAATAATAGTTTAAAAAAACTAAAAAATACGCTTTTATAGAAAATCCAACTAAAAAAAATACAAAATAAAATTGAATTAAGAATCCTGTAATTGTAATAAAAGCGTGGGGTGCATGGTGTCAATGAGCAGAAGGGATAATATTTTTAAAAACACCCCACGCTTTTATTACAATTACAGGATTCTTAATTCAATTTTATTTTCTATTTTTTTTTTAGTTGGATTTTCTATAAAAGCGTATTTTTTAGTTTTTTTAAACTATTATTTATTACACGGAAGTTCGTATTTCCCGAGAAATTATTAAATTGTCTTTGCTCGTAGGTATAATGTATATAGTCTTAAAACTTTCTCAACTTTAATGCCTAGTTTTTAGAGTTCCGAAAAAAATTAAAGAAATTTCTAGTTTCGTCATGTCCGTCCGTCCGTCTGGCCGAAGCAAAGCGCCGAGACCTTAAGACCCTAGAAAGCTGTAATTTGGCATGTAATCGTAGAATAAAATATTGAAAAACATTTTTTCAGGGTACCTCATCTACGGTAAAGTGAGAATGAATTTTTTATTCGTCGCGTACGCTATAGTGTAGGGTATCGTGGAAAAGGTCTTTCAAAAATAGTATGGGTCTCCTAAGACCATTTTTGGAATATATAGGTAATATTTGGCTTTAAAGTGCTAATTTTGGTTGGAGTCCAAGTGTCCCCCCCCCCCCCGTGCCGGCTAAACGATTGGAATTGGACAAGTGAAAATTCTCAACAATAGTTTATATTATCATGAATTTACAAGGAAAACTATCACGGCTATGTTAACATATGAAATTACAAATTCGTTGATAAATAAGTATAAAATTTTTGGAGTTTTAGTTCTACGGATAAATATAATTCCCGGAAGTGCATTTGTCATTAACAAAGGATTTTTTGGCAAAATATGACAAATTATTCCACAACCGCGGCGTCTCGTGTCGATGTGTAATTTGTTGTTTATCGATAGCAAAGGCCACGCGTGGGCAGCTGGGCGTACTTGACGTACCTGTCATACTTGTTTACCGTTTTTGACATACCTACCGTATTTTTGATTAAACTGATTAATTTCAATTAGGCTTTGAACGTGTTAGGGTCCTGACGGTAAAATATCGATTTAGATGATGTCATAATAAATCCGTTTCTACTTAAAAGCCCATTAAGATTTAAAAAACAATTAACATTAGTACTGTAAATGACGAGAAAATTAGCAGATGAAGCACCTGATGGTAAGGGCCGAACTACATTCACGGTCACCGCTGAGTAGTTAGTCCGGTTTTCTGGAGAATTGCATGAATTGCTTGCAGCGAATTACAATGCACACGCGCCTCCAAATGAAACAGTCCAGTAGTTCTGTAAGCTCACAAAATGAAAAAAGTCACACTTAATTCTGCGGTGAGATCAGAACAATAATTGCCATTGATCATGTTACAAATGTTTGACATGGAAAAATGAACTATATCTAAAATCATAGACCAGTTTCAGTAATGTGCGTGTGAGATATGAGATAGTACCGTAAGTATTATATTTGTGTAATTTCAGGGATGAATTTATTTCAAACCTTGCGCGGTGTGAGACCGTCAGACAACTTTAAAATATATTATTATATAATATTGGTCACAAGGGAACTAATCGCCAGGTGCTTCTCACAAAATTTATCGCACCGAAGTAATCCCACGAAATATTTTACGAAACGTTTTGATAGGCGTACGTAGCCCGTGCGGGCGGAATGCGTGCGTATGTAATCACGCGAGAACTTGGCGCCTTATATTGAAATTAGCGAAACAGAAATTATTCAACTGAAATTTTAATTAAATTGCTACTTTACAAGTACAATATCGTCGAGACACATCGACTGCTTATAATTTAATCTTTCTATTATTAATATAAATAGTCAACAAATTACAGGCCAGCAAACCTATGAGTAAGTAGCCCCCGGAGGACATCAATCAATCACTGGCCAAGCAAGGGCATCACCGATGCATTGCTTGCCAAGGAAAGAGAAGGGTATTTTAATGCAATATTTTCATGCATTTTAAGATTTTTCATGCAGTTTTTTACTCGTAGAGGTCGTAGACTTAGGCAATCATCAAATTTATACGAACTGTTTTATTATTATGAATTAATTATTTTAAATTACATTAATCTTATTTCTTAGCTTTTAGATTTTCAAGCCTGATTATTCTCTTGGCTCTGTGTGACATACATAATATTTATATTTTCTATACATGCATAATTAAGTGTAATGCACACTGTTCTCAAGCTCCTTGAAGCATTAGGTGTCCGCCACGGTCATTTCCTGTTTGGCAGTAACTGTAAATTGGTTGGACAGTGTGCAGAAACTTAAATCTCTATCCATTATTATGTACCTACTTTCATTTTGGCTGCACGGTCAATGTCGAAGTTTTATGTACCTACTACCTATATAGAAAAAATATTTAGATATGTTTTGTAGTAAAGTTGCTTTTAAAGAAACTTGCTTTTTGCTTGCTTATTTTTAAATAACTTTGATTCGTTGAACGTATTCAGATTCAGGTTTACATAAATGAGTCGGCCTGCCACACTTGATTTAGTTACTTTTTCGAACGGTTTCAGAATACCACAGAATAAACATTAGGTAAACAAATATGTTTTATTGTAACACCTTTTATACAAGAGCACTTTAATATAATGTAATATGTAACAACAATAACCTTAACACAAATTGATGCGGAGCGAACAGAAATAAAATGGAAGCAAACATTTTCCGGTATTAAAAGTATCCTAAATATTGGCTCGTTATAGAAGTTGTGGATATAAAAGATTAGTGTGAATAGCTAGATTGCCATGGACTGCAATGTCCAGTTGGCACCAGTGCTGGCAATTTACCGTATAGTCTTAAAAACATGTTGTGCTGCAATTACACACTATATTTACCCCGGTGCAGAAACAGTATCTGTTTCTGCCCAAACTCAGCTACTTGCCCAAAATACAAATAGTTTGGCTTTGTTTATGTGAAATTCGTTTCCGTTCGTTTGTATTGCTCTTGTTTCTATTCGCGCAACGGTATACGTGTAATAATTTTTCATTTTATATTTTCAGGTAATTAATCTTCACTTTATTTCTGGATGTTATTGTTTGGATATGCGGCAAATTGGCGGTGAGTTTATACGTAGAATAAGACAATTATATATATATATATATATACTTTTTGATAGAAATTAATAATTTTCACACTCGAAAAACTTCATAAATATATTTGTGATGAGAGTTTTCTATCGGTACACAAATGGTTTACGTGACGTGTTGTGACTTGTGACCTAGTATGTCAGCAACTCGTTAAAATGTAATGTAATAAAAAATACTTGTTACATTAGCATTTTCAATATTTAAAACATCTATAGTTAGGCAAAAAATTATTAATTGAGCATGTGTATCTTGTAAATATGTAAAATATTAATTTGTTATCTTTGACAATACAATGTTTTGATAAACAATAAAAATTGAAATAATTCATTTTTTTGGTTTTAACGGAATTATTATTTATGTGTTAAATGCCGCAAGAACCCAGTCAGGTTGATGACCTACACCAAATGTTGGGAAAACGCTGGATTTAAAAGCTACCAGAGACTTTCGTCCAGTTGACTTGAAAATTATAATAATTAGATAGTACCCTTTTATCGATCCGAACCACTTTATACATCGGCAGTAAAAGTTAATAACATCTTAAAAATCAAATAATATATTATACTGTTATGTCGTCGGCGTCTGACGCAATGTAGAACGTGTAGTAACTCACGTTTAAGTTTGTGTAATCTGTTTGCTCAGCACGAGCGCTCGAGCGGTCGATCTGGCGCCCGCCCACGCGTCAACCAAAAATCAGCTTTTTTCATGATTTAATGGACTCAGTTTAGAAAATACAAGATCGGAGACGTTCACGTATACACTTATATACGATCACTTTTATTCTCGGTTTATGAATACCCGTGGAATTGAACCATGAATATTCAATTCATACTAATTTTGTGTTTCATTTAATGAGTTACTCATTACTTGTTTTCGTTGGCTAGTAATCAAATTAATTATAATAATTGCTGGGTATACCTACATTTATGTCTTATTTTTAGTAAAATTTTGGTTTAGGAGAATAACTTACATTTTAATACATCTTACCACCTTTTATAAAAAAAAACTATTTTTTTTGTAAAGATGCGGCATATTTTGTGTCGGCTTGTTTTTCGCGTCTCAGAAATAGACTGGTCCACTACTTTGCTAAATAATAAGAAAAAGCTCTGGATTGGCCGTGTACGAAATGACCATCCTCATCAATCAGCTGCTTGGAACAAGTCCAAGATTTTTTCCACGATTAGGTTTAGTAGTTTTAGTTCAATAATTCGGCTAGCTCGCGTCGTCCTCCGTATATATAACGCACAACAAGTATTAACAACTTAACATTTATAAGAACAAGCTACCGCATATTATAAAGTTTTTGTCTTAATTAAAAAGTATTTTCGATTTTAGTGCCCTGAAAATTTCGAAAGCTGCTTAGAATGTTTTTATTTTATAACGCTACGTGTAGTGTGACGAGTGCGCATTTCTTTTTTATTTTGTAGTTGAAACAAACAGGTTTAGATATACCTAGTATGAGTAGTATGTATTTCGTTATCATTTTTATTCAAAACGTCAATAACTCTCCAGAATTGCCAGCACTCAGTTGCCAAGGAGCCACGTCATTAACGTCACAAAGCTCAGTGCGCCCTAGCGAAAGTGTCCGTTCTTCATAATTAGACTCGTTTTCTTGGTAAACTTATTGAACTCATACGTCGTCAGAGTAAACACTACAGGTGTTGGAAGACTGACCTATTTCTCAACTGTCCTGCGTTCTTAAATTCCGTTGGAGTTCCGCTCATTATTAGGATATTTTTAATCTTGTTTAAATATGAGTAATAATTGGTTACACGACAACTCACAAGAGATACCGGAGCATTCAATCCAAGTGCCTTTCCATATTCGACGGGTGCCAAGGGTCACCATCCTGTCACCCTGTATAGGGTAACGTATATGCCGTACAGTATAGTGAGTGTAAATGCCGTAAGATCAATCTGTAGAAAATGAGGTAACCTGAAAAAAATGTTTTTCAATATTTTATTATACGATTCTGGATTTTTATTAAATATGTATATCCATGCCAGATAACAACTTTCTATCACTAAGGGTCTCAGCGCTTTGCTTCGGACAGACGGACGGACATGACGAAACTATAAGGGTTCCGATTTTACTTCGAAACCCTAAAAAATATTATTGAACAATTAATATTATCTACCTATATATATTTTTTTATTACATACAAACATTTCCGTTAAAAGGCCCATTTTATGTTAAAGATAGAAATGTCATAGTTTCAAAACCGTTGGGAGTAGACAGTGATATTAACATTTTGGTAAATTAGATTTTTGGCTCGCATTTGAACTGAACGTGTGTCCATTATGATTTCTTTGGCCGGCTTGTTCCTAGTGAGCGAAGACGGCCGTTGAACTTTTGCTCCTTATTTAGATTATTATAGAAGTGGAGACGATGCAATCGGGCCGTGCCCGCTCTGCGAAACACGAATGATCACCCGGCTTCCGCAATCTGCGCCAGCTCTGTCCCTCATCTTTAGCCTGATTTCGATATATCAACATTATAAATTATTTTATCTTTAACTCCATGTGAAGTCGTCTAATCCGCACTTAGCTTTTGCAGTAAAATAATAACACTAACTAGCACTACGCTATACCTCATAGCCCCATACTAGGGTTCTCTGTCGTGGATGACAAGAACACCCAGAAGGAGAACAAAAATTCAAACTAATCATTCAAATTTCCGCCTCCTTTTTGGCACAGCAATCGGGCATGGTTTAACCATACCATCGCACGGATAAGACGAAGGGTGAGAAGAAGACCATTCCGTTTAATGCGGAATGGACTCCAAAGGACATGGGCATAGTAGTGGGACACAAATGGTAATAATGGTAAATGGAGGACTTTTTGAGACTTGGCAAAGGTTTGTAGTCATAGAAAAAAATCGTTCTAAATAAGTACTTTAAAATAATCGGTTGCAAAACCCACGGGCCACAACATCACTGTAGGCACTACACGCAATATTATGTAGACGTTGTTCAGAAATAGGCCCCCGGAAGCGTCCGAACGACCCGTTTGGTATTTGTTCAACGTTGACCTAAAACAGAGCTCGCTTTGCTCGTTTGTTATTCGCTTTGCCGCGTGGACTATTTGTCGCTATGACTTATATAACTTTACCCTTTACGTATCGCTTTTGGATTTTTTATATTGACTCCAGTAATAGACCTAACACGACTCTGTAATCGCAGCTGTTAATCGTATGAAATATGTAAAGGCTTAAAACATGTTTGTCCCGTGTAGCGTGGAGTCGTCACGCGGCACAATGCCAGGGCGTGCAGAACCGTACCACACGTAGGACATGACGAATGAATGGGAGACATCACGTGTGGCAACCATTAGGTTAACAGACGCCATCGAAATGTTACTACAATCATAACAATTCGCCGGGTGACATGTGTAATTAGTTACAAGATTTTATTCAAGGTTTCCTACGTATACACGAGGCTTGGATGTTTTGTTAATCGCGAAGTAATTTTTTGTGTAAGAGTTAAAGTCTTAAGATGTGACAAGACTTGCAACAAGTAATGTACACAAGAAAGTACATCACGTGTACAGTAACGAAAGACGATGGGTAATAAAGAAATTTTATGCAAATTGGAAAAGGACACTCATGTACCTCAATACCTTTAAACGAGCAATTCTATATAATCTGAGTCTAGGAAACGGCGCCAACGTTTTTCATGAAATTTAGTATTTAGCGGATTTCGGGGGCGATAAATCGATCTAGCTAGGTTTCATTTTTAGAAAATGTCGTTTTATCCGTGTTTTCAAGCAATGAAAAACTGCTACAATATCAATAGAATAGGAAATCGAGATGTCCCTAAACCAGGTGACCCCGGTTCGAGTCTAGATGTCTCCAGTCCGATTATTTTTGCTCGGTATTTTTTTGCAAATATTTTTATTATTATGTCAGTAAGATCAAAAAATATTATTCATATTTCATCAGTATGTAGGTAATTCTTATCTAAATATAATTTCCAAAAAACTCGATTTACCAAAAAAAAAAAAAAAAACCGAGCAAAGCTAGGTCATCCAGGTACTAATTATTATAATAAGACTGCGTTTTTTGTAGAGGAGGAATGTGCAGATCCATGCAACGACAGGTGGACTTAAAATTTTATGTAGGTACTTATAACCAATGGAAAGTCAAAATTCTTTGGCTGCATAATTAAATTGGCACTCAGTTAAGTACTTGCAGCGTTTGTGGCTAAACATTCGGTGTTGCCAAGGAAATTATTTTATTCATCGTCTATTTTGTATTCGTGATAAATACGAAATTCAATGTATGTAGGTATTGCCCGAGCTTTGTTTTGTTGCCAATGACAGTTTTTGATTTAATCTGCAGTCTTGAAAACTGTTCCTGTTGGAAATATGTGGTTGTGAAAAGATTAAAGCATTTTTCTAACATCAATATCTGTTCGTGTATAGTGTATACTATAATAATGTATTTCATGCCAAATATAACCATCAAAACATATTATTGTTTAGATTGGACTACAGAAACTGGGAAACATGCTCCCATCATTTTATGTCGGAGCGGCTAAATTATTTTATTTAAAAATCGAAAAACAATCGATGTACCAACTTGATATAAAACTTATTTATTAGAGAAATGGTTTAATGGTTTAAATTATAATAGGTACGTGTTACGACTCTAGTTATTGGCCGGGTTTCGAAAATAAAATATTACATTAAAAAAATGTTTAAACCGATTTCAAAAACAAAAACTACAAAAATTTATTCTGCTGTGAAAAATAACTATGAAAATATTGAACTTGTTGCTTATTGATTTAAATAAAAAATATAACTTGTGCTTACTACAGAAATGTTCAGGCTAAGCTCGAAATAACTAATTATTTCATTTGTTTGCTAAAATGCTAAAAAAGTTGAATCATCCTTACTGTCATTTCCCTCCCATTCGGATCTTGTCAATCAATAAAGTCATAAAAAGTTCAGTAAAAGACGTATCCCCCATATTATCATTTTACTACGAAATATCCAATCCTCTACTCGTGCATCGTTAAAACTTCAAGTACATCAGTACATTTGCGACATTGCGATCATACAATTTTATTAACTGTTTATTACCCAAATATATCATATCGTCATAAAGCGATGAACCAATGATATAAAAAGATATCATGGAGAACGTTCCGAGGAATCTTCAGTCCTCAAAGTGCAAAGTAGTTAGCCGTATTGGGGCGGCTTAGAATACTAACCCCAATCCCACGCCGGATGGGTGTCGTAAAAGGCGACTGAATCCGGCCCGCTGGTGGTAGGGCCCCTCGAGGGATTATATTGGTAATATTGATTTTAATTGTTAAATAATACCATTATTACTATTATTATTTCTCCATGGGGTTCGCCTGGATAGCTACCACCCTCGAGCATGAGTCAGCCGCCAAACGACTCGTCGCGTCGTGTTCCGGCTGGGGGCTTGAGAGCCAGTTCTTTCTTTCTTTCTTTTTCTTCTCTCTTTCTTGGCCAGCAACGCATCAGTGATACCTTTGGTGTTGCTGATGTTCATGGGCGACGATAGCCACTTACCATCAGGTGGATCGTCAGCTCGTTTGCCGGCTATATCCATAAAAAAAAAACAGGAGATGGGTTATCATAGTTAATAACATTTTTCTAATGGTGCGTCCTTTGCGAATGCGCCACGTGCGCGCTGCGCGCGAACCGCTCGCGATCTCTAATTTACCGTTACCCCATATTGATTCACTTGGTATTTATTTATTGAAATTTATAATAATTTTAACAATTTATATTTATAATAATTTATACAAATTCGGTATTTCATGGTAAAAAAGTAGATTTATAGATTTTTATGCCAAAGAAACATTCTCGTATTTCGACTCGCACTTGGTCATATATTTTTGCGTCAGCAGTTTGCGCCGACACACCCGTTAACGACTCATATTCTAAAATATTGATAGTGAAAACTTAAATGCGCGGGCGCACTGTGTCGTGTTGGTAGGTATTAATAAATTGTGTGTGGGATAGCTTTATTGTTACCCATCACCATAATATTCTTCTATTATATGTAATATTATTTATTCCTCAACTATTTCTCTCAGCGACGTAAATGCACAATTTTCTCTTGAATATCTAATAATATTTAATCGAAATATACCGAATATCTAATCTGTTCGTTTATTTTTAGGGGTAATTTATAAATCTTTCAACGTTTTTAAGGGGGTGAGTTGGAAGAACCCTAACGCCCCAACTCAGAGTCACTTAATGGTTATTTAAATCCTCCTTAGTACAGAATCACAAAAATTCACTCTCAAAGTCAGTTTACAGACAATTAAAGTTAAGTACTTATACAAATACCTTCACTTAATTATTTAATGTTGATTAACTTTGAAGTTTTTGAATGTCAAGTCAGATCAACCACTCATCATTGACATTGACAGTTAGCAGTACTGCCATAAATAAAATGGCGTAACCTCTTTTATTTTATTTTAAAGAAAAAAGCTACTTTGCAGTGTTTTTTATGTAACAAAAAAAACCGGTCAAGTGCGAGTCGGACTCGCCCATGAAGGGTTCCGTAGCAGCAAGTAACATAATATAAAAGTTCTTGTAGTTCGTTGTAACTTTGATCAATGTTTTTTGCGGTTTACGATTTATGACGTGTTAAAAAAAAAACTACTTACTAGATCTCATTCAAACCAATTTTCGTTGGAAGTTTGCTTGGTAATGTACATCATATATTTTTTTTAGTTTTATCATTCCCTTATTTTAGAAGTTACAGGGGGGGACACACACATTTTACCACTTTGGAAGTGTCTCTCGCGCAAACTATTCAGTTTAGAAAAAAATGATATTAGAAACCTCAATATCATTTTTAAAGACCTATCCATAGATACCCCACACGTATGGGTTTGATGAAAAAAACATTTTTGAGTTTCAGTTCTAAGTATGGGGAATCCCCAAAATTCATTGTTTTTTTCTATTTTTGTGTGAAAATCTTAATGCGGTTCACAGAATACATCTACTTACCAAGTTTCAACAGTATAGCTCTTATAGTTTCGGAAAAAAATGGCTGTGACATACGGACGGACAGACAGACAGACAGACAGACAGACAGACAGACAGACATGACGAATCTATAAGGGTTCCTTTTTTTGCCATTCGGCTACGGAACCCTAAAAACAGTAAACGAATTTCTTGTATATTCGAATAAATCATAGTTCTAAAAGCATTAAAATAAATATTATCTTTGATTTACTATCAACGTATTTTAACGTGTGGCTACACTAACACTCCATCGACATGATTTTATCGATAAGGTTATTTGACGTTGGTCCGATTAGGGTCAGTTAAAGTTGACAATATCACTCTAAGATGAACCGATTCACCATCTTCAAGCAGAGTCCTGAATAAGCTATTCGCCGGTTAAAGTGACGTTAAAGTGTCATTTTACATACACGAAATGTCAACTTAACCAACGAATAACTTACTTCGGACTTACTTGAAGATTGTGAAACAAGCCCTTAATATATTTAATGTCAATTAGTTATGTACTCCTTACGACTAAATAAACGAACCTTTCTGAGTTGGGGCGTATGAATCCAAAATATTAGTTATAGGGCCTCTTTCACCACCATCAAGTAAAGTCATAAGTAGTTACTTGCTAAATAACGTTAATCGGCAAGTAAAAGTCAAATTAACTTTTATCAGTTTCACAATATAAAACGTAGTTCCGAGTAACAACTTGGTGGTTAGTTGAATGATTTGTCATAATGCGTTCCAACATTCGGTCAATTTGTGTTTGCCAGATGTCAAACATGTGTCAAATCGGTTAAGTCATCAGTTAAGTGCCAGTCCGTCCGTCATTACTACAAAGGTTTTGTATAAGTTGGTGTTGTTAAAATTCGCAGGTTTCGATGTTTTTGTTTAAACCGATATTAAATTAATAAACATGGATATAATTTAAGAGAGAAAGAAGTGCTAACTTTACTCTGTAACAAAGACATATTTTAATATCCATTGTTTTAAAAAAAAAGTAATAAACAAGCGGAATCTAGCAAAAAAATCATTTTCAACAAAATCGGTAAAATAATCAACACGGATATTAAATAGACTAATTCTTGGTGTTCTTCGTGCAAATTTTTCGAAATCGTCTATTTGATTATCGATAAATGAAATAAGTAAATGTTTAATAATTTATTGTCAAATAAATATACTTATAAGGTTAGCTATAATAGTTTTTACTTCACTGCACGTACCGTTACACGACTTACTCGTCAATTAGACAAACTAATCGGCAGATCATGTTACAAGTAAGATACTGGCTACTTTATTTGACGGGTAGCGCTATTCATTGATTGTGAAATGCGTATGCATGGTTACTCGTCGCTTTAATCGGCATTTAGCCTACTCGGGACTTTACTTGATGGTGGTGAAAGAGGCCCTACTATCTATCTACTCACTACAAAGGAATATTTTTATTGATTAGTTAATCAAAATTTTTAAGTAAAAATTTCATGTTGCCAGTAAAATGTCCAGTTTATCCATTAAAAACCATAAAAAGTATATAATTAGAATCCTCTCGTGCTGGCAATATTCACCAATGATCGATGCCTTCATGGTAATTTACATTAAAGCACCTTTAAAATGTACACTCCGTTTTCTTAACATGCCAAAACACCGTTTCGTATGCCTTATGCATACGATATGAATCTTTCTGATGATCTACTGTAACGAGTAAATTCGAGTATGTGCGTATGTCGAGTCGTTGCGTAATCCGCCAATGATCACATTGTATGTACATTTATTGCGATTGGTGTAAGTGTAGTAATTCCGTGTGTTTTTACAGCTGCATTTCGCTATGGGCCAGTCTGGGTGTAGTTCTAACTGTATTCCGACGATAAACAGACGGCTGGTGTTGCGGACTCGCTGAAAACATCCTTTTACGTCATCAGCCCGTTATGGCCTCTGCTACGAATTGTTTTGCGTAAAGTTTTGTGTTTGTGGACATGAGATTTATTGCTCGAGATACTTTGTATTACAGTTGAGCGCAAATGTTGCTTCTCGGGGGCGTTTCAAGCAAATGGAATATTACAGTTTTATGACGTGACAGTAAATGCTCCAGGGTCTGCCTTTGCGGGTAATAGATCATTATAATATTACATTGTGCCATAAGTTTTGTGTTTTATATTCATTACAGAACAGGGAAACTGTAAAATGAGAATGTTTCATAATACTGATGTTTGTTAACATACGCTACAACCATCGCTGAAAACTTAATTTACTCGTTTAGAAATTGGCTAATGAATACATTTTAAGCTTACTGCTTTAGTACTGATAACAATGCATGTTTGTGATAAGCATGACCTGATACTACAATCAGGTCTGGCTCCAGAGGAGGGAACTCCTTGAAGATTAACAGCACATTTACATTTATTTTGCTTCAGTACATTGTCACTATAAAAGCGTGTATTTATTTTATAAACTATTAACTAGTTTTATTTGTGATCGAACACAAACAGGAAACATTTAAAAATTATTCCTTTACTATAAAAGCGTGCATTTAGTTGTTATACTATTAAGTTGTTTTATTTATGATAGAAGACAAACTGGCGAAAAATTATAAAAATTATTGCGGTAACAACCCTGCTAATAGTTTTGTATAAGATCGACAATGTACAAATATAGTTAGATCAGTTACAGTTCACTATTATTTGTATAGATTTCAGAACTAGCTCTCTTATTGCTGTACACAACCACATCTTCGTCTGTATAAATAAAATCTCATCAGTCGGCAACTGTCGAAGAAATCCGTGCAATATACACCTAGTTGGTGCTGGCGATTCATTCATCGACTTACAAAGTCAATTAAGATCCGAATTTAGACTTGAGCTGTAAGCCAAACTTTACGAGTTGTGTAAGTCAGCTCCACTGTTTATAGGGCTGGCGTAGGTGGATCCAGCTGGTCATGGAACTGTTGGATATCGTTTCGAGGTATTGTAGCGTTGTCGCGTTGATAGGAACAGATACATGTTGTTTATGATAGGAACTCTAAGGTCGTTAATGACATTTTAATACGAGTAGTATTAATCGGATACATTCACATGACTAGTCAGAGTGGTCAGTCAATAATTCAATAGATTTTTATTTGAAATCGAATTGTCTTGCGAAGAAATCGGTTCTAAATTAATTAAACAAAGATGCTCACTATCTACCAGATTTTATAATTTGATAATCCATAAAAATAATACTAAAGAAAATGCTGTGATTGATATTTTTTGGTCGTGCTCAGCACATATTAATCTGTCATATTAATGTAACCCTGGATGGAAACGAAACCGGTATTTATTATCAACTGAACTATAGGTGTGGTACGATATATGTCTGAGCTGTTCATCACGTACAAAATTGAGTAAATTACGTATCAGTTTGGTAGCCATGGAATACATAAATTAAAATAACTTTTAAATTAAAATTTTACGCATGATCGTCCCACTTTGGTAACTGACAGAATACTCCATTATCTTAAGGACAACTTGGATGGAAAGGGAGAATATTGTATCCGAATGAACTTTTTTAGTGGCCAGTAGGTAATTAATGTAGGGCAGCACTGTGATCTTTTAATTGGCCTTAAAATATTTTAAGATACCTGTGAGTAAGCGGCAAGAGATGCAGTTTTTACTTTTGCAATTGAGCGACAAGTGTGGCGACTGGCGGCAGAAACGTGTGGCATCGCGTGGCGGAACGGGGTCACTTCGCTCGCATGTTTTCAAGATTTGTCCCACAAATCATATTTAGCTTAGCGACGCTAGTTTATGTGCCTATGTTTTTCTTAAGCAGCTGCGAAATTATTTAAACAATACAATAGTGTATTATTTTGGATTTGGGAATCTGTTGTTAAATTCAACTTTGCAATTAGAACTCGTCACTTTATGTACCAATAATCCAGTTTAACTTGTTAATTTTTTAGTCCATGGCATCCAATAATATTAAATTAAAATAATAATAAAAAACCCCGACAGTATTATGAACACTAAGCATAGCTAAGAACACTCGATTAAGTCACGTTTCAAACAAAAAAAAAACTAGATCAAAATCGGTTCATCCGTTTGGGAGCTTCGATGCCACACAGATACACAGACACACATACACGTACGTCAAACTTATAACATCCCTCTTTTTTCGTCGGGGATTAAAAACAGCAGAAGCTCATTGTATGGAAGGGTTAATGTCATTTAAAGATGTTTTTAAGAAATTTTAGATGATTTTAAGGAACGAGCCTGTACGGTGTTTAAAATTATTATTCAACTAATCGACAAATGAATAGACAAGCCACCTAATTGTGAAATGGTCAACGTCAAAAAAAAAATCAGCTCACAAAAACAAATGTTCACAATCGAGAGCACCCATTAGACAGGCGGCTAAAGCTGCATTGTTAAATCAGAAAATATTTTTGAAAAGAAGACTAACTAAGAATTTGTATGGTGATCCTGTACTATTAGTACTATTAGTAGATTTAATTAACCGTTAGTGACTCTGAATTGGGGCGTAAAACATATAATATTTGCCAGCCAGGAAAGGTTATTGTAAAGAATAAAGATATGGCGAACTACCTATAAAAGTAATATTTTAGGGTATCATTAAACGTGAGTATACCTACTACATTGTGTTTACACTTATTTAAACAGTTGAAGCTTACTGCCCATGTGCTGTAAACAATCATACATGTGGCAATCTAAAATCGTATTTTCATCGATTAATGCTAAGCAATAGCGGATTTCCGGACTTTTGATTGCATTATATTATATTCTTAACAAAAAGTATATTAGGTGATGTGTAGTGGTAATGCAAATCAATGTTGACGTGTAGGTGGTAGTGGTAGCAGGTGGTAGCGCCCACACGGTCAGTGCCGCGTGCAGACCTGACGTCACCATCACCGTCGCAGCCTTCGACAATGGACCTTTGCTTCACGGAACTTGATAGTCTGTGAAGTAAATATATCCTACCTTTCTACTGAGAGGGAAAATTGGCCGAGCTGATTTTGTGTATTAGAGTACTATAACTAAAAAAAAACAAGGTTAAGATAGGTTACATTGAAGAGCCTCTCACAACGTCATAATAAAAAAGCTTCCCAACGTCCGTGGCCCATAATGTCTGACTTTATACAAATACAAGTGTTACTTAATTGATTCGTAACGTAACGCTATCACTTACTGTTTTTTAAGATTAATATTCCTGCAGTCTAAAAAAATTAAATGATGTAATGTGATAAAATGTTATAATAAGACATTACTGATTACGTATATTATAGTATAGTATATTTTTATTCTGGTCATAGAGAGGGTTATGATAATTTATTATAATTCTAAATAATCGTTAAATTTACATAACGTTATCAGAATTGGTATCCTTATGGTATGTTGACATTGTTAACTAATTAATATTAATTAACAATTTAACTAATGGGTAAATAAATAATCAATTTTCCTGTTGTTCGAGTTGCATAATTAGTATGGTTTGTATTAATTGTTATTTTATATTTTCTATCTACACATAATTGTTAACATAGACGTATTACATATAATACCCTCCAGCAACGCGTACTGGAACAACGTGGTGGACTAATACATTAGGCTTCCTCAAGAGGAGAGAGCGGTGCTCAGTAGTGGGCAATTAATTGGTGGAAGCCAGATATGTTGTAAAGAATTAAATAAAGCTAGGGACTGCTAGATGGTTTAGATACTAGGACTAATATATTGCTGACTCCGAGATCTACATTACAAATAATATTTTCGGTGCAAAAATATAATGATAATGATAATTATCTTGGATCGATAATATGTCAAAAAAATCTATGGTATTTGTAGTCTATACAGAAGAAATTACTAAAGAGTAGGTAGACAGAACAATAACATGAGCTGTTGTGCCAACCTCGTTTGCTCCGCATTTAAGATATTAAGAAGAAACGTGAACAGTGTCTCTCATTAAATCCCGAGCATATTTCGACGGCGACAAATTCGCGGAAAGCGTATTGAAAGATACACATTACAGATGAAAAATTCAAAAGTATGTCGAGTGGTAACGTGAAAAATAGACTTGGCATCGATAAAACTTGTATGCATATAAGTAAATGATTCGAAGGCCAGCGTGAGCGTGCGGATTTATTCAGTGCTATTCTAGAAACGAAGTGACTAAATGTAGTGACGGTCCATGTGACGTATTATACAAAACGATCTTCACGAGTTATGACGCGTGCATGGAAAAGCGCTAAAGGAAAAGCTGCGAGTTATGAATAAGACACGAGAAAGATATCCAAGAGTTATGACGCCCGTGACGTTTGACACCGATGTTGTTCCAAATCTTTGGGATAATAATTTTTAATAATATAAAATAAGAACTTGTCTAGTCGCTTTGTTTATTTTTAGCTCTTAATGAGACAGTATGTACTAATAGAATAAAATTGGCAGACCTGTTATTATTTGCTGTTGAGGAACGTGATCTTAATTATTAATTTTCTTTAATTGCTTTTGATATAATGTTGCCAGCGTCGATTGTTGTATCAGTATCGAGCCATGCAATAGGTACCCTTGACTTCTGTAATTCTTGCCGATAAAATGCTGCATAGCATGTTGAATATTGAAAGTTTTAATTGGCAATGGCACGAAGTACGTATACCCCTGCGGCGTCATAACTGGATACTTGCAGTGAGTCAGCAACGGAACGCACGTGCGCGAGTTTGTTTACAATATTGTATTCTGTAACGCGTTAAGAAGTGTTACACACATTATTAATGTGTTGCCGTGATGTAACGATTGTCAAGCCGAGGTCTGTTACTTTTCATCCAGTGTTGCCACTTTTTGAATGAACTTCGTGTACGCACATGCGTGATTGCGTTTTTCGGTGTCCGTGAACGGCGAAAGGTTACAAAAATGACTTTAGATTACAAAAATGACTTTAGTAGTTAGATAGATCCTAAACAAAATGTGACAAAATCGATGATTCAAAATATTAAAAACTTGTAATCGCCATCACTTTCAGTCAAAAAAATGTTTAGATTATTTAAATTGTCTTAACTTTCTTATTAATTTATGTTTTCGTCGAGCCATTTGTGAAATTAAAGGGCAACAAGCGCAGACAAGAATCGCTTTAATTTTATCAATGACCATGCACATTAACCCAGAATTGCACATTAATTCAGAAACAACTCTTGTCTTAGTAAGGACGCAATGCTAGGCAATGGTCGCTATTTTTCAGTGCGTTCGTTATGCCGAGTCTTCCACAGTTATCATTTAACTATTACTTGTCTGAGCGAGCGCATAGTGCTGTATACAACCCATTAATTGGTCCAATTGATGCGGCAAAATTTTCTATAGTTATTAGGCAGACAAAGATGGCGTTACAAAAAATCGAGTCTTTCGTTCTATTTTGTAATTTTTATAATATGCAAAAGCAACCCTATGCATTTGGTAAAATATGCCCAGCTATTTTAAATAATGAAAGATATTATTTTCAGCACAGACATCGGTTAGTTACGTTTTTATTATTAGGCATGTATGATTTGCAAACGATAATTTTCCTCTCAATAAACGAGATTCGAAAAAATAAATTTTGATGCAGAAATTTTGTTACTGAAAGCTCGGTATTCCATATTACCGCAGATTTACAGAGTTTTAGTAAGGTATAAAATTTCCATAATTCTTGTGAACCGACAGCTGTTTTATTTATCTTTCGTATTTTCGTCTTTATTGCGGAGTTTTCAACATTACGTAATGCTTGGAAGTAACAGCAATAACCTTTTCTCACTTTTCTCGTCGTTGGATATGTAGTTAAAAATATCCATGCAAATATGTACGTAATTCAGTGTTAGAGACTAAAGTATGTGAGCGCTCATTCTCCGACGGCTTATGTCAATTGGAAATGATTGCCTGGATTAGTATTACTTCGGGCGCGGTCGATACTTGGGTACCTTTACAAAGCCTTGCATGGATATCTCTATTACCTCTAGTAAGTCTTCATTACTGATGTGATGTGCTTCGGAGGACTGATGTGATCATTGCCTTATTTCGACAGCCTCGTCAAATTTAAGGCTTCAAGTGGAATACAAATTTCCGTCGTTTGGGTTGATCCACTAATTCCGCCAGCCATCTGAACTTGCGTGCTGGTGTAGCTCCAGATACCCTCAATTTTGAAAAGCTTATGACTTGCTAATAGTCTCAACCATTAGACATTAACCTTCTTAACGACAGCAAATACAATTAGAATTAGGTGTTTACGAATACTTTATGTATGTCTGTAAATATTGAAAAATCCTTTAATTTATGGAATACGGTAACTTATTGACCTACAACCTACAACATTCTAGTTTGTAGCGATGGTAAATGTTCACGCGGTTATTTCGTCGACTGCCTCGCCCAATGCTGCCATACCACCCATGTATTGTGTCGTACAAAATGTATTAGCATTCGTGAGCACTTCCGATGCCACCCACGACAGCTGTTAGGTTACAATTAAAGGCCTTGGTCTCATTGGAGATATTATGTCATTATATTTACAATGTAGTAATTTTCAAGGCGGTATATACAGTTCCGGTGTAAGGACCGTAAACTATCTCCGTCTATTGTAATAATATTATTATTATACTCAGCATCGCGTCACCGAAAGAAAATCCTTCATAGCGGTTGTTCTTCAAACTAAATATTGTATCAACAAAATTTGTAGTTATGATTAGTAAAGTACAAATGCGGAAGGCCATAAGGTTCTATCATGGCACGATTGCTTATAGCGAGGGGTGATCCAAAAGTAATGATAATCGGATATTTGTAGAGCATATAAAAATATGGAAAAAAATGTTTTTGCTCCCTTATATATCCACTAGTTCAGCATAAAAAAATCATATAAATAGGCCACGATTTCCGGGAGGTACATTCATTTGAATACGAACAGTCGGAGAGTAAACATCAAAATGGAAAAAAACGAAATCAGAGCTGTCATAAAGTACCTCTGTTTGAAAAAAATGTCTACCAAAGACATACACAGTGACCTACGGCCGGTCTCAATAATGTACTAACATTTAAAAAACTGTAGATAAAGCTACCATTAGTATGTTATCTGTCATATTTGTCAATTTTTGCGTCTCAATAACCTTCGGTGGATAGAAAATATCTACCGATGACATACCGTAGGTATGTTGGTCCATACAAAAATAAATACTTGCGTCTCAATAACGCTTTGACCGCTAACTGTTGGTAATAGAAGTTACCAATTATCGGAGTTTTTCATGTCGCTCGATTTCGACGGATAATTGGTAGATTTCTCGTATTGTAAAGAAAATTTATGAAAAAATCATGAATTTATTAATCAGTGATGAGTGATAATGAATTTTATGAAGCCTGTGTATTTGATTCCGCCTTTTTTAATACGGTACCAAGATCGTCGAAATTATCCTCGTATAAAATATATGACTGAATTGTGTGAATCCAATTTTGTTTATATACCTATATTCAGATTAAACATAATCTAAATTCTACTAACAAAAAATAACCGACTTCAAAATTACTCAAAAACTACTTATAAGATCTCATTCAAATTTAAGTGGGACCACATGACAAGCACCAGCTTTTGTTTAAAAAAAACAATCATCAAAATCGGTTCACCCAGTCGAAAGTTCTGAGGTAACAAACATAAAAAAAATACAGTCGAATTGAGAACCTCCTCTTTTTTTGAAGTCGGTTAAAAACGGCAGTGAATGAGAATTGAGGACAATTCCTATCTTTAAAGTTTTAGGTAAGTAGGTAGGTATTTTAATAAAACAAGAACACTAAGCTTTTTAAGTTAGATATATTTTGAAATTATAACAAAAAAATTTCGCCTTTTCAGAATGGTGTATCCCTGCTACATCAATAGCTATTGGCCTTATGTACTTCATCTTTTGTGAAAGGTCTGGACTTCATCTGCAAAGAAACTTCCTTTAGTACATTTGGCAACAATTTTTTTGTTTAAAAGCAAAAAAAAAGCAACAACCCATAACTGTCCCACTGCTGGGTTCCGGGTCTCTTCTCACAATGTGAGGGGTGTTAGGCCATATTCTACCACGCTGGCCAAGTGCAAATTGGTAGACTTCAACCACCTTTAAGAACTTTATGGAGAACTCTCCGGTGTGCTGGTTTCCTTACGATGTTTGTTGTTTTCCTTCACCGAAGCTAGTGATAATTAACTTCTAATACGCACATAATATTTGAAAATTATAGGTGCGTGCCAAGATTTGAACTCGGGCCCCGGACAAGTGGGAATAAACGCTTCGTTCGGGAGACCAACGTTCTAACCGCTAGGCTATCACTGCTACAATTACAACAATTTACAATTACTACAAATTTTTGTTTACTAAACATAATAATAATATATTTTATTTTATTTTATTAACAAATAAAGTCTATACTCACGGTAATTGTTGAACTGTTTCATTTATTTATAAAACTAATTAATATTGCTAAAATTATGAGAACATACACGTTGTTTATATTTTGGGTAACCAAACGACATAAACGAATGTCAAATGACAATAACATGTCATCGTTGTCTAGGAAACCTGTCAGTACTAAACGTCAAATGCTGCGTTTTGTTATTACTGAAGCATTGTTCCAGGTTACATTTATCATTATTTTATTAACTTCATCCGCGAAATTCACAATACATTTGGAACAAATTATCATTTTAATATTCAAATGAAATAAGTTTATAATCAAAAACACTGAGTTCCTTTTTATAATAAAAAGTATAAAAAAATATATTGTTATGCGAAAACTAAATTTTGAGAGGGACGTAAAAACCAGAGGCAGAAATGTCACTGAAATATTATCTACCGATGATCTTACTTTTGTTTGCTTACTTTTGATTTGAGAGACGGCAGTTGCCGGGAGATCAATCTTTACTTTTTATCTCTGTTATGTACCAGAGCTCAACTAATAGTATAATATTGAGACCGGCCGCTAGTGGAAACATTGGGGGACTCTGCTCCTCCATATTCGGCCAAGGAGTTCAAGCTGGGTAGAACATCCACAGAAGATGAACATCGCGAGGGACGCCCATCCACGTCCCTCAATGCGGAAAACGTTAAAAAAGTCGAAGATATCGTATTGGCAGATCGAAGAGTGACCATAAGGCATGTAACTGAGGTCACAGGGATCTCATATGGCAGTGTTCAAAGAATCTTTGCGAACGAACTGCATATGAAAAAGGTCTCTGCGCGTTGGGTGCCGAGAATGTTAACCGACGAGCAAAAGAAAAATCGAGTCGACATTTCGAGAGCGAATCTCGAGAACTTCCAGACGGATCAGGATTTTTTTTGTCTCGTTTCGTGACCATGGATGATACCTAGATCCATCATTTTGATCCGGAAACCGGAAACAACAGCCAATGACTTGGAAACGAGCCTCTTCCCGGACGCCGAAGAAATTCAAGGTGTCAAGTTCGGCAGGAAAGGTTATGGCGTCCGTTTCTTGGAACGCTGAAGGAATTATAATGGTGGAATACTTGGAAAAAGGAGCCACTATTACAGGCTCTTACTACGCAGACCAAATAAGAAGATTGCGGGAGGCTATCAAAGAAAAAAGACGAGGCAAACTCCGAGCTGGGGTGTTGTTTCACCAAGACAACGCACCTTCTCACAAAGCCGCCGTTGCGATGGCTGCCATTCAAGAAACGGGATTCGAATTGCTCGAACACCCACCCTATTCGCCAGACCTGGCTCCCAGTGACTTTTACCTCTTTCCTCGGCTCAAGGATTACCTCCGAGGCAAAAAATTTGACGACGATAGCGAGGTGATGACTGCTGTAGAGGCGTTTTTGGAGGGTCAAGACAAATAATTTTTTTCAAAGGGAATTATGGGTTTAGAAAAAAGATGGACTAAATGTATTGACTTGCTAGGAGACTATGTAGAGAAATAGATTTTTTTTTAGTTAAAATATTCTTATTTCATATTGATTATCATTACTTTTGGATCACCCTTAGTAGATTGCAGCTTACTTTTTAACCGTTATAAAAGCAGTTAACGTGCATGCATATGCACATTCCACTTGATGTTATGATGGATCATAAATCATAGATATGTGTAAGAAGTCAACTTTCAATAGGGCTAAATCGTAATTGAATTGATTGCTTTGAGGATCATGTGTGCTTGACTATCATCAAGATCCTCGTTGCAAATAACTTTAACAAAAAATAAAACGTGATGGCTATCCAATATTAAAATATACTTTTATTTGATGGCATATATTTTTATTTTAAAACACTGATATTCATATCGAACTAGATTATTAGGGGCCATCCATAAATTACGTCACACGTTAAAGGGGAGGGGGGAGGGGGTCGTTGTAGTGTGACTAGGGGTGGGAGGAGGTCCTAAATTTCGTGACGTTATTTGACGACATTACAAAATCGAATAATTGGTATGTATAGGTAAATATTAAAAAACAAGTAATGGAAATAAAACTTATTTCGGAACTGCTGTTTTAATTTCATATTTTCTAGGTGTAAAATTTCGTAATATGTGACGTCACACTAGGGGGGAGTTCTCACAAATGTGACCAGCTGTGACAAGGAGGGGGGGAGGGGTCAAAAAGTCATGAAATGAAATAGATGGCCCCTTATTACTGGTATTATTATTATCATCTCTGAAGCCTATCTGCCTAAGAGTTACCATCCTGTTGCTTGAGTCAGTCGCCCGATAACTCGTCTTGTTCCGGCTGGGAGCTTGAGAACCAAACCAATACTTTCTTTCTCGTATCTTCTCCATTCTTTCTTGGCCAGCAATGTACCGGTGATGCATCTGACGTTCCATGAGCCGATGACCAGTTACCATCATCATTCAGGTGGTTCTTCGCTCATAAATTATAGTAGTATAGCATAGATTGTAGTGTTCTATTGACCCTTGTCAGTGTGTGGTTGTTGAAATCCAATGTTTGTTGCAGAGAATAGTTCGTCGTGCGGCGGAGGCGGCGGGTCAGAGGGGCCAGAGGGGCGCGGGTCGTGGCGTGTGACGCTGGACCACGACCTGGTGGAGACGCTGAGCGCGATATACCCGGAGTGGTTCAAGCCGCAGCACCGGCCGCGCAGCCGTGCCGCCTCGCCGCCCACCCCGCGCACCCCGCGCACGCCGCGCACACCGGCCACACCGGCTGACGACGACACCTTCAGGTAATATGAGTGTTACACTTACCATCAGCCGACAAACGAGCTGACGATCCACCTGATCGCAAGTGGCTACCGTCGCCATAACATTACGTAGACATAAGTAAAACCAAAGGAATCACCGATGCCTTACCGACTACGAAAGAGAAGAGAGAGAAAGAAAGAACTGACTCCCAAGCTGCCAGCCGGAACACGACGAACCCTTTGGCGGCAGACTTAAGCATGAATGATAATGCTGTGGTTGTGAAGTGATTGTTGTCGAGCATATAAAGATAGGCGGGTTCCCCCATTTTCTTTTTGGTCGGCTTTGCTGCCCACAATCGGATGACTCTTCTGTGCTGTGATTATATTATATTGGTCGGTAGTTTTTGGTGCAGAATATTTTTCAATACAAGATCTCTAAAGAACTATTTTCTATTCATTTTGCTTTCATTACGTTCCTATTTCAACTTCATTTCTCAGTTCTTTGTCAGCCTTCAGGCTGATAATTATTATTACAAAACGATTCGACGATACGAACTCGATAACATAATCACGAGCCTATCCTATGAATGTTTTTGTCTTATAGAGATAAGTGAACCACATCTTTTGTGTTAATTTGACACATCTGTTACATGAGCCACCATGTGAAAAGTACTCAAGTGTACCAGGGCAGCAGATAGTGATAGGTGGTAATATTGCTCGCAGTTCTGGTGCGGAGGAAATGGCCGGCCGGCAGGCGAGCGGCAGCAGCGAGCCGCCGAGCTCGCCGCCGCGCGGCTCCCCGCCCAAGGTGGTCGTCGATGACAGCCCGCTGCAGCCAGCCATGGGCAAGCACAAGGAATGTAAGTTGATCATTGTACTGATGAAACTACTAACTACTAACAAGTAGGGCACTAAAAATTTCAAAATTCAACATTCTTCATTCATGTAGCTAGGTATCACAGATACACGTATGCACGTATTTTTTTAATCTACCAGCTTTTCGGAAAGGTACTTTGTCGTGGAGGAGAGGAAAAGCTGTAAAGAAGAGCTAGATATCCATGTCAGCGTTCAAATAATTAAGTCTTGATGGTCTTTCGGCTGCCTGTCTGTTTGTCTGTCACACGTCTCTTGCAACGTCTCTTGCTTCTAGAGGGAAAATTTAAAATGACATTCTGTTTCTTAGTGCCACAAAACCGCTAGTCAAGGAAACCTAGGAATCTCTCATTTCGGTTTTAAGCTAAGGGATTAATTTAAACTACATGCATGTAAAGCCGAACTGCGTCCTTTTAAAATCTGTTCTTAATTACAAAATAAATCTTGCCATCGGTGTTCACCCAGCTGGTCGATCCTAAGTGACGGAATCTTCAATGCAAGCTACCATGCAACGATACACCAGTTTTTGCGGCATAGCTGGTGGTTTCTTGAACTTGTATCATGTGTCATTCCTCTATAGTTAAAGGCATGTAGTATGAATTGTATTCATTGCCTGACATCATCGTAGCCCTTTTGTGTCCCGGTGTAAAGGATGCCAACATTTTACTAACAAAGCATGGCAAGTTGGCCTAATCGACAGGATCGAATGTATATCTTTAGTCTTCAATATGAATATAACAGTTTCTTATCCAAAGTAAAAAAGTATTCATATTTTTGTGAACAGATAAATATTATTCAGTCTGCCCAAATAAACGCTGAACGCTTACACTTATACACAGTAGGTTTTTATCTGTATCGCGCGTGGCATGGACATTTAACACATCACAATAAAACCCATGACTCCAATACAAATATTTATCTGTCACTGAATCGAACCCGGGACCCGTTCCTTCGCAGACAGGGCTAGTTTTTATTTATGCAGAATAAGTTAGTGCTTGACCGCAAAACCACCTGATGGTAAGCGGAAATGAAGTCGTGGATGGTAAAGCGCACTAACTTAGTAGAAGCCTATTCAGTATTCACTCTTGACTTGAAGATACAACAACAACACACACAACACTTGTTGGTTCAAATGATTTAGTTAGGCTGATATATTTTGTTGCTAACCAAATTGAATAACGATAAACCATTAATATCCTCTAATCTTAATACCCATGGCCTATTCTATACTCAAATGGTTCAGCAGTGTCATCACTTATCATACATTCCAGCGACCCGATTGCATACACTTATCTGTCACATAAATGTTTGTTCGCTGATACTGAGACGTTAGATTGGCGCAAAGCCTGTGTGCAGCGGAGAACTTTAGAAGACTGCTGGATGAATGGCTAGGTCATTTACTATTAGGTACCACCCTGAGCATACATGTCAAGATAGGAGAAAATAAAACTTCTACACTTAGTTCTATCTCAAGATGCGGTTATTATTGCGGTATGTATTATGAATTATACGGGCGGAAAAGTACCTCAGTGATATGTGACAAATTGCTCCTATGCTCATAAATAAAGTCCCTAGCCAGACATAAATAGGTAGAAGTAAAATTCCAATTAAGTCTGCTCACAAATATATTTTAGTCAGACATGTTAACAACACTAATAGTTTTTAGTCATAGAAATGATTAGTCTGAGAAATTGAAAACAGTCCAATGACGCATCTTGGGACTACCCACTTCACGTATATCAATATAATGTATGCAGATACATATATATGAATTAGTTTGAATAATTATTTATAAAGACATAATTTGTTTATCGTTATTATAGTATGCAATTTTACTTATTTTCGAGAAGGATTGATTCGTTATATTAGCGTTTTCAGTGTTGCGATCGGATTGCCCACTTCACGTGACGTCCCCATCAGAATGCAAACTAAAGTCTGTGCTTCCGGCCATTCTCGCGTCGCCGACGTCTGCAGTCACCGCCAATAAATAATCCGCTTCGTTGTCTTACGTTCTGCTGACTGAAATATTAAATTAAAATTAAATACTGTTGTCGGTCTTAAGTGATAATAGACTGAACTAAGCAAGAGCGAACGCGGTCGAGAGTGGATGGGCGACCGCTATTGGCAAAAATTTCTTGAGCGTTTCCGTGCTTCGGAGGGCACATAAAACCATCGATCCCGGTTGTTGTCGTAAGATAATAGTCGTTAAGCTATGTCGGAGGACCTTAGGCGGCAAAATGCCGGTACTTGGGTTGGCCAAAACCCCTCCACCGATCCGCATTGTAACTGTAGTAGCTTGGAGAATGCTGTAGGCCTCCTCGAGAGGAATGAGTCGTGCTCGTTTGTAGGCCATTAATAGGTAGAAGTATCTTTGTAAGATTCGGTTTGTCTGATGGATAAACTTCCCAGCCTATTGATCTTGCTATGGCACAAGCTTCTTCAAGTCATGTTCAAATCAATTTAATGATTTTTCGTGTATTATTTGTAATCGACTTTAATATAAGATTGCCTATTTAATTTGATGTATATGGGCTGTGGTAATTAGCACCAGGTAAATACAAGCTTACCTTCACGCATCATAAAAATTTTAGAATCTAGGTAATATTGACCAATTAGAGATAACAATTAATTAACCCTAGAACTACAAACATATTTTTATCACCTATAAACTACAAATTGGGGTAAATATTTACCCCACGGGATTTTTCGTCTTAAAATCGTTCTAAAAGCAGTAAACTTGACTTATGAGTTCTCGAATTTTTTATTTTATTTTATGCCCAAGAAAATGGTGAAGAGCAAATTCAATTTTATCAAGATTTAGTTGGTTAAAAAATATTTCAATAGCTATAAGTATTGAAAAACAGTCAAACCGTTATTTAACAAACAAAAATTTAAAACTATTTTTCTAAATAACCGATTTACAAATTTCCAACGGGATTTCAAAGGAGACACATAAGGCTTTAAGAAAAGATATACCATCAAGACGTTATGCTTGAAAAGTCTTATTTATTTGGGACTTTGAAAATTCAAACAAATTGAAACTCCGATCAATGAAAAAATCAAACAAATATCCATAAAATGTTGGTTTTCAAGAATGTATTTCTATGTGCAATATATTCCGCATTATGCATTGCCGAAAATATGGTGTCTAATGTTTTATTATAAAATAAGGTCATAATACGTGAATTAATTTTATTTTAACAAGAAAGAGAAAAATAACATTCATACACAAGACACTAACGGGAACTATAAACTGGGGTAGATATCAACCCCACACGAGCTTCAAGTCTACTCCGTCACAATAAACAAAAAAGTTATGGGTCTCTCGACCTTACCCTATTGTTAGAACCTTAAACTAAATTATGATATAGGCCTTTAGTATAGTAATTCAAAATTTACCTGGGGTAGATATCTACCCCTGTTTGTAGTTCTAGGGTTAAAAACGAACATTAACATAGTAATGTTCATAGTCATATGAGTGATGATGCATAAATACATTAATATTTGATTTGTTCAAATCAATTAAAACATATGTTATTTTTTTGTCAAGACGCAAACAAAAACACCAATTGGAAAGTTAGTCATCATAATTAATTCAAAACAACTGTTGAGCGAAATTAATTCTGTGCTGAGACGCCCAGTAACCCACAATATTCGGCCTAGTGGTAGTGAATGTTTCGTCTGTAATACGGTCGCGGCATAACACTAGTTTCCTTGTGCAGTGTTTATTTACGTTGGCCGATCGCCAGCCCGTCCGTCGCTCGGTGCTCGCGCGTCTCTCGCAAACAAGAATATCGCGCAACGCTCGCCTACGCTCGTCTCTATCTCACTCATCTCTCTACATCGATGTTATCCAATGTATCGATGCGTATCGATCACGTCGTCGTCCACCATACTTTATCCGTTACGTCAATATTCGTCACACGCCGTCATAGCGCTATAAGGGTCAACGCACATTTATTCGGCGTCATTCGCATTTCGCCGAATGATTTTGGTTACACTTATTCGGCTCGGCGAATGCGAACGGCTGCGTACGGCGCTGAATACGCTGCCGTAGAGAGTATATGTTCCTTGGTACGACGCCGTACGCGGCCGAACGATAAAACACATTTGTCGTCGTTTTCTACTTGTTTACCGCGAAAGCGAAATCGACGCCGAAAAGCCGAAAGGATGCGTACGCATCTCCATACAAAATCGTTGTTTACTATGGACAAAAGCCGAATGGAGCTGAATAAATGTGTTTTGACCCTAACTTGTCACACATGGAATGATAGCATTAGTAGCTCTATAGACCTACTACGTTATAACGTCATGTCTCTGATTTTCAGTATTTTTTTGTTCGTAAACAAACTTTTATCAGTTTTATCTGGGTTGATTGTATTAATTTCTATTTTTACAGCATTAAAGGTGAAGCTGATGATGCGGCGACCCTTCAACCAGTTGGTGGCTCAGGGTATCATGCCTCGTAAGTATACTTGTAATTATTTACGTTTAGAACATATTAGTAATCGTGTAAGTCACGATTTTGGGAAGGCGCCCGTCTCCACTGCGACCGTCGCAAATGGTGCGTGGGTGAAAGAATTTTATTTACGACCAGAACACTGCGGGTAATGAGAATTTTTAACTTGCCAATAGAATAGAAAAATGTTAACATTTATAGAGCACGGACAATATTAAAGTCAGTCGCAGAGTAATAATTTTTAACGAGGTATATTTAATCTTGTTACAGCTCGCAAAACGCCACCTGCTTATTTTGAACAATGCAAACAGTTGGAGAGAGCGAAAACTGGAGATTTGTTGAAAGCAAAAATACAACGGCGACCGGATCGCCAAGAACTTGAACGGAGACACATCTTAGAACAGGTTTTGAATAGATTTTTTTTTCGTTACTTATATTAATTAATTTTGATTAATTTCCGTGTTACTTACATTTTCAATGTTTTTCCAGGAGAGCCATGTCGATCCCAGCTTGGCGGAAAAGCAACGTATGTTGAAGAAGGCAAGGTTGGCAGATCAGCTCAATGATCAACTGTCGCACAGACCGGGTCCCTTAGAACTGATCAAGAAGAACATACTGCATACAGAAGAAAATATAGAAGAAGCTGTGAAAAGCGGCATTTTAGCATTTAAAGCGACCAGCGAAGGTGCGTCGGGTCGCCCGCAGCATCCATCCTCATACTGCGGCCCGCCGGAGGAAGTCTCGCCTTCCCCGTCACCCCCCTCGACACTTTCACCCGTCAGTGTCGCATCCCCGCCCCAACATCCGGCCCCGGGAAAAGATAAGAATCGAAAGAAAAGTAAACAAAAACAGCAGCCAAAGGCGCGATTTAAGTTCCACGAGTATAAAGGTCCTCCGAATGCTCAGAAAACTTCTTCGCCTCCAGGATCCGTGGAGACGCCCTACGAACTGCTTCTGCAGCAACAACAGCTGCTACTCCAACTAATGCTTCCCGCGTCTCCCGCGCCCTCGTCGGCATCTGTAGCGTCAGACTCCTCGGATGTGTACGCAGCACCGCCGCCGCCGCCACTACCTCCGACCACCATCACCTCCTCTTTGCCATCGTCCGCTCGTTTCGAGGACATGAAGGTTTCCGACCTACGGGCCGAATGTAAACGTCGCAACCTCCGAGTATCTGGGCCCAAGCCGCAACTCATCGACCGCTTGCGACCCTTCCTCGCTGAGATCCAAGAGGATATCCCGCGATCGCCCATGTCAATAGCATCGCCTGAGTTGAAGATCGAGTTCGAACCCCCGGAGGACATCGTCCAATCGCAGCGAAGACAAATCGAGGAGCTCGAAAGAAAGTTGGAAGCGTCGCGACAGCAGTTGGAGGCGGTGCGTAGGGAGGCGGCCGGCGCCGCTGCGAGCGATCAGAGCCGAAGACTTTTGCAAGCCCATCTTTGTTTTAATCAGTTACGCGCCCAACTGGACGCCCTGCAACAATCCCACGCACCGGCTCAGCCGGCGCCGCGTTACGTCATCGCCGCTCCGGACACGGCTCCCGACAGATTAGTGCGTCTTTTTACCGTCACATCGCCATCGACGAGCGGCGAAGTCACTACTGATGTAACGCCCGCGAAAACTGGCAATCCCGCGTACATCCTCAATGGGGTTAAAGTCGTGCCGATTGCAATTTTACCGACGCATTATGAACCCGAGCGGGTCGCTCCCGCGCCTCCCCCTCCCCCTCCACCGCCCCCGCCCATGCCCCCAGTTGTAACTCCGATGCATGATACTAACGAGGACAGCCAGATCATGGATGACGTTCTTGAGATTTTAGTCGAGAACGGAGAACTTCCACCCTCGGCGGTGGGAGACGTGAGTGCGACTCGGTCTCTCGATGCCGGCTATCTCACTGCTGGCTCCAGTGAATTTTCTCCTTCGGACGTCCTGGGCGAGGATATGCTAGGCGACTCGCACGTTAGAGATTCGTTAGCTGCGGACGAGTTGCAGAGGGAACTTAATGATATTCAAAATGAGATCATGAATCACGCAGACTTGCACGCGATCAATGATACGAGGCGATGCGACTCAACGGTGAACGACATGGATAACGATCTTACGGCACACTTGCTATCGGGAAATGATTTCCACACGGATTTCGGTAGCTCCGATTCGACAGCTAATAATAACTACGATTTCTTCGATAGACTACTAGCTGTCGACAGCGACGATAGAACGCATACGGATATGGATATCGGGGATGAAATCCCGGAAAGAATGAGCATGACACCGCTCACCAACGGTGATATATTAGATCACAATCGAACAGGATTCGAGGATATGGAAGATCTATCGCTTCCATCGTTCCAAAACGAGGATACGCGGCACGATACCTTCGCGGATCACCCGTGCGAAATCGATTTTAAGGAGTTCGGAATCGATTTGGGGTCGAACATGAATGTGGATAGCGATTGTTACGACTACATGGATACGGAGCGGATTCCGAATTTGTTCGGGCGAGGCCACGTGCCACAGTGCGACCCCCTGCTGGGAGGCCGGCTGTCCCGCCCGGCGCCGCGGCCCGCCCGCAAGCATTACTCCTGGGACAAGATAGAGTTCGACGCCACCTGACCCCATCTCGTCGCCCCGCAACATTAACACTCGGGTGTCGGTCGCCAACGAACGACCCTTCGATTATGATCTCTAAATATCCCGTTCCCGATTGAACTGAGTGATTCGGCTTGTTTGATTCGTAAGTGAACCTGATTTTCTACGAGTGAAAGTTCCAACTTTGTGTGAAAATTAGCCAGACTTAAATTTAAGCGAAAATCATATAGAAATATGCGTGTGGAGTGAGATAGAATAAATTAATCACGGAGCGCTACTGAGTAGTGGTTCGGATAACGTGCGCTAGTCTCTATTTAGTGTCGATCTTCCAGGTTGGTGACTATTAAGTGGGAAAATAGGAGTAAGTTCGAAAAACACAAAGTGTTAGAAAGTGAAGGACTGGATAAATGTAGTAGGTGTAAGGTACTTAATACTTGATACGAATCATTTGTATCGCTAGATATTAGTTAACTTATTTGTGTTTAACTAGTGAGTGTGAAGCGTTCGCACCAACATGTGCGCAGTAACATACTTGGCTCACATTATGTAATACATCCATTTTATTTACTGAGGTATATCTACTTATGTATATAATGAACGTATAATGTAATACTCAACATAGTTGTGGATTTCTGCATTCCGCCCGATGACTAAAACTTAGGGGAAAATTATCATAAGAATAGTTGTTTTTGTGGAGACACAAGCTAAAATATCGACAATCAGGTCACTTGTTGTGTGTGAACAAATGTTCTAATGTGACTCGTTTACCAGCCTGATTGGTGTCTGTTGCATGGATAGCTATTTCCCAGATCAAAATATGACATTCCAGTCTTGTTGAAGTGCAATATGTGGCACAAGAGCAAACTTGCCTCTCTCTTTCACACTCTCCCAAGTCATACATGTCTTAAGCATTCTCTTGAACCCTAGCCTTGTTTTCAATCCAGTATAATATTTAGCTTAAAACGAGAGAGAAAGGTGCATATTCACAAGCCATCGTCATGGGTGGGACCAGCTCGGGAACAATATTAGGTATGAATTCATTTAGTTAAAGTATGGAGCCGACTCCTTGCAATCAAACAATTGTGCAAACACTCGTCTTGATCACTCGGTAAATTGTACCTATAATGTCTTCCACACTTAATATGTAAGCCTGCAAGTTTTATTAAATTCGATATTGTTGTAGTGTAAAATATATTTACACGATGTTTCTTTTGTTGCTGTGTAACGATTTGTCTGCTGCAGTTGACAAATAACGAATAATAATAGGTAGGAACAAAACATTCTTTAAAAAATATCATTCCAGTGTATCGACTAAAGTTTAGGGTAGGCGCATCATTATTTATATTATAATTATGTTGGTGTAAACGTGCGGTGATTGCACAATTGTTTGCGCGCTTTATTATATAGTTATTTATTTTATTACCCTCGAGTACCTACAGGACTTCGCTCGGATTTATCCTTTAGTGTCGTGTGTTTTGCTAACGTCCGTGTACTTAGTGTATTGTGTTTTGCTTTAACATTGAACTGTTACAGACCTTAGTATCAGCGAATCGAAAGAAATATTGCCATTTTTTGCATTTATATTTAGTTAAATATTTGGATGCCTGTCATGACAACGATTGTGGCTCTGCTGCCTCACATGTGCCAATTTGATATCTCAAGATCCACATAATACAAATTTAAGGACAATATTTCCGTCGATTTGCAGCCGATACAAATGTAAACAAACCATTAACATCGTTTTGTAGGGTTTTCACCAACTGACATGAATTTGTATACCAAATGCGTTTTATTTAGACAAATTACTCATTAAGACAAAATAGTCCATTAAGTTAAAGGTTTCAAATCGCTTCTTGCAAATAAGCTTGTCATTGCAGTGTTTGAATGATGACAGTGTTATATAATTTTGTTTGTTTCCACATAGCTGAGTTTATAATTGCTATCGATCAATATGTATTTATTTAAGAATTCACAAATACCTTAATGAGTAGTTTGCCTAATTAAAACGCATTTGGTGTACAAATTCATGTCAGTTGGTAAAAAACCCTAGAAAACGATTTTAATGGTTTGTTTACATTTTATATCGGCTACAAATCGACCCTACTATAGGTATATATATTTCAGTTTTGTTTGTATATAGGATTTAATTTTTATATGCCTGTGGACTTGAGCGTTTATGTGGTGGAAATATGTGGTTGTACTTTAAAAATCGAGATACTTTTAAAGTACCTTCATGTAAGGTATGGTGCTATATTTTTATGTAACTTAATATTCATAATCAAATTTATAGATAAATATTGTCGTAACATCACACACTGTATTCTTATGTTATTGGAAAATTTAATTGTTGTTATAGTGAAAATCATACACATAAAGATGATTAAAAAATCCGCTAAAACTATATGTTATTAGTTTTACTTTGAATGTTTCGTCGTGGGTTCTACAGTCTCAATAAACGATAACAAAAATATAAATCTCATAACGTGATTTTATGGACATGGTCTTTGTCTGCCCTATGGTAGTGTGACCGTAGAACAGTGGCGTAGCGTGGGCTCCCGCCGCCCGAAAATTCAGCCGGACGTGGGGCCGACCGAAAATTCCCTCCCTAATGAACTTTGCCGCCCCCATATTGTTTAAAATATTTTTTTATTAGTTAAAAATGCACTATTCATGATTTTTTCATAACACAATTTACATTAAAAAAATATAAAATAATTAATTTTAATAAATATTTTTATTTTATTTAAAAATCGAGTGGCTTGCCGCCCGGGGCCAGGCCCCCCCCCCCACGCTACGCTACTGCCGTAGAATCCACAATTTATAATATCATATTGGGTAAAAGTGTGTTGTGCAAAATGTTCATAGTATCTAACTTAACAATAGACCATAATCGCCCTTGTTTGGGTATATAAAAATTTCAATATAATTAATTAACCATGAGTTTGCATCAAAAATATCACTTATGTTGTGAACAGTTGAGTAGGTACTAATATTGAGTAAATGCTAAATTTTGTTTGCTTCACTAAACTTTAAGTATTATTCCATTATCTAAGTAAATATAACAATACTCTTAGTTTAATTTAAATGAATTTTGTAATTGCTCATCCAAATTGTGTACCTATCCAATTTAGCCAAATATATAAGTTAATGTGTGGAACACAACCCACGGGAATCAAGGTTTTCCTGGCGCCGCACGTAGAGGCCTGGGGCGTTTAACAGCTTTGTATACTACTCTTCTCTTTTTTGAGAATTAGATTAAATATAATTAACAGGTATCAAGTGAGATTAATGTTTGGATAAAAATCTACTACTGTCTGCATATTTGTTATTATTGTTGTAATTATTGTAGGAGAGTTTTAATATTTGTTTTCTAAATAGTTTATGTTAATTTGAAGTGATACACTGTGCTGAATTTGAATCATTTTATCCTTACATTAAAATTAGATCTATGGATAAGGTTAACTGGCTTCGTTATATCGCTTGTTTACTTATAACTGCACCTATTAATCATAACTGTATGTATAACTCACTTAAATGAATAAATAAATGGTCACTTAGAATAGATAACAAGTAATGGCAGAGCCAAGTATACAATAAGTGTATTAAAATTTACCTTGTGATAACTGCAGAAGTCGGATAATATGTAGTGTATTTGGATAGTTTTTTACCTTGCCGTATAATGAAGCCTTGTAAATATTTACCAAGCCTTTATTAGTTTAAGAAAATATTGTTGAATAAAAAATGTTTTGAAACAATATTTGTGTTTTATTTCCGTAACATATAAGTTACCCCTGAGTTACCCATACATCACATCACATTATTATACCTAAAGTGACTATGAGAAGGGGGTTTGAATTTCTGTTGAAATTAAAGGGGCGGGATACAAATGCACCAACGAAATAAGGATTTAAAGAAAAAATAAATTATTTACTAACAATAGTATAGGTACAATTTGTTAGATAAATGAGAAGTGAACAGATTTTTATAGGTTTATTAACAGTTTAAATGTATTCTCATTATATCATGTATTGTAATTTTTGATTCGCGATTGAAGCAGTGAAATGTGGGTGTGTGTACTTGTACGAATAGAGAGTTGGTACTATGTGTGCTTCATTGAATTTGTTCATGGGATTACGTCAGTCTTTTTTTTAATTTTACATTATTAACATAAGTATGTAAAAATTAAACTTGAGAAAATTTCCTACAATTAGTTTCAACAATTTTTTTGTAAGAATAACAGTTTTGGCGTACGAGCGTCGCAAAATGTACTTCAAACGTTAGTTTAATATGTAACAGGTATATGTATTCAATCTGAGAGTTCATCGTTCAACAATTTCATCATGCGTTTCGGTTAAAAACTAATTTCTACATCACCTTGAGGTAGGTAGAGTGTGGAGCGTTTTTTTTATTGCGGTTTCCCCAACTATTTTTATAATATCATTGGGTTTCCCCAGTAGATCTAATTCACTTATAGCGTTCAGTTCTTAGAATTAGCGCAATCTTTTGTTTTGATGATACTGATGGCCGATGGGCTAGTCTTGAAAATTCATCGATCAAGCGATCGAGATATCAGAACAAAATTTCTTCTGCATAATTTGTGATGGAATTTCATGATCATGATCTCAACCAAAGTACTCTGTTACCCCATTTACACGCGCGCGCGAGCCACGAGACAATCCGCGAGACGCGCGCGTGCGCGCGCGTGTGAACAGGGCGCTCGCGGGCCAGACAGCGGCGCGTCTCGTGGCTCGCGGGCTCGCGGCGGGAGCGGTTTGTTAGGCGCGGCCAAAGGGGCTCGCGCGAGCGCTCGCGTGGTGTTCACACGCGCGTAGGGGGCGTGGCTTACGGACGCGCCACGAGACGATCCGCTACACGCGCGTGTAAATGAGCGGTGTGATCTCAACAATCTGATGATTTTTAACATTTTTTAATGCCTTGAGCAGGCACGAACAGACAGGTCACCTGATCACTGATATTATGTGATCAATGCCGCCAATGAATATTAACAACACCGGTGGCGTCAACAATCAACAATGCGTTTCGGGTCTTTTTGATTTCTTTTTATTTGTGAATTGTTACGACGTATCCGTCTTCAGGTACCTCTTCCAAGATTGGCATCCAGATGTATTATAATATCCTTGGTTAGACTATAATATCCTTGTCTGTGGCTCAATGCTGGCTTGTCAATCATGACATGACACTTGTCAATGTCAATAGTTTTGATGTATGTATTTTTTCTGTATATAACAAAGTACTCTGTGTTCATGCCTTCATGGCATCTTCATGGCAATTCATGCATTTTTAATAATTTTTATACATAAAAAATACGGCTTCTAATTTTGACCGGTTAGCATTTCTTAAAAAATAAATTACTGGTTCTTGTTCAACTAAGGGAAGTACAAATTATAGTTTAAAAGAAGCGTAAGAGGATAATATAGTAATGATATTGGCTGAAACTTTGTTGTTTGCACTAGCCCTAATCGATACTTGTGCTATTTTGTTTTTGTTAATATACTATATAATAACCTTATCGGATCTCGAGTGTGACTATTTAAATGCTCAAGAATGTTGTGATAAATTAAATTATTGGTTACTACCCAAATATATCGCTCACTCAGCCATAACTTTTTTGTTTCTGCTCCACGGTGAAGTGGTATTATTTATTGTCAACTTGCCTCTGTTTGTTTGGTTATCTTTTGAGTATTATACCATACCCCAAGGAAACCTAGGTGTATACGATCCAGTGGAGATACACAACCGAGGGCAGTTGAAGAAACATTTTCGTGATGTTGTAATTTATTTGGGATATTACTTGCTCTTCTTTTTTACTTACTTATACTGCTTTATTGTCGCGCTCCTGAAAGGGGAAGTCATACCTCGGAGCTCTGATGATCCGATAATAGTGACAGAAATTTAAGCAACAGAATGGTTGATAATCCTCCAGAAGTGTACTTTGGAGATGACGATGATGACAATGAGAGTGACAGTGAAGAAGAGGAAGATGATTCGGCTGTGGAAGACACGGATACTACGAGATGTGTCAAGTTGGAGTTGGATGAAAATATAGCTGCTCACAAAGAAAAACGGGAACTTCTGAGGGAAACGGATGTAGTATCGTGTAGTAACAATCTTGTGGAAAATGTTACATCAAACTACATTATTGCTAAACAGATCATCAGCAACCTGCCATGGCAGGAAAAAATGATGTGTGAAAATGTATGTAGTACGTGGCATTCTGCCGTGCAAGCATTGAGGAAGGAGCAAATGGGCCCAGAGGATTTTGTTATAAATTACCAATCTACATCCTTGAAATATGGAGCTACTTTCCTACAGTCCGGCTCCTTTTACACTGAACCTTTGGTTGTCATGATCTTTGCAAATACAACTGGGCTCACTTTGACCAGCAAGTGTGAAGCTATCACGCCCTGCCCTTGCAAGGAAGCATGTGAGAAGGAACATAGTTGTATGTATATTCTTGTTGAAGCAATTTCTTTGTTTGAACTAATAAAATATTTAGTGCCTTTTATTTGTTTACAGTGTTGGACTTATTGAACCATAAGGCGAATGCACCAAAGAATAATTTGCATGCTATAAAAGCAAACTATATATCATATGTTCCTCTTCCCAATTCTATAACATATGAACATACAATTTTGCACCTCAAAAACAAGCCATTTATTGGTGGCCTTTATATTCCGATGATCCCTGGAGTGGAATTCCATACCATCCATATAAAATCTAATCCAATACCAATTAAAGAAGCTTTTTATGATGTGGTTGATAATATTGCAGCAAAAAAGATTTTTAAGGGAATACTGGTGTATGTCACCGAGCGATATTTGTTACATACTGTGGAAGACATTGTATTTTTAAACTATTTCAAGGAAATGTAAGTAGTTTAAGTATTATTGTTTAAAACAAAAATTAAAACATTAATTCTAGCATCACAACTACCCATAACTTGCCCTTAACTTGACCCTGCTTGGGTCTTCTTTCACAGTATGAATTTCCAATTTAAGAGGCCAACATTGAAATTGAACAGCATTGTTATTGCTTTGTTTTTATTGTTATTCTTTTCATTGTTCTATTTTTTCAGTCAACCGGACATACCATATGCTCTAGGAGGCTGCATCATAGAGGACACAGTATTTGATGAAAATGATATTAATCTTATAATTGAAGGGGTGAATGATGGCACTGATTTTATGAGTGATAATTTACTATCTATTGGATTCTTTACAATTCCTAAAGACTCAAACAATGCAGATAATTTTGACATGTTTTCGTTGATCTTAGAATCTTCGGATTGGTGTAAACCTAAGATTCAACAATCTATAAATGAGGTGAGTTAAATCTCTGTATTTTTTTAATGCATAACCAAGTCTGATTCATCATCAGATCTATATTACATGTAATGATTGTGAAATTGCTAATACATAATTAATATTTTAATGATACAACCTACATTCCAGAGGTTCCAAGTTAATTTGATTTTTTTTAATACTTTATAAGTTAATGCTTGACTATAATCCCACCTGAATAAATAAATAAAATACAAAATAAAATAAATAAATACCTAATTGCCAAATCCAAATATTTTGACAGATAAAATATGTATATCCTCTACCTCTAGTCTTGGGTGTTTATTATAGTGTCTGTCATTTCTTCAGAATCCTAGATTTAGGATTTAAGTGAACAATTTTTTATAAAATTAACATTTTTGGTTTTCAGTTTGCAAAGCAAGTGCCCAAGTTTGAACATAGCGTAGCAATCAAACTATCATGTGTGGGTCGTGATTTGAAGCATAAGCTGGAACAAGATCTATTTCGTGCTGCGTTTCCAAATACAAGAATTATTGGGTGCTATGGAAATGGTGAATTAGGCCTCAACCGCCCTGCTAGGCCTGCTCCAGACCCCATCCCTAATGCAGCAAAACGACACAGGCGCGATCCCGGACCTCAATATGGGCTTATGTATTCATACTCCACAGTCTTTGTTTATATTGGCTGGGGTAAAATATTGTGGAATCCTTCAAAGTCATAAGTCCTATAATATTTTTAGTAAAATGTACAGTACGGCCGCTGTATCTTGGCGCGTCTGAACATAGGCTTTGCGAACTTCAGCCCATGTAAGACAGAGATGGCAACACGAACATGCTAACGTGTGACTGAGACACAATACACCGCGTATCGAGTATTGGCGAATTACGTTACTGCGCAGCCTTCTGCGCGAAGTTCAGACGCGCCAAGTTACAGCGGCCGAACTGTAATTCTGCAACTGAAATAGAAAATACGTACTCTCTGTATGTTTAAAATAAGGTTTTTAAAATCATTTTAATTAATTGTTATTACAATAACAGGTGTCTGGTATCTAGACTTGTAATATTAGATCACTAGTAATTTTTATTATTCAATAATGGTTTGTAAACCTGCATTTAGTAGGACAAAACTGTCAAGTCTCAGCTCAAATAAGATACAAAAACTATTATAATTTTACGACGGAAATTGATATACCAGTTTGATTATGTATTTAAGTGTACCTGAGTAAGATTTATATTATAATTCTTGATTGTCACTTACATAGTTTCTTGTAATGGTTGATTTTTAAAGTTAATATTTAACATTTTTATATTTTTTACTTGCTCTGAACAAGTGACCTTAGTTCCTTCAGTTACAAACAGTTAAGTAAACAAATAACGCAAATAAATAACAAAATTAGGATAGGTCAAATAGCTTTAAGGAAGGCAGCAAAGTATCTGCTTCTTTCAAAAGTTACATGTTATGTTAATTCACGTTTGTAATGTATTGTAGTATGTATTGTATTGGATATTTTTCGTTTCGGTTTGAATGGTTCGTGAGCCTTGTTATACGCAGAAGATTATGTATTATTTGTAGGCTTCTTACTGTCTGGCTCGCTCGTGAAGTTAATCTGTATTATGTATGTGTCGGTCGAATTTAAAGGTTATTCCTAGCAAAATTTCATGGGTCTTATCGAAGGAAGACGTTAAGAAGTCGGTCGATCCAAGTTGTTATTATTATACAGTCGATAACTTTTATCGGTAGTCTAGGGCACTCTAGGGCAGCTTCAAAAAAAGGCCGACGATTTTTGGCCATTAACGCCTCTTTCTAATCCCAGTGATCTGGATAAGGGGCCATTTATTAATTACGTAAGGACTGTTTTGCCTATTTTTGACCCCGCCTACCCCCATGTAAGGACACGTAAGATTTCCCGGACCTCTCTCCCCCTTCTTACGTAAGATTTTATCTAGTTTTAGAATGGAATTAAATGCGTTAAAATACACAATCTGAAAACGTGTTTTGGCAATATAATTACTTTTTAACAAAAAATTTACCTTAAATTTTTAACAAAAAATAACCACCAAAAAAAAAACTGAAAAGCGAAAAATAAAATAAATCATTTAGTATTATAAATGAGAATCCTAAATTAACAGTAAATAAATAATTTTGCGACAGTGCCAAACAAACAAGCAAAATTAATTACTTAAAGTTCATTTTATGAGGGCAGCGGCACGCGATGCACACGGCAACAGCAGCAGCGCGGCACACATCTTTTCACCGTTTGTTTTTTAGGGTTCCGTAGCCAAATGGCAAAAAACGGAACCCTTATAAATTCGTCATGTCTGTCTGTCTGTCTGTCCGTCCGTATGTCACAGCCACTTTTCTCCGAAACTATAAGAACTATACTGTTGAAACTTGGTCAGTAGATGTATATCGTAAACCGCGTAAAGATTTTCACACAAAAATTGAAAAAAAAAACAATAAATTTTGGGTTTTCCCCATACATAGAACTGAAACTCAAAATTTTTTTTTCATCAAACCTATACGTGTGGGGTATCTATGGATAGGTCTTCAAAAATGATATTGAGGTTTCTAATATCATTTTTTTCTAAATTGAATAGTTTGCGCGAGAGACACTTCCAAAGTGGTAAAATGTGTGTCCCCCCCCTGTAACTTCTAAAATAAGAGAATGATAAAACTAAAAAAAATATATGATGTACATTACCATGCAAACTTCCAACGAAAATTGATTTGAACGAGATCTAGTAAGTAGTTTTTTTTAATACGTCATAAATCGTAAACAGCAAAAAACATCGATCAAAGTTACAATGAAGTACAAGAACTTTTATATTATGTTACTTGCTGCTACGGAACCCTTCATGGGCGAGTCCGACTCGCACTTGGCGAATGACATGACGAATCTATAAGGGTTCCGTTTTTTGCCATTCGGCTACGGAACCCTAAAAAAGAATCATCGAAATCGGATAGTCCAGTACAAAGTTATTGGGGCAACGGGTAAAAATTCCGTGAGTGAATAATCAATCATCCCCTATTTTCGTACCTTTAAGGTGGGAATAAAATTTTCAAAAAAAATGGGACCAACTTTAAGACATACCCTATCCATTAAAAAGAGAATCATCAAAATCGGACCACCCTGTGCCGATTGCTTCGTGATCATAATATACAAAAAAATATAATAATATACGTGTCGAATTGAGAACCTCCTTTTTTTCGTCGGTTAAAAATATATATCACTTTGTTAAAAATCGCAATTTCTACTTATAAAATATTACGTAAGAATATCTTTAACTTCCCCCCGAAGTAAGGACAAGTATATAAAGATTTGGAGAACCCCTCCTCCCTCGGGATCATTACGTAATTAATGAATGGCCCATACGCTTCATGAATGTTTAATTGACCTCTTCGCCGCAAGTTTGGTATAAATGGGATCAAGTGAAAATAGGCCTGTGAAATAGGCAGAACACTTAGATTGTGAAGAGGTTTCGTATATCTAATATGTTCCACAATATCGTTTGTTTAAATTTACAAAAGGCCAATTTTGTTATTACTATGAGAAAAGATTCCATACAGGGGATAAGTTTAATACAAACAGATCTTTTTTGTCTTTATAGCCACGTTTAAGAACCTACTGGGGTGGCCCTGTCTGCATGCATTATCTGTCTAGTATACATACGTCTGTACTGCGTCTGTTTGAATTATGTAATAGTATCTATATAATATTATTATGTAGGTACATTACACATGTGGTTTAATTTATTATATAAATGTTGTAGCAATGTAACTAGTGTAACTTTGTCTTGTTACCTAATGCCCCTGCTACATTTGCGTTAACTTTAATGTTAACGGGTGCGTCAGAAACCGCCTTACTTAGCGCGTTAGGCCAGGCCTGGCGCACTCCGCACTTTTGTTGTACGTGCCGCGTTCGACGTGTCAGGCCAGTTTCAGAAGGGCTGCCACGCGCCGCCGCGCCGCGCTGGCCGTGTCATACATTCGTAATCTGTCACACAAAAAAAGACAACTCTGACTTTGTCAGAGAGGATAAGAGTTATGATTAGAAAGAGAGGCAACGTCTAGGTCTAGATGTCGTCTTTTGACGATTAGCGCTGTGCGGCCTAAATTGTGTCGGAGCAAGAGTCGCTATTTATTTAAATGATTTTGCGGAGTGACTTCTGTACCACTAGGTACTATTATATTCAATGGTCAGGCCGCAGATGTGGCCAACAGAATAAAAATCCTTTGATGTGTCCATAAAACCGCCATTGGAGTTATTACGTGTACCTAATAGCATTAGAACGGCCAGGTAACATTTCCCGTTGGCCACACCTGCGTTAGGTCATTCTTAACGCGTTTGGACGCTGGTATGACAGGGGCATAAAGATCAACATTAGGTTGGATCAACATTGGTAATGCATTTGGTGTTGCAGGTGGTTCGTCTGCTCGATTTTCATCTTCTCACATAAATAAATGTCTATTTAATTATTGTACGCAGGTGTCTAGCCAGGTTACCACATAATAATATTATTGTCAGTCGTTACTTTGTACTCTATTTACGATAAACTCTATGTACTATTTACAGTACTTTCTATTATGGTGTAGTGTAAGAATAAAATATTATAACATTCTGAAGTAAACATCTTTTGTTTTTAATTTCTAACACACTAGCAATATGGTTCATGCTCCAGTGATGGACAATGTTCCTCAAGTTTAAAATCCTGACAGTATTAAATTAAATGTGCAGAGATTTTTTTGTTTTTAAGAATTACATAATATAACATACAGGGTGTTATTAATGAAACTGTAGAATAGCGAAATATGCTTAAAGGTGTCTCGGGCCGATTTGAATAAAAACTGAAACTCCATTATTACATTTTTGAAAAATAAATATCAGGAAATTCCAGAAATTGATTCAGGAATACAAAGTCATCACGTATTATCTTGTTCTTTTTTTTTAAATCAATGTACACAAATACAGTAAATGAGCCAGGGTGGAAGTTTTTTTTTACAAAGATGCTGCTTATTACTAACAGAAATCTCTTCCTGCTAGGAATGGAATGATGTTTTTTCTCGAGTGTTACTTGCGAATTCGCTTAAGGCTATACTTAAGTTACTTTAATGAGAAAATAATAGCTAATACCCCGGATACTATCACCGATGCACCTATCATTCGAAGGTCAGAAAAAAGGAGCATATACTTAAGTTCTTAAAGCGAATTATGATAACAGTCCGTTACGGAAAAAAGTTAATGTGCAATATTAGTTCTCGGTTATATTAAGTTATTTTTACTGGTCTAGCAGCTAGGTATCTTTATAGTGGTATAGAAATTTCTTTAAAACGAAACCGGCGCGAACAACGGGTCTCTAACAATCAACAGCGTGTCTGTAGTCTGTAGCCGATCAGCGCACGAACGCCAATTTGTTTTTATGTATCAATGCACAGATTCGCGTGTGTAACAACCAGTCTACGAGTACAATACGACATGCGACGCTAATTTATAGCGTTATCAACGGTATCAATGGAAATCACGACATGGCCTTGGTTCCTTTGTAGCTCTACAGCCTGCTATTGTTATTTTAAACTGCAAATGGGGTTGTAGTTCACCTTATGTAAGTGCAGGTGGTTTATGCATTAATTAGTCTACGTACACCGATTGTCTACATAAGTACCTAACCTAAAATATTGACAAATAATTTAATTAGATATTGTCAATTTGTCACCCTTGTAGAAATTTTGACCTTTTACGTTTAAAATTTTTCAGAGAATCCCCTTATTCAATCTACTTTTTGTTTAGTCCATTAATGATTAGATTTTCTTCTACTTATAATTTTGAGTAGAAGTAAATTAAATGAAAAATGGAAAGGTAGTTTCTCCTTAAGTTTTTCTTGCTTATTATGAGACATGAAAGACCAATTTTATTGCCCTTGCTTTTGTGCAATTTCAAAAGGAAGGATACATAAACTCCGAAATTTTTTACACAAAATGTTCTTGATGCAATACAAGCAAATGGTAGCGTCATCTAAGTATCTCTATTTCTCTGTTTGAGACGCGTGAGAGCGTGAGACAATGTTGTCGCCTTGATTATTATGTAGGTACTGAGCATTGGACCAATTTGACCGATTAAGGTGTCACGTTTTGAGAGCGCCTTGGATCTGGATATGCAGTAATATATGAGTCAATGAGTCGAAGTTATTATTGCTAGGTCACGACTCACGCCTTCAGAGCACCTGTTTCAGTCTGAGAGATATAGGTTTACGCGCCTTACGCACTTCCATGTAAAATAAGTCCTAAAATTAATGGAATTATAATTGAGATAATTATTGTACTTAAACAATATGATAATATTATGGCTAGTTGACATAGTGGTATTTTTTAATCAACTCTCATTGCTATAATTGAATTTTATATTAATTTGTGAAATTAGATGTACTTACAAGGTATAATTTGTAAATACTAATTAATTCATTGAAGTCTTGAAATACTTACGATAGTGTATAAATAAATGAATATACTACTAGGCACTACTTACATATTAAGCCACGTATCTATCGGAAGTTACGTAAATCAACATAAAGTGACAGCAAGAGGTCACAGCTGAAAAGTGAAGAAGCAATCTATCTTGTATCTTCACACTTCATCCCCTAGCGGCTGAATGCTGGCTCAGTCGACAGCAGCTGCCATATCCACAGTCGCCGGGTCGTAGTGCTAGCTAGCGGACACGCGCGTCCGTTCTCTGCGTAAAGAAAGTCCGCGGACGTGAAGTTTAGACGCTAAAAATATAGTATTCACATATTCGGTGAGCCATGCCGTGAATTTCCGCTATAATGTTAATGTTATAATTAATATACTTTTTGTAGATGCTAATTTCCTTGATAAAAAAATAAGGTGCAAAGAAATTATCATTGTTACTACTAAAATTAAATACATACATACCTAAAGTTCTAAAAATATTCTATTTTAGATTTTTTATAAAAACATTTACGTCGTACGTCAATTTGCATCATTAAATTATTAAATAATATAATATGCGCTAATAAATTAAAATAATACAATTAAAATAAATTAATTAGTTCGCAAAATGTATTCCTGAAAGTCGTGAAATTTAATATTCTGCGAGTGTTAAAACAGCCGCAAGGCGTTTGTCGCAGGCGGACGTTGATTTATTGCAGTGCGTTTGTTGTAGAATTGGTTCTATGAACATTCTGCCGCCATTTAACAATGTATTTTATTGCTTGTAATTTTAACTAATTAAATAATTAACTGATTTTGTTATGACAATAATATAGTGTACCTTTTTTTTTCAAATATCTACCCAAGTTAAATGAATATAAAATGGAGTTTTTAAATAAAATATAACTTATTTAACAGGTTCGAAAGCGATTTTAAAGTTACTGTAAGCTTTGTTCTATATTACATTTCTATTAAATAAAATTAGTTCTATTTCGATTTATATCGGAAAATATAAAATTCAACACGGTAAACTATTGTTTGTTCTCAAAACCCATAAACAATAATATGAATTTTACCAATAAAAAAATAACCGACTTCAAAATAACTCAAAAACTACTCGTCAGATCTAGCTCAAATATAAGTGGTCCCACCACATGACGAGCACCAGCTTTCGATTAAAAAAGAATCATCAAACTCGGTTTACCCAGTCGAAAGTTCTGAGGTAAAAACATAAAAAAATACAGTCGAATTGAATACCTCCTCCTTTTTTGAAGTCGGTTAAAAATAGCTTACCTAATAGTAAATTAACAACAACAATAACAATAAAAATTTATTATTCTTGTTTCTAATTAGCGATATCATCTTTTTCAACATATCGACGCTCCGGGACATGAGGCTTAAAAAGGAAAATATGCATCGATTCTCAATCGCGTAATTAAAGTGAACTTTAAGTGCTAAAGACTGTACTCGTATGTTTTCCGTATTCAAATAAACATAAATCCCTATCGGGCGGCGACGGCTGCCAACTACGGAACGAAACATTCGAGATCAAGTGAAAGTTTGTTATAATTTTCTCCGTGTGGAACAACCGAATTGAAGTGAAAAGATAAAGAATCTGACACAATGGACCGGTTCCGGCAACGCAGGATTTCTGTTCCCAAGCGGTAAGTACGACAATAAAATACAGTTTAATATAAAAAAACCGTGTTCCTTTTTCCATTTATTTTCTGACTCATAAGTAACCAATAACGGACCAAATATCATTTCCTATCTCTATTCACTATTAAAAACTGTAAATCTTGAATACCTTGATACATAAACGCGTCTGTTACAGATTTTGCAAGTTTCTGAAAGATTTGATTAATGAATATCATATTCGCACAGTATAGATTTATTTCGCCATGATTAACATGTGTATTATCTAATCTCTTCGAACGAAACACCTCACATAATTATGATAGAACTTCACTTACAGGTAAGTTCGTTTAATCATTAATTATTACGGTATGCAGCTTTGTACTCAAGTTAAAAGGAAAATATTGTGATTTATGGCACAAAGTAAAAAAAAAGCATATAAAATTGAATTCGATACGCAAAATGATTAATTACACAAAATAAATAAAGATACATTCGTACAGCAGCGCTTCCCAGCCAGCGAGGCGGCGCGGCGGCTTCATTTAATCTATGAAGATTAAATTTTCAATTAATATTTTTGTCAACCGATAAATTGCGGAACATATTTTAATTTTGACAAGGTAATTATATTATTATTTTTATAGTATATAAAAGATAAAGAATAGTGTGATGAACTATCTTCAATTGAGACTGCTATCTATCGCACAGATGTTTAAAAAGTGCGATTCTGAATGGGAGATTTATAGGTAGGTATAATCAAATATTTTATTTATTCAGAATACAATATTTAGTACCTACACCTAACTGTATTATATCGTTGGACGTCACAAGGAGAATCAATTAATATTTTTACTTAGATATTATGTATCACACTAAATTAAACTGTCCGAAGAAATGGTCTATAGCGAATAACTTAAACTTAAACTGGAACATTAAATTTGAAGGGTATTTTAAAATGACTAAATAGCGACTTTATAGATACATTTGTAAGCATTGTTATATCGAACATAAAGCCGAATGTGTTAGGTTAAACGACCAACAATAATAAAATGGCATAGAAGATACAACAGGAGAATAAACAAATTCAAAGTCTACCATCTATCAAATGAGAAAAAATAGTTCACAGCGTCATAACAGGCAGTAAAGGTGTGATACTAAACGTAATTCTTTCTTTCTTTTTCTTCTCTCTTTCTTGGCCGGCAACGCATCAGTGATGCCTTTGATGTTGCTGATGTCCATGGGCGACGATAGCCACTTACCATCAGGTGGATCGTCAGCTCGTTTGCCGACTATTTCCATAAAAAAATTATACTTATTCGTAACAACGCAAATTAAGAACTAAGAAGTAACAGTAATGCACTGCACATTAGTGTCTAAGTTGGACGAGGCAGATTTCTCTAAGTACACGGTACAGTCTGATTCCCACCGGGGCGCGCACGACCTGAACGGATCGCAATTAGAACAAAACGGAAGAAAAATCTACGATTTAGTCAGTTCGAGATGCATTTCTCGGTTCGATTGTATCGATGTAAACAGTGATTTCCCCTACAAGGTGAATGACATTTCCCTACAACGCTGGTTTTTGTGGCAGATGTCTGTATACAAACCAGGGGCGTAGCTACCGCCGTATTAGCCGTATCTATTATACGGGGCCCCCAGCGTATAGGGGCCCCCACTAACACTCCCAAAAAAAAGCTCGCCAGCGGCCTAAGACCGCTACAGTTGGCACTTCTTTTATACAATATTTGACAGCTGACGTTGAGGGGGTCCCACAAAAAATATTGATATGGGGCCTCCTTAGGGCTAGCTACGCCACTTATATGTATAAACCGACGTCAAAAATTGCTGATGCTGATTGCCCGATATGTGGTTGTATGTTTGCGCATGCGCACCATTGTCAGCGAGCTGGGAGCGACTTCGTACTTCTTACTCTGTTCGTTGACACGGTTAAGACGATTGAGAATAATATGATTTACGTTAGATAAAATAAAACTAAAGGGGGCGTAGTCGAAGTAATATAAGCAACCTAGGTTACATTAGATGTAACTAACGCTACGTTATTTGGCATTCGGATCATCTCTCCTACTAAACTAATTTTGACTGAAATAGGTGAGGCTAAGTAGATATTTCTTGTGAAATCTTATTCACGGTCTAGTTATAACACTGTTGATCGGCATTCAGCTAAAATTTGTCCACGATCGCCTACTTGCACGAGAGACGCGGCGCTGCATCAAAGTGCTTGTCGCGTATTTCCGCGGTTTCGTTCCGCAGAAAAAGTAATTCATATTCTGTAACTTGTTCAATTTAACATTTGTATGTTCTTTTATATCTGTTATAACGTTTGTGTTTCTAGTACGTACTCACTGTTTCTCTTTTACACATTCACAAATAGGACTCTATTCCACGTCTTAATACCTACTGTTAATTGTAGACCAAAGAGAAAAACTAAATTATTACAAGTGTGTCAATGAGATATACGGGACTGAAATAAAAAGTTTTTACCATAAATGTTATTAGCGGCATACTAATGCAAAGGGTTTATTTGCTTAATTGAGAACGCGACTACCTTCACTGTATTGCATAAGTGTCGATCAGAGAAATGAAAGAAGAGTATTTCAAAGAATTTGACCCCATTTGAAGGCTTCAACAAAGAAAGGAAGTTAAACCAAACTCTTTATTTTTGGACTAGAATATCTGTGTTTATTTGTTAGTTATGCCAATCTAATCTATAATGTATTGTATATTAAAGTAAAGGGGGACAACTTTATTAGGCTAGGAACCAGGTGTAGGTCAATGCCCACTGGTCGCAAGCCTTGCATACTTAGTCGTCAACTGATCGCTAACAGTTAGACGCCACGCATCACTTCCTACCCTCGCTGTTGCCATCGGCATCCTCCAATCATTACCCTTAAGCAATGAGCGTAACTGTCTGTTGGGTTTTCAATATAATTTATAAATACATTTACAGTTTGATGAATAATTTTCCGATTGCTAGATAATTTCAATCGGAATATTATTACTTACTAGTAACTGCCCTCGCTTACCTTCGAGAAAAAGATAATAATGTCGTTACCTCAAGTTGGCTATAATACATCAGATTGCATTCAATACGGTTAAGCCGTTTCTGAGATTAGCCGAAAGTAAGTATAAGATAAAATGATGATTTAATGATATGATATATCTAATGATAACTTAGTGAACACCACAATCCCACCTGATGGTAAGTAGAGATTTCGTCTCTTGTGATGAAGCGTATAAGTTGGTAGGTAACAGCTTATAACAACCCAGATAATGGTGAACCTAGAATTTTTTTGGTAACAAGTCTTGAAGTTTTAACTTATAATAAAATAAGTGAGGTGAAGAATAAGCACCTTCGAAATAGTAACGTAATCTCTTTGACAAGGTCTTGTAAAGACAAGTCAGACAAACATAACAGCATTGATCTCTCTATTAATCTATTGCATCGTTATTGTTACTAGATAAGATACAATTCTATCATCAAAGATTTGTCGCTGTATGACTGTCTATAAATTGTCGAATCACCTGCCAGGTATTTGTCATTGAAAACTCAGTCGTAAGAGCAAATCAAAATATAGTTTAATTATCAATAGCCAAGTCTCTACTTATTCCCAGAGGTTGCAAGCAAGCGTAAAAAATATGTAAGTACTTAAATACGTGTTGTCAGGTGGGAGTCGGTATTTAAATTATTTGAATTAATTATTTTACCGCCACTGCTATACTTGTTCTATTTTGTTAACGTTTTAGTGACTGCAAACCTTTTTAAATTATTTTTTATTACACTGAATCGAATGTTTATATAATGAGTTCAATTGTAATTCAGCAGTCATTATCAAATAAATCTATTTTTTCGTAGTCTGGTATTTAATCGTATTTTCAGAATTGGTAAAACTGGTGGCTCGTTAATAAGGATATGACGTGTAAAAATTTTAAACAAATTGTATAAACTCATGAAATCATCGTTATTACGAAGATTATAGCCGAATATTAAAGCCGATGATAATTTTCATAATAATGACTAATCTACTTTTATATGAAAAGCCTATTTTAGCCGTATTGGGGCGGCTTAGAACACTAACCCCAATTCCACGCTGGATGGGTGTCGTAAAAGGCGACTAAATCCGGCCCGCTGGTGGTAGACCCTTGGAGGGATTATATTGGTAATATTGATTTTAATTTTTAATTAATACCATTATTACTATTATTATTTCTCCATAGGGTTCGCCTGGATAGCTACCACCCTTGAGCATGAGTCGACCGCCAAACGACTCGTCGTGTTCCGGCTGGGGGCTTGAGAGCCAGTTCTTTCTTTTTTTCTTTTTCTTCTCTCTTTCTTGGCCGGCAACGCATCAGTGATGCTTTTGGTGTTGCTGGTGTCCATGGGCGACGAAAGTCACTTACCATCAAGTGGATCGTCAGCTCGTTTGCCGTCTATTTCCATAAAAAAAATATGAGTGTGATATAATGTTTCTATAACTACCTTACTGCTACAGGCTACTATCTATTGTCTTTAACTGTGAATAAAAAATTCTCCTAGGGAGTTTCTTTTCGCTCCATTTCCGGGACCACTAACGGTAGAGATGTGGTGAAGCGATGGCGTAACTAGCCTTTTAAAAAATGTTTAAGCAACCAACTCCTAATAAAATTTCAATTCATTTAAAGCAAATCGGCGCCACAAGCCCTCAAACCCGAACAGTTTGTCATCTCTCGTCCATTCTGTAAACACTACTTTCAATCCAGCTTAATGATAGTATTTCTCGTCTTTGCGTCAACCTTCTTCGGGCTTCGGTCGTTCTCGAAGCGATAATGACGTACGCATGCGTAATTATTGGTTAAATACGAATACTTTGAGATGCAGAGCGCGTGTCTGAAGGTTCGGAAGTATGGCACCGGGCCACTGTCAAGTCACGCTTTTAGTACTAATTTTAACTTCATGCTTATTAATGGCTCATTCCGACGATAAATTCTAGTGCGAAGTATAATTTACATTTTAAGAGAAACTTTTAAGAGTGTTACTTTCTTAATGTTACCATTGTCCTATTGTTATTGTGTTATTGTCTTTATTTACCTTAACGAGTTGTTTGTATCTATTCTAAAAGTAATAAGTAGGAGTCCATTGATTTATGATATTATTGTACATATTGATTTTTAATTTTAACCGACTTTAAAAAAGGAGGAGATATTCAGTTCGACTGTATTTTTCTATGTTTGTTACCTCAGAACTTTCGACTGGGTGAACCGATTTTGATGATTCTATTTTTAATCGAAAGCTGGTGCTTGTCATGTAGTCCCACTTAAATTTGAGCGAGATCTGACAAGTCATTTTTGAGTTATTTTGAAGTAAAGTCGTAGATTTTCTCTCGTTTTTAAATTCATTAATATTTAACAGTAAAATCATACTATCTATATTTAAAAGACAACGGGTAACGTCGCGATAAATTTTCCATCGAATGCATTTTAATCCGATGAAAATTAATCTTAGAAAGTTGTGCGTGAGCAGTTCATGGCGTTCGGTGTTCGGATCTGGGTCGGGAATTGATTTTCCAGTACATTTAATCTTCATCTTAACGGTTGAGTATTAAGTGATTATTTTGCAGATAAGTTATGAGTAGGGATTATAATTATGCAAATTGATTAGTGATAAATTCACCATAAGTATATTTATGACAGGGATACTTACATTATTTTAGTAGGTATCTACCAATCTACGTTTTTAAATGACGGTTAATTAAAGTTTTTTGTGCAACCAAAACTTAATGCAATACAATTTATCAAACATCGAATGCACTACATACTACCGGATGCATATGCAACTGTCCTTTTAATAACCGTAACACAAAGATAACAGTGAACACAATGGAATCTGCGGAAACCACCGAGATCGCTGAGATTCGACTGAGTATCCTAATTTAAACTGTAATCTTAACACCGTAAAATGCACTTTCTTAAAACAGCTGGTTGCAGCTTCGCTAACCACACGCAACGGTCTCTTAACTCTGATGCCAGCTTTGGTTTACCTTGAGTGTTTACCCTGAATCTATACAATCAAACGCAGAAACGATCTTTATGTTCATATGAAACGTACGTATCGTTTCATTGTTCGTTTGTGTGTTTATGTAACTAGAAACATTGGGTTACTCGCCATATTACTATTGTTGCTGTCATTCGCATCGCATTCAACGTGCATAACGTGAACAAAAAAGACGGCCCTGTAGCCTAGTTTCGAGCTTAGCGAAGTAAGCAAAGGGTTCCAGGTTCGATTCCCGGCCGGGGCAGATATTTATGTGATAGATAAATATTTGTACTCGGGTCATGTGTGTTATTGTGATGTGTTGCACGTGTCGTCCATGCCACCCGCGACCCCGGTAAAAACCTACTGCGGGGGTGTGAGTGTGTAAGCGTTTATTTATTTAAAAAAGAAAATTATAAAAAAAATGGTTATCTGTAAAGTCGGTTTACGGACGGTAGTTTAACGTGACAACGTCATGACAATGTTCCGCTCCGCTCCGCCCCGCTCCGCCCCGCTACGCTCCGCTCCGCCCCGCTCCGCTCCGCTCCGCTCCGCTCCACTCAACTACGATTGCCTACGGCATTGGCTACGATACGCCGATCGTAGCCGATCGTGCCTCTCTCTCGCTTTTGCCGCTCTCTCGCTCGCGGAACGCTACATTTTTTCGTGCATGCGCCCGGCGTTCATCGTTAGACGTTATCACGTCAAAAGTGTCACAAATTGGTTCCGTCGATGAACATAGTGTGTAGACTGCAAGCCAAGCTCCTCTGCTTGCAACTTATCAGCAGTATCATCATGTCTGTATCGCTTTTTTCCTTGTCGTCAACGTGCCAGTAATGTCTTTGATGTTTCCGGTAACGACGGCACAGTCGGTGAAGACTAACTCTAACACACGGTGCTCACATTTCTGCTACGTTATTTAGGTGAGCACCGGGCCTAACTTTTCACCGATTGTTCCGTTGTTACTGGAAACATCAAAGACACCAGTGACGCTTTGACGTCAGGGAGAGAAGCGATACGATATTATGTTGTATGTGTTACACGTTATTATACAACAATTAATGGAAATAAAACTTATTTCGGAACTGCTGTTTTAATTTAATAATTTCTAGGCGTAAAATTTCATAATAATTTCATAATACGTCACACTAGGGGGGGAGGTCTCACAAATGTGACCAGCTGTGACAAGGAGGGGGAAGGGGTCAAAAGGTCATGAAATTAATGTGACGTAATTTATGGATGGCCCCTTAGGTGGGCATCGAGCCTTACATCTCGTCTACTCGCATGTCATTTATAGAATTAATTTTTTTTTTAATTAAATCATTATTTTTGGTTGTCCCTGTAAGCGCGATGACAGCAATCCTTTTATACGTTGGTACCAGTAGCTGCCAACCAGGGCGTGGTAAAGTATTTAACATACTCCACGATTAAAACATTTTTTACAAAGTTTACTTTTAACTGGATAATCTGTTTATTTCGTCGACCGGAACAACAACTCATTAATATTCAAATTGTAAACATTTATGTATATAGGTAGATTTAACTTTCATTAAGTATCATTGTGTTTGTGCAGGAAATTTTAAATGCAAGTAATATCATTACTACAGTACTCGAAAGCAATAATAAATATACATAATACCACGGGTTCCGGGCTATTTGTATTAACCGACATTTTTGAAACTTTACAAACTTTACAGCTCAAACGACGCAGAAAAATTCGCTGATTCCAAATATACAGTATAAAAGTCTATACCGCCCAGAGTGTCGCTTAATACAATTTGCCCGGAACCCGTCGTATATGGTTAAATATAGTCGACTACAAAAAGGTCTTATTTGAGGTTTATCCCAAAGCAACATCTTTGCGACATTCGTGGATGCAAGGATGAAAAGAGAAAACTAGAAAAATATGAAACTAGAATATTACATTTGATTCGACTGACTTGATTCAGGGCTCAAATGGCTCAACTGATCTCAATCATGAGAACACAACCGAAAATTGAATAAAATCCTTAATTTCAAGCTGCGTTATATTTTATAGTAATTTCTATTTATATTGCGTCAAAGTTCATTCAATGAAACTAGCAAGACAGTCGCGTTGCGTGAACTGGGACGGTTCCACTGCTACATTCCTCCGCGTGTTTAACGTATCTGGCAAACTGATTGAATCAACCTTAGTATGATTAAAATAAATGTAAATTAGGTACGTAATGTGATATTTTAATATCCACAATAGTAGAAATCGTATAATTTAAAAATCAACTTCCGTCCACGGAACATTATTGTTACAACGTGTAAATGGAAATATTTTATATTCAATAAACATAAATTAATATTTCCAGTATAATAAATAACACTTTTAAGCTGCTATTTTCACAGGATCATCAAAAATAAAGGAAATTATTCAAATAATCCTTATAAAAAATTAACCCCTGGTAAACCACGTTTAGTAACTTGAATCTAAAATTTGTAACTATGATCAGATTATAGTAAGCGATTTGTAAAACGCCCTTAATATTTATGTAGCATCATTTGTGTTTACTGACACGACATCTATCACGCGTGTTAGAACTGTTAGCATATTGAAAAGCTAAGCGTCTCTTTGAAGTACAGGTCGGCGGGCTCGGAGCCACGGGCGGTCTTATCAACTTCCTAATGTGATCATGATTAAACAAAATTAAGCTTGCTTGTTGGCAATGACTTATTACACACTGATTATTACTCACTATAGTGGCATTCTGAATAATGATTGGGTTATTAAAATATTTAGAACAAATGACTACCGATGAGATCGCGGTATCTACGTGTCGTTGGTAGCCGGGTGTTAAATGAGTAATGAAAGTCGTTTTGTAAAGGGATTAAAATTAATGATTCGTACTAATATGTTAAAGTGAATCAAATACAGCTTCTCAATTATGATATTTATTAACAAGGTATTTAATTTTAGGCATAGCTAAGCGCGTTGAAGTCTTTTACAAGTAGGAAAGAAAAAGTATTAGAAATATGCATGGCAAACTGTTTTCATATGAAATATTTTTTGAATTATAATATAATACGGGCTGAAGACACGCACGTAACTAAAAGAGTTTAGCTGTGGCCACGACGGAACTAGGTGGCCTACACTTTGACCAATATGTAGATGTTCGTACGATATGTATAAATATTTATGTAGCATCCTTTCAATAACTAGGTACTCGTAAATTGTGTAAAATCAAAGAGTAAAGTTTAAAATTATGAATAACTAGCTGACCCGGCGAACTTCGTATCGCCTAACAAACTATTTTTTTTCTAAACTAAAAGTAGTCTAAGTTACTCCTTGTTACATCAGCTATCTGCCAGTGAAAGTCCCGTCAAAATCGGTCCAGCCATTTCAGAGATTAGCCGAAACAAACAGACAGACAGACAGACAGACAAAAATTGTATAAAATGTTGTTTTGGTACATGTACCGTGTATACATCCAAATGCACTTAGTAAAAAGCAGTTATTTTAATATTACAAGCAGACACTCCAATGTTACTTATTTATATAGATTTTATACCTATTTCATGATTGACGATCGGCGTGGAGCAATGGTTATCATGCTGGACCACCGTGCCAAGGGTCATGGGTCCAATACCAAGCTACGCCGAAATTTAAATGACGAGTTTGATTTTCTGTTCTCGAACTGAATGTGCCAGTTCTTTTTAACCGACTTCAAAAAAGGAGGAGGTATTCAATTCGACTGAACTTTTTTATGTTTGTTACCTCAGAACTTTCGACTGGGTGAACCGATTTTGATGATTCTTTTTTTAATCGAAAGCTGGTGCTTGTCACTTGTCTTGTGGCCCCCCTCAAAATTGAGCTAAATCTGATGAGTAGTTTGTTTATTTGTTTTCTGCATATCAATAAAGATTTTACTAGACCTACTCGTACCTTTTCAAACACCTGCTGCAGTGGACACTTCAGACGACGTCGATAACAAACTCAAGATAGGAAACAAGAACGGCAAGTCAAATTTGTAATTCAATCTATTTTTAACTGAAATTCCCGTGGGCGTCACTCCTCACGTTACCCAGCCCGACTCGATACCAGAGATATTTCTTTGCAAAATTTATGGAGCATCATTTGATCGAATCTCTAGAAGGTTTTCAGCTTAACATCCAATTAAAACATTCCTCATTTAATCGCCTACGACACACTACACCACTGAAGATTAACTCGAAACGGATTTTACGATCCAATTTTATTATTATAATAAGATTGATTGCGAAATGATGAACTTGTTAAAATCTTAAGCGCGAAAACTTGTTAAGTAAAGATAGCTGATCTCGAAAGTTGTACAAAAAAATTTAATTACAAACATCTTATTTGAAATACATATTTCTGCTGTTTTTTCCATTCTGTTGATGAAAAGAAATCTAATATCTTTCCGTGAAGCCTGTTTGGCTAGCAACCACCCTCTCACGACGAGTCGTGTTACGGCTGCGGGCTGGAGAGACTGTTCTTTTTAGGGTCCCGAAGTAAAATCGGAACTTTTATCCGTCTGTCTGTCCATCTGTCTGAAACAAAGTGTTTCTGTGGCTGTAATTTGTCATGGATAAACATACATATTTATTAAAACTCCAAAATCGTAGAACAAAACGTTTCTTTTCAGGGTACCTCCCCGACGGGTAACTTGAGGATGAATTTTTTATTCGTCGCGTACCCTATAGTGTGGGGTATCGTTGAATAGGTCTTTCAAAAACACAATGGGTCTACTAAGACCATTTTCGGATTTAGGGGTCCGTTTGCGAAATATTCGACTTTCAAGTGCTAATTTTGGTTACAGTAAAATGTCCGCCCTGCCAGCTAAACGGTTGGAGTTGGAGAAGTGAAAAAAATCTCAAAAAAAGGTCAAATGATAAATTTACAAGAAAAACTATCACGGCTATGTAGTAAGTAAGTAATAATAAGTAGTTATTGAGTTATAGTCGATAAACTTACTACTTCGCAACCCTAAATTTCCCGTGGCCTGATACGTTTATCAACTGTTTACATAAAAAAAAGATCCTGATTTATTTAAATAGAGATTGTTTCATGTGTTTCACTGGTAACGTTTTATAAATCTTCATTTAGCTTCATAAGTTTATACTTTCTAACGTGAATGACTGCGTGGTTCTTGATGAATAAAACTTTTACACTTGCACCTGTTATCAAATCTAAACTTTCACATTCTCAGTAACATATTATTGTGGATTTGAAAGGATAATGGATAGTAACTCTCATGCGCTTTAATACCTCTTGGTGATAATGATGTTACGATGCTAATTGTAATGACTTGCGATTTCTTTACTGATAATATGCAAAACGTGTGTATATTTTTAATCTATTTAGAAATATGTCTCTTTTTGCGCATAGTAATAAATATGCATTTTATATATTTATTACGGCTATATATTACTGCAATTGTGAATTAGTTTGAGAATTATGCTTCTTGATAATACTGGATTAAAGTGTACTTATTTCTGGAGTGAGTTTCTTATAATCAAACTTTATGCGTATTATTATTTACTATATTTTACTTTTGATTCAATAGTATCCAATTAAATTTCCATCATTGTTTGTAATAAATATTGATAATTTAAATACCTGTTTATTATTAAGTAATAAAGTTTATCTATATTTTGGAATTTATCTATGCCTATTTTACTCAGAAACTGAATAATAAAAGTAATTGACATTTCTAAGGATATACTTTTAATAAACAGTCGTAGTCAGTTGTAAAGTAAAATAAATAAGATTAACGTCCACCAAAAGCCTACGATTAGCCGCGTGAGTAACCAATGGCTTAAAGCATTGTATGGAAATAGAATGTAACAAAATAGATTCAGTATAACTGTTTAGAAACAATTTGTTTCTGGTATGGTAAATTAGATTTTATCGTTGTTTTAGCGCTGAGTTTGACGGAGAATGCGGTGGGTTTCGAGATCTTATTAAGGATAGCAATGTTTTCGCGTTGGAATATACTTTAACTACAGGATTGATGGAAATTAACTTAGTGGAAATATTTGTAAATACTTTTTATTTTATTTATCGAGCAATCTAACTTAGAATTATAATTATTGTTTGCCAATTAGGGGTCACCCATAAATTACGTCACACGTTAGGGAGAAGGGGAGTGGGAGTCGATGTAGTGTGACATTGTGTGACAAGGGGTGGGAGAGGGTCTTACTATTTCGTGACGTCATATTTCAAAATCTAATAATATGTATAATGGTAAATAATGTTAGTATTAAAAGACGAAATTTGAACTACGTAATAACGAAATACTTAAAAACATTTCCAACCCTACCTATATAACCATGAGGTTTAATTTGTTGATTATTTATTAGTATTAAAAAATATTTAAGTAGAAATAATACTGATTTCAGAACTTCTGTTTTAATTTAATAATTTCTAGGTGTAAAATTGCAATAATGTGACATCACATACGGAGGGGGATCTCACAAATGTGACTAGCTGTGACAAGGACGGGGGAGGGGTCAAAAAGTCATAAAATTAGTGTGACGTAATTTAAGGATGGCCCCTTAGAGAAGTTTATCATTTGCTTATTATAACTAGGTATGGAGTAAAATTAAAAATATCATTCATTTCTCAATTGATATAATAACAATCGCAACTTATGTTCTTAAAAATATTTATTACAAGTATCCAGAAAGCACAGTGTAACATAAAAAATATCGGTTTTGCCTTAATAACAATAATCCATTAAACTTGATGTTTCCGATGAAAAGACATTCTCACGATTTACAATACATACGAGTATAAGAATGCACTTCCTAAACCAACTCAAATCTCTCCATGTTTGTAGTAGTAGTCAACAATGAAAGTGTTATAACACTGATCAACGGGATGTGTGTCTGACCGAACATCCACGGACTTTAGAACCCAACGAATGATCTTTTTTCGCTTTCTCCGAGAGACACAAGCGCCTAATGTCCATACAAATTGCATGTTTTGATGTGTTATGTGAAAATGCAAATTATACTTATTCGATAGGGCGTGTTCTTTATTGACTGCATTTATTATTGCCCAGTCCGAATACATTTAAGTACACGATCTATGAAGTATTGTAGATGTTCATAATAATAGGCTTAAAGAACGAACTGCGTGTAGATAAATGTTCTTGCATTTGCAAAGTAGATCTTACGAGCATCGTATATATTGGTAGTGAAAGTGGTGTCTCACATATTATGATGATCATATCTGAGAATTCATTGGTCACTAGTAACCAGAGATAAACTGAATTTATTTATAGCTTGGTTAGTTATAAGAGTCATATAAACTTGTTTCATTGAAATGTCTGTCTTAAATTTACATTAAATTGCGAGTTAATTTAAGAATAAAATGTGTAATATTTTGATGTTATGGTTTATACCTACAAACAAACATAAATCTATTCGACTTCTAATCTGTCATCATCAAATTAAGATATGGGAACGGAGCTTAAGACACAATAAATAAAAATAAATAACGCTTCACACTCATAGCCCCACACTAGGATTCCCTGTGTCGTGGGTGCCATGGACAACACACTAGACAAGGACATTCACACCCAGACCAAGAACAGAAATTCAAACTCATCATTCAAATTTCCGCCTCGCTGGGAATCGAACCCAGGACCCTCGGTGCGGCGATCCGGCATGGTAACCATTGCGCCACCCGGGTCGTCAATGGTTTAATACATTCCTAACCGGTAGTCAAACATATTTATAAAGCGTAAAGCATCCTACATAACTTTAAAATATTTACACACCATCACGTGGAAAGACATTAGCGCTTTCCTCGTATGCGTTGAATTACGTGTGCGATAAACACGCGTGTTAAATGTTACATCACACACAAACAGACACTATGATGTGTTATTATGGTTCTTTAATAAGTTCAAACTTTTACTTTCTTTTTTATCGATGTTATTTACGTAACAACCTCCATCAATTCGGTGTTAATTGTATTAAAGCTGTGTTGTGAGACTATGTAGCAGGAGTATTTTGAATTTGTAATCTACAATAAAGTAAGGTTATTCAAGCAAATAAAATATTAATAATAAGCTTAAAATTGCTTCCCCGCGCTAGGTTTCGATACGTTTAACAAAGCATTTAAATACCTTTAACAAAGCATTTATTTGTCATGTATAGTAAGTATACGTTTTCCCCGATCGAGCATCGAACCCGTACGTCTCTTTGGACATGATATAGGTACCTTTTGGAGCATTTGGTCATTAGTAGACTAAAATAAAGTAAGTTAAATTTATTTTCATTTAATCGTTCCAAAAATATCTAAGTTCAGCAGTTTTAAAGACCGATACGTAGATATACTATGTACCTATACATATATCTAGGAATGTTACTGTCAAAGACCGAATCGCTCAATAACAGATACAACATAATAGAAACATCTTCATAAAATCACTTACTTAATATTATTTAATTTAACTCACAATAAAACGGTTTTGTCGTCAGCGTACATTGAAAATAAACGATAATGTCCATCAACTTTACTTCGCAAAAAAATAATAGTGATCCGTTATGCTTTTTTATCAAGGCTTTTGTGGTTAATTTATGCAATGTTTGACACCTCGCTCCCCGGGATAGTTTTGTTTTGTTTAATGTGTAGCTTCAAAACATTACCAAAGTTATTCGTGTTACTGTCAACCAAAAAAGCAAAAATTATGACATGCTTATCACTAAAGTGATCACAATTATATTTTCCGTGTGGAGATAGAAGCACGTGTTAAGCGCTTTACTTTGAGCACTTCTTATTGGGATAAAACCACAAATGAAACACATTGACCTCTACAATACGATTATTACTTACGCCTTTTATTTAATAACTAGCTGACCCGGCGAACTTCGTATCGCCTAACAAACTATTTTTTTCTAAAATAAAAGTAGCCTAAGTTACTCCTTGTTTCATCAGCTATCTGCCAGTGAAAGTCCCGTCAAAATCGGTTCAGCCATTTCAAAGATTAGCTAGAACAAACAGACAGAGACAGACAGACAAAAATAGTAAAACATGTTTTGGTATATGTACCGTGTATACATCCAAATGCACTTAGTAAAAAGCGGTTATTTTAATATTACAAAAAGACACTCCAATTTTATTTATTTCTATAGATGTATACTACAAGATTACAAGTGCTACAATGGGTAAACAATGTAAAATTGAATGAACCTTCTGTTGCATGTTAAAAATCATAACAATATATATGTAATCCTATAAAACGTGCTTAAGCATTAATAGAGAATCTGAAGATGGACAAGAAACAGTAGTGACTACTTAACGATACTCTTCCGTTTATCGACATTAACCACCCTCGACGAGCATTGTCGTGACTCGTGTGAAACACGGACACAAATACTAACCCGTCATGATGTAACAGTGATCGATTGACATACGAGTATAAACAGAGCAGTTTACTCTGCTATGTACTTACACTATCGTTGCTGACAAAGGATTTTGATCCTTAATAATGTCACTTAGATAACATTTTCGCGAGCGGTAAGAAACACTTATATTATGTACTTTATTAATAGTTTCTGAGGTTAATAAATTGATGTTCATTAAACTATTAGATGCTGTTTTTGCTGGAGTTTATTCTAGTAATAAACCATTTCGCTTGGTAGTGCGCTACTTACCTTTACTTGGAAAATAAGTAAAATTACTGTAAATTAAATTGTAATTAATTATACTACTATTTAGAATTTATTTGAATTAAATTAGGAATAATTTGCTGTGTAATATTTTACATATTCATGATTAATTTTAAATATTTAACACAGTTAGATTGTAAATATACAGGGTGAATATTTCAAGGCGTGGATGGCCTCCTCTGATTTTGATAAAACTGCAATTGATTTAGGTATGCCCGAAAGTCCTTTGAACACTTTTCGTTATTTCTCATAGTCTTGGATCCAGCCATCCACGTCCACGTGAAAAATTCACCCTGTGTATCCGATGGCAGGACTCAAGTTATCGCACTGTCTGAGGACCGTTACAATGCCCGCCAAACTTGGAATCAAGATGCTGTACTTAAAGTTTATGATGCAATTAAATTAAGATAATTTATAGGGCCTCCTTCCACTTGCTGCACGGAGATAAAACAAGATTATGTTCACGTTTTGAGCCTTTAATCGTATAATTTCTTATTTCGTGCTGACAACTTTACAGTTTGGTTCAGTGTTCATGTTTGATTTGTTTATGATTAAAAATATACGTAAGTTTTATATGACAATATTTTAATTAATAAATTAAACAAAGGATATGTTTTCATCACATTTGAGATAACATCGGACAAACACAAACTCCCTCTCATATGTGCATATATGAAACTTGATTTCTCGTATGTAAGACACTCCATCTCGGAGTCGAAGTCAATCTCTCCTATAAGTGCACTTTGCTGTTGTTGTTTTCCCGTTAGAAGTCGCTGGCACGTCTAGTTTTATATTCAAATTGGATCCCGACTGTTCATGTACTTGACAAAAGCATTCTTATATAGACGTCTAATCTTTATGCAGAAATCTGGCATGATGAGCTTGCGTGACGGTATTGACGGTCCATCATGCAGCATGGTGCGTTTCCTAGACGATCATGATTTTCTTTTTCATTCTTCTCGTCATACAGGCCTAAATAGTACAGTGGGGAAGTCTCCTGCTCTGTACTTAAATGCATGCCACCATGCTGCATGATCGTCTAGCGACTGCGTTATTGTTTTTCATGCATGCGAATTAATCAAAGACCTACACAGCACGTCACTACTCACAAAATATTTTCAACATACTGTCACAATCAACAGATCACTTACAAGATGATGGATTGTAATTGTACACTTACTAGATCACAGAAAGTTTCATGCGATTGCATTGTGCGTAGAGAGATGCGAAGTAAATTATATTTTAATTTCTAATCCATAGGATTCGTTTTGCTACGTTACTGTTGGATAATGCGTATATTGCTTTTTTGCGGACCTTTGATGCATAGGCGATAAAAACTTAATTTGATATGGAAATGTGTTATACTGACTATCAAGTAGGTATTTTCTTTCCATAACGAGTATCCATAGTTGATATGCGAACTTACTATTAAAGACATGTTTATGATTTTGGTTTTAAATTTTATTACCTACTTATTAATTAATAGATTAATTCTTATTACCATATCCAATATTAGTACCACACTAACGATCATACAAAAATCGTGAGTACCTAACGGTTTGAATTTAAAATTCTTATTTAAAATGAGTTAAATGTTTCCTGTCGGCAATGATGTAAGTTTAAAATTATTGTAAGTACTCTACAAACTTTAAACATTTCGGTTTCGGTATTGACAGACAATTGTATTTAAGAACAGGCAAGCTAGGTTCCAATGTTACTGTTGCTGCTAGATTCTAGAGGTAACTGAACGACACAAAGCGACCGGTGACCGCTGCAAGCCAACGAGACTTGATTAATTTAAGTTCTTGTTGTAATTGAGTGTGCCGAGAGCGAGATATGAAGATATCAGCTCGACGATCTCCTTTTGAATCTGATTGACAATTAATTTATTTATAGTGGATGCAAACGCCCAAGGCCACGGTTTTAATGAAAAAATGTTAGAGGCGAGAAATTAGTTACCATTCAATGCATTGTACACGGAATATGTACTGGTCTAACTGTAATTGTTTGAAAGACTTGGTTGTAGTATTTTGTTTGTGGTTTACATACATATATTGTATGTGTATAATGCTCTAATTGTAAATAACTAGTTCGATATTCGCGAGGCCTCATTCAATTATTAGCCAGTTTTATTTTTAATTGGATAATTTAGATGTATTGGGAGTGTAAATAATGTTATTTATTCTTGTAATATAATTTGTAATGTAGCGGATAACCGGCGTGTGTGGTGGGCTATAATAATTTGTACGGGAGAGGTCGAAAATGTGCCTAATGCATTGTTTCAGTGGTCTCAAAGACTCTTCGCATTTTTCCCTTTCGAATGAAATTAGTTTGGACCACATCGGTTGGATGGTTTCAGAGGAATATCCGTACAAACATTTTTTGCGTTTTATATAAGTATTGTATGAAGGATTTTCGCTGCTTTTTGACTCAAGTATTTTTTTATACATGTTGCCGTATTGCTAGCCAAATTATTCTATATGAATTGTATCTAGTAGTTTTTAAGATAGTTTGTGGAAAAACTACCAGTGAAATATTTTTTCTACAGCCCCAGAAAGTTAATGTAAACATATAATTTTCTAATAATCTAAAATTAAAATTTAAAAAATCCCTGACACTTTTATTTACACTAAACATAGCTAAGAACACTCTTGATAAAGTCACCTTTCAGACAAAAAAAACTACATCTAACTCGGTTCATCCGTTTGGGAGCTACGATGCCCAAAACAAACATAGAGATTAGAGATACATAGATACACAGATACACAGACACACAGATACACAGACAAACAGATACACAGACAAGGCAAGCTTAAACGCCCCTCTTTTTTCGCCGGAGGTTTAAAAAAAATATTTTATCAGTCTTATTTCGCTTTTAATAAACCAATGATTTGAGCGGTTATATGATACAAAAGGGCTACTATTAAGCTAGTTTAAGGGAAAAATCACGAACGTAGACATAATAGTTAGGCTGTATTTTCAAGTTTCTTCAAAGAATCTGATTTCTTAAAAAAATCACAAATTCCCTATTTATCATCTGAACCACTAAATATTGCTGAACATACACGGGGGTTAAATTCGTAGGTACTGAGGTCCCCCACCCTTGGGCCACCGTTGATCCACACACCAACAACTTAGTGGAAAAGTTAACGGTAATAAATAGTAAGTAGATGATAATATCAAATCAAACCCATGTGCGATTTGTACAAATACAAGTAAATCTTATCACGAAGTGTGCTTTATATGGATTACGAAGATTGTAAAGATCCTGAAGCAATGGCGTGACATGCTTTCTAAAATTAATCTAATATATAAACTTCTCGTGTCACGCTTTTTTGAAGTTGAACTCCTCCGAAACGGCTCGACCGATTTTCGTGAATCTTTGCGTGCATATCGGCTAGGGTGAAGAATCGGACAACATCTATTTTTCATCCCCCTACCCCTAAAAAATTTTTGACAGAACAACGTTTGCCCGGTCAGCTAGTTTTGTATAAAATTTATTCCAATAACTTCTAACTCGATATTTATTCATTCATATCAACCCATATTTATCAACCTATATCTTTCGTTCAAACTTGTTTATCGAAAGGAGGGTAAATAATATATTCCTACTTTTACTTTCACACGACGAAGAGCAGACGAATGGCTAACGTGATAGATTGAATATTCAAATGAGAAAACGAGTAGTTAATAATTCAATTAGATTTTCTTCTAACGGCATATAACTTCATTTCCAAGGTCTCTATAGTTTCCATTTCCATTAGCACACATAGCTTCTAGTAACGGTAAAATTATTTTTACACTGTTAATCGCCCACATTTTCCTCTTTTTTTTTGTGAGAAACTCTTTACACGCGAAAAATTCTCAACAACTTAACATAGCTTACGTGCATTTTATTCTAGGAAAATAATTAATCTTTATGCTGGAGACGAGCACTGAATTATGCAGGGCAACTTTAATAGTTAGTGCGAGAAATAACTGATGTGATAATTAGTTTTTAATTAGATTCAATTTATTATTTCAAGGAATAAGTTGACTACCTTGCATTTTTTTAAATATTTTATAAATAAGTGTTTTTACATAATATATATTAGTCGGGGTATCGTGCGAGTAATTGGTCGGAAATGTAGTTTTAACAGCTCACATTTGTTAACAGAGCTTTTTATATCATAATCATATACGTTTTTGTCTACATTAGTTGAAGGTTTCACTTGAAAAAACGACATGGCAATTGCCACGGCAACGACCGTGTATATCACGGAAAATAATTTTACATGTCGTTCGGTAACCATTTTACATTTATTTATTATATAAACATTATAATATATTGAGTAATAGTTACAGTCCATATTATATTTTCCGATAAACATAATTGAAATACATAATTTATTGAAATACTCATTGGTGTTCGGGTTATAATTTATTATAATTAAAATAAACAATTACGGATCTGCAGTTTATACACATCATAAGCATTCATAATCTAATAATACAAATTTTAATACTAATATATGACTAATGACTATTAATTAATCGGCTACAAGTTATGCCATTTTACGTACCCAATTGTTATCATACATTGTACTCTTATTAAAAACATAAAATCTTGGAACAACTGGTAGACAATAAAACATATTCTCATTGTTCCAAGAATATCACTAGAATCACGAGGTCAAAGATTTAACAGGAGTCTTTACGTGATGTATTCTAGTAGAGCCAATTACTGCCCTGAATTTATTTTTCGTGTTGTTTGAAACGTACCTATATTATGTACGTTGACCACATGTTTTAAACGTGTTATTATGCAGATTAGGTCTTTCGAAATTCTGATGCCGAAATGCTACTTATTCGGTCTCCTCGCGTTAAAGGCATATCTTTTGTGAAAAATCCACGCATTATTCCACTCTTCGATTTTGGAATCAATGTTTACTTAAGGAATTAAAAATATATACCTAGAAGTTAGACAAGGTTGACTCCTTAAATGCATTAAAGGAAAAAGAGAAAAAAGGTTCTGCTCCTGTGAATTTAGAAGATACGTTACTGCGGTCATTAGCTCATTGGTATGCCTCGTGACGCGTAAAATCAGTGCCGCGCCATCGCAGTGGAAAACTGCCTAATGCTGATACGTTGTATTAAGACCACCAGAGCGTACGATTTCATCGCGAATTCTTTTCTTCTGTAACTAGATGTGAGCGAGCGGAACCGAGGATGAACGCATAAAGGCCCATTGTGGAGGACAACCATTACATCACTAAGTCGACTTGTTCTATTTCACACATGGTACTGGTCTGACTTTTCAATGAGTATGTACACTAAGCTTGTATTCAGGGTTGTGTCGTAACGTGAAACATTTCACTTGTATTTTTCATATTTGGGACTATTTCAGGTAAAAGAGCCATCGCTGACTTCAAGACAACCTCCTTAGATATTGTTGTAGACAGGTATCTCTGATCACGATAAGGCAATGTCGCCACGTATCCTAATAGATTGTTTTACCACTGAGTGCTTCCACTGTTAATTAAACGCTGTCACCCTTTCACGCGCATGTGGTAAGATACTTTAATTGTCTAGCTACCAATAAAATTTTCCTTGGCTAACTGGCTACCTGGCCTGTAAAAGTTAACTGTTGTTTTTGACGAGTTTCGGTAATACTGTCGGGAATCAGGGAACTAGTTTAACAGTGAACAAGCAAGTTCACCACTTTCTTCGAGTCTAGAATCTAGACTAACTACGAGTCACTGACGTGTTGTATGTTACTGATGTCCATGAGAAGTGATAAATACATAAATTATTTTGATGCAGACTGAAATGTTTTTATTGTCCTAGCAGTCTTATTGCTTAAAATGTTAGAAGCCTTAATACCCAAACTTCTATGTGTAGCAATTATTATTGTTCGCGATATCTTTGTCCGTGACAACGCTCTATACCCTAGATATATTATAATACACGTCCTCCTAGTTAGCAGGCATCCGCTAACGACGTCGTCCATGACTGTTGCAACTAATGTATGAACAGATGTCAGATAGCCGTCGGTATCTATGTAAGCTTCTATGCGTCGGTATTTAATACTTAGCTGCTACCGACTAACATTTTTATTTAGTAATATTTAGTCTCATTGTATAATTTCTGCCTACTGAGAATACTTTTGGCTTCTTGAGAGGACTATTGGATTGGAAGCAACTTTCTCATAGGAGCAGAATATTTCTGAATGAGTATTTTCTCAAGATGTTGTGTCGTTTGGAATCGTAGTGCTAGGCTGTGGTAGAATGTGTTAGAATTTATACTATTATTGACACATTTAATTTTAATGAAATAGATGGTGCCCCGAGAGCCAAGAAATTATCAGTAGAATAACTAAATCATTCGTTTGTGGTCATTTTGATGTTATCATATTGTGTTCATAAAAGTCGATAGAAAACAAGCGCAAAAATGAATAGTTTTACGTTGACGCAAGGTGCTCGGTTTTAGAGGATAAATAATAATCTGTACTAAGTTGACATCTCAATTTATTTGCATCGACACTTTCATATCCTCTAACGTAACTAGTAACTAGTAATTTTTTCTATTGGATCATCTTTTAGTGACTTGTTTTTCTTTTAACTCTTACCCAAAACAGTCATGACGTCATCGACGACCCGGACAACGATAGTAAAAATAGTGAACATACGGCACATTTTAAATCTGCTGAAATAAGTCGACTTTATGGTCACTAATGATATAAAATATGAAAAGTTGACTGATATATCAGTAATAATTCTTTATTGCACACATTATATTCACAGAAAAGGATAGTAAGGATAAACTGTCTCTTAAATTGTTTATCCTGTAAATGTTTTTGTGTGTATAAAATAAATAAACAAATATGCAAATATGAATCATTTTACGCATTTGAACAAACAATTTAATCGCACTGTTCACTAATGGACATTTTCACGTTGCAGTCATATTCATATTGGAATACATGTATTCTCACCTAACAGTTAAACTTATGTACCTAATAGGCATGATGACAGATTTTGAAATAGGTACTGTTCTATATGTATATATGTATATTGTTGGGAAATATATTATAATTACAACAAAAAAATAAGGTTTAGTATAAAATAAATACATGTCAATAGACAAGACGTCATTATCAGTATGGTGATATTCATTTGTTTTAAGAAATGTGTCGTAATTCGCGCTGATTGAGACTGATTGGCGTTCAAGCTAACACGGCGGCTTGCCGTATTTTGTAGTTTTATTTTATCAAAAATATTGTTAATCTCGCTCATAATAATACGATAAATGCGTGTTTTTTAATCCATTAATAGGGTTTCATTAAAATGAATACTTAATTTTAGTGATTTTTAGTTGCTGTTATCATGCCTATTCTTGTAACGCTGACCTACTATCCACAGTTTGATATACTTAAACATTCGGATTATCTTACTCTCTTACTTATCTTACGGTAGTGACGGTCAGTAATAGCTGTAAAATATCCATAATATACTTATATCAGTCTTTCACTCGAAATTTGATCCAGACTTTACATAATTCTTGTAAAACTTATATTACTAGTTTCACAAGTGAATTATGTAATCATATGATCATAGCTGACATCATTCAGACCTGAGTAACTACATTCTCATCTTGCAAAAGTAAAAGTGGTCGGATTGGGCAGACTGCTCACAATAGAACGGTTATAAAAGCACAGATAAAACCGACTTGGTCAGATATACCAACAGGCAACACCTACGTATGTTACGACACGCATGATAGATTCATTAATTTATTTGTATTGTATTTCCTCAATTCAAATTTTACGACACAATTATGACACAATAAGCCAAATTAATATTATATTTTACGCTGTATTTTTAATACACTCAATTGAACTCAATTTATTGATTGCTGGGTACCGCATAATTAGATCCTGCGGTTGCTTCACAATTCAATCTTGTCTGGAATAAGCTCCGCTTTTCACATTTTCTTACCAGTTCATTTGTTTCTTGCCCATTCAACCATACAATTTTATACGTTAATACTTTCTACTAAACTTAATTTTTTAATAATCTTTTACAAATGATTTCACAACAACTGTTTTTATGTATTTAACACTTCACTGATTAGAATTAAATGTCACCTACTTTCAGAGCATGTGATGAATATTGTATTTTAAATTAGAATCATTATTATTTGCAGTAGATTCTGGTAACTTGTAAAAATGAATACATTCGCTGTGTGACTACGGCATATCGGACGCTTTGGCCAGGCTTAAAGAAAGTGAAAGGATGCGTTCAGTGATAATTCATATGACTATCGGAAATTTACGACAAAACAAAAGTAGAACGAACTTAGAAAGTTGCATCTCATTATGCAACCACTTAACTATTATGTTTTGGTATCACTTTAATTTGTATTGTAAAACAGACGATTTTGGATGTTTACGCAATATCTATTATTATTTTTTTATCTGAAATCTGTCAAATATTTAAATACTGGCACAATAGTCTAATTTAATGGTGTTAATTGGATTAAAATGCACATAATTAGTTGTTATAATTTAAACATACTCAGTTTTTATTCATTTAAGTGGATTTTTATGAATAAGAAGACAATCCAAGTATTTTAGGGTTTCAAATATTTCAAATTCTAGTTGACAAATGAATTTAGAGTACCTAAACGTAAGTGATGTCTTAAAACTTGCTTACTTACTTAAAAATAAGATCACAATACCACCTGATGGTAAGTGGGAATATGGTCCTTTTTTTTATATTATTGCTGTCCATCTTTGGTCCCTTAGGTATACCGTAACTATATTCCTAGGTTGTCTTGATTAATGTGACGTTATACAAATCTTAATCTTCCAAAGGACAATAATACCACTGTACCAACCACTACGAAAATGGCTACGAGATTTTCAAAAACACTATTTGTTCAAATTAGATACGTTTTTCTCATTAACTTCCTGACGTATTCTGAGCTAACTGCGGTCAACCGAATACTAAAATCTGAAACTAATTGTGTAGCTTCCTCCCGCACATGCAAGCATGTAATTATATCCTCAGATATTATTACATGATCATTAAACATTGCTTTCGTAACTAGTTGTTAGTAACATAAAAGTAATTGATAGTCCTAACAAATAGGTTTTAATAGTCGTAACTGCACTGTAATTATATAGTAGTTGTTTTAAGATCTTCTGTTAGTTACGTATGAACTTAAAGCTACACTGAATGCTTATGTAAGTCGTAATGGGTAACTCGTTACTTTTTACATAGATCTATGGTTATCTCCTAATTCATGCGTAGATATGTCATTCATATGACGACTACTACGAATACATTTTTCATAACAAATGTTTTTTTTTTTGTAGTTTGACGTCCGTGACTCGTCCGTGAAAATATTGTTTCTATCACCGATTTTTCCCTTTAAGAAATAAGTTTCTAACAAATTTTTCATACATGTTTTTATTAAGAATTTTAATTAAGAAGACTGGATAAATTCTACTTTCAAGTAAATTAGACGTACCGGTTTCGTCCTTTTATAAAATAAATTGTTAATACTTTCTTAGTATTTCCCCATACTGAAGGAACCTTTGTACAAAGTTCCATGCTTCTATGCCCACTGGATCAGGCACTCAGGCTGTGCATTATTTGTCAGTAACTAACAGTTAGCATTTTATTAAGAAGCTATATATCACAGCTGATTAGATCAAAGGCATTCTAATTCGCTAATATCTAAATCGAACTAGATATCGAACCGACTTAGATGAAACCTTTAATGCAATTATCTTGAGTGATCAGTTAGTGAACATGGCTGCTACATTATCACGACCTATTTCGCATGTTGATTGTAAGAAGTTCTCTTCATATTTTATAACAGACGAGACATTTAATCCATGGGTTGGCTATTAAGGCCACTATTGTGTACTGCCTCATTTGGTATCAGAAAGCGCATCTCGCATGGAAAGTGCACTTTGTAACCCGTTAGTGTGGGCTGCACCTAACTTTCCAATCTTGTCTAGATCCAGCTTTGAGCCTGCCACGCGTTTATTAAGCTTTCTACGTCTTACCACCTACCCGACTGATCGTTATGTGAGTTTTATGGTGGCAACGATGATTCTTAAGTTGACTTTTATGTTAATAAATGGGCCATGTAACACATGTTGGTCTTGTTCATTAGTTACATTTATTGTAAGGATCTGTGTTATATTCTGTGCAATAACGCAAAATTATATGTATAAGGCTTTATACTAGCTTAAGGGTAAAAAATTTATTAGTAGCTTAAGTTTCATTATTAAGTTAGTATTAGTCTACTTTGCAACAATCCGCGTTTAACATGTATGATGGTATATACTTTAAAACATGCGTGTATATGCGTAAGTATATACCATCATACATGTTAAACGCGGATTGTTGCAAAGTAGACTAATACTAACTTAATAACAATGGATTTCCGCAAAGTAACGCCTGATACTATTAACTATATTAAGTTTCATTGTTATGTTATGTTTCCAATCAGGATTATGGCAATCACATGTGAAATAGCCGACATAATAAAGATTCTCCTGATGGTAAGTGAAAAAATAAAGCCGGAACACGACGTGTCGTTTAGCGGCTGACTCAAGCAAAAGGGCGGTAGCGATTCAGGCGGACCCTACGGAGACATAATGAGAGTAAATGATTAATGAACTATCAAAATTAATATTACCAATATAATCCCTCCGAGGGACCCTATCAATAGCGGTTCGGATTTAGTTGCCTCTCATGACACCCATGCGACGTGGGATTGGTTTTAGTATTCTAAGCACATTGTGCCTGTATGCTACACAAGTATGCTACAGTCGAGATTAAACTGACTGATACAGAACTGGTTGCACCACAAGCAAGCTGTATATCCACTTGAGCAGCCTCGTGACGAGCTGCCTCATCGTGAGTGTGCCACAGACTGCAGAAAGTTCATGCGTCTTGACTTGAGCCACATAAAAGAGCATCGAGGCAACAAGCCTCAACCCGAGCTACAGTACTCTGAGTTTCGTACAACCGTCTCAACTGAACCTGGGGCTCTCACTGAGGCGCCTTTGAGCAAGGAAGTTTACCGATATGGTTTAGCTCGCTGTATGGCCACATCGTTTGGTCCAAGTCACGGCAAACCTCGACTCGCGGCACGGTCTCCACTCGCTCTGCTGCGGCTGCCACAAATGGATACACGGCGAAGTTGACTGTTTATTTATTTATTTATTGGACTGCTAACAGAAAGTACACAACATAAATAATACAAATTCTTTCCTATAATCTTGCTAGTGCGCCTTTTATAAGCAATCACGGCTTATGAAAAATAGCTTAAACCCACTACAAAAACTACTGTATTAAGGTTGGCAGAAGAAGAGGAAAGAACAGTAAATTTAAAATACGTTATTTAGTTACAACGAAAAAACATCCAAAATATTTATATAATAGTTGGTATGATCATAAAAAGGCGTATAAATATTAAGAAACGCATTAGGTTTCAAATTTCCGCAACTCATATTTAAGATAGACGAAAGGGAAAGTAAATGCCAAGCTTCGCGTTGATTTTTCATGTAACTCATCACTTCACTCGAGCTCACTCGTTAGAAGAGCTTTTATGTAAGCAAATTATAAAATGTTTTATGCGTTCTTTCACTTATCCACAGTAGTTATCGATCAAAGTTACCGATCATAACATAAATACAACGTTTAGGAAGTCGACATTCAGCTACTGATTTTTTATAATATACAAAGTACTTTCACTGTGGTGGTAGTGAAAAATAACGTTTATCTATTATTATTAGTTGCATATCAATTGATTTTTAGTTTTAATTTAACTGAATTTGATTACGAGTACTTGCCTAATATTGTAACGGTACAAAATGTAATATTGTTACAGTACAAATTAAATGGCAAGCGTTATTATTCAACACATATTTTCGTAGAACTTTAAAGTAACCATCTAATCATCATTTAAATACATTATAATATCATTGGTAACCTTATGATTGTTCTACAATTTATAATAAATGTAGGTTTGTGAGTAGTAAGTGAGGTAGGTAGATAATAATAAAAATAAAAAACAGTTGCGATGTAATTTCCACTAAAATAATTTAAACAAAATTTTACAAATTAATTTGCCATCAAAACGCTCAATCGAATAAATATTATGTGTATTATTTTAGAATTTAGTTCAATAACAGTATAATTTGCAATACCGCTAGCGGATTATACATACGTAAGTAAAAATTAAAGTTTAATTTATTACCTGAAACAAGTAGTAACCTCATAACCTCAATGTAAAACGAGTGGGGTTTTTTATGTTATTAACTGTAAAACTGCGGGTAAATTAAAAATATATTTAAATTTTTAAATGTAGATACTTATTAAGTTTTACTCGTAATGTATAGGTAATTCAAATATTATAATTAGTAGGTAACATAATTTATGTTATGTAAATATAAATCAATATAATTTAAGTAATACATATAAATTATCTTTCAATAAAATTTTAATTGCCTTGTATTTTTTAATTAGTTAATATTTAGCATCCTTGATTAATTAAGTTTATTGAGGGATATAATATGGGACTCCAATGACTCCCAATCATCTTGAGTTGGGGTGACTCCAGCCGTTCTCCTGCCCGTAGTGCCTCCGGATGAACAATGGAGGAGGCCTTTGCGCCAGATCTCGTCTGTTACATATCGTTGGGTTTGTACCACCCAATTAAACGCCTACGGTAGTCATTGCGGTACGGTTTGTTACTCATCTGGCTAGCTATTTCTGCCGTTTTAGAATCGACCGTGAAATGTTGTTTACGTGTTTAGGTCACCATGTCGGCGAGCCGGATCCGCCTGGATGGCAAGTGGACAAGTTCGCCCATGGATATCAGTATCACCGATTCATTGCCGTCCAAGGAAGAAGAGAAAAAAATAATAAAAGAAATTAATAATATGAAAATTGACATTATTTTTCTTGATTAACTTATAAATCATGATTAGCACAAAATATAATTTACATGTCATCTTAGTTAAACAGTAGCAAAATCAAAAAAATCATATTACTTCAAGATTCATGTAAGTAAAAATAAAACAAACAGTATCGTAAGAGTCCTAAAGTATCTACTTTATCTTACTTAATTGGGTTTTCTCACTAGCCATGAGGAAATAAGAGCAAGTAATGTTGGTACTTCCCATAGTGAAGCATTTAAGTGTAGTTCACGTTTCGTAGATAAAGGTAAAAGCAAAGCTCATGTCCGGTGCGCACGCGCAGCGAACACATTCCGAATCCAAATAAATAACATTAGCCTACACGGATAGCCGCGCATTCGGCGCATTCACATGACATGCCCGTGCGGTTTCGATATTACGATGCTTTGTCATAACATAAATAAACACAATTTCAGTATGTGCATAGAGTTTATTATGATAATGATAATAATAATAAGAGTTATGAGTTAAATTATTTCCAGTCCCTCCGAAAGATTACTGGCGTCTCTTATGTGGTTTTAAATAGAAATCATTAAAATAATAAAAACAGTTATGGAAATAAAATGAGGCGCATACATCCTCGCATAATAGGTACCTAGATACTTAATGGAGGCTATCATATCATTCATATCTGAGAACAATATGGTCTATATGTAGGTATGCTATGGGAAGACCTGAACTGTGAACTTCTAGTCAAAATACTGAAAGGATTTCAAATTTCAACTTACTAAAATTATCCTGCAATTCCACGAATATAAAATTACAAGTTCTAGGCCTTACAAGTTACATGTTCATAATTTATAGAACCCCGATTCATCAATATTGCGATAAAAAATATGAAGATTTCCTTATAAATTTATTTTTGTTTTAGTTATAAAAAAATGTATTGAACGACAAAATTGCTTTTGTATGAACAAAGCAGAACGCTATTCGTCTTTGTAAACTGGTGCAATGATGGCGGGCTATCGGTTTTACGTTAACGAGACCAACAACTTAACTTTATGGTTTCGAAAGCTATTTTGCTTAAATAAATTCCGTTCAAATGTATTGGAGCGCTACATCAGGGACCATTAGTTTTACTATTTAAGCTATCTAACTAAAGAGCTGGCCGGTTAGGCTGTTCTCTTAAACCTATGTAAGTAGGTATATCTCTCAGGGCTCTTTGCTTAATTATGAAACAGATATCGACGTCTAGTGTATTTAGAAACTGTATTTGTTATTTTTAAGCCCCGATGCAAAAAGAGGGGTGATATTAAGTTTGAAGTGTCTCTGTGTGTGTTTGTGTGTATTTGTGCATGAGTGTGTCTATTTGTGTCATTGTAGTTTCTAAACGAATTGATCGATTTTGATGCAGTTTATTGCTTAAAGGTTAATAACGGGATTGAGATGTTGTTATTAAGGATAAGGTTTGTTTCAAGAAAAAAAACCGTCGGGGATTTTTTAAAATTAAAGTTAAATTTCTGACCTAGTAGACGTTGTTATGCAATAAGCTGGAATATTAATTTTGGGTTTGTTAATAAGTAACCTGCTGTGGAATGTGCATGGAATGACTGAAATAACTTACTCGCGTTGGTGTTCCCGTTAGATTATAATGAGAGTGTCTTGTTTCAAACTTAGAAATTCAAATGTACCTAACTATTTTGATTTATCTGAAGTAGGCGGTTATTTTATGAATATGCTTACAGTGCCTGCCGTAGTATTTGCCTCCTAAAGCTTGCGTTTACGATAATAGACAAGATTTGTTCTCGATCCACAGCTATTCAGGCTACATGCAAATCCCGTTACGGAAAATTTGATCCCTAACTACATGCAATATGAAATTTCCCGTAACTTCATTCGCTACATACAATGTAAAGTTATAATGTAGATTAGGAAATCAAAACTTGTAAACGGGCTCCAACGACTCGAAGAGCAGTATAACGCAGCAAAATTACCTAATACTCATTCAATTAAAGGAGAAGCCGTGTTGAAATTGGTACGGTGGTGGTAAGCAAATTCCTTTATAACTTTAGGTTAATAACTCCTTTACGACGATATTTTAGGCTTGTTTAGAGTTTAGATAAAAGTTTCGATTCGGGTTAAAATATTGTAATTACTTATATCATTAGTCATAGCATACTTCTTACTACTTCCTAGTAACTTAAGGAAATAAAGAAAATATAGACATTATTTTGTGATACTTAAATGGTATCTGTATAATGGACGTAAACATGGATAATTAATTGTTATCACGGTTTTCACGTGTCTTTATGACATCGCAGACTCCGACAGGATGCGTTAATTGGTAATGATAACATTCGTACGTCAAATAAAGTTTATTACTTCATTGTCTCATTCATTTACTTATGCAGGTGCAGTGCATGTGTGCTGGTAGTGTGGCGCATGACGGTGCGGCGGTTAGATATCTCATCATTTTAAACTTAACTCATCGTAGATTTTACAATGATACGCATACAAATTACGCATCACGAGTACCTAGGCTAGGTATTCATTCATTATTGTATTATTCTTGTCAGAAAATAAACGATTCTAAAATTAGGTATAACTCAAAAACTACTCATCAGATCTCGCTCAAATTTAAGTGAGACCGTCAGACCACACGACAAGCACCAGCTTTCGATTAAAATCGGTCATTATTCCCGGTCAAAATTAAAATCATCAAAATCGGTTCACTCAGTCGAAAGTTCTGAGATAACTAACATAAAAAAATACAGTCAAATTGAATACCTCCTCCTTTTTTTAAGTCGGTTAAAAATGGCTTTGTCTAACTGGCTATGGAATTGGCTTCAACCCATTTATGGCCCACTACTGGGCACGGGTCTCTCCTCATGAGGAGGCCTAGAGCATACTCCACCACGCTGCTCCAGTGCGGATTGGTGGAGAGGTTAGTGGCCTACCCAAGTGTCGGAAGTTTTCATGCCGCCCTAAGGCCTCCGACATGGCTTAACGACTGTTATCTTACGATAACAACCGGGACCGTCGGCTTTACGTGCCCTCCGAAGCGCGGAAGCGCTCAAGAATTTTTTGCCACTAGCGGTCACCCATCCAACTACCGACCGCGCCTGCTGTTGCTTAACTTTGTCGATCGCTTAGAATCGACGCAAGCCGCCGGGCTATGAGCGCTTCAATGGCTCTTCAATTCAATGGCGCTTCAACGGCTATGGATTTAATTATTCGCTGCAAAATATTTAACCTATTTAATTTTGTTAGATGTTAATTAAAACTCCAATAAAAATTGTATGTCTCAATGATTTGTGAATTTTCTTTATAATTTTATTATACAAAACAGGTTTTATTGCCTTAAAATAAAAATAAAAAACGATTTCAATTTTTATGTACACGAGTAATTTATAAAACCTCTACCATACTGTATTATAAGAATAATATAATGAATATTGACGGACATGGTTTAATTCGATTGCAAAAGCTAACTACATTTAGAACAAAGAGTAATTATTCAAGAGCAAAGACTCACACAAGCACATTCTCGTCGTGGATCGCATCACGGGTGGTCATGTTATCGGTCGTCATAATTTAATCGCGAAACACATTCATAGAAAATACGTCATTAGTCAGTGTAAATCAGTGAGTCATTAGAACTAAATTCGCTTACATCTTCAATTAAAACTTTACATTGTGTGTGAAGGATAGCAAGCGCCGTTGTTGAACCTGTCGTCTTCTCGCGTAGCATCTTGTGGACGTGACTGAGGGGTGCGTTACCTCACCCCCTCTGGGCTAAGAGACGGACTATTATTTTTTAACTCTGTCGCACTTGTGCAATTTACATATCATACATACATGAAAATGCAACGCTCGTTACCAGAGGAATGTTCGTCGGACTCGAATATTCCATCATCAGCGGATTATGAGAATGATTGTTACGTAAATTATCGGAAGAAAAAACAACCGGACGTCATGGCAATTTTAGAAGAAAAATTTAATAAACAGCTATCGCTTTGGGATATAAAAATCACTAATAGTGTTACGACTGCAGTGAACACCGCCTTCTCACAGGAAATGTCTAAAATCTCATCTTTGCTATCGGATATAAACACAAACATGTCACAACTAAACAGGGACAATCAAGATATACGGACATCTCTCAACGAAACTAATAACCGACTTTGTGAAGTGGAAAAACACATAACTGATTCTTCTCACCGTCATGACGCCATTGAAAGACGCTTAACAACAATGGAAGGTAACCTCTCTCAAAGCATCAACATACCTACTCAAGTGGAAGCCCTCGAAAGTAAAATAGCTATGATGGAGCAGCAAGCAAGGAATTGCAACATAGAAATATCAAACATGCCAGAGCGGCGCGGAGAGAACTTGCCGAAGATTCTAGAATTTCTAGGTGATGCCATTAAATACCCGATTCGTGCTTCAGATATTATCTCTGTGCATCGAGTACAACAAGCGGATCCTAAAAGCCAGCGGCAAAAAAATGTAATTGCTAAATTCACTAACAAATTCATCCGTGATAATGTAATATCTGCATATCGTGCTTGCAAGGGGTTGGATTCTACCAAACTTCATATAAATGGATCACCGGCCACTATTTATGTTAACGAACATCTAACGCTTAAGAATAAGCTATTATTTCGTCAATGTCGGGAAGAAGCAAAGAAGCAAGATTATAAGTACGTCTGGGTCAAACATGGAACAATCCTGGTACGGAAGTCTGAAACAACACCCGTCCTTGCTATTAGATCAACTCAGGATGTTTCGAAAATTAAGTGAATGCGGAATCCGCCGTATAAGTATTTACATTGGCAATCTAAGATGGTATAAATACGTATTCAACCGTATGTATACATGTATATTTCTATTTTATAATGTTTGTAACGGGTACATAGTAAGTAAGTTACCTATTATCTTTATTTTTTTGATCCCGTGCCTGGGTACGTATGTACTTCGTTACTCACATATAATTGCTAAGATTATACTTCTAGTTATTATCAATTTTGCAACTAAAACGTGTGTTAACTATAATACGTCTTACTACTCTGAAGTTTTTATGCTTTCTTGTATAATTTTTGTGTATGTAACAAGTTTGGTTATTGGGAGTTGTTTTCTATCCATTCACTGTATTACACTGTTTTATAATAGCGATTATGTAACGATAAATAGGGGTTCAACATGGACACAGCGATTCATAATAAATATGAGTACATTACCTGAATACTTTACACCTGCTAAAAAAACAATATTCAAATATGATGATATTCAATTAGTCCACTATGTTATAGTAAGCTATATATATATTAAATCATTTAATAATAGATAAGAGTATACTTTCCTTTTACTATCAAAACTGCCGAGGTCTAAGGACCAAATTACATACTGTTTATATGAACATACTATCACATAACTATGACGTCGTAATCTTAACTGAGACCTGGCTACATGAGAATATATGTGATAGTGAGTATATAGATGAACGTTATCAAGTATTTCGATGTGACAGGGACCGCGAGGGCAGCGGGCGCGGCGACGGCGGCGGCGTGCTGGTGGCGGCGCGGCGCGACCTCCGCGCGGCGCCGCTGCGCTCGGCCGCCGCTGGCGCTGGCGCCGTCCGCCCGCTGCCCCTCGTGGACCACGTCATGATTGAGTTAAGAATGCGCAACTATAGTTTTGTGATCAGCGCTGCGTACATTCCACCGAACTTAGATGCGGAGACTTACACATTGCACTTTAACTTGCTTTGTTCAATATTGCAATCATCGGACGTTAATGAATTTGTAGTGGTTGGGGACTATAATTTACCGACGTTGGAGTGGCGAGATCGTGGCACTTATTTTGAACCAGTAAGTATAAGTAACTATTGTATGTCAAACAAATTATTATTAAATTTAATTAATTCGTTAAATTGTGTACAAGTTAATACACACAAAAATACAAGGAATCGCTTATTGGACTTATTTCTGACAAATATTGCAGATACTACGACCTCTCTTGCTCCAATGCCACTAGTACAACCTGATGATTACCACCCCCCCTTTTACGCCTTAGTACCATTGAATAATATGCATCTTCCACCTATTGCACCCCAACCCAGAGTTCAAATTAACTTCAAAAAAGGTAACTATGACTCAATAAATAATGATATTCTATGTACCGATTGGGACAATTTATTCCTTAACAAAAGTGCTGAGGATGCTGTTGCTTTATTTTATGAAAACATTTATATTTTAATAAAAACGCATATTCCCACTAAAATTATACGATCCATCTCCTATCCTGATTGGTTTTCTCCGGCTTTAATACATATTTTTAAAAATAAAAATAAAGCGTGGATTAAATGGAAAAAATATAAAAATAACTCTGATTATGAAATATTCTCCATGTACAGAAGCCGTTTTAAAGTTGAATCTGATATATGTTATAAAAATTATGTAAAGTCTTTAGAAACAAAAATTACTAATAACATAAAATATTTTTGGACACACATAAATAGCAATGTAAAATCGAAGTCAGACATACCTATCGCATTGTCCTATAACAATTTAGTCGCTGAAAATCCTACTGACGTTTGCAATCTTTTCTCTTCTTTTTTTAAATCAGTATATAAACCCAGCAGCGTAACAGAAGACTATGATATTGATAAAATCCCTGATTGTAACCATTTCTCTGATCTTAATCTTAATCACATACAAATCTCTGAAGAATCCGTATTGAATGAACTCAAACGTATAGACGTCTCTAAAGGTCCTGGACTGGATAATATACATCCATATTTTCTTAAATCTACTGCTTTAACCATTTATAAACCTATACATAGACTATTTAATATATGTCTTTTGCAAGGTGTCTTTCCTACAATTTGGAAATCAGCGCGTATTGTTCCAGTTCATAAGGGTGGAAGTAAAACCAATGTGGAGAACTATCGCCCAATTTCAATATTATCTACGATATCAAAACTATTCGAAAGACTTATTCATAATAATATCTACCCATCTATTCATAACATTATTATAACGCAACAACATGGCTTTGTAAATCGTCGTTCAACAGTTACAAATTTATTAACATATACTTCCTATCTGTTTGAGTGCTTAGATGCCAACAAACAGATAGATAGTATATATACAGATTTTCGTAAGGCATTTGATAGTGTTGACCATAAAATGTTATTAGATAAGCTAGCATTTAATGGAATCCGTGGTAATTTGTGGCGCTGGTTTAAGTCCTACGTTAGTAATCGTACTCAGAGGGTTGTTATTAAAGGATACGAGTCGGAATCTGTCTCAGTAACATCGGGAGTCCCGCAAGGCTCAATACTAGGACCATTACTGTTTATAATATTTATTAACGACATAAATCACTGTTTCAAATATGCTAATATATTACTGTATGCTGATGATCTCAAAATTTATCATGTAATTGAAAACTCTGATGACCATGCAAAACTCCAGGCTGACCTGGATCGCTTTACAACCTACTGTATTGAATGTAAACTTGATTTGAGTATCAACAAATGTAAGACTATCACCTTTACTAGGAAAAAGAATATTAGTAGCTTTCCTTATAAGTTAAATAATATAAATCTAGAAGTGGTTAATTCCATTAGAGACTTAGGAGTAACACTAGATAGTAAATTACATCTCAACTTACATGTGGATAATATAATAAATAAATCCCTTAAATTATATGGATTTGTATTACGCACAAGTATTAAATTTACACAACCCTCCACTTATCTGTACCTTTATAAAACATTAATACGTTCTCAACTTGAATATGCTGTGTCCATCTGGAATCCATTTTACACAAAATATATAGAATCGCTTGAAAATGTTCAAAAAAAGTTTCTTAAGAGTATGCAATATAGATGCTTCCATAACCGTTTATCATATATTCAACTTATGGATAAATACAAACTCATAACCCTGAAAAATAGACGTACTCAATTAGAAGGCATGCTATTATACGATTTATGTCATAACAGATATGACTGCACTCCTGTAATAAATAAAATATCTTATATCGTGCCTACTAGAACACATTGCCGCAACTTTACTAAATTATTTGCTACTACAAGATGCCGCACTAATGCTGGCAAACGTTCCCCTTTGTATCGCTTAGTGGAATCTTATAATAAAAATTTCAACAATATAGATATTTTCGCAGTATGTCCTGGCAGGTTTAAAAGACTTTTGTTGGATAATTTAAAAGTTACAATGTAACTAGACTCACTTCATTTTATATCTTACTGTAATTACCTACCTTGTTATGACCACCTTTATTTAATTATGTAAGCTGTGGTTAACGATGCTGGTTAGCGATATGTTAAAATTATCTACATTATATGCGAATTATTATATTATCGTGTACTGTTGGTTGACCCAAATAAAGTGAAAAAAAAAAAAAAAAAAAAAAAGAGCAAAGACACATTAATTGCCATTGTTTCAATACTTTCAAGTTCTTAGTATCCTTTTGTTGCATGAGAATAACAGGCCGATTAAATAAATACGAAACAATTCGCTTAACAGTGTTTCGGAACGGTATGTGGTCTAAAACCTGTCATTATGATCTTAATAACTCTATCATTAGGATTCTTATACTTTCTTGGTAACGTCCATACAGCAGACTTCCATCTTTTTTTACAGAAGTTACTAATAATTATGTCAATGATTTTGATAGACGTAAGTTAAATTATTAAGCTTTTTAAGTGTTACTTTTTATTAACAAATAGTAGCTACCTACCTACATTAAAGTTAAATGAAAAATAAGAAATAGTTCCTAACTACATTAAACTTCAAACAAATAGTCCTCGGGATCTCGTTGAAGTTTTTTCCAGGCTGCTCTCAAAGTGAAAGGATCATATTGTTTCTATGTATTTTTTGAAAATTATTTGAAAAAGCTACTGCAAATTCAATTACTAACAGGTATATTCATTTCAACAGACAAACTGAAGTAACTCAAAAGTCTCAAAACATGGCAAGACATTACTCAACCGCAGTTACTCAAGTGCACAAATATGGAACTTACATTTCCTAACTTCAACTAGCAAAGATGATAAATGTCGCATGGCAGACTAAAGCGACTAATTATGAGACGCAAAGCTAATTAATGGGTTTGCCCTACAGCATTCAATGGCTAACAAATGCTTAGCTGGGTCAAAATAAACTTTACTTACCACTGACGGTAATATATGAAATACGCACCGAGGTGAAAGGATTGTTTCCACTGCCTTTTACATTTGATACGGTTGGTAAAAGGGAAAGGAGAGAATTAGCAAGAGCATGCGAGTGGTCAGTGACGTCGGCGTGGGAAGAGGGACAATTTAGAAGCACACGATTTCGATTTGCCCTACGCATTTATTTAAATGCGACTAGCCCTACATTGTACACCTACCAAAAACGGAAATCGCTCTCGAGCTATTTACAGTTATCGTATTTTGCTCCATTTCGAAAGCAAATGGATACTTAAAATGTTCAAGCAAGTTAAAGTAGCACTTTGGAATGTTTAAACAAACGAAGTTGGTAGTTTAATTTTAATTTAGTCAATTAAGTAAAGTTCAGTTAAGTCTCATTACATACGAGTATGTTCCTTCTAAACCTTCCGCCAGATAAACAAAATATTTCCTGAGATAAGTCGTTTTTTTGGGTGGCACATACTTACTTTTACAACAACAACAAAATCCTCTTTATTGTACACTAAATATTATTTCTAGATACATTTTATAATACAAAACTTAGTACAATAGGCGGTCTTATTACTTAAATAGCAATCTCTTCCAGACAACCTATTAATCTAATAAAATGAGTAATATTGGAAACAGGGTAGGGTTACTAGGGTTTTACTTTAGACTTTAAAGCCATATTCAACCTGCAGTTTAGTTTATAGTAAGTTAGCGGTTCCGTATCCTTTGCTGAACTGATTGTTTATGAGTCTAGAATATTTCCTAAAAATAGGTATATTAATTCTGTATGTCATGGAACTCACTTTAGATGCAGTGTTAAGAGCTTTCGTTATGTACAAATAATATTACTGATCAATAAACGCAGCTCTTTTAAACCTTTTTAATAGTTGCTTGGATTTCAGTAGAATTATGAGCATGAAATATTGCATGTACTTTATTTGATGTTATATTACTTACAATGATAATAATCTCTATAGCAATAAAGAAGAAGTTTATTCCCAAGGTTTAACATCATCATTATTAGAAGGAAGTCATTACTTGAAAATAAGCATTCTTGACTATTTTTCACGTCATACATTAACTAATTGTGTAAAATATTACCGTAAATTTCGGTACTTCCTTAACCCAAAACTCTTCGCTTGGAGGACATTGGTACAACAAATTATTAGTACAGTATACGTATATACTCAAGTTGTGCTTACTTTATATCGATGTTTATATAAATGAGTAGACTGACTGAACTCCTAGCACAGAAAATACCAGTTATTATTATTAAAATTATTAGATTATTCATGAAAGTCTTAACTTTAAACAAATGTAAATTAAAATTGAATTCCTAATTTATTTCAAAAGTTTGTAAATAGTAGCAATTAATAGTTAGGAACATAATATTTAACAATTACAAACATAATATTTCCAAATTTTAAAGGATGTAACATTTTAAGAAAATTGTAAGCAAGTTAATATTCTCAAGGATTATTGCTGTTATAAATCTCCCGTCAACTTTTATTCAATTCTTCATTTAATTTAAATCAATAATTGTCATAAATAAAATAATTTCACATAATTGTCTTAATTTCAGTTAAAGATACAGTTAGAAACAAAACAATTTTATCTAGACTATAAAACAGTTCAGTTAAAAAGAGTGTCATGTTTCGCAATGCTAATGGCTGTAGACTTTCTGAAATCGAAGTAATGTCTCGTAAGGAAATGATATTACACCAGTGTGCACAGTCACGTATGGTGTAGCGAAACGGTAATTACAGACTTCGATCTATACCAGCCAGCATTTTGTATTGTACATCCATTAGAGGTTCTTTCGGCGAATCCAGAATAATCAAGTCACTTTTCCACTCATCATGATTATTCACATTGGGCCAAGTCACTTACACGCCATTCATTTTGACTCTATTAACGTAGACTAATGTTTCCTGTCCCGATTTATATTAACCTCGCTGATGTTATCTTTAAGGTACGATTATAATATATTGACCGGATTCGAACAAAATTTTAATAAATCCATTTCAGCAGGAGTAGTAGGAGCGTTAATAAGCTGTGTAGCATCTAGATATGTACGATTTATATTCAAGATAATTAATTAAATGAAGATCAGTTTTAAAATCTTAGCTTACTTTTTTTACATCACATCACACCTAATTCTAAATATTTCTTTTTAATTTTGTCAACCGGCTCACCAGCTAATTAAAAAAGTGCCATAAACATTTGACGGTTGTATTCAGGAGTGTGGTATTAACCCAGGGACATAAACAACCACAACACCATGTAAGAGAGTGGTGTTGTAAGTAAAAAGTGGTATATAATCCAGTCATCAGCACGCTATACCACAATTCCAAGTTAATAGAATCAAGGATAAAAGAAGCATCTTAAAAAACTTAATTTAAAGAATACCTACTGAAAATTACTCTGAATCAGTAACATCGAACGGTAACAATGCCATTTATTATTATAATAAATTCAGTAAAAGATTTGAATAGCTTTAATTTATTACAATAGTGAAAACATCTTTTCTGACGTAACACTCCAGTTTTTGTTATGCAGAAGAAACAGCGCAAAAAACTCTTTGTTAGGGTCGAATTAGAAACCGCAAAAATTCAAAATTGCAATATGGATTTCCTTTTGATTATGATTTCAGCTATAAACTTTCTATTTCAGAACGAGTGAGCTGGTGGCACTAGTGGCGGTTTCGTGCACACTCTTTCTATTTCTGCACACACGAGACCTGAGCACCAAGCTGCGACGCATGCAGGGCAGACTTAACGATGACGTCACGGGGTTCAATCATCTCACAGATCGTAAGTGCCTATTTTATTTTGATATGATGCTCCCTCTTCCTCAGAACCACTTGTTGAAATTCATCTACCGTTTTAAAGTCAGTTACCGGAAAAATACCTTTGGTAATCTTTATTTGAGCCTTTTGTTGAATATTGTGTTACTCTTTATGGACAGAACTATACGGTGCTAACAGATACGCTAGTAGCCGCTATATGACCTGACTTGACATTGGATGGTAATTGGTCACTGCTTCAATGAACGTTTGTAAGATTTAAGTCATCAATAAGAAAGTTAGCAGCTCCAGAAGAATGGAGGACTATTACATCGTCCGTAGTTCTACAAGGATCATAAATAACAGAGGCAGTTGGTTGGATTCATGGCTATACTATACTTTTATTAGAAATTTATAACTAGCCTCACTAGTGATTATCTTGTCGGCAATCGTGATAGGTCCAATGATAACCATAAAATGGATGGTGATAGCTGATAATAAAACACTCTCTAAGCTTTAAAACACGTTTGTATAGAAACTTCCTGTCAGCAAGGATTCTATTGATCGCAATCGTGTTGTATGTAATGAAAACATTTTAATAGTTGGTTTTTATGAAGTTATTGGCAGTGATTTCCGTTCGTAATGCGTGATTCTGCTCACTACCGGTGCCGGGGTGTAGTGTGATAGCACGACAGTTAACGTATTGATAAATATAGTTATAGAATCATAATGCCATACTGAACTTCCCTTTCGGTTTATTTACATACTTGTCCATTTCTTCTGCCTCAAATACATTATTGTTGGTAGTAGCTATGCTATGCTATTTAGAAAATATCTTGATAGAAAAGATACCTTACGATACCTATTTATCTGTGATAAACTGATGACATGACAAAGCCAGTCTACCTGTCGCTGTAAATCTACCTTCGTTTATGGATATTGATATTCTGATTAGGTAGTAGTATCTAATATTATTTAATAGAAAGTCGTTTCTTAATGCTTTTCCGTTGGGCTATAATAGTTCTTTTAAATTTTAATGCTTTCGTTAGGAGACTACTGAGGTTTGAAGCTGCATTCCTTTCCCTGCGAATAGTTTGAGATTGATCTAACTAGCCGTTAGACCACCGGCTAATAGGTTCGCGTGAAGCTGCAAAGGCCGATAGGGCCAACAGCAACTAAACATTCGAAAAAACAAACTTTCTTTTAGTTTGATCTGGTCGCGTTCTGGTCTGATTTGATTTGATGTTAAAGGTTCACTTCCAAAGATTTTTTTAATATAGAATTAATTTAAGTGAACATCAGTCAATAGTATAAAAATAAACATACAACGTCAGCCATGCTTTACCATGATCTGATGACACCTTGCGAAATAAAGTAAAAACAAAAACACAATGCCATCGCTCTATGCAAGAGAAGCAAGCTCTATCGTTCACGTGAATACACGCACCACGCGTGTTCATAGATGACACTAAATATGACAGATTGCCGTACAGCATTTCTACAAAGAGTTGTCACAAGACCTTGTCCTGGCAATGACAAAGTAATGAGTTGTTTTTATGCCAGTTGAAACTACGTCGTTAGCGTCACTGCTCGCCATGTCGTGTAATACTGAGAATTGTCCCTGTAGGTCCGTGTAGGTCGCTGTCGGTTTACCGATAACTCGAACGTCGAGTTCGGGTTTGACAAACTAAATGTTTTATTGGACTTGAATTCGTTTGCTCACAACATATCTGATAATTCTGAAGTAAATTTGAATTTTGCACAGGATGTTGAATGCCAATGGCAGTAGCTTTTGTCCGAATAGGACTCTAGCCAGATTTCAAGTTTGGTTATAATAAACAAGCGCTGTGCCCACAACATTGTCGCGTTTACAAGGGTAATAAGTACCAAGTAATATTATTCCAGATCAAGTATTAACCGAGTGCTAAATTTCATGAAAGTTCGTTCAGTAGATTTTGTGTGAAAAAGTCTTTCACGTTTATAGATAGGGATAGAAGATTCATTGTTCATTTCTTGCAGTGAATAGGTACTAGTGTTTATTAGATTTATGTTGCCCTTCCAAAAATATAAATATATATCAACAATCTTACAGAACAGCCTCGAATCTATTCCAAATTAGAAATTGTTTAAACTTTTAAGCCGTTGAAACTAGCAGCCCTAACTTCACCAAAACACAATGCAGGAATGATTTTAAGACTGAGCTCGCTGTAGTTAAAATGTACTTGTAACTAAAATACCTGTCATGGTCCATTATTTTATTGTAGCAAGCAAAATTATTTCTTACGTCTTCCTAACGATGCATGCAAATTGTACCAAAATCATCACATTACATAACTAAATTCAGCGAAAAGCATTGATGTAGCAAACCAGTAACATATCATTCAAAGGCATACACGGAACACTGCTCTTAGCAATTAGATTCGGAGATATGATTCGACACAAACAATTCAGGTCGAGTATTGTCTGCGGAAGCAATGTTAAATTTACCGAACTTAATGATTGATCATCAACAATCGATGTTTGACAATGTAACAGAAACTACACGCGTGAACAATAATCACATAATGTACCTAATGTAGGTATCTTTGTTTTACATGTACATATGTCAGATGAATCATGTCGTTTTTTTAAATAGGCACCTACCTTGTTTTATTTCAGACTTATAAACTCTCACAATAAATTAACACTATGTAAAGTGAAAGGGTCAAAGGTCGCTGGATCTTATCAAACACCCACTCATCGCTTACATCAGTCTACTGTAGCCTAGTTGGAAGCGACCCTGCTTGTGAAGCGAGGGGTCCAGGGTTCGATTCCCGGCCGAGGCAGATATTTATGAGACTCGGGTCATGGGTGTTATTGTAAGTTATATACGTATGTGTCGTCCATGCCACCAGCGGCACCAGTAAAATAAACTACTGCGGGTATATGAGTGTGTAAGCGTTTATTTTATTTTTTTATTTTTTATCAATTGAAATGGACGTAATTATAGTATGTACATTAAATGAAAAATTACATAATAACTATAATTATTGCAATGTACACACTAAGTTATTAAATGAGAGGTAATAAGCACTATACTTAACAGTTCATCAAGGCTATGAATAATTAAACTATAAAAAACTCTTCGTGATTTATTAATGACAAAGTTACGTTTATAATTATTTAGAAAATAATCACACGGTTATAAAACTGTCACGTGTTGGTACGTGAGTCACGATTCGAGGTGAAAAATATGTTAATTACACCTCAGCCACTTCAGTTCATTAATTGCATTCATTTTGATATTGAACTTTTGGAATTTGAAAAGAAAATAATGTTATGTGATTACATAATATCGTATAGTTGGTATAAGTTATATAGCTAACGTGGTATATTTATAGTAGAAAAACTCTTAATATTTTTTAAGAAAAGAAAGGAGTAATTATATTTACTTTGATACCATAACTTAATGCACTCCACCGAATAAATATTCAGGATGCATGTTGGAAATCAATTAGCAAGATTAGCCGATATAATAATAGATCGACTATTTACCCAAAAATTTGCCAGAAAGATACTGTCAATGATGATACGACTGACTGGGCACTTGAAGTTGTTCTTATTAAGAAGAATTAGGGCTCGAATAATATAACTATATCCGCGAGAGAGCAGGCAAGTCTATGTACTTTGATACTCCATAATATGAAGCTGTTCGCAATGTATTTGCGTTCACGTAACCAAACCAAATCGAGATGACTTCATGCCATTCCGCGGCGTGCGGTCTGACCACTTGTCTGCGTTTAATATAAAGCTTAGGTTATATCGTACAGCAAGTTCAATCTCAACATTAAGTACTCCGTCTATGAAACTGTAGTTCCTTTGCCTTCCTTCATCATCATATCAGAGCTGCTATTTTTGTGTTCCGCTTAGGAGCTTTGCTAGTACATTCTTTCTTCAGTTTTGTCACGGACCTGAGTCTTGTTCAATAATTCGACAACACATCGATTATGCATTTGGTTTTACGTGGCGGTGACCAACTCTTATTAGATGACATGTCATGTACAAAAAAATGTACTTTAGTCGAGTTTATGTTTCATCAAGTAGACTGTAATAATATAAGATTTGATAAGGTAAGTACATAAATCAACGGTTCGGTACCAACTAGTGTGAAACTAAACAAAGTGACATAAAAACTGGAAATCGGTGTCATGACATGACACGGCGCAAATCGACGTATTTGTATTCAAATCAATGTTTTATATCCCATTGTTGCGAATGGGACGCACGTGTGTAAGTAATGGCATACACTTGCTACACCACCGCAGTCTACGCAGGAATTCGTCCAAACTTTCACTAGCTCAAAAAATATCTAATATTGCGTTATGGCGTCTGACTTCTTTTCGATACCCTACAGTGATTTCTGTTGAATCCCAAAAAACCCTTCAGGTCAATATACGAGCGACTAACTATAAAATATAAGCTTCGTTCATTGTGACAAATCAAATCTTCAATGAAACGAATCGTTCCCATTCTTCATCCATTGGTTTGAATTAGGAATGCCATGCTCTATTTTTTTCAGTTAGCTTCACGCTTCCGAATTTTTTTCTTTCTCTTTTGATAAGTGTGATTTTTGTTTTGTTAGATACATGATAAAAAGTACCATAATTATAGTACTTGTCGGCTTGTGCTCTGTATTACTTTATTCACTTTACATTATAAGTGGACTCTTCGCAGTAAGTTTCAATAAATCAGAGAATACGAGTAAGTTTGGGTTCGGTATAATTATAATGTTTAAACGTTAATGCATCTCAGTGATTGTAAAATTCCTGCACAATTAATTAATTGTGATGATATTCTCAATGGTGACTCGATTGTTTGATATTCACACAAAGACTTCATTGATCGACTCACAATGGTGATCCTAATATTTGATATTTATCAAAATAATTGTATTCTTGAAATGATAATTGATAATTTATGTCAGGATCCGGTAATCTTATACAATCTCCTTCTACAGTATGACAATAAAACTGTTCCCTTCGGAACGCGGCAACTTATCGAATCACAAGTATTGTGGTTTTAACTAACGGAAATTGCGACTGAGGTCTGAACAATACTTAGTTCGGAAAATAATGTAATCTCTTATTAATTGCTCTTATGGCTATTTCAAACTGTCAGCTCTGCAAGCATTTTGAATCAAAAAAATATTTACGCGTACGCGTATAAATGTCACTCAAAATTGTCCAAGTTTTTTGTGCTTCAGGTGTAGACTTTGTCGTCACCTTTGCTGAGAGAAAATTAATACAGTTAGCTGCGCATTACAAACATTTATAAAGATAGGAATTTTAATTAAGGCGCTGTGGTGGAAATAAATTGAACGCGTTTTAAAGTAACTACGAGGTGTATTCTATTAGTAATTAAATCGATAAAGCTTTTTTTCGATCACAATGAGTTAGAGCGACGAGGCGAAAGTTGTCAGGTCGCACCACGCACATGCTTGATACAATCTTACCGATTCCAGTCTGTAACAGTACACCTTTGGACCAACCTCAACTTAACACTCAACCTCAGTATAAAATGCAAAGAAGTTTGTATTCAATAACTACAATGTTATACAATGTCATCCTTGCTTTGTTTTAAAATACATTTCATTATTTTAGGATTTTTATTGAAGTTTTGTGAATTATTTTCATATTTTTTATTTCTTAAAAGAATTTTGTTACCAGATTATTACGTGATAAAAAGTAGATTTATGATATAAGTTATAACTTTTACAAGTCTGTTGACTTGTTGACTTGAAACAGAAGACAAATAATAATTACATAATCTAAATTTTACTAACAAAAAATAACCGACTTCAAAGTTACTCTAAAACTACTTGTCAGATCTCGTTCAAATTTATGTGGGATTACGTGACAAGCACCTGCTTTCGATTAAAAAAGAATCATCGAAATCAGTTGGCGTGATATTGAATTATTCGTCCATTTGTCGCGCTTACTTAATACAAATTTAAGACTTATATGGTTTTATCATAGATGCCATTGTCAGATCTCAATAAAATTTATATGGGACTACATGACAGCCACCAGCTTTCGATTAAAAAAAGAATCATCAAAATCGGTTTGCCAGGTCCAAAGTTCTGAGGTAACGAACATAAAAAAAAGCAAAATACAGTCGAATTGAGAACCTCCTCCTTTTTTTGAAGTCGGTTAAAAATAGAAATTTTTATATTTATATTTACGATATCCAAAATTAAATAGGTATCTACAAATCAGATTCCGTTATACGCTTGGCTTGAAAATATGGAATCAATTAAGTAAAGGTCAGATAACATAGACTCTACATTGTAGATAATATTGGCTTACAAGCGCCTAACTAGATATCTGAAGTTATTTATTATATCGATTATTATATTATGTATATCCATTTCCCAGCTAGCGGCCGAGTTATATTGGAAATGATTTAAAGCGTCAATAGGGAAGTGGCGAAGCGGCCTGATTCGAGTCGTGATAGCCACCAGCATAGGCTTGCGGTCTGGGCTATGTTTGCCTTTCATATTCAAATGAGAATCGTATAAAGTTCTTAACAATACTATCAAATTGCGTGTATTCAACATAATATCCTATTTGTAAATGACTTGTATATTTTTTCATAAATGAATACCGGACACATTCATTTCCCTACTTGTGTTTGTACTACTGTCTTGAGTTGCGAGATGGACATCCAAAAACTATTTATATTATTTTAATAAGATAAGAATATCTTAATATTTTAAATAAGATAATAGCATAATATATTCTATCGTCTGATAATACTTTTTTTCTCATATTTAATAAAAATAAGTTAAAGAAAAACTCAAACGTAAATAGAACACAATGTATTAAATGAAGCACCTATCTGAATAAAAATGCTAGATGCAAGGCATTGAGGTAGAAGTATACATAGAGAAGACATCTCAAACAAAATGTGTGTCCTCGCCGGGAGGTTCTATTTTCAAAATTGAGCCCCTGTTCTCCTTTCAAAATCGAACGAATCCATTGGACATTGAAGCCGCGTGGCGTCAATCCATTGGAACATACATTGTGTTTGCGGTGTCTGTTCTATACGCTAGTAATAATACTTCAATGATGCAAGGTGTCGTTTTTTCCAGCCTGGCCACGAAAAATGGCCACTTATGGAAAGTCATCAGCTTAACACCATCATCAACATCATATTGCACCAGTCGTACGTATCCCTATTTCTGGGCCAGGCAGTAATCTGTGCAACGGTAATACAGAGCATTGAATGAGGAAGTGGTCAGGAGGCCTGGATCCCCGCCAGCGATAGATTGCTCACTTAAGCTAACACCACTACCATACAACTTCACCTTTAGTACTTTTATCAATGTGATTATTGTATTAGAAATATTACGCATGGAAAATTAACAATTGTGCAATTGTAGAGAATAAAGGGTATTGGTTCCCTAGCGGACAATAAAGTGAACAGATACTATGTTGTATAAGTTAGTAGTTAGCATTTTACTATCTTACACCGCATCTTTACTATCATTTGGTAGATTGTAGTCAAACTTAGAGAATACGAGTAGGTAGCAAGAAACGTTTTTCACAGTATATTTTCAATATTGCCGGAACAAGGAACTGAAAGCTACAAATGCTGCAGTGATGCCTATTCATAAATTAATGGCTAATGACATCAAATTTCATATATTCCGTTGTACGGTAGTTACTGAAACCTGGCATTAGAAGAAGCAGGAAGATGTTACGCAGGAGATGAAATGAAGTAATAGCTGTAGTAGCTCCGGGCAACCAAACGTGGCCATTAATAGTAGGTAATGCAGATAGAATTAGAGTACAACCGATGCTTAACTCCACAAACATAGCAATTACAACACTGATTGCCCCTTCACAGCCACAGCTCTCCTCACACGTTGGTAATGAACCCCCTTTTTTGTCATAATTATTCTGCTATCAAATTATACACCTAATATGAGTTAATAAACATTCGTTAAATTGCTTTAATCGCTGAATAAAAGTTGTGAGTCATCTTTAGTTTATGATAATTATCGACGTCAACACCGGCTTATTATTTTTTTAAGACATGTAAGTTCTATCTTCATGTGTTTTGGGAGAATAGTAGCCTATGAATATTTAATTACCTATTTATTCTGTGGCAATGTGAGCAATACCGACTCGAGGAGTGACGGATTATTGTCCTTGGGACCTAGGACAGATTAATTTATGATGTCTCAATAATTTGTCCATTTCCCTCCCAGACACCTGCATCCCATCCTGTCAACATGCCTGGGTTTGAGTTTGTGATCGTTACAACATAAAATTTCGCGTGTTACATAAGCTCTTAATTGTCAGAGATATTATCATTAATCTGGAGATAGATATTTTTCATTTCAACTAACGAAGCTTCTGCTTCTACATGTGTACATCAAACTTACTACTCATAAAAAAATAAAGGAACAAATCGTAACGAAGTACAAAAAAAGATGATCACGAAGAATAGTAAAATGTACATTAGGTACCATACGCATTTGCTCTTTGTACTTACCGTTATGAGTGGTTTCACGCTTTAAATTATATATTCATGACTCATGACTTGTTTATCAGACTATTTACGTGTTTCTGTACACTAATGTATGCGTAATAACTGTTTGTAGGCTGAATTGAATATTCTTATTATGCTTTATCATGCAAGTCTTTAAGTACATAAAAATATGAAGATTATATAGCGATGTTTATAAATAATTTAATCGTCGACAAAAATAGAAATCGAGTTCTTACTGGTAGAAGTAGTATCATTTCACTGAGAAAGTAGGTATAATCATGACAGCAATTTTCACTTAAAAAGTTCTTCACTCAGGTGATCCATTTCGATTATTCATAAAGAACTTGCAGTTGCAAACCAATGCAATGATATTAGATTCTTATCTCATTGTTTAAAAAATGTGTAGTAAAGGACGACATGTACTAAAACAAACTTCCGCCAAGTATTACTAAGCAGTGAGTAGTGTAAATACGAGTCAATGGTCAGTGACCGGCCAATCAACACGAGCTGGTACAAAGGGAGGAACAAACAATGGAGCGGAAAACGACCATAAACAAGGATCGTCTGCACCGAGCCTCGAGCCGCAGGCAGGCAGTGTATATTGCAGTGGGCAGTGCTGCCCGAACAAACTATGCGGGGATGTAAATTGTGTTAGGAACAAGTAATAATATTAATTAACAGCGGTATGATAATAAGTAAAGACTTATTGAATGTAAAAAGTTTTATGAATCATGGTCTTTATCCCGACAGTGTGATAATGTCAAAAGAAAAAACATAAATTCAAAAACTAAAATCCTACCAAGTATTAGAAAATCATATCTAAAAGGTGCGCTTGCTGGCTGTCTCGGGCGCTAACTTTACGCCCATGCACAAATATTACGCAGCGTATCGTAAATCGTAATGTACTATTTTTACTGTTACTATTTCATTGGACACCTTTTTTATCTCCACATCTTTACTACTAGGCATTACGTCGATGTTCGTGTAGTTAAAGGTAACTTGATTAAGTACTGTAAAAGTATCATGATAGTCAAAAAGAACATAACTACCATATGAACAGAAAATACTACTAATATGTCAAAAAGGACGATTTCTGCCCCACACTAAGTCGGTAGTTGGAGTAAGAGATTTTAAAAGTAAAAGAGCAAAACTATTAAGTTCATATTTGACAGCAGAGTTGAGGATAAATAAACGCAAAGCTAAGATTTGAATGTTACTTTGCTAGAATGTTGCTTGAACAGTTTACGAGTATTATTAGTGGTTGTAAATGAATATAATGTTTTAATGCGAAAATTAGTTGTTCTTTTTTAGATAAAACAGGCAGCTGATAGTATTGGAGTATTCTAAAAATGTATATCTGAAAGGTAATAAATGGGAAGTTTTTCTAATTACATTACCACTTTTGATCACACTTAAGTAACTTTTCTTAAAATAAATATTAGATTTACAATATTTTGTGATAAAAACGGTGTTAACGAGAGTGTGAAGCTCATTGTTATTAAAATTTGCATAAATAAAAAACAGTTACAATATCAAAAGTTACAAACAAACAACATTGAGAAAATAAAAAGAGAACGAAGTAAATAAACATAGCGGCTCCACGGTAACAAATCCTTTTCAGTAAGTTCGTGTTGGGTGTTGGTCGTGATCGGATAAAATGAGTAAAAAACTAGAAAACATTTGTCTAAACGCAACGTGCAGTACACCTAGGTACGTCGAGGTACGCTCAGGTACGCCGAGGTACGCTCGTGCCGGTGGTACGAAGAAATTTCACGGGAAGCGGGAAGGCTCTATGGCCATGCCCCATGGTAATGAGTCATGACATTTAGAGGCGTGACTAGCCACAGCCAGTGCACCGCTCAGCGACCACGAATTCCACGAACGGTAATGTTCAAGTTCAGGGTAATAATGTTAAAACGAGAACGAATTTTTATTTGTGTTTTTATAGTGTTAAGCCGTGGTTTTTATCGTGCTTTGACAATTTGGTTGTGGTAAAGAAGCGTTGTGATTTGAAAATTATAGCGACAGTAATTTAGTTTTGTTTATATGTAATTCATGTAATGTGCAAATTATTAAAATGTTTTAGGCTAAATCGTCCTCGCTTGGCTTCAGGAAATATAATGAAAACAAATGTAACCAAAGCTTAATACAATATATGAGTGAAAATTACATCCACGTCGGTTAAGCCATTTCTAAAATTAGCGGAACAAACGCAGAGACGACAGGCATACGGATATACAGATTTTTTTAAGATCGTCCGTAGGAAGAGGAAACTCCATATCTACCTATCTACCTATTATACATATACAAATAAGCCTAATAATATTTTTTCAAAAATATTGAATTATGTACTTGTATAAAAAAACAACATGACTTGGAGATGAGCACTGTATCACATTGTTAGACCACCGCGGGTGTTTCGTCACAAATCTAGACTGATTAAATAAGAATAAATTAATAACCAGTTAACACCATCCTTAATAGCTTGCCAAAATATTTAATTACTTACGCCTTTTTTATCCGCTGTTTATCCATGGATAATGGATAAGAATATTGTGTTCATTATTTCATTACTTGCAGCGGCAAAAAGTTGATCTATTACACGTTTTTATGCAAAGATTTTCTGATTAAACTTACTGATAAACCGATTATAAGACAAAAAAGATACCAACCGCTATCTAGCAACCATATCTATTTGAGCTAAAGTTTAAGATTTGCGTCTATAAATGAGAAAAAGTTTTTTCAACAATGTCACGGGTTTCACAATTTTACAGTTACGATTACCGTTCGCGCTGAGAGTCAAATACTCTGTTCTTTCCCACTTCTAGGGAAATAATTTGATCGGTAATTAAATAACGAGTTATGACCAAAAAATGCCATTCATGATTCGATTTTTGTCGTGATTACTAGATACTAAGCTATCCTTGCTCCATGGATCATCAGATAACCTACATAAAATCATGAATGGTCATTATCCCAACTGCCGACACAGAAGCTTGCGATCTTTATTAGCTCTCCATATGGGAGCATGTTCAGAGTTAAGGTCTCGTGTCTACCGATAAAGGAGTCACGACGAGCCTTCCGGGTCCTTAGGGAGCCTGCACCAGCCGCGGTCAACGGCCGACCTTTGAATGGACAATGGGAACTACGACTGGATTCTCAGTAATGTTATAGCCTATGAAAATTATATTATCCTATGAAAGTTGTAATGCTGACTGTTATGAACTGGTCTTACAATACTTGTCTTAGACTTATGATAAGTTGTGTTATAGCTGTAAGTACCATTTTTTTTCGTTATTAATTTTAGCATTCATGCTCTCTACTTTAGCAAAATGTTGGCTTGTTTTTTTTCTCATATAAATTTTTTCTCATATTCTGCTTTTAACTTGCGACATAAATGTCTGTAAGCGTTATAAGTACATTATGTATATATCGTACAAGGCTGGGTTGGAGTGAATGCTTTCGTATGTTCAGATCATCTCTGTAAACCATGTATCAAAGAGCACTTCAGTACTATGAACATAGATCTCTCTCTCTGTGGGCGTAGTTATATGTCAGGACTGCCAGGATACTAAATAAAACACACAATTCGATAGGCACAAGGATACCATCCATTTATTGCCTGATAACACCCGGTTTCATGAATTCAACGTTATTTAGTTTTACTACATTATTAGATTTATTATAAGTATTATTATTTCTTCTGTGGTTTTACTTTGATTCCGCGGTCCTACCAATCTGTCTACTGTATTGACAGTTCTCTTTCTTCTTAATGTTGATAGATTACTACTTATTTTCCTTTGCCTGCATATAACCTGGACATTGAATAAGTATTATATTATGAAAATCATATTTTATACAATCGAAGAGTTGGTAGTAGGCAATAGGTATAGTAAGTACGTGTGAAAGTCAACTAGCTGATTTTCTTTAATATTTTTGCGTAGGCAGCTGCTTTCATTTGAGTGAACGATTAATGCTCACGATGATCATAACAAAATACCTACCTACTTTCCCCGCTTTTCCAAGACATTCTGCTATGCACTGTGAAGATCGTGATATATCCATTGAGCTGTCTATGTATCTCGTAGTTTATTGTTTAAGTGTGTTATACACAATCAAAAAAATTAAAACGATTTTTCATTGTTTTCACATCTTCCGATTAGATCTGGAGTACTCAAGTGTGTAAAGTCGTACATATCTAACAACGATCTAGTTTTAGTTACTCATACGACATATACATAATTTATTCATAAAAATATGGATTAATAAAATAAATATAGAATTATAAAATTAATAGTATGGGACGCTCGCTCTTTCTTTTCTACATACTAAAATTGTCCTACGATTATATTCGTAAATATCAAAACTCTTCACATTTATACGTAAATCTTCGAATGGACACCAAGATTAGCCTTTTGGAACGAAATTCCTTTTATCGCGCGTTGCGAAAGGGGGCTAGACGGAAAAAATTAAGAGGAAAAGTTGTAACGACACTTTTTGCCGTTGTTTATTAATTAAAGCGAATACTAGGTGACCAGAAGTGTTCGAGGGTGCGACATCCATACATACTGTACAATCATAGTATGTGGCTGTCTTATTTACTTTTCGGTATTTAGCATAGGCACAACAGGGATATCTATATTACGACAAGTGTCTTGTCAGAGCGACAGTGATAGATTTATTCTATCCCTGTCGCTCTTCAGCATATTGATTGGCATGACGGGAGAAATGGCAATAATAGCTTAATGTGCATGATCGTGATATGGACGTCCCTGTTGTGCCTATGCTAAACACCGAAGAGTGAATAAGACAGCCAATACTATGATTGTACAGTATCACTGATGTCGCACCCTCGAAGACTTCTGGTCGCTTAGTATTAATCGAAAGGAACTTCGTTCCATCCGGGTGTCCCTTGACACCTCTCATTTTTTTATTGTAGCCATAAAGTTCCCTAGTAAACTCGGGAAGTCTAGTGATGCTCTTCTCGTGCGAACGAGATAAATATCCAACAGTGAGGCATTAACTGAAACCTGAAATTAAGATCATTAAAAATAATCGTTGCTTAATTAATGGTTAACAATGTAATAGATCGTTAACACATAAAATAGTGACAAATTATTGACAAGATATGATTAGAGTTGACGGGCCACTGACTCCAGTCGTCCGACTTCGAGTTCGTAGGTAAAATACTCCACGGAATTGCAAAATGACTCTTAACGTCTTTTAGTCTTCAGTATGTTGAGTTGTACCATTAAGGGCTATGTAATTAAAGAAGGCAGGCGGGATTTAATGTATAAATAAAAAAGACGTGGCACGTCCTGTCGCCGTTCCCGCGCACCTAGGAAAAAGCCTGATCATAGCTGACTGCTTTCCGGGAAGTAACTTATAAGTGCTTATCTTGTGTTTTATCATCTACTTACAACAGTCGCAATTCACAACACTCTTAATTGCGCAAAAATTTAATGAGTTATGAAATACGCCAATAAATTCTGTCTAATTGACACATTTATTGCATCAAGGTCCTATGACAAGTGGCTAGTAAAAACTAAAATGGCGCACTGCTCACATCCAGACTTGCCTGGCATAGGATGAGTCTAATTGATCTCGACTTTATTATACAGGCAATATAATAATATGGTGTAAAGATGAAGACTACAATTAATATAAGGCCTCTTGTAAGTTATTTTCTTTTTAACAAGGTTATAACACTTGTAACGTAGGTATTTTAGGTATATGGTAATAAAGTCATTATCGAGAAGAGGAGGCAATATTAAAAAGCCCGTTTCCATAATGATTGCTATTACGTTAATGCTCGCACGACATAGGTAGGTACTGGATTTTTATTATATCAAAACTATTCTTACGTATTCTCTTAAAGAAATCACGTCATTACGAGAACAGACTTTAATGCCATTACATTAGTCATAACCGTAAGAGTAAAAGTTTGGTACAAAATTAAATGTCTTTTAAAATGGTACTTGCTCACCTTTACTTGTGTTTAAATCTCGTATATACCTACCTACTTTCTCGTGTCACACAGGAGAAAGTGTAATTGTAATAAACACAATTTAATTTAAATATTATCTTTTTACCATTACCACTTTCATTTGGTTCACCAATTAGCGTGTGAAATATGCCTTAACTCTCTCAACAGTACACATTTGGAACAATCACGAATATGTGGAATAAATATAAAAAATAAATAAAATGTATTGTGTCTGGCAGGAGTCCAATTAGAATTTATGAAAAAAAAATGCCGCCTTGTTTGTAAAATCAGTTTATAATTAATAAAAAAATTGATTAAAAAAACAAAAACCCGACTGCGTATAAAACTAAAAAAAAACACGCCCAGTAGTTTAGAATGTTGTTAAAAGTAATACTGAACAACCACACCATAGCAGGATTAACAGTCGGGACCCAAGGTGGAAGATACGAGATAATAAAGAATATTACATGCATACATACAAACATACATACATACAAGATACGCGCGAAGAACATAAACCTTCCTGGTAGTCGGGTTAAAAAGAGAAGATTTCTTTGAGTGATAGAATTTACTCCCAAATTATTTCACACTTAAACAAATTTTACTTTGGTTCTGAAGCCATTTTTTGAACTTAAATAAAGTTTAAATTTAACATACTTAGACACAATAATGATAAGTAATTATAAAAATTGAAGCCGAAAATTGAAGTTTCCCTCAGGGCCGGCGCGGCGGCGTTGTATTGGCGATTCCTCTGGTATTGCTCATGTCCATAAGCGACGGTGACCACTTACCATCAGGCCCGTCTGCTTTTTCGTCAGCCCCTCAGGCTATAAAAAAGTTATACATATAATTAATTTTACAAATAACTAAGTAACTACAACAATAATCTTGCGACCATTTTTGCTTAACGATGTCGATGGAAGCGTAGCGTATTAAATACATAATTGAGTACTCACCTTAAACTTGACAACCGAGACTAATATCGAATCTTAAGTAGATTATACATTATTATGCGCAACATACATAGGTATTTGTTGGAGAGTAGAGCTCAGATCTTGTCGGGCAATATTGTGTCCTATGCCGACGCCAAAGGTCAATAGCGTCGGTACTCGGTAACAATAAAATCTCCATTTCATTATGTTGAATACTACATGGACTATGTGTAAGCTACTTTACCGTCCATTACATTCAGTAGTTATGTTTTCGTATTGACATCATAATTATGTAACATAGCTACGTATAGCGCATGTAAAATTATTTTACTCCGATTTAAATTGTTATCATCATCATCATCATCATCCTGCGCATTTCCTCTTGTGTTTTCCTCATGTGTTTTCCTCTTCCACACTTCCCTATCAGCTGTCATCTTTACACTAACTCTCTCTTTCATATCATCTGTAACACAATCCATCCATCTTTTCTTTGGTCATCCTCGTCCCCTTCGTCTATCCATCCCTCTTCTCGTCACATGCGTTTCCTCTCGCCTCATCCCATCACAATGTAATCACAGCGTAAAATTACCTTTTAAGTTTTACTACTATTTAAATAATATAAATCATTATTTACCCAATAATTTTATTATCTAAGTATCTAAGTAAATCTCTGCACGCATCTTTTCCCACTTTACCGACATAATATATATCCTATATCGTCGCTTTGGTGGTGAAGAGAGCCAAGCCACAACTTTGTTCAAAATGAATTATGTACATTAGTAGAATCAAAACAATGTGTTTTTTAAGGTGGTGAATAGAGCTAACTGTTAAATAGTTTAGTTACAAAAATAATCAAAAAAAGGTGTTAACAGAACTACTATACATTACTTCATAGTATAAAAAGGAATATAATCCGCATAGCTTAGTTAAGCTTAGTTCTTGAAATAGGTACGCATTTGTAATCTAATTTGTAAATCTAACTTACGGTTTGGAAATTATAGAATAATAATTATTTTTTGTTTAACCTCGCCACTTAAATGCTCATTATCTCAGAACTTGTTATGTGTGGGTTGACTCTCTTCACTACCAAAGCGACGATATGTTATTCCAAATCATGGTCTACCTGTGTGAAAAATTACATGAAAATCCGTTTAGTAGTTTCTTGCGTGAAAGAGTAACAAACATTAATTTAATACATCCTCACCAACAAACTTACACATTTATAATATTTGTTGGTAGTATAAATCCATAATAAATAATCTATGAAAGATCAGAGTTCAGACAAATTTAAATAAAACAATTTGTCTCAATTACGTTTAAACAAAAGATACTACCGTTCACGTTTATGTAAATCGTTTTAGTTTATGTAAATCGTTTTAATTTATTCAGTTTTAACGGTATTTACGTTGAAGTGAATTATGTCGTAATGCCAGAGCGCATAAATAAATGCGTAAATATGACGTTATAATTTACTTTATGCCTCAATTATGTACGAGCAGATTCTATCTTAACTAGATTTAATTGCCTTTGTGGCTTTTTATAAGCTAAAGATTTTGGATATGAATAAGGTCTAGTTTATGAATGATCCTCCAATTACTTTTATGGATTATGATGATATTGAATGCACAGCGTTTATTGGTAAGTTCGACAACTGTGGACTCTCTTTGCCAAGGCCAAGGTTTTATTAAAATATCTCCATGATAAGTGATTCGCTCTGCACGAGTTACAGATTTTTGTTATATCTAAATTAAAATTCAAACCTTTTTACAAGCCTCTGTCTTCATCAACTTACTTAACAAGTTGTGTGATGTGATCATTTTTAATTTCAAACTCGGTTCGAATTGGCTCAGAAATATTTGCGTGATAAATGGAGAAAAAGGCGACCCACGTATGTACATTTGTCGCAATCTAGTTATTAATAGAAGAAGTATCATTGTAATTATTGATCTCCAAGACTGGTTATAAAGCTATTAAACGATAATTATAAATAGACAGGTAAAGATTGCGACCATACATGAGAGTACTTAATAACTACGTATAAGTATCTATCGTTTTATAATTTTAGGGAGACAGAGCATTTTAGTTTAAAAGGTTCTTTGATTTTTTATAAGAAAAACGGGAAGTGATCCCTTCCCTAACAAAAGCATCGAAGCGTTGCTTGTCCAAGAAAAAGTTAGGGACCCGCTTATTTTCTGTAACTATTAATCTTTTTTTGTTCTGTGGTTTCAAGACGAATTGACTTAAATAATTTAAGAACTTTTTTCAGTAAATCCGTTATGATTCCACGAAACACGTATTTTTGGCTCATCGCATCTCCTCGGGCTTTAAATTAAACTGATTTGCACTCGTGCACGAAGTAAAATCGTAATCATTGAGCACCAAATGTACTCCATGTTTTTATTATACTGTCACGCGACGAATCATATTTTTTTTCTGACTTGAGGGGAGAAGGGGGACTCCCCGCTACAGTCATAATAACATTTAGAATACTTCATACATCCGCGATTTTAGCTCCGACAGCGACGGAACGTTTCTATAACAAACTGCAATAACTTTCAATAGGCGATATTAGATATAAACTTAATTGGAATATGTTCATCTGATGTTTTTCTAAGCCTTCTAATTGGATCACAGTGTAAGTACATTACAGTCGGTCATCATCTTTGTAAACAGAAGGAAAATCGACATTGTCTAGACTTAATTTCAGGCGTCATTTCGGCAAGGTTATCAAATTATAAAAAATATAATAATATAAAAATTTATGCGTGTTGATTGACACTAGCATGTGAAACTATGTCAGTAACGCCAGTGGTGTATGTGCTGTTAAAATTATTTAAATTCTTCTGTGTAAAAGAACAAGATGTAGAATTGTCACTATAAAACGCGGTGTTTCTTAGAAAAAGCTCCAATACTGTATATATTTTTGAATTCCCCGAAATGAGTTTTATGAAGTCAGATAAACCGATGCACTTAACAAGATAAATATTTTTCACTGCTTAATTGCCTCCTTATTGTTCCTTCAAAGTTAGAACTTCGTAATTGGTGACCGACATTTTTATAGTCACCAAACTCTACCGTGCACCAAAAATAACTATTTATATGCAGTGAATTTGATCAAGTGATAGAGTTTGTTCATCGTACAAACTCAACCCTAAAATATATCTTGAACAAGCAGGTTTCACTACGGCGAATGCGCTTTTAGAGTAGGTGGGTACAATACTATTTCGGCCGGATGCGACTCAATATAGCCACTCGACATAGCTTCCAATACACTATGAACACGCATTTTCTCCTCAATATCATTAGATGCCGATCATATATTAAAGCAGCCGTGTTATTTATTTTCTTAGTCGCCGTTATTATTCGAAATGAAGATGTATTTTTTGCGCGTACACTTCCGAATAGCATATTAGTAGATATTCACGCTCTAATGGTGAACATAGATCTAGTTGTTAGTGTAGTTTTATTAGTTTACTACTTACTCACTTATTTTTTTATACATCTTTCACTTAACATTCATACGTTAACGAGAGCCTTGTGAAATCGTCGATAGATTCGATACTACCGCCATCTGTAACAACTGAGATGGGAAATTACGAATGGAAGGGCACAAATAGATTAAAGTTAAAAAAATTAAGAAACCCGCGAGTTGACAGCTTAACAATTGCTATCTAACGACGACAACTGGGTCAGCTGGCTTAAATTGCCCACGACTTTAAAGTAAAAGAAGATAAAAAGGGGAGCTTAATTCATTTTCTTTGTTCGTTACTATCTGTCTTACAATAAGAACATCTTTAATCAAAAAATATAATACAAACCGGTAAAGCTCACGAATATCAGATAAAAATAATAGATCAGGCGCAGATTGAAACTATCGTATCGCACAATATCTTTATTAACACGTTCGCTGCGTAAGGATTTTTAGTGTACTTTTTGCTGGTGCGTCGTGAGGTTATATTGACTCACAGAGGACCTTTTTACAGTTCGGCGTGAGGTCAAATAAGCCCTCATTCAGTTCTGTCTTGATATAGGTTTTTCTCAATGGGGATATGTATTATTGAATATATTTTATTTTGAGGTCAAAGACTAATAACCAAGCAATATATACCTAGCTGCGTTTTTAGCTCGCTTGTTTCGTTTAGCCTCTAAAAGAGAAATAATTTGAGAGGTCAATTTGACCACACAACGCACTGAAGATATCAAAACACTAGTTATGGGAAACACCTCTGTTGTATAGCACTCGACAAATTTTCCCAGAATTTTATTGACAGTTTAATTTTTAACCTTGTAAGTCACATACGTGAAAAATAATAATAATACTAATAAAACTTTATTTCGGACAAAGTCCATATGATGTTAGTAAGTACAAAATTCTTATAAACTACTAGCAGCGAAACCCGGCGTTGCTCGGGTTAAAATACATCACATGTTTGATGGTATAAAAATATGTAAGGATCTATAGAAGATTCCAGATCGATTACAACAGTTGCACACATTCTGAAGTTTTCAAGAACATTCTAGAATTTTTTTAGAACTTTCTAGAACATTCCAGATCGATGACAACAGTTGCACACAATCTGGAGTTCTAGAACATTCTAAAAATTTTTAGAACTTTCTAGAACATTCCAGATCGATGACAACAGATGCACACATTCTGGAGTTTTCTAGATCATTTCTGAAATTTTTCGAACTTTGTCAAAGTTCTCATGAGTTAGAAAAGGACAGAGATATGTTTTTTCACATGTTCGCCACCCACAACCACCCCCTTCCACCTGCCGCCACCAAACTCTCTTACTTTCATCAGGAGACAAAGTTGCACACATTCTGGAGTTCTAGTACATTCTAAAATTTTTTAGAAGATTGTAGAAAATTCCAGATCGATGACAACAGATGCACACATTCTGGAGTTTTCTAGATCATTTCTGAAATTTTTCGAACTTTGTCAAAGTTCACATGAGTTAGAAAAGGACAGAGATATGTTTTTTCACATTTTCGCCACCCCCAACCACCCCCTTCCACCCACAGCCACCAAACTCTCTTACTTTCATCAGGAGACCAAGTTGCAAACATTCTGGAGTTCTAGAACATTCTAAATTTTTTTAGAACTTTCTAGAACATTCCAGATCGTGACAACAGATGCACACATTCTGGAGTTTTCTATATCATTTCAGAAACTTTTCGAACTTTCTCAAAGTTCTCATGAGTTAGAAAAGGACAGATATATGTTTTTCACATGGGTTAGAAAAGGACAGATATATGATTTTTCACATTTTCGCCCCCCACAACCACCCCCTTCCACCCCCCGTCACCAAACTCTCTTACTTTCACCAGGAGACCAAGGGGTATCTACCACCCCAACGGGGAGTCGATTGGAATTGGTGGTGATAGAGAAAACCGTGTCTTCACGTACTAACATTAGCATTTTTTAATATATATTAGATTGTTAGTAACATAAAAAAGCGGCCAAGTGCGAGTCGGACTCGCCCATGAAGGGTTCCGTAGCAGCAAGTAACATAATATAAAAGTTTTTGTAGTTCGTTGTAACTTTGATCGATGTTTTTTGTGGTTTACGATTTATGACGTGTTAAAAAAAACTACTTACTAGATCTCATTCAAATTAATTTTCTTTGGACGTTTGCATGGTAATGTACATCATATATTTTTTTTAGTTTTATCATTCTCTTTTTTTAGAAGTTACAGGGGGGGGACACACATTTTACCACTTTGGAAGTGTCTCTCGCGCAAACTATTCAGTTTAGAAAAAAATGATATTAGAAACCTCAATATCATTTTTGAAGACCTATCCATAGACCTACCCATACACGTATGGGTTTGATGAAAAAAAATTTTTTTGAGTTTCAGTTCTATGTATGGGGAATCCCGAAATTTATTGTTTTTTTTTTCTATTTTTGTGTAAAAATCTTAACGTGGTTTACAGAATACATCTACTTAACAAGTTTCAACAGTATAGTTTATCATATCATATCTATTATATGGCATATCTTACACTTGACGACAACACCACACGACTTTACTAATATAATATTATATAATATTACTTTACTAATATAACTAACATAATATTCAAATTAAAAGTTGCAAAACATATATTTCGTACGCGCGAAAAATGGCTCAAAGCGACGTCTTCCTTATCGATCGCGTGGCACAACACTAAGCGCGCGAAATGGCGCTAGCGCAACGTTCAGTGCGGGTGTGAGGTGCGCGGAGCGCTAGGTCATATTGACCTCACACCGCACTAGAGTGAAACAATTTTCTTTAAGTGCGGGTGAGGTCATATTGTCTCACGAGTGTTTGAAAATATAGGATTGTTCACATTAAAGCGGCAATGGCAATGGTATATAAATCTTTTTCCTACGATAGAAATACACAAAGTTAAGCCTTCCGCACCAGGGGAAAGAACGCTATTTTGCTCGCCGCACCACATGAAAGTTCGCTGTGAGTCAATATGACCTCACAACGCAGTGAACGTGTTAAAGCAAATCCGCGTGAAATGAATATCTCACTCGACAAAGAAATTCCATAACTGTATAAGTTATCTAGCTTTTGTGTCCAGTCAGTCTGTTTATGGTTACTACTTACAGTTTTGTGTTGTTTTGTGTGTGACTGACTTACTGAACGGATTCTGAAGTAGATTCCTGCCTAAAATAATAAGTTGTAACCCGTACAAGTTGGTCAGTCTATTATTTTTAGCAAATTAAAAAAAATCTATCTGTGATTCAGGTTAAGTTCAAGTAAGGTTTAAAATATTGTCGCAATACAGATATTGCACATATTCGTATCATATTGAAATATTTGCAATACATATGTTTATTTTATTATCCAATGATATTTAAAAAAATAGATACGTTATGCCCTTACAAATCGACCAAAAAATCTGATCCGAAAAGAGCTACAACACACGTTTATCTTTTGTTTCACTACTGACTACACCAATCACATTGGTATACTCGTAATACACGAAGGCAATTTATCGCTGTGTGTTAAATGTCAAGCACTTCTGACAACAACAAAAGCGTGCGTATCGTCTTGTATTCACAGAGCGACTACGAGCAGAACGGTCAATTGCCTGTTCTTACGCTCTTCATCGTCGGCGCGCTTGTGACATTTTACTTTACAAATAATAGATTCTTGAAACAATTCACATGCAGTAACGTGCGGGACTGTCCAGTGTCCAATGATGATTTATACTTTACAATTCAGAAATTTATTGCCAGTTCCTCTCCTCTATGAATAATTGTCAGACACCGTTTGATACAGAGACTAAGCAAGAGTTAGTAAGTACACATTATACTAATGATGATATATTCGTACAATAATAAAATAAGTACCGAAGGAAAATTATTATGTAAATAAGGGTATAATGCTCATCTGTGTAGACTTATATTTTACATGTAACATTAAGTACCTAATATATTTTATAGATGTTCATAATTAAACATTTTATCAACGTCTTGACTTTCAAATACTTGACTGTAAATTCAACTCTATTATTTAGGCTTGAAAATAACTGAACTAAATGTCTATGGAGCTAGCAAAACCTATGACAATTTGATCTTAGAATCATATCACTCATACCTTACCGGGTCGCCATGACTTCAGCGGTTGCGAAATAATGCGTAGTATTATTATTATTTTGTATTTTCTTAAGACAATGAAGTTCATACCAAAACCGCGAAAATTACGACGATATTTCACAATGACGAAATCCCGTCCATCTTCCAAACACGCAAATTAATTGGAGATTTTTAATCTAAAGTTCGTTTAACATACATAGCGTTTCCCTTATTGAAATATTTTAAAGAATATTGCATAGCTGAGAGTTCTCTATCATAGTTCTCTAAGGTGTGAGAATGCTAACTGGTACTTGACTCAGTTACCAAACAGCACCGCACATTGTTAGAGAACCGAAACAAGCAGGGACAATAATATGGGGAGTAATAAACGAGTCTTTTCCTTTTTGTTATCAAGGTGGATCGATATTGTTTACCTCCTAATGATGACTAGGCTACTTGCTTACTACTTGATTCAGGCACTGAACGAAGAAAAATTTGGCTTGATCATGGTGCAATGTGTTGTTGATTGAAACAATTTAATTTGGTCTCTGGTTCCCTGCGGCCACCTAACCGATTAGTTCTAGAGTCATTAGCCGGTGACGACCACAACTACATGACAGTAAGTGGTAACTAGGAGTCATGTAATAAGTATGTTTTTGTTGTTGCCATTGTGTACGGAATTGGTACCGTCGCAAAAAAATCTTAACCATTTTGTTCTTAAATAAATGGTATTGTCAGTTTTCGTATTATAGTTGAAGGGTGGTATAATGTAGGTACCTATATGTATACTCAAACAGTAGTTAAAAAATATTGAGTGTCGGCCGACGCATGATAAAGAATGCTGTAATCAAAATGTGTAATCGAGATTTCATCGGCGGCAAATGATTGTATTTCTTAGTAATAGATACAATGAGAGAAAACCAACTTAATTATTTATTCTCTACTATTTTTCTCTAATTCCTTCATTCAAATAACAGAAAACACAATAACACAATTAATTACAAGTCAATTAGAAATGATTGTTTTATTCATTGTCCCTATTGTATTTAACAGCATAAAAAAATAATATAAAATAATGAATCTACATTGCTCTAGCACTTCCCGTATTGTTATTACAGAATCTGTAAACATGAAGCCCTAAGCTGTGCTGTATTCTAGCTGTATGAGGTCAATGACACTTAAAGCACTTACATTTTATTACCATCATCGACGAGCGATTTCTTTACATTTAATACTCGGATAATACTACCACATATCGATCCAAATTGTTGACTCGAAGTATATTATTAGGCGACTAATTTAGAAAACTTTTCGGATTATTAACGTACGGTCAAATTGTACGATGATTTGGGGTTTACTGCAAGGAGTTATACAATTACTTATAATTTTTACTTTAAATACTAACGATATTTTAAGCTGTACAACCAGAATTTTAGCAGCAGCTAAAGTGGTCGGTAGTTGAATTGGTGGCTGCTAGCTGCAAAATTTCATAAGCTCTTGTGTGCGTCGGAGTGCATGTAAAGCCGTCGGTCCCGGTTGTTATGAATATACTAGCTATTGCCCGCAGCTTCGCATGCGGAAATTATGCTTATCATATTTGTAACCCCTTGCAGAAGAAAATTTAAAAACAGGTTAATATAAACAACATTAACATTAATTTGTTTTTTCTTTTTCATGAAAAATTTTGAAAAACTCGAATAAAATAATTTTATAAATTAAAGGAGGAACGTTTGTTGCAAATTTAAAGCAAATAATATTCCATAAAAAGTTTCATCTTGTTTCCGGGGAAAACTTTTAAATTTTTCGGAACGAAAAGTTTTCTAAAAGTATGTGATGCCCGGACAGACAAACAGATTATAGACAGACAGACAATAATTTTAAAAACAAATTTTTTGATGCTGTAACACGTGGTTGAAGTGCCCCTAACCGAAATTTTGAAAAATATGTCATGTATAGAAAAATTGGCTCTTGAGTATTATTAAAAAAAAATTAAAAAGTTTCGTTATTTCCATCCATCCAGGAGTTACATATCTTGTCTCTAAGTTACACTATCAGACCCTAAATGGATCAATTAACTGGTTTTACGATGTCAACTGTTCTGTTGTTTCCATCCGTTCAGGAGTTACATACACTCCCTCTCCCTCCCTCTCTCTCCTTCCCCCTCTTCCACTCCTTATCCATCTCTCTCTCCCTGTCCCGCTCCCTGTCCCTATCCTGTTCCCGATCCCACTCCCGGTTCCTGTCCCTCTCCCTCTCCCGCTTCCTGTCCCTCTCCCTCTCCCGCTCCCAGTCCCTCTCCCGCACCCGATCCCTCTCCTGCTTTCAGTCCCGCTCCCTCTCCCTCTCCCGCTTTCTGCCTCTTCCGCTCCAATACAAAAAAACGCTTCCAAAAAACCTGTTACAATTAATTTTTGTTTCCAATTATAAGCTAAACATATAAATTATCACATTACTGACTTCAAAAATGACGTAGATTCTTAAATATTTACAACCCTTTAGTATTACCCCTTATGGGGACGAAATTCGAGCAAACCGTGATACAGTTATTTTTTGTGTCTTTCTATAAGCTTACATATAAATTTTCACCCTTTTAATCTCAAAACTGATGAAGTTCCATACTTACTTGTGCTCCTATAATTAACCTTTTAGGGGATGATTTTCCAAAAGAATGTAATTCTTCCAATTTTAATTGCTATTTGGAGCTAATAATTATATAAATTTTCATGTTTTTAACCTCAAAAATGACGAAGTTGCCTACTAAGTTTCATCCCCTAAATTAACCCTGTAAGGGATGATTTTCCAAAAAATGTGTTAAAATTGACATTTATTCATAACTATGAACTCACATAAACTAACAACAACTAAAACTGACGAAGTTGTTTTATATGTAGTTGACTACCAACCCCTATTTTTAAGGGATGAATTTCGAGAAAACCGTGATACAATTATTTTTTGTGTCAAACTATAAGCTTATATACAAATTTTCACCCTCCTTACTTTAAAACTGACGAAGTTATTCAACGAACTTATTCAATCTTTTAGGGGTTGATTTTCCAAAAAACACAAAACTTTTAAATTTTGTTTCTAATCTTGAACTAATATATAAATTTTCTTATTTTTAACTTCAAAAATGACAGAGTTGCGTACTAAGTTCCATCCAAGAAATTAACCCTTTAAGGGATGATTTTCAAAAAAAAAATTGTATAAATTAACTTTTGTTAATTACTGTAAACTTACATAAAAAAATATATTTATAACTCTAAAACTGACGAAGCTGATTTATATGTAAATGATTTCCAACCCCTATTTTTAGGGGAAGAATTTCGAGAAAACAGTGATACAGTTATTTTTTGTGTCTAAATATAAGCTTATATACAAATTTTCACCCTTCTTATTTCAAAACTGACGAAGTTGCCATACTAACTTTTAGACCGTTATTGAACCCTTTAGGGGTTGATTTTCCAAAATAGCACATAACTTTTAAATTTTATTTCTAATCTGGAACTAATATATAAATTTTCATGCTTTTAACTTCAAAAATGACGAAGTTGCGTACTAAGTTCCATTGAAGAAATTAACCCTTTAAGGGATGATTTTCCAAAAAAATGTGTTAAAGTTAACTTTTGTTTATTACTATAAACTAAAATAAAAAATTTCATATTTATAACTCTAAAACTGACGAAGTTGGTTTGTATGAAAGTGACTTCTAACCCCTATTTGTACCCCTTAGGGGATGAATTTCTAAAAATCCGTTCTTAGTGGACGTCTCCTTAGCAGAAACAATCTACCTGTCAAATTTCATCTTAATCGGTTCGGTAGTTTCTGAGATTTTTTGTTTAATCAGCGGTGTGTCGCTTTTCAATTTTATATATATAGATAGCGGTTTTTAATAATAAAAACTTTAGAATTGGTTTGGGAATTTGGAGTGCTTGGCCTTTAAATCGATCTTGGCATTACTAAATTTACTAAATTCAAAACAATTTCATTACTAATTAGTAGACTTTGAAAGGAATTGTGATCTTTTTCAAGTTTAAATATAAAATCTTTAGCTGCTCTTTACCTTTGTACAAACTACATGCCCATTGGTTATACAAAAACAAGTAAGAAATATGAAAAATATGAGCTCGTAGCACTCGCTACTTAGAATATAATATTATGGTCGTAAATTGTTATAAAGCGAGTAGGGCCTACATATCTGCTCGTTAGTTGTATAAAGCAATTTTTTGTTCCCTGCTTTACTATGTTTATTTTTTGTTTTAGGAATCCAGACTGATCGTACCGAGCACGCGTATGGCTCTGCACAGGAGTACAAAGAGGCGCTGGAGGCTATACGAAGGAATACTGGAGTGGTGAGTCAGATCACTTCAATTAAAGTTATTTTTAAATTAAATCTTATAAGCCTCAGTTGTGGATAAAAGCAATTTCATTATTTTTTCTTAATTATATGTACTTCGCAAGTCTCAATAAATGAGCCAAAGACAGGTTTATGTGAAACAGTTTTTGAGTTATGAGGGAGTCAAAAGTGGCTCCAAATGGTTCGTGTAATATTACACACGGTACTGCTCACCAGTTCTGTTAGCTTGAAATTGGCTTGACACGCTACCGCGTGTCTAGATTCTTTCGTTATTATAAGCCTAGGGGCAGCTGGGGTAAAATTCTTTAGACAGATAACATTTTGTCCTCGTCACGGGTACATATGCTACGACTTAAAATTATAATTATTTATCAAATAAAACTACACATCATATTTAAATTTTTAAATGCTATTACAAAACTGAATTTCCCGCCGTACCTTCTCGTTGGAATCCTCTTTTGTATAAAATGATAATGCTCACTAGATTTCAAACTTGATATAGTGACAAGTGAAATATCACGGGGAATAACTACATAATGTCTAAGCACTAAATTATAATACTGTATTCACGAGCTACATTGAAGGAGCTCAAAACGCATGAATATAACGTATAAACTCGTTACTGATGAGAAGATACACTCTATCTACATTCTACACGTCAATCTGCGTCGCTGATCCGTTTATGTGGTGGTCCTAAGTATGAATGGAATATGAAATCATAACAATTTCTATTAACATTATGTGAACGTTGTTAACAACACATTTTCATAAATAGTATATTCTGTTAGTTGATGTAATATTGCTGAGGTATCTACATATCGCACCCTTAGAATAAAAGTGACCTAACTCAAAATTCCTGTAATTTCTGTTTTTGCTATAAACTTACCTTAAAATGCGTACCCTAAAACCCTGTGATGAAAAAGAGCTCGAATTATGAGTAAGAAAAGGACAACCTTTAACCAATAATCGGTCACTTTCATTGATCGCTCTATTCATCGATATATACTTTTTTGAAAAGTTTCTTGCTCATTTCCCACAAATTGCAATTTTTGAGTTAGGTCACTCTCATTCTAAGGGTGCGATATCTACCTTACCTACATAATAATATCATATACACTGAAAACGCTTGATAATTAGAGATATAATACTTCCGTATGAAATTTAAGTCATATTAAGTGTTTTCTACATTTATTTATTTATGAAAACTTTATTGCTCATAACATAAAATATTTTAATTCAAATTGCGTAAGCACGCAATGCAATCGTAACTGCATTATCTATCAGCTAACCATTAGGCCAAATCGAAATACACGAAGAGCGGTATACATACATTCGCGAATGCTCGCAGATCGTAGCGATACAAGTGTCGATCGAATATCTTTTTTCGTACAACAAAGCTTGCACTTAGTAAGCGTAAAGTGCGAGTGTGAAAGAGAAAGCAAAAAATCTTTAATGCTTACATCAAGCAAATGTAGAGCATATAAGATAACTATATCGTCCAAAAAGATATATTAAAGATATAGTGACCTCGTATCGTTATAAACTTATAACCCATTACCATTTCACTGGGCTCTTCTCAGAAGGGGTCTCTTCTCACAATGAGAAAGCTTTAAGCTATAGAAGAATAAACAAGCGCGAGACAAGAAGATAGCATAATCTTTGAATTTCTTTGCGACCTGGTTCACAGTATGTTTAGAATTAGTTTGGATATGTGCCAGGTAGCATCATAATAAAATAAACCTGACTGAATGAACTAAGACCATTGACACTCAACAACCTTCAAAAGGAGAAACTTAGCGCCATTGCCTCATACATTCATCATCTTATTTCTGTCACTTCAAAAGATCTTTTGTATCGTCACAGGAACGCAACATGCCCCAACGTTCACTGGTGTCCCAAGCGCCAACGCACGAGGAGTCGGAGCCAGAGTTAGTCGAGGAGATACTGGTTCCAGAAGCCTGGGAGCTGAACAACACCGCGAGAGCTGACGTGGAGCTGTTGTTCTTCAATCGGGTGCCAAAAGTTGGCAGCCAAACCTTTATGGAATTGCTAAGAAGATTGGCTATCAGGAATCAGTTTGGTGAGTTTATCATCTTCATTCTATGGATGAATTGGGACGGAATAAAATTAAGGAAATAGCGAAAATCTCAAAGATTTACTATTTTATTTTTTATTTTTAGTAAAATTTTTATCTAAGAAACATTCTTGCGCAAAAGTATTGACACACACTACTCTCAACTCTACTACATTTAATTGCTAAATTAACTCATTTACATAGCATCCAGGCCTCCTTCGATTGAGGATAGACAATGAAGCTGTTATTACCACCTACCCGGAAATCAATATTTTTTTACAATAGGCAATCCATGAGTCGACATTGGTTTAAAACGTCGCACGTTAACTGTTGGCAAGAATTTTCCAACACGAATAATTTGCAATATGCTCCGTGATTGATCCTGACCGAAGTCTTACGTATCAGTTCCAGAAATACCACAGCGTACGAATAATATAATCTTTTATATGATAGTGTCTATTCACTTATTATTAAGTCGCTTAGTTTTTCCTAGAGGTCCTTAATTTAGCCACAGGCGAGCGCTCGAGGTATCATCTACTGCAGTCATCTGCTGCTTATGACAGGAGTTTACATAAATCTAATACTAGAGGGGTTCATCTGAATAATAGTGCGTATAATCGATTTATCAAATTATCTCTGCCCATAGCTTTGCGTTTTCCATGAAAATATATCCTCACAAACTTTCACATTTATAATATTAGTAGTATTAAAGATATTTCAGACACTATTAATTTAGTTTAAAATAATTTAGTATTATGACTTTTTAACTGCCTGAATTTTATGATACCACCATTACAAACATGTTCACGTTTTAAAGACATGCATCGATGCTCGATGCATCTACTATTTCATTCGTTAAGTTATTAAAACTAAGAACAGGTAAGTAAAACATTATATTACTACCTCACGTAATTGGGTCATGAGTTCAAATCGCTACTTCCACAGTTAGGTACTAGATCTAGCAAATAATAACAATTGTTTATTATTTAAAGTTTACAAAGGCAGTTATGTGTCGATCCTTAGAAGACCTCAAAGGGGGCTGTAATTCTATTGTCTAGTTGCTAGTTGCATTGTATCTGTGTCCCATAAATCAGTTGGACTTTTACTTACACGCCAATAGGAAGTAGTCGTATGTGAAAATAGTTCCATTTACCTGCTTCGTCAAACCTGGTTGTGCCATTTAGGTTATTAAATTTGCCATTTGTTTAAAATTGTTTCGTGTGTAGATTCCGTTCATTTGAGTCGACGACGCATTACATGTGTATATAATGTAGATATTAGAATAATAATTAGATTAACATTTCTTTGCTATTTCGTGTTCTTTAAAGAACAAAACAGTGACCAGTTTTCCAAGCGCTAACTTGCAAAAAAGTAGTACAATGGACTTTATGTTAATAGAAAAACGTTGAACGAAATATAAATAGCCGTTGGTAATTTCAGTGTCCTTATACGTCCAGCGTATCTAATAATGTACATTTTTAATGAAGGAAAAACCGAAGTGGTCGAGAATAATGATTATTACGTACTAAAACCCACGGGAACCAAGCTATTTTCATTCCCGTGTGGCATTTAACCCGTCCGGTAATGACAACGACGGTTATGCCGTAACAAATGTTACGATGACCTTACCTACCAGTGGGTTTACCTTAAGGTTGTACGGTCTTATTCATTAAAAGATATAGAGACTTATGACCCTGTTTTTTATGCTTTGAGCCAAACGAGCAGACGGGTCACCTGATGGTAAGTGATCACCGCCGCCCATGGACATTAGCAACACCGGGGGCGTCACCAACGCGTTGCCATCGGCCAAGAAGATGACGATAGACCCGCTTTTTGAAGGACCCTATGTCATAGCTTAGAGGGAACACCGATGCAGGAAGATAACCTGCCGTTGTTATAAGATAGTTATTGAAAAACAGCATCGTAAGACCGCTATGTTACTCAGTATAATACTATAACATTATAATTATTATGTAATACTTATTGAATAAAGCATCATTATATATTTTTTTGTATTTTGCTTAAAATCATATCTTTATACTATGTCAAACTCAGACCAAAAGAAATATATGAAACAAAATTAAAATCGTTTTACAGTTCTTACCATTTCGGAATCTAGGTTATATTAAAATAAATTACGTATAAATACCCGTAGCGAGTATATCCGCACTAAAAATAAGCTAAATAGCTTTTTATCACAAAAATCATCAAGTAGCAATTTTATTAAGTTTTATTATGCATACATTTATTTTAATCAGTGTACATAAACCCCAATTTCTCCTTCTTAACCACTCGTGTGAGCAGTAATTCGGCCAGCGGCATAAATACCCGACAACGCGAAGTTTCTCTACAATATCTTGCTTTCTCACACCTCATTATTTCAATTGAAGTTTAAAATGTTAAAATAAGTACGTCTACGAACTAGATACAATTCTTTTATATAAAGTGTGTAGTCATCCAGTTATTAAAATGTCGTAAATCAAACCAGAGCGATCATTGATCATCCCGACGTTCATAAAGCATAAAATTTTCATCATTATCGAACCGCAGAAAACAATCAAGTGCGTTCTCGCGTTGCAGTTAATGGTTCTGTAGTTTGAGTTTTTATATTACTTATACAATTTCATTCTGCAGCTAATAAAATTTAACTTCATTTAACTTTAGGGTTAAATTTAGGTATGGGTTAAATTTCATCATCTAAAAAATAATAATAAAACGATCATCTGCTTCCTTATTGGCTGAAAACGCATTGGTGATGTTTTGGTGTAAATGATGTCTATGGAGGGCAGTGACTACTCACCATCATCCGAGCACGTTCTTTGACTATTTATGAATGTATTTAATAGAATATTCATCGGAAATATTAAAATAAATAAATAACGCTTATCACACATAGCCCCACACTAGGATTCCCTGTGTCGTGGGTGCCATGGACAACACACTAAACAAGGACATTCACACCCAGATCGAGAACAGAAATGCAAACTCATCATTCAAATTTCCGCCTCGCTGGGATTCGAACCCAGGACCCTCGGTACGGTGATCCGGCATGGTAACCATGGCGCCACACGTTTCTTTTTTTTGCTCTACCTAAAAATAGTCCTTACTTATATGCCACTACAAAAAAATCCATCCCATAAATAGTAACAAAAACACATAATCAACATTTTCCTAATTAAAAGGGCTATCACCTGCTGTGTTTTTGCTACTTAGCAACGGAACCCTGAATAGAGCATCTGCTTATCAATCCAACGAGGCGAATACACCTTAATGATATAATTTAAGTCTGAATGACAGTCTCGTTTTCAGAAACAATTTTGTAACAAGTTGATTCACCTTGAGCACAAGCGACCCTGTCAACACGTATCTCGTTTCCAGATAGATTCACGTGTTAGTCTTATTTTAGTACCGTCCGAGCTGATCACTATATAATGGTTCGGTCATAGCACATCCAATTACGTTCTACTTCGTCGTCTATAGTATCTGTTAGATCACAATAAGTGCAGCTTTTGCTTATTTTTATCTGGCAACTTGACAAACTTTTATCAGTCTTTACTTTTGTCTGTTAAGACCGTTAATGTATATATGTGAAGACCGAGAACATTACTTAATTACTTTAATTGACGTAAGGGTAAAAAAAAGCGGCCAAGTGCGAGTCGGACTCGCCCATGAAGGGTTCCGTAGCAGCAAGTAACATAATATAAAAGTTCTTGTAGTTCGTTATAACTTTGATCGATGTTTTTTGCGGTTTACGATTTATGACGTATTAAAAAAAACTACTTATTAGATCTCGTTCAAATCAATTTTCGTTGGAAGTTTGGATGGTAATGTACATCATATATTTTTTTTAGTTTTATAATCCTCTTATTTTAGAAGTTACAGGGGGGGGACACACACATTTTACCACTTTGGAAGTGTCTCTCGCGCAAACTATTCAGTTTAGAAAAAAATGATATTAGAAACCTCAATATCATTTTTGAAGACCTATCCATAGATACCCCACACGTATGGGTTTGATGAAAAAAAAATTTTTGAGTTTCAGTTCTATGTATGGGGACCCCAAAATTTATTGATTTTTTTTCTATTTTTGTGTAAAAATCTTAACGCGGTTTACAAAATATATCTCCTTACCAAGTTTCAACAGTATAGTTCTTATAGTTTCGGAGAAAAGTGGCTGTGACATACGGACGGACAGACAGACAGACAGACAGACAGACAGACAGACAGACAGACAGACATGACGAATTTATAAGGGTTCCGTTTTTTGCCATTTGGCTACGGAACCCTAAAAACGATCCCTTATAACGAACCGCTTCTAAGTCAATGTCACTTGTTTGTGCAAGAATTTTAAGAAACGTTGTTAAATTTCTTAATATAAAGAAATCATACAATGTTAGTTTTCACAACAGGAATGACCTATAAAGACATGAATTATATACTTAAAGGTTTATTCATTAATTTACATGAAATCAATGATTGGAGTTTAAGCTTGAAGCCACAAAAGCACTCGAATTTCTCAGGTTTTCAGTTATCAAATTTATACGTAATAATATCACTCACTGTCGTATCGACAATTTACAGCTGATATCAAAAACAGATCTATCCAAGCATGACGAAACGTTAATAAATTGGATGATAACATCACGTGAATAGACTAGTTTTATTCTCCTAGAAAACCTTTTGTCGTTTCATATTTTCGTTTTTCTTAAAAGAATAATCCCAAAACAACTTATCTACATTCATAATAGTGTGCACTCTGTCAGAGTATTAACTGAATTAGAATAATAGGTTGTCCAAATTACATCAGTGACATCACTAATTAAGTAATATGACGGCCTGTTGGCTGTTGTTGATAAGTATTAGAGTTTTGTAATAATGTATCGATGTATAATTTCATCTTATAAATATAAGAAAGGATTGCCTGAGAGGGATCGCCTATAATGAAACTTCTGTTTTTAGCTAAAGCCTGTTCTTTCTGTTATTATTTATTAGTGTGTACACTGAGGAATATTGTTATTGTATTATGTTGTATTGTTCTATATTGTATTGTATTGTTGTCCACAGGATTGCACCGCGACGCCGTGCAGCGCGTGGAGACCATCCGGCTGGCGCCGCCGGACCAACAGCTGCTGGTCAACGTGGTCTCCGCGTACCAACCGCCCGCCTCCTACATCAAGCACGTCTGCTATACTAATTTCACAAGGTAATTATAGGTAGGTACAGTACGGCCGACGTATCTTGGAGCGTCTGAACTTCGCGCGGAAGGCTGCGCAGTAACACAATTCGGCAATGCTCGGTACGCGGGGTATTATGTCTCAGTCACACATTAGCATTTTCGTGTCGCTATCTCTGTCTTACATGCGCTAAAGTTCGTAGAGCCTATGTTCAGACGCGGCAAGATACGTCGGCCGTACTGTACTTACCGCCGTTATCTTATCATAATCTCTGGATACGTTAGTTAAACGTTAAGGATACGGTTAGGGTTGCCAGATGGCAATACTGAAATATCTGGACAAAACTTCAAAAAGTCGGAATTTGTTGGGACAAAAATTTTTTTTTTGGAAATAGCCGGCAAACGAGCTGAAGACCTTCGATCACTAGTAAAAGAACATGAAAAAACGGCTAGAGCGCGTGCGGCGGACCGCGGGCGTCGCGGCGGCAAACGCGTTCTGTTGAATCGAGTGAATTGTCGGGACATTTTGTATTTTGTCGGGACTCTGGATATCCTGTGAAAGGTCGGGACAATCCAGACGAATCCCGACCATCTGGCAACCCTAGATACGGTTGATATTTTTTAAAGTAATTCGATCACGTTCGGAATAAATGGAATCAGCGGAAAAAAATGGCAACGGTCCAAGAATTGAGATCGTGTTATGTCCAAGGACAAGAAAGTGATATGTCCCATGTTGTAAGTAAATATTGATATAAAACTATAAAGAAGACCTATATAATTCGAATTAGCTTTAAATAGTTCTTGGACGCACAAAATAATATAATTCAGATTTGTAAATAATGATTACATATACCTAGTTTAGAAAAATTGTCTAAAATGAAACTAGAAAATAAAACTTAATAGATATTTTCGGCAAGGGATTTTAATACTCTTACTAAATCAAATACTGGGAATACCTCATAGGAATATACCTTATAGGAATTACCCCAGTTGTCTCAAAGTGCTTCGTAGGAGCTTTCCGTTATGTCCCAAGTAAATGAGATGAACGGTTTATGAATATGATATAACGTAACCGAACAACGGTTATCGTGGAGCGCGTATGAGATGTTATCGCAGTTATCACACTTGCTTGTTGACGACGGTAGACACTGTTTTATTACAGTTGCCATAATTTTTATTTGGCTTCAACCTATGAATGGCCGGTCCATTACTGAGCACGAGTGCCACGAGTCTCTCCTCTTGAGCAGGCTTAGAATATAAGTAGTATTTTAAGTTAGTTGCCAATCCAATGGATGTTTTACCTTACGATATTTTTTTACCATGCTTGTTCATCATCGTGTTGTTTGTGAATACTGGCGTTATAATCGTAATCGACAAGAATATAATTAGAATTTCAAAAAATAAAAATTATAAGTAAATTAAATGAAATGTTTTATTCAAAATAGGTTTTATATGAACACTTTTTCAACATATACATACCATGAACCCAGAAACAGAGTTCAATAAACTAGTCCCGGGTATTATCAATACAGTGGTGTAAAATCTCGGAATGAATTATTGGCAACACCTCGCTATGTTTGTCCACAGATATCGAGTAAATAATAGTGGATGTCACGTACACAATTGACTTGATGGTGCGATTAAATGTGGATAGCAACTAAATCCCTATTCTCCTACTGGTTAGACTTCGCAGTAGAACGCTAATTTGTGAGATACTTTACCAAGGCCTGCCTTTCAATACTTAATACCTTTTATTTATTTACGTATATTTAAAGTATGTTGTTCAGAATAATATCTTAGGTAGAAGATACTTAGATATAAAGAGTAACATTAATACGAAAACTATTGAAGTAGTTACTGAAAAATATAATGTACTTACTAATACATATAACTGAAGTAATATAATCAGTCAATGACATTGGTTCTATTACTGTTTTAACTATAAGTCATTCAAATGAGTACCTACCTAGGTACTTCATATTCATCGTTTAATAACAAAAGGGTCTATTAACTCATCCTATTCTTATGAGGAGATATGCCGAATAATACTAATAGAACACACCATTATATTCCATTAAGAATTACAATCCTCAATTACCAGTCCTCAAAAAAATGTTGACGATTGATGACGTTTTAATTGGTTTTTGCACACAAACACCTTTTTTGTATTTTGTCGGGACTCTGGATATCCTGTGAAAGGTCGGGACAATCCAGACGAATCCCGACCATCTGGCAACCCTAGATACGGTTGATATTTTTTAAAGTAATTCGATCACGTTCGGAATAAATGGAATCAGCGGAAAAAAATGGCAACGGTCCAAGAATTGAGATCGTGTTATGTCCAAGGACAAGAAAGTGATATGTCCCATGTTGTAAGTAAATATTGATATAAAACTATAAAGAAGACCTATATAATTCGAATTAGCTTTAAATAGTTCTTGGACGCACAAAATAATATAATTCAGATTTGTAAATAATGATTACATATACCTAGTTTAGAAAAATTGTCTAAAATGAAACTAGAAAATAAAACTTAATAGATATTTTCGGCAAGGGATTTTAATACTCTTACTAAATCAAATACTGGGAATACCTCATAGGAATATACCTTATAGGAATTACCCCAGTTGTCTCAAAGTGCTTCGTAGGAGCTTTCCGTTATGTCCCAAGTAAATGAGATGAACGGTTTATGAATATGATATAACGTAACCGAACAACGGTTATCGTGGAGCGCGTATGAGATGTTATCGCAGTTATCACACTTGCTTGTTGACGACGGTAGACACTGTTTTATTACAGTTGCCATAATTTTTATTTGGCTTCAACCTATGAATGGCCGGTCCATTACTGAGCACGAGTGCCACGAGTCTCTCCTCTTGAGCAGGCTTAGAATATAAGTAGTATTTTAAGTTAGTTGCCAATCCAATGGATGTTTTACCTTACGATATTTTTTTACCATGCTTGTTCATCATCGTGTTGTTTGTGAATACTGGCGTTATAATCGTAATCGACAAGAATATAATTAGAATTTCAAAAAATAAAAATTATAAGTAAATTAAATGAAATGTTTTATTCAAAATAGGTTTTATATGAACACTTTTTCAACATATACATACCATGAACCCAGAAACAGAGTTCAATAAACTAGTCCCGGGTATTATCAATACAGTGGTGTAAAATCTCGGAATGAATTATTGGCAACACCTCGCTATGTTTGTCCACAGATATCGAGTAAATAATAGTGGATGTCACGTACACAATTGACTTGATGGTGCGATTAAATGTGGATAGCAACTAAATCCCTATTCTCCTACTGGTTAGACTTCGCAGTAGAACGCTAATTTGTGAGATACTTTACCAAGGCCTGCCTTTCAATACTTAATACCTTTTATTTATTTACGTATATTTAAAGTATGTTGTTCAGAATAATATCTTAGGTAGAAGATACTTAGATATAAAGAGTAACATTAATACGAAAACTATTGAAGTAGTTACTGAAAAATATAATGTACTTACTAATACATATAACTGAAGTAATATAATCAGTCAATGACATTGGTTCTATTACTGTTTTAACTATAAGTCATTCAAATGAGTACCTACCTAGGTACTTCATATTCATCGTTTAATAACAAAAGGGTCTATTAACTCATCCTATTCTTATGAGGAGATATGCCGAATAATACTAATAGAACACACCATTATATTCCATTAAGAATTACAATCCTCAATTACCAGTCCTCAAAAAAATGTTGACGATTGATGACGTTTTAATTGGTTTTTGCACACAAACACCTTTTCACAGAGTTCAGAACCTTACTATTCAGTGTGCAGAGAATGAGTTATCGAGACCGCTCAATTTGTTTAAGAGCAGCCAAGTACATCAATCATACACCAATATTTAGCTTTTGTTATGCCTATAAATCTAAGGTCAGTGATTCTGAAACTGAGTGTACAAGATAACTTGATTTATTTTATAGTTTAGATTAGAGAAGAATAATCGTGAACCTCTGTGCTTCTTCGTGTAGCGTTATGAGGGTTTTATATTTATGATTAAAAGAAGATAAAATTCTCACGAGTTATGGAACTAGTACTTACTTAGAACTAAAATTATTATAATCTAAACCTTACATATACAGCTATGACCTCCATATTTAATAAAATATCCACAGGACATTTTAAAATTTCTCTGACATAGGGAACAGTGGATTTTTTTGGCGTATAAACAGGACTTAAAATTTTTGCTTTCAAGTTGCTTTAAGCAGAAATTTTATTGAGTACCTTTTAAAGGGACCATTTTCAGATTAATGCGTATGCCACGTATCCACAGTAGCTTAATAAAAAAGACAAGAAAATCGTTTGTCCAATGAAAGGTAACGTTAGCTTAATAAAGAATAAATTCTCTTTTTCTCGGCCGGCAACGCATCAGTGATGCCTTTGGTGTTGCTGATGTCCATGGGCAACGATAGCCACTTACCATCAGGTGGATCGTCAGCTCATTTGCCGGATGTCTCAATAAGAAAAAACTTTAATATCATTACGATAACCTAGAACACAACTATGAAAAATGAAGAAACACTGTCTATGATGATTAATGTATCAAAGCTCGGATCAAACAGACATTAATTACACGCCAGTTGATAAGACGTGCGCCTGCTCTTGTTACTGGAAGGAATACAACTAATTACAACCAGGAACTGCACGTGCTTACTACTTACATTGTTCTATTGTTCCATGCAATTAATCGAACAGGAAAATCGATTGTGGTTTTGAGTTTTGGTGAGTTGATTGACATGATGATATAGGGAAATAATTGCCATTGTAACCGAGTTATTGGTGAAAGTAGATTTCTGGAACTAACGATGACAAACAAGGCTTATCCTCTTGTGACTGAACACATGTTCCGTTATTGTATCCATTATTTATTAACTCAATTGATTGTGATGTTCTCACCTTGGTTCTTTGTCTGTGTTAACACGGATTATTAGGATAAATACTCGTCATTATGGATGAAATTATATACTGTTACATTGAACTCGATACCACGAGACAATATAATTATAGTGAAAAGTGAATAACAATGATTTTTAGCCGAATTTGAGCGGCAGAATACTGCCCCAAATCCCATGCCGGTATACTAAGTTTGACGTAGGAAACGACAAAAGCCGGCCCGCTTGGTAAGGCTTTATGTAAGGATTATATTGTCAATATTCTAATTAATTCATTATTATATATCATATTACTTCTTTATTATTCTTTATTTACTATCTTTCCGTGACTCTCTTGCTTGAGTCTGCCGCCAAACAATTCGTTCCTTCTCCTTTGCCTTTGGTATCAAGTATGTACATGGACGACTATAGCCACTTACCATAAAGTAGCTCAGTTGTGTACATAGAAAAACGTTTACTTTTTTTAAGCTTTAATTTAATGATAATAAATGTTAGTGATGAATTGATGATTGCAAACGGATTTGAATCAATCTGTCACACTCTATAACAAAAAAATATTTTTTATTTCCATTTAAAAAGCGCATAAATAAATTAAATGCACATTGAAGTTCGAAAAATTCACATCGTGTACAAGACAAATAATACATTTACCTCATATTGAAAAATGATTATTTATTCCAGATTCGGATATCCGTCTCCAATATACGTAAATGTGGTACGAGACCCCGTGGAGCGCGTCATATCCTGGTACTACTACGTGCGGGCGCCCTGGTACTACGTGGAGAGGAAGCGAGCCTTCCCCGACCTCCCCTTGCCAGACCCTGCTTGGCTAAAGAAGGTATAGTATTTTTTTTTGAATCCATAAAAATCATTGACATAATACCTGGAAAAGTGAAAAACTCTGATTAACGTTTGCCAATTCAATGATTTTGAATCGCAATGAAATTTCGCAACGTGGCGAAAACAAAGTTATTTTTAATTGTAATAAACTTAATTTACACATTTATGACCAACATAAAAGTATAAATTAGCACTACGAATAAAGTGTACCTATGTATTACACTAGGTCAGTGATAGCCTAGTGGTTAGAACGTTGGTCTCCCGAACGAAGGGGCCCGAGTTCAAATCCTGGCACGCACCTCTAATTTTCAAATATTATGTGCGTATTAGAAGTTAATTATCACTTGCTTTGGTGAAGGAAAACATCGTGAGGAAACCTGCACACCGGAGAGTTCTCCATAAAGTTCTCAAAGGTGTGATAAGTCTACCAATCCGCACTTGGGCAGCGTGGTAGACTATGGCCTAATACCCCTCACATTCTGAGAGGAGACCCCGAGCCCAGCAGTGGGACAATTATGGGTTGTTGCTTTGCTTTTTTTTTATTACACTAGGTCAGATTAAATATAGAATGCGGCTGAGTTTGCAAAAGCCCCAGAAATTAGGTTTTTGGTCTCATTTGTTTATGAAAAATTTATGAAATTATGAAAAAAAAGAACCAAAAAAACTCACTTAAGGCAATGTCACTACTAAATATGTTAACTGACTATAGATCAAAATGTAATGATCGAATTCATTTATGAAGTCCACTACGGAAAAACTGAAATGTGAAAGTTGATGTTAACTAAATAATAATATATCGGTACAACAGGATTTAATTCCTTTTACAGCCAATCTATTATTAGTGTAATTGGATTGATTAGCGGTACGATTAAAGGGTAATTAGACACAAACGGATTGGTTCCATTAAGATATATCCAGCGCTTCAACTAATCTTGCTTATCTAAGAACGTACCTACTATGCCAAGTAATTATGTCAAGATCACGACTCATACTCGTATTATAAAAATGTTGAAAAAATGTAGGTAGTACCACGATTTTATGTATGTACGTCGTTATAAAACAACAATTATATACGTCGCTACAAAACGTTAAATCATACACATGGGACCAAACATACTCGTAGGTCCGAAATGGGGTAATCCAACTACCAAAATTATAATTAGATAATTTAGTAATTACCTTATTGAACTATTCGTTTAGGTACAAGTAATTCGGTATTAGTTTAATTTAGATACCTTTGTTTGTTACGTATAATACATTGAATGTGGAGAGCGATCATTACACTCACGCTGCGATGCTCAGTGCCTGTCGTGCTGTCTCAATCAGGGTTGTAACAAGGATCGTACTCTAAAAATGGCATGGGAATACGGGAATGTACAATATAGGGGATAGGATGTTTTTTTATAAGAGAGACGGGAATTATGAGGATGCTAAGTTGTCATCATCGCTCGCCTACTAATTAACTTATTCCTCGTAGATGGCATGCACAACACAACTTTAAGTGGAAGTTTGTGATGTCTTATATAAACAACACAATTACATAAAACATCACAAACTTCCACTTAAATATCTGCAACGGCCGGGAATCTAACCCGGGAACCCTTAGACTTATATATCTGTAAAGCCGCTATATTTTACTTTTCTTTTTTTGTTATTAAACATTATGTCAAAATACGTTGGTATTCTTATTACTTTTCACAACCCTGGCAATTTTGATCAGCCGGCGTCAATTTGCAGATCAATCGGTTCACAATTGATCACGTGCAGTCGGCAAAAGGAAAAACAACAAAAATTAACTACTTAGATTTAACCATAGTGGATCTCTCTTTGCTCTGCATTAAATCAGTTTGTTTTGATGCGGGTTTATCGAGTCGACGTAATGTTGAAATGTTAATTTGAATTTTCTCACGCAAAATCGTGTCTTACCTCTACGGAGAAGGAACCTGGTAATGTATGAAATTAACTGGCTAAAGTCCTGTTGCCTATATTCTCGACTCTAAAATCTACTTGAAGCTAAGACCTGCCCTCATGTGCCCTCATGTAACTACATCCCAGTGTTCTCTACTATTCAAATACCTGCAGGTTCAGTGTGTAACATTCACACGAGTTCAATGAATACGAGTACAAACGATATCTTCAATTACATGGAACAAGTTCATGATTGGTAAAGAATTGGAACGCCGAAAGTTTTTACCCGATACATTTTTTGCATTCATCGAAAAGTTGCACTGCAAAAAAGTCTCAACAGGTAATGTCTCTAAAAACTCCGATAAATTGATTTCATTGAACGTGAAATTTCTGCACACGGTAAAAAGCATAGAACGAATTAGCTTTTAATATTCAGACTTGGGTTAGGAGATGAATCATCCAATGAAAATAAATGTCCAAATGACATCTATCGGTTTGGACTACTTTTGTTTAACAATGTCGTGTGAACTAGCACGTTAACTAGCACGTTTTGTCAATTTACTTATAAACTGACGACATTGAACGACGTTTTTACATTTTTATCATCAAATCTATAGATCACGATTCACGAGAGTAGATCACGATGAAAAAATCAATAACCACGATACTATCAATGAAACAGATCTGAATGGCAAATTGACTTGGAATGGGAGCGATGCAGTAAACGATAACACTTCGAAGATTTAATTCTCAGTGAAGACTACGAGTACTTACAACTTCGTACAATTGTTATCGACAGCACGAACCAGATATTATCAGGAAAATAAAATCACTATTTCGTATTTGTCGCTTCAATTTAGTAATATGACAGGCAAAATGACTAACCATGTACATAATGTAACAGGAACAATGTGTGTAACAGGTTATTATTATTTAATCGTTTTCTTATAAGAGCCTCGTTGTTTCCGCGTGCCCCTGATCGTCCCTGCCTGCATATTATTATCGATGAATAAGTTATTGACATAAATTGAACAAAAAAGACATCAGTGCATAATGGAGCCGTAATTTTAACGTACATTTTGCCTTTAAAAACTCAACAGCCTGTAATTTATTTACAAAGGGGAATCTTGAGTACAATTTACCTATAGAAAGAAAATAAATTGTCATGCAAAGAATACAAATAGATGGTCGTATTATGTTCCCTGGGAAAAGTATTCAATATATACTTGAGCTCTTTCTTTGGGGAAAGTTTGCATTTACAGCTAAATCCCTTCAGTAATTAAGCGGCGAATGTAGTCTTCCGCGATGCCTAATTAATGGACTCTTGCCTAGGACATAGCTTCAAATACCTTCTCAGTCATAAGATGTCGCCTATTTTTAATGCTCTTCTTGAAATTCATTTTTTGTTTTTAAAACTGTCATCTGTCTATCTTCTTCAGTTGATGATAATGGCAAGCCATTATCCCCGTCGCATCATCATCATCCCGGTGAATTTTTAAAAGAAATAAGCATAGTCGCTCTACCTTTAGCGAAATATATCATGCATTATGAGCATCTTATCTGCTACTGCGATGATTAAATAGTTCTTGAAAGCTTAGTTTAATAGTAAGCTTCTTCATTAGTTATCTAGATTGATCTTGTCACGGGCGTGTCTAAGCTAGACGTTTCGAATGTATAAACAGTATATGAAAAAATAGTGCAAGGAATATGAAAAGTAGATACAGATTATTAATTACCTGTTATGCTGCAGCCTCCAGCTACGCAAGCATTGGCTAGCATCTAGATTAGGTATAGTATATCCAATTTTAGCAAATCCATCAATCGATGCTACTTACTAATAGTTTCGTTTCTGTTTGGAATTTTCTATACCTATAACCTATTCGAAACTAGTTCGAACTACTTCATAAATGGTTTTTCTCAGTCCTCACCTCAATCAAGTATGACCAACTTAATTTATTTTATGAGTATGACCAACAAAATTTTATCATTCAAGTATCTGACATTCATAATCTTTACTCATACTGAAGTGTAGATGAAATTTAATAGATGAAGTAAGTAGTACGTACCAGGATGTTGGTTTCAACCCTACATCATTGGATGCTCAAATACTTGAATAAAACTTGTGTCACGTGAAATAATGGAGTGCTAATGAGTAGCAAGTTACAAGTAGCCAGTTCAGCTGCAACTAAATAAGGAGAGACAATTGACCTGCTACTGTCGTAAAATTGATGGTGTCGATGATTGCTCCGGCGTCGTGGCGTCGGCGTGTAGATATTTCTTTGTCAGTAACTCCATTCATTGTTAGCAGATTATATTTTACAAGCGGTACAGTTACACAGTTAGGACAATGCTAGTGTTGTGATAGTGTTGTGCCAGGAAGCAAAAACTAAATTAGTTTTGTTCTGTGTTTTGGTGTAGCAAAAAAGATAACGTTTTAATTAGTATTGTAACAGTATATGCAGGCGTAAATATATAATTAGTTGGCTATTACGGCAAATCGTATTTTGCTGTAATTTTTACTGTTACGTGACCTATTTTTAAATTTAGTACATGTACATGTATCGTAATTATTATCGTATCAATATATTCGATCGAAGATTACAGGCATATAATTAAGTACTAAATAGCTGTGGGTGCTTTTTAATATATTATCAAAATGATAATCCTCATATCTGTCAATAAAATATTTATAACTATTGACACCATGTTTCCCACGCTCTTGTTACAATAAAATACATTTTTCCTTATTTACACTATTCTTAATTTATTTTTATAAAAATGTATTATCTATTTTTGTTGGATTGTCTATAAAAGCGTGTTTTTTAGTTTCTTTAACCATTATTTTATAAATTTTTATTAAAATATTAATTTATAATGCTCGTGTCTATAAATGATCAATCATCTACTACGCATTATTCGCAGCTTTTATTAATGTTCGGTTAAGATGTATTAAGTTGTTAAGTAAATTTTAACTAAATTTTAAGTGAATAATTTTTAGTGTGCGTCCACACGTAATAATTTAGTAAATATCTTTAGTTCATACAATTCTACTTAATTACTTAAGCGTTTTACTAAATTTTAACTTAAAAGTGCCTGTCCAAACGTGTTAAGTGATAAGCCCCGCCCACCTACTTAACAGAAAATAGAAAAATTTCTAAATTACTTGTCTACTTGATTACTAAACTACTAAATTGTCCGTTTACACGTATTAATTTACTTAAAATTTAGTTAACTACTTAACTACTTAATACATGCAAACCGGACATGAGAGTCCTAACATTCGGTACCTCCTTGTCTCCAGGACTTCGAGACGTGTGTCCTGAGTGGCGACCGCGAGTGCCGCTACATCGAAGGCGAGACGCACGAGGGCATCGGAGACCATCGTCGGCAGACACTCTTCTTCTGCGGACATGAGCCTGAATGCACGTGAGTTATGTCGGTTTTGTGAAACCGCTATAACAACTCTAACGCCCCAACTCAGTCACGGTTACTTAAATCGCTCCTTAGTATAGAATTTGTATGGTGATTGTGATATGGTGATTGTGTGTGAGTGACTGACTAAAGTAACCGTTAGTGACTCTGAGTTTGGGCATTAGGGTAAGATCTATAAACCTTGCTCAGGCTTAAAATTATCCGAATATAGTCTAAATTTTACTAACAAATAATAACCGACTTCAATTTACTCTAAAACTACTTGTCAGATCTCGTTCAAATTTATGTGGGATTACGTGACAAGCATCTGCTTTCGATTAAAAAAAGAATTATCGAAATCGGTTGGCGTGATATTGAGTTATTCGTCCATTTGTCGCGCTTACTTAATACAAATTTAAGACTTATATGGTTTTATCATAGATGCCATTATCAGATCTCAATAAAATTTATATGACAGCCACCAGCTTTCGATTAAAAAGGGAATCATCAAAATCGGTTCGCCCAGTCCAAAGTTCTGAGGTAACGAACATAAAAAAATGAAAAAAAAAATGAAAAAATACAGTCGAATTGAGAACCTCCCCCTTTTTTAACGTTAGCCGTTTTACATTAGATACTTTTAAATTTTTACGTATTAACAAAGCATCAGTCATGAGAGTCATCTAAATAGTACTTTTGACAGTTGTCTGAGCAAAGTCCAAGTCGTGCGCTATAAATCTCACTCACAGACAGTTTCTACAGTTTATGGTCAGTGACCTGTAACCCTACTGTAGATATTAATCACGGATATTAATCATACTTTGGCTTCATATTTGCGTTTCAGTAAACAAAAAAATTTCGCATTTTAACCTACGTAGTATTTTTTTCTCTTTCTATGTCATAAGAACAATAATCGTTAGTATTTGTCCCACTCATAGTTGGTCATAGATGCGTTGCTTCTCCTGAGTAAAAAGCCCAAGCCAAGGTCCCTTGCTTGAGATGCACCCACTGAAGAAGAACTCGCCCTTAGGCCCTAGGTCTCCTAATGAAGATAACTGTAGGTAGTATGTAAATGTTAAATGCTAGTAGAATGTTTTTACGAATTATATTGCGGTCGTCGGAACGCCTGGCATTGGGCACATAGCATATTGCTTGCCCGTGCAGCTTTTCACAAAACCAAATCCAGCTCCAATCTTTTGGTGCATGCTCTTACACAAAAGAAGATTTCAAGAAGACGACTTCATAGAAGCACTGGTGTTTCAGGCCATTCAATACAGTGGAAGCTCTGCAGCGCGCTAAGAGAGTGGTGGAACAGCAGTACGCGGTGGTGGGGGTGCTGGAGGACATGAACTCCACGCTGCTCGCCTTCGAGAGATACATCCCGCGATTCTTCCGAGGTGCCTTGCGATTGTATTGGGGTAAGTTTCCTCTTCTACTATCTTGTTACTTGCTTCTCACTTGGATCAAAATAATGTACGTATTAGAAGTAAATTATCACTTGTTTCGGTGAAGGCAAGGCACCTGCACACCGGAGAGTTCTCTATAATGTTCTCAAAGGTATGTGAAGTCTACCAACTCACACTTGGCCAGCGTGGTAGACGATGGCCTGTACTGTACCCCCCACATTGTGAGAGGAGTTGTGTCATGAGGAGTCATGGGTTGTGATGTTGATTACTTGCATTGAAATTGCAACATTTTAACCATCAAATGCAAAAACTATGAATTTGACGGCCTGACTCAACACGGCTTGATTTGTCAGCTATTAAAATAAAAATATAGTTTGGCCTTGTTCGTCTAGTAGCCGAAATGGACCATCGACTTACCTTCCGTAATCCGCATTATCATCATAAATTCATTATGTAGGGGCACGTTTTGACGCAGCCACTCACATAAATTACTAAGCTGCTACAATTTTGCTACATAAACCAAGCGCCTGATGAATCTTTATTACAAATTTTGCAACTGCAACTTTTATAGTGACAGTACGAAGTTGAATTTATTTTATTTACTGTTTGCCTGCTTTACTAATGAACAGATTAAATCAAAATATGTATGTAATATCTCCTTACAATACAATTGGAACTATTGGAAAATTCCGAAATATTCTTAAGTTCTTAAATCCTTCGATTTAATAATGGATAATTCGATCTGTCTTCTCCTTGGAATACGGAAGTTTGTGAAAGACAGTTAGTTACCAAAAACCATCACAAAAAACATCCAAAATATCTAATGATTTCCGTGACCTTTAGTGATCTGTTATAAGATAGCCTAAATTTAAATTTTCGTTGGGGGGGTTGTTTTCTATATGGTACTAAGACGTATTTATATCAGGATGTCAAATAAAACACAGGATACCACATAACCGCAATATCTACATACAATCTGTAGAATACTAACCCCAATCCATCGCATCCGGCGGTGTCGTAAATGGCGACTTAATCCGGCCGACTGGTGGTAGGGCCCCTCGGAGGGATTATATTGGTAATATCAATTTTATTGTAATAATTCATTAATACCATTATTATTATTTCTCCGTGAGGACTGCCTAGATAGTTTTCTTGAGTCAGTCGCAAAACGACTCGTCGTGTTCCGAGTGGGGGCTTGAGAACCAGTTCTTTCTTTTTTTCTTTCTCTCTTTTTTGGTCGGCAACGCATTAGTGATGCCTTACGTACCTTATTTAGTGGTGTTGTTGATTTCAATGGGCGACGATAGCCACTTACCATTACCCCTTTATAAACTAATTATTTCAATTTAATTTAGCCTTCGTTAACATAACCATTCTTTACTTACTTTCACAGAAGAGCTAAACTCCTTCAACCACATCAACCGCAACGCGTTCAAACCGCCAGTAGCAGAGGCGGTTAAACAGATCGTACGCGCCAACTTCACGCGGGAGATCGAGTTCTACGAGTTCTGTAAACAGAGACTGCATATGCAACTGCGGGCGCTGCGAGACCCCGCTGTCACGCCCTCCTCCACAACTAGGGGTTACAGAAGACCCCCACAACATTATAACAACAGATTATAGAAACAAGCCGGAACGAAATAAAATAATGATGATTCAAAATGGAACTTTCAGCCGGTATAGTCACGTTGTTTATAGTCGGTTAGTTAGACTGAGCTTTTGGAACGAAAAAGGAGTTAGTTATACAACAGATTCGGTAAAAGTGAATCGCAGAGCCAACACCATGACAAATTATTTTAACATATGTATTTATTTTTAAACTCAAATAGGTGGTGAAATGAAGACTGACCTGAATCATATACGAGACCTATAGGCATCTACGTGAATGCATGCATATGCTTAATTATATGATACATACATATTCGTCTATATCCATGTACACCTGCACGAAGCATATTTTTGATGTGAATCATTTTGGCTCTGTTCCAAATGAGACATTTCAATAACTCTCTCTTTAAAATGGATCGGTCCACCGTTTGTCCATAGTTTTGTCTATAGCCCTGACAGTAGATAATGGTTACAGGTGAGAATGATTCCTGCACTACAATTTGTAAAAAGCGTTAAAACAGGTTAACTACATGGGCGTTTGCCTCATTATAATGACAATTAAGAAGTTTCTTCATTCAACGTACGATTTACTCTATTTAGGCATTATTACATAAAAAGCAATGATTCATATAGAATCTCCTCTAAGTTGAACTTATTCGAAGCAATATAAATATTAAGTTCAAAAATAACAATTAACATCATATAAGCTGAGCTACTCGTAGCTATAATATTCCGGTCATACACGCTGCGCCCTACCGGAGAGGTCTACTCGAAAGCCATTAATTTCGGTAGACTTACGAGACCGGTAGACCGCTCCGGTATACCGTTACGTTTAGGGCATCCGTAAGATTCATTAAAACGTGAACAACATTATTATACATATCAAATTAGGATAAGTAATTTGAATTATTAGCATTAATATCTATTGTTATTTCTAAACTATATTTTTATATTGACACTGTAAAGATTTATGTTACTCTGACAAGCTATTATACTATCTGTCTAGGCAAAAATATTTGGAAATGCATGGGGAACAAAGCCATTTCAGTTAACATCGCATTAGTTGTTACGAAATCATTTCGGAATAAAATAATTCCACAAAAATATTCATTATTCCGTCCTTAGACTCTTAGTAAACCCAATTAACATATCGGTCCGATCGATACTTACGTCTTTATTTTGTAAGATTTTCCATTAGATAATAGGTTTGTCATAGATATATGTTTTAGTTTAAAAACGTATGTTGGTATGTGTGTGTGACCGATTCCCGCCGGTTATTTGAATCTTTGCCGTAATTGATTGCATGTGTATAACTTATTCTTACTTTTACTTTTATATTTATCGATATATCTTATTCTTAGTCATAAGTTTGTAAAAAGTTATAATATTGTTTTAATTAATGTCTGTCGAGAAATAAGACTTGTGAAGTCTATTAGTTTTTAGATCATCTTTTTTAGTTGTACTAGCAGATTTGCTCGGTGACCTTTTTGTTTGGAAGTGTGGATTGTGGAGGTATTTAACTTAAAGTTTTAAATCAATGTATTAAAAATATCAATCCACTGTGACTTGGTTTTGAAGATGTAGTATTCTTGTAAAACAGTGTCCTTATAAGTACATCTGAACCCACAGGAATGGGTTTCAGATATTTTGGATTGACTTATAATTTGGCATAGTTTGCTATATACATATAGCGAAGCAAGGCCGGGTTTAGCTAGTAAGTAGTACATTGTACGTATCGTATATACAAGTGTAAAGAGAATTAGGTAAGTAAAATGTTGTTTCGTAATTATTATCATACTGTCCTTATCATCTAGTTATTATCAAATTATGATGATCATAAATGTGGAGAGGATTAACTTTACGTCGTTTGCGCGCAATTTTGTGTTACATTCATGTACCTTTATTCAGTTATTATAATTATCACTGGTATAATTAATGAATTATTACTAATAAGTTCATTAAAAATAAGTAGTAAATATTCTATTTGCCACTCTAATTAAACTTCACATTCTATAAATAGTTGTTATTATGTCTTTAAAACAAAATTATCGACTGATACGTTTCACCTTAGACCTTCTTGTAATATAAACCTGATAAGTAAATTTCTTTCTCTTTGATAACTTTTCAATATGTCAATGTTAAAGATAATTTGCCTTTAATAACACATCCAATTATTGTGATATAATTAGTCGTATTATGATGTTGTTAAAATTGATACATAAAATATTAAACATGGAATTTTTGTTTCACTTCACCTGTAGATCCTACCCTAGTTTTAAATTTACTATACATAATTATATAATTAAATATATTTAATGAGTAAAATATTCAGAACCTATAATCTGGCCTAGAATACTATCAGTAGACCAGGGTCTAAAAAACGACTGTCGCCGATCACTCATCTGTCTTGTGAGCCATGGCAGTAAGTACTTACCTATATATATATAGGTACTTACCTATGTTCTGTTTCTTCTACAATGCATCACGCCTTTGGCTTTGCTGCTGTCCATGTGGTGGCTCAACTTTTCGTGTGGTCGACGTATTATATTCTTAAAAATTTATACTATATTAAATTACCGGTTTTAGGCTGATGTCAAGGGTTCCTTTTTCTGTAGGTACTTACTGTGCGAATTTGACCAAATATATTATGACATTTTAATTTTATCCTTCGAAGGGATCTGGCCCGTAACCTGCCTCTAATATCAAAATTCAATGTAATGGGCCTAATATTTAAGTCGAATTTGCGATGGACTGACACTGGGCTTGGGTGCGTATTCTCGTTTACGTGTTCAATAGGAGGCATTACTGCCTCGAAATACGCACGGGTTTGTTACGCTAATTCTCTTTCCAAACTCATGTTCAGTTCAAGGCACGCATCCTCCAATCGCACACGGATTTGCAAAGAGCTTGACTGGCGTATTTATTTCCGTGTTCAATAGGAGGCAATACTTGTCGTGATTATAGCAACTAAATGTTAAATTTCAATTCAATTATGCAACAAAACTACACTTCGTCATAAATGTAGACGAAACCCCGCTTGCGCCGTCCCTATTTCCGCGTAAAAAAGTAATATACGAACCTAACCTAACTTAACTTAACCCATTCCGTTTCGAATTGCTATAGTTTTTTTTTCATTGCGGGGGGCTTCGCCCCCCGAGACCTCGTTGTAGGGGTGCTTCGCAACCCCTATCTCCCTTAGCGGGTGGCTTAGCCCCCCGTGTATCCCTCCATCGAAGTTTGCGCGCGAACTTCATGCATATGTTATATGCCTCGCCATGAACACGTGTTTATAAGAACAGTTTGCGTTACAAACGTCGTCTTGCATTCAAAGCCCCTAAGTGCCCATTTCCTTTCCGATAATTCTTTTGCTTGTTGGCATAACTTTATTATTAATACTTTCCTACTTATTTTACAAAATAAAATTAATCCCGATTCCTTGTTTTAGATTCGTGTTTCGATTGCTAAGGTTGAGATCCAGATAAATAACGCCATCATAGCTTCCTTCTTTATCGATCATGGCGTTCATTAGATTCGAGGAAGATTTTACACATTCTGTGACCACTTGCCTCAAAATGTAGACAGGCAATAATGAACATTTTTAATAAAACAGCAAGAAATTTATTATGCACGTTTATTAATTACATACATATAGATATAATTAAATGTGTCAATTCGTAATAATTAAAATGAACAGGATAGCGTTTCTGCATTTTCAATATAAAATTAATATGGCCACACTATAAGAATTCAGGTACATACAAATCATAAAGCGTCTCACAAATATTGCAGACTGCTCACATTATACATCTAATTTAATTTTCATAATTTCTATTAGTCTCAGTGATTTCATAAAATCTCAAAAATTTAATAACATATATATCTAAATAGCAATTCTCGTATAGGAAGTATGTCATGATCATTCACAAAATATAAAAATATAAATGTAAATATATTCAGCTCGTAACATTCGTATAGAATATAGTATAAAACTGTTTTGAAAAATTAATCCCAAGAAATTGCTTAGTATTTATTTATAGGATTATCTGATTCATTACCTCTTTGACTCTTAGCTCGTTTACTTAAATTTAGATCAATAATCTGAAACATCTTAATGTACTAACGATATATCCGTCGGTGCTGGATCTCCTCAAGTATTCTATTCGTGTTGCCTACTCCTCATACTCATAGTTAGTGTGAACAAAATCTTTCTAACTAGGTGATGTCTCGACGAAAAACTATTTCTTAAGGCTAATAATAGTTGTGTAAAAATTGTATTAAAATATCTTTCAGAATTCATCTCTCAATCTATGTACAAAGGAACAGGAACGGGCTATCGGTAGCTCGCTCGCCTCATCTCGCACACTCTTATCCTACACCGCTTGCGGCTACATTTTATTGTCCTCGAGGACGATACACACTATAAAATTATAGTACTAAAAATGTTACCTGACAAACTTTACGGCAAATGGCACTCGGGACGAGTAACGCACTCGTTTGGATTATAATATCTACAACTATTCTACTTCATATCACAAAAACGCTTCAATTCAAGCCTCGGTGATTTAGGACGCCACGTTCACTCGCCTGCCTGCCGCTAGGAACTGATCGCAGTGAGACAGGCCCAGGGCCACAGGAATGTGACTAGCGACGGGCGCCGCGCGAGCTGCTGCACGCGGCCAGCCGGAACCTGCCGGACTCCACTCGGACTGCTCGCTGCTCGCTGTAGCCGCTCACACTTGGAAGATTTTACCTTCACTGAGTCTTCCTAGATCGTCAGTAAAACGACGGGTGCCAGTCCACCGTGGGATGGAGCGATGCCGGAGCAGAAATTGCGGAAGTCGCACCTAACGCCAGGCAATCGAAACAATAATTAACCCCGCAGTTATTGTCCCAAAATTGCTGTCCCTTGCATTGAAACCGTACGGCTAATTCCAATCTCTGTCCGGAAGATATACATGGTGCATATAAAATAAACTGAAAACGATCCGAGTAGCCATCGCATGAACCTTGTACGTAATTCGTCGTTAAGTCTGTGTAAGTCTTCCAACGATTCATCGTGTAACGGATATGCACAGTCTTATGGAAGTCTAAATTTCTAACTCGTACCGAGCCGCAGATTGTGACGTGGACACCGTCGCAGACGCGTGCCGTCTCTAAGCATACGTTTTGAATTTCCAGTTTGTCTGTGACATCGCTTGGAAGCTGAAATAGAGGAATCAGAGTAAGAGCACCGAGTCGTGGGGGAGCTCGAGCCGGCGGTGAGCTCTGCATATCGCATCCGCTGAGATCATCGTAGGCTGATTTTGGAATGACCGGAATTTCGTCCATAAACGTTTTTATATCCGCTAAATCTAATCCAAGCACGTCCGCGAAACGTACAATTTTTTTACGTCCAGGTGTACCGGGTGGAGTTTTACCGGTTTTAAGAGACGAGCAACGTCGTACTCGTTGAGGACGATCATCTTCTCCTTCATCCTCTGGTTTGGTTTCTATACTTAAAAGAGACGGATCAATTTCTGGTGCAGGTGATGCGCTGTTTTCTCCGGGATCCTCACTGGTAATTATTTCAGTTAGCTCGTAATTTACTTCATCTGCAGTGATATTCTGTTCAGTAGATACTTCCGAAGAAGCTTCTTCACCCGCTATTTCAACATCTGTTAGTGACAAATTCTCTAAAGTTTCCGTAACATCATTTTCCAGACGCTTTTCAATTTCAGATGCATCGTCAGTAGCTTCGGATGGATCGCTCTTTGCAGATTCAAATTCTGAATCACTATCTAACGTCGAGTTTATAACAAGTGGCAAGCGTAAGCGGTCTGATAATGTAGGTGATGTGGATTGTGTAGCGCAGTCTACTTCATCAAAGCTATTCTGGCGTGCACAACCTTCGAATGTGATTGGAGAATACAAAGGCCTGTCCACGTGGCCATTTTCACGTGGAGCCGGCTGATGCTTCACCGGTGATTCTGTATAAAAGGCAGTAGAAAATCTGAATCCATTTTTTTTGTCGGGTTGCTTGAGCATCAGCTTTGTACGTTCCTTAATTTCGGTGTCGGAGTCGACATCGTAGAAGGGCGGGTCACTGTCGTCGGCTGTTGATCTTGGTGGGAAGGAGCCGTCGAGTTCCTCTACTGGACTGGAGGGGCTCTCGCATTCGAGTTCGAAGTCATAGAAGGTGTCGAGTTCCCGCTGGGAGGACCCCGAGGTTGTGGGGCGGGGTGAAGCGTTGTTGTCTCGCGCGAGCCAGCTGTTTTCACCTTCGTCAGCGCCACCAAGGTTCCGCAACCGCGAGTTGAGATGCCGCGCGAACTCCGCCGCGCGCCCGCGACACGACATCGGCAGTAGCGAGGTCAGTCCGCACTGCGACCCGGTGTGATCACCACTCATCTGCGTCTGAAAAGATATAAACGGACTACATTTAAATTAGGATTTGCTTTCGGGGAGCGTTGAGTTGATGTTGTAGTGTAGAGTTACTATTGAAAAGTGAGGCGTAATATATGTATTTTGGTATAATATAAAATGTCGGTGTAAGTTAAGCAGTTATTATTATTTATATGGACTGATAAAGTTATTAAGCTTAATATCATTCATTATGTTCGCCGTTTTTTATAAGTCCATAATAACTATGATCTACATTATATTATTTAACATATTAATACTAGGTATTACAATAATAAACGAACTCTTCAGTTAACTGGCAACTAAGGTAAGAACATAAAAGTTGAATGTCGAGTCAAAAGTGAACGACCCCGATAAGATAATAAAATACACTCATATTTTATTTGCTATGATCTCGCATTACTGTCGTGATAAGATGCATTGTAAAAATGTGATAAAATTACTGCTAAAATGTTTACAGTGTTATCTAGGCATTTTATTTACGATAACACATGAAAACAACTCTTACTTAATAGTTAGGTACCTATTTATGTTATTCATACTTGTAACATTCATATTTCACGCCTACTCTAGCGGTTTGAACGTAGTCCACAACTCCGTCCTGAGTTCGAATCCTGTACTCATATCTAAATTCCAAAGGTTATGTGCGTCTATGAAGTTAAATAAGAGTTCTCCATAATGTTCTGAAAGGTGTGTGAAGTCAGTCAATCGGCACTAGGCCAGCGGGCACCGCTATGGCCTCGTAAAGTGAGAGGAGGCCTGAGCCCTGCAATGGGACAGTTAAGGGTTGTGATGATGATGACATTGATGCACTCATAGCTCATCAACTTGTTTCGGTCATAGCATGGAGCATAGAGGTAAGGAGAGCCATCTCTTTATATGAAATACCCGTAAAAACGCGATCAAGATCACGAAAAACATTGTTTTTTTTTTAATAGTAAATTATGTTTGGATATCCTTGTCTGTAATAAAGCACATTGTAAGCTGTGTCCATACTGTCAGGGGAATGAAAACTGAACACAGGGAAATCTATATGAAGATACAAACTTTCCTCGATGATTACATTTACACAAAATAGGTTTTTTAATTGATTTACTGCCCTAGATTAGCAAACATTTATCAGTATTAACGAAGGCTTAAAAGATAGACAGATGTATGATAAGTATGGACGTGAACTAAACGGACCTATCTACGCTTTTAATGACAATTCAAATTTTTCCTTTATATCATAGATAGAATACTAGATATTTATTTTATAAGTAGCGTTGACAACAAATTGTACATATCCGACCTTTTGCGAATCCGACGAAGTGCGAACAAACGATTAGTTCTAGTCATTATTAAGCATAATTTAATATGATTCTATACCATTTTGTGTACAAACAAGAGTAGAACATGAAAATAAAAGAAATTGTTAAAATTAATCAGACATTTTGTTTCAAATTTTATAATATTGCCTTCATCATCATGTACAGTCGGCCGTAGAAGTAGCTTGACATTTTAGTACTTTGTAATAGTAACTGTTTCGACGGTTTAGACGGCTAGCAACATCTATGACAAATTCAAGAAATGTAATGTGACAAGGTACTAAAATGTTAAGTTACTTCTGCGGCCGACTGTACCGTCCTAATATAACTTTATAAAATACGAGTAACCGCCCTCGCTTTGCTTCGGTTTTCTTATTTTTTTACACCTTGGGTTACATTATTGGAGTTTTATTAAGGATCCCTAATTTTTAAATATAATATAGCCTATGTCACCCGGGGATAGTGTAGTTTCCCAACAGTGAAAGAATTTTTCAAATCGGTTTAGTAGTTTCGGAGCCTATTCAATGCAAACAAACAATCATATCTTTCCTCTTTATAATATTAGTATAGTATTCCTAATAATACACCGGACATCGTACACAAGCGCAAATGCCAAATACAAGCAGTCTCCGAAACAAAAATTGTTTGTGAAGACTATCGAACGAATAACCTGTAGATATTTTTATACCAAGAATGTACATAATGACGCTATGTATGTATGTATGTCTCCTACATAAACGTACATGTACGTAAATGCACCGTATGCATGTGTGACGAATACCGAACACCCACACAAGTCACGTCACGTGGACAGACGCGGGTGCCAAAAACAATATCGTCACAAAATGGGGGCGGTCAGTTGTTTAAATAACTGTAATAGTGATTACAGAAGACCCCGTCATTATTAGTATGACCGATCCGTCCTTGTGAACCGGAATGAAAACAATAAACGTAATTGAACTCTAGAGTTTTCATGAATGACTTCATGAAAGTGAGTGATACGATACATTGACATCATAATATTATGGTAGTAATAAAATGTTCAAAGATGTCCTTTTCTGTCAACTGATTACGACTAACACACACGCTATCAGACAGTCGTAAAAATGAAGCTATAAGCTTTATGTTACACATACATAGTACGTTGAAATGTAATAGATGTACGTACTATTTTATATTCACATTCGGATCAGAATTTACGTAAATATTGTGTTGCCTAGCAACCACAAACAAACAGGTGCATGAAACTTTTGGTCGTATAAAGTGCGTTTGAACTAAATCTGAAGTTCGAAAGTCGCGTTCCGTTCCGTTCTTAATAATTTAATTTCTTTTTAAACATAATATTTATTTTGCAAAAGTTTAAAATAACACGGAATAGTTACGTATAAAATCGATATAGACTGTTTTAAAATACATAAAAATAAATATAAAATGTTATTCGACTTAGTTTAATGAAATTAAACTTATAAATAATTTTATGCTCATGCATATTGAGTGGAATGAAATCCAATCAATATGCATCATATTAAACACATCACATGAATCATATTAAAGTTCCATTCATAACTTAATAATACGTCTCGAATTGCGCACCGACAGCGCCCTCCTTAAAGTCACAGATAAGTTAATTTCACTGTATTTCGAAATATAATACGACCAAGTTGCAAAGCATGTAAGCGCCATTATAATTGAGGTTTTCGTAGTCATTTCTATTTATAGTCATAGGCAGGCAGACCTTAAAACAATAATTTTGTGCAAAGGTTTGAAGTCGCTTCACGAAATGTGCGAGCGTGAGTTATTCAATGATCAAAATTGTTTTAAGATGTTGGTTTTTACGTCGTTTTCTCTTAGTGTGTTGTTGTTATAGGTCAATAGTAAAATAATGAAGATGTCACAAACGTTATAATGATTATTTAGTTCTTTAATAATTATTTGGTGTGCGAAATACAAATCAGTTTGTGAAAACCCTATAAAGGAATTTTAATGATTTGTTGACATGAATTCTGACACGAGTTTGTCTCAAGTATAGGTAAATTTGATTGTTAGCCTCTTAATAAAAAGGTCAGGTTTGGAGGCCAAATCAATTGTATCTGAATTATATTAATAGTTATACATATAGTGAAGCAAAACATGAGGAAACCATATAGAATTCACCATAATGTCCTCAACAGGTATGTGACCCACATGACATGTCAGCCACATTTGGCCACCGTTCGACATTTGAATTATGTTGATAATAATGACAGTTAGGCAATTATGAATCAATGGAAGCAGAGATTGTTGAACAGTTGGCACTAGATTCATTTTAAAATATGTACTTCATCTTCTCTACATCGCCTTCAATTTTATTGCAGCTATCTGAGGTCAATATTGTAATTTTAGCATCTCATAGACATAAATTACTATTGCTTCGACGGTCAAACCTAATAAATGAATTAATCAGGATATGAATATCATAAATATTTATATTGAAATCAACAGTCGTACCTACAGAACAGAATAAAATTCGGCAATCAGCAAGCAGTCGGCTCACTCTATAAAACCCCCCTAAAGTCGAAAGTGACTGTCCTCTACATGCAGACAGAGTGATCTCATCTCACGGGTTCAATTCCTGAGACAGACATTTTTTTACATACCTATCTCGTGGATATTATGTATTGAGTGTATACCACTGCCAACTCACGAAATAATAGAGTGTGAAAAAATAACAAAAGAAGCTTCTTATAATATTCTAATAATACTTGCTGTTGTTTTGTGTTACGTTTTGTAATGTACACTAGAGATGGTCAAAAGAAACATCGGAACAAGTTCAAGTTGGCAGGGAAGCTTTGCAGAAGGCACTCAGGATAAATATAGGCGTTCATTGCTGAGCTATTATTCAATCAGAGCCCGGTCAGCGCTCCCCGAGCTTGTACTCGTAGAACAGAAAGCCACTCCTTGAAACTTATAAATAATGCTCAAGTGACGGTCAGGCTTGGTTGGTAATAGATGTTTTGCGAAGAGCGCTGGCCTTACACCACTGCCGCTAAAATAAAAATAACGAGTTTTCTTTTTCCAGTAACTAGGTATGTAAGTGGTAGGGCCTTTAATGACGTCTGATTATCCATTTGGTCAATAATCGCCAGTTATACACACAGCAGAAATTATGAAGAAACAAGAATTAAGTAATCAAAACAGAGTGGCAAAACCAGTAAAAAAAAATAATTAAAAAAAAACCCGACTGCGTAAAAAAACTAAAAAGAAAAAACAAGCCCAGTAGTACAGAATGTTGTTAAAAGTAATACTGAACAACTACGTACATATACACCATAGAAGGATTAACAGTCGGGAGCATTCTTCAACCAATCAAATCCTGTCGGGTCTCAACTTAACACATCATCACATACATCCTAAATAAACTGTCACTTAAAATTAAAAATGATGAAAGGAACCTAAAAATCATTTTTGAATACCTGTTCAACGATACCCCACTTGACGTAGTTCATCGATTTTTTTTTTAATTTAGATTTTATGGCGTCTGGTTGTCCCTGTGGTGAATTTTAATTATTGTCATGTCTTTCATGACACTCGCAAGGTCGCATCAACTGACTTGAATGTTCGGTTTACACGTAAGAATCATCAAAATCGGTCAACCCGTTTGGTCTCTAATGTTCGGTTTACACGTATTAAGTACTTAACTTATATCGAGGTGTTGAAGTGTTTATACACATCGGCCACCATGACCGTCAGAGTACACAACACAGCAACGAACCCCATCCAACTGCAGAGAGGTGTAAGGCAAGGGGACGTCTTATCCCCGAAACTGTTTACCACTGCGTTGGAAGACGTGTTCAAGCTGATGGAGTGGAAACGACGTGGCATTAACATCAATGGCGAATACATCACACACCTGCGATATGCCGATGATATAGTCATCCTGGCGGGATCCATGGAGGAACTTGGTACAATGCTCGGGGACTTGAACAGCGCCTCACAACGGGTGGGTCTTAAGATGAACATGGACAAGACGAAAATTATGTCAAATGTCCATGTCACACCCGTACCGGTTGTTGTTGATGGCGCTGCTCTCGAAGTTGTAGACGAGTACATTTACCTGGGACAAGTGATCCAAATGGGTAAGTCCAACTTCGAGAAAGAAGTCACTCGTAGAATCCAACTCGGATGGGCTGCGTTCGGGAAACTACGTCATATCTTGTCGTCCAAAAAGTTACCTCAGTGCCTGAAGGCGAAGGTGTTCGAGCAGTGTGTGTTGCCAGTGATGACATACGGATCCGAGACGTGGTGCTTCACTATTGGCCTAATGCGTAAGCTTAGAGTCGCCCAGCGGGCTATGGAACGAGCTATGCTCGGTATTTCTCTACGCGATCGAATCAGAAATGATGAAATCCGTAGACGAACGAGGGTGACCGACATAGCTCAGAGAATTAGTAGGCTGAAGTGGCAATGGGCTGGCCACATAGTTCGAAGGACCGATAACCGTTGGGGAAGAAAGGTCCTCGAATGGAGACCACGCCTCGGTAAAAGGAGCACAGGACGCCCCCCGACCAGGTGGACCGACGACCTGAAGAAGACAGCGGGTATCCGCTGGATTCAGAAGGCTCAGGACCGGTCTGAGTGGCGTAGATTAGGGGAGGCCTATGTCCAGCAGTGGACCTCAAAGGGCTGATGGATGGATGGATGGAAGTACTTAACTAAATTTTAACTAAAAAGTTACTAAATTGTCTATTTACACGTATTAATTTACTTAAAATTTAGTTAACTACTTAACCACTTATTACGTGAAACCGGATTTAACTGTCTCTCTACAACCCCACATAGGAACACACATACCTACATACATTAAACTGATAATCACATTACCCTCCTTTGCGTCGCGCAGTCGGGTAAATAACTTTGAAATGTCCCCGACTGTGATATCGCTACTTGTAAACGAAGTGGCATAAGTAAAGCTTTGTTTGTTCAAGTTCAAGTGCATATATATTTATTAAATTTCATCCACAAAAAAATCTATGTACCTATCTAGGCTAAGCTTTATTGTTGGCCAAAATATTTTTGTATGTTAATTCGAAAGTGGTAAACAGTGCAGAAAATAGTATACACACAACACAACATCAAAAATAGGTAGGACTTTTTCGTTTCGGAAAATTGATCTGTTCTCGCATTCTCGTGGAAAGTGAGTAAAACAATGAGGAAAATTAATATTGAATAACAATAAGGTACGAGTAAGAAAGGGGTGTCCGCCGTGAAGAAAATGTATTTATATTGAGTAACAATAAGGTAAGAAAGAAGTGTCCCACGTGAAGAACGGGCAGCGTATTATTGAAAATAAATAGTTTTAAAAATAAATAAATAGTAATTATTGTAGATTCAGAAAATACTATTTATAGAAAAATATATTCATTCAGTTTGTAAACAAGTATGTTTTGTTGACATACGCAGAGGTGAGCTGTATGTGTAAACAGTACGTAGATGTTATTCAAATATAATTCTGATTATATTTTATTTTAATAAATGCTTTTATTTATTTACAGTATACATACATAATATATGCTTATACTGAGTAAACCGAGCACCATAATAAAAATTGTTACTTCGTCAGTAATGTATCGACATTTATTCTTCAACCACGTAGACCATGCTGGTGTGCAAAGACCAGTAAAGATCATTCAAGTATAACCCTCTAACCTCGTCTTCAATCTCTTTGTTGGACAGATACTGAATTACTACATATTGAGTCGTGTCCTGTAAAGGCAGTCAACTTAGTTAACAACTTCTTTGCTGAAGTTGGACCGAACCTTGCAAAAGAAATAGAAACTAATAACCAATTATTACAGCTTCATAAACCCATGCTAATATACCCCTATCAAAATCATCAATTGTCATCATTTGTTCTTTTCAACACCGATCAAGAAGAGGTCACTTCAATCCTCATGAGTTTAAAATCTGATAGTGCTTCTGGCTTTGATAATATTCCTACAAAATTTCTAAAACACTCAAAAAATTTAATAGTTCCCATACTGACTTATTTGGCTAATCTTTGTTTTACTAAAGGTGTCTTCCCTTCGCTGATGAAGCAATCAATTGTTACTCCTGTGTATAAGAATGGGGATAAAGATCAAATAAATAACTACAGACCAATTTCAGTCTTAACAGGTATCTCTAAAGTAATGGAAAAACTAATTAATAATAGACTTATCCAATACCTTAATAAATATAATATAATATCAGCCTCGCAATATGGCTTTAGGCAAGGGAAATGTACGCAAGATGCAATTTTAGACTTAACATCGCGTATTGTTGACCATCTTGATCGTAAAAACAGATGTCTGACTGTCTTTTTGGACCTAAAAAAGGCATTTGATACAGTATCTATTCCCATCCTTATAAATAAGTTAGAAAATATTGGCATTAGAGGAATTCAGCTTAACCTGATGAAGGACTATCTAAGTGATCGGACGCAACGAGTAAAAATAGGGGACCATATTAGTAGTGATATCAAAATGACCTTCGGTGTACCACAAGGTAGTGTCCTAGGACCTACCTTGTTTTTAATATATATAAATGATCTTTGTAACTTTAAAATAGACAATGGGCAGATATATTCATATGCAGACGATACTGCTATAGTTTTCTATGGCAAAACCTGGAATGAAGTTCATAGTACTGCCGAAAAAGGCTTAAGAAAAATATCTAGCTGGCTTAAATCTAACGTACTGACACTAAACACTAATAAAACTAATTATATATGTTTCTCAATTAATAAAAAAACCCAACCTTCATTGTCAAATCTACAAATACATCATTGTAACGAACTGACTATAAATTGTACATGTCCTACCATTGATAAAATATATTCTACTAAATATTTAGGCGTAATTATTGATGAACGATTATCTTGGCATTCCCATCTGGAACTACTAACTAACAGAATTAGGAAACTTATTTGGATTTTTAAAAATTTAAGACATATTGCAACAAATAAAGTTCTAATCCAAGTTTATACAGCTCTTGCTGAATCAATACTATCCTACTGCATTCCAGTGTGGGGAGGAGCATCAAAAATTAAATTCCTTGAATTAGAACGTAGTCAACGTGCTTTACTAAAAGTCATGTACTTTAAACCTTACAGATTCCCCACAAAAGAGCTATACTCAATTAACAACTTATTGAGTGTGAGAAAGCTATATATATTACAACTAATATTAAAGAGGCATAAAACAGTAACTATAGACATAAACACAAAGACAAAAAGAAGAGAAAACATTATAATAGAAACAAATACTGTAAAAACTGAATTTGCTTGTCATCAATATGCTAAGCAATCTGCTTATTTATACAAGAAGGTAAATAGTTTAATAAAAATATATCCGCTAAATACATACGAACTTAAAAAGTCCTTATCTGACTGGCTCACAAAATTAAATTATGAAGAGATCGAGGCTTTATTTCATGTGATCACCTAAAAATTAATAACAACATTACACATAAACACACCACATGGATACAGACCTCAGACATACACACCACACACACACACCCACACCACACATACACACCACACACACACCATATATACACACCACACACATACACACCACACACACACCACATATACACACACACCACACACACACAAACATGCGCAAGCACAGATACACATTTCTCATGTTAATTTAAGTTAAAGTTTTCTGAATAACCTGAGTTGAACTGTATAAATTTTCTACGGAAGAGCGGGACATCCTGGCACAGGTAAAATTTCTTACTTAAAAGGATGTCCCAACAACGAAATAATTTGTGAAACTCATTTTTCTAATAATAAATCATTTCATTTCATTTCATTTCATTTCATTTCAAATCATTTCAAATCATTTCATTTCATTTCAGATTCTAAAAAAATTTTGGCTTAAAACTCGATTACGACGAAGAACAGAATAATAGTTTTAACAACGGTAATAAAGAAGTAAATGATTACTAAAGTTTATTGACTCCCAGCGAACAACGACTATTTATAATAATTATCTCAAATTGAATGTTTTTAATAAATACTTTTGAACGCATGATAATACATAGTGTCCATGAAAGTAATATTATGTGACATTTTGTTTATATTTTTGGTTACACGTGCCGTTATTAATGATATATTATCACAATCTTATCCTTATCTACTACAAGCATACAAGTTATTAACTAGGTCAAGCTAATATTTTCCCGTAATAACAAATACTGGTAAAGCTGAATTTATAAATGCTTGGAGGGTACTGTGCCACTAATGAATACCTTTTATTTTTCGTGAAGTCTTAACATTTTACTGGAGTTTATAGGTACATAACATTATTATAAATCACCTTTTAAACTTCTAGTTTTAGAATTATTTGTAATACGACATAAGCGAGGATACGATAATATCCAGTGTGTAATCACACGGAAGATAGGTGTGATTTGTCTACGATTTATCAATTGAATTCATAATGAAAACCGGGCAAGTGCGGGTCTATATAGGGTTCCCAAGTAGTAAGTTTATCAACTATTACTCATTAACTTCTTATGCCGTGATAGTTTTCCTTGTAAATTCATCATATAACCTATTTTTTAAGAATTTTTTCACTTGTCCAACTCCAACCGTTTAGCTAGGGGGACACTTGATTCCACAGCTTGACTCTAACCAAAATTAGCACTTTAAAGCCAAATATTTCGCAAATGGACCCTTAAATCCAAAAATGTTCTTTAAAGACCCATGATATTTTGGAAAGACCTTTTTAACGATACCCCACACTATGGGTTTGTTTCACAATCTTCAAGTAGAGTCCTGAATAAGCTATTCGCCGGTTAAAGTGACGTTAAAGTGTCATTTTACATACACGAAATGTCAACTTAACCAACGAATAGCTTACTTCGGACTTACTTGAAGATGGTGAAACAAGCCCTATATGATACAAAAACATTCATCCTCACGTTACTTGTAGGGGAGGTACCCTGGACAAAAAATGATTTTCTATATTTTATTCTACGATTTTGGAGTTTTAATAAATATGTATATCCATTCCAAATTACAGCTTTCTAGCACTAAGGGTCTCAGCACTACGCTTCGGACAGGCGGACGGACGGACGGACATGACGAAACTATAGGGTTACGATTTTACTTCGGAACCCTAAAAAGGAGCATTTAAAATCCAATAAAGTCAAATCTCAAAATCAAAATAAAAAAAAATATCATCAGATCTCACAATCTAATATGCGCCATTATTTATTATATTCTCAAAATACGATTTATTTATTTTTTCAGGTTTAATGTATACCATACGGTGTTTAACTTGAACGATGTGAAAATGAGAATATTTTTTTACCGAAAATTAAATAAACATCTAAACGTCCATTTCCAACAAAATCAATATAAGGTTCGTAACAGGTATTCTTGTCATCAAGAATGTGGTTAGCTGGTAATTATAGTCGTATAGGCAAAAACTTGCCATACTTACACCAGATAGCACTTACATTTTAGAAGTGCGTAGGAAAGGAAAAAGTAAACTTAAGTACAAGTAAACTTGTCGAGTCCTTTACAAAAATAATAGTAAAAAAAAAAACTAAACAACACGCTTTGGATTTGGATTGGATTTTGTATAAAAGCGTCGCGTATATATATTTTTTTAATGTATGATCACTCAGCAATCGGCACAGGGTGGTCCGATTTTGATCATTCTTTTTTTAATGGATAGGGTATATCTTGAAGTTGGTCCCATATTTTTCTGAAAATTTTATTCCCACCCTAAAGGTACGAAAAAAGGGGATGATTGATTTTTCACCCACGGAATTTTTACCCGTTACCCCAGTAACTTTGTACTGGATGATCCGATTTCGATAATCCTTTTTTTATTGAATATTGTATACCTTGAAGTTACTCTTGTTTAAATTTGGAAAGAAAATTTTACCCCTAAAGGTACGAAAATAGGGGATGATTTATATTTCACCTACTACATTTTTACCTGGTTACTGATATTCAGTTACCAAATATAAATATATCACCAATAACTTAATAATTTTCATAATTCATAATTTATATCATAATTTCATAATTTAGTTGCTACTAAAAATTAAAAAATAATTAATTTTTGACAAAAAATAAAACCAACGAAAAAAAACTGAAAAGCGAAAAATAAAATAAACCATTTAGTATTATAAATTAAGATCCTAAATTAACTGAAAATAAATAATTTTGAGGCGGTGACAAACCAATGAAAAAACAAACGGTGAAAAGATGTGCGCCGCGCTGCTGCTGCCGTGTGCATCGCATGCCACTGCCCTTATAAAATGAACTTTATGTAATTAATTTTGTTTGTTTGTTTGTTTGGCACGGTCTCGAAATTATTTATTTTCAGTTAATTTAGGATCTTAATTTATAATAATGAATAGTTCATTTTATTTTTCACTTTTCAGTTTTTTTTCGTTGGTTTTATTTTTTGTCAAAAAATAATTATTAGTTTTGTTTTTTTTTTAACTATTATTTATTTTTTCATTTTTTACTTTGATTTTTTGAAATGAAATTTAGTTTTTTTTTTCTTTCTTTCTTTTTTCTTTAAATATTTAATTGTCATCGGTCCTCGATAAGTCTACGAAGTTTGAAAGAAATCTGACCGTTTGAAGTGGGTCAAAATTAAATATAAAGGAGTCGGTTAAAAGTTACACTTTACAAACAAACAAATATACATACAGGTGAAGCTAATATAAAGCGTGTAAAAAATAGCAAATTTTACAAAAATATGTTTACTAGTAGCAAACCATGCATAGCACTGACTTCAACTATTGACAGCCTTGATAGCGCAAGAAGAATCTCTCGCAATCGCTTAACAAAAAAAGCGGCCAAGTGCGAGTCGGACTCGCCCATGAAGGGTTCCGTAGCAGCAAGTAACATAATATAAAATTCTTGTAGTTCATTGTAACTTTGATAAATATTTTTTGCGGTTTACGATTTATAACGTATTAAAAAAAACTACTTACTAGATCTCATTCAAACCAATTTTCGTTGGAAGTTTGCTTGGTAATGTACATCATATATTTTTTTTTAGATTTATCATTCCCTTATTTTAGAAGTTACAGGGGGGGACACACATTTTACCACTTTGGAAGTGTCTCTCGCGAAAACTATTCAGTTTAGAAAAAAATGATATTAGAAACCTCAATATCATTTTTGAAGACCTATCCATAGATACCCCACACGTATGGGTTTGATGAAAAAAATATTTCTGAGTTTCAGTTCTAAGTATGGGGAGCCCCCAAAATTTATTGTTTTTTTTTCTATTTTTGTGTGAAAATCTTAATGCGGTTCACAGAACACATCTACTTACCAAGTTTCAATGGTATAGCTCTTATAGTTTCGGAAAAAAGTGGCTGTGACATACGGACGGACAGACAGACAGACAGACAGACAGACATGACGAATCTATAAGGGTTCCGTTTTTTGCCATTCGGCTACGGAACCCTAATAAATTAGGAGGTGTAGCTAAAGTGTTATGTATAAAACAGTCTTTGCCTGATTAAAGACGATAATCTCATAAACTACTGCATCGTTTCTCATACGGTTTGTACTAATAGTGATTCACCAAGGTTGTATAACTGTATGAGATATGGATGAAGTACTTATAAAATGGCTCATATAATACATTGACTATTATTTTGGTAAAAATGGTAACGGCTTTCAATTTTTTCCGAAGCGAAGTAATTTATAATGGTGTATTTACGTCATCTAATCTTTTTTGTACTTAGGACATGATTAGATAAACAAATAGGTAAACGTAGCATTAACAATTCACAACTCGATTATTAATAGAAAAAAGAAATCAATTTCATTTTATGATATGTGTGACATTTAGTACCTATCTGCATAGTGATAATGATATAACATTAAAATGATTAGAGTATTATCAAGTAACTTTAAAAATATGAATATTTTATTTTATTTTCGCAATCATATACATCGTCTGGGCACGCTCTGGCGCGGCGGTGGCAATGTGTAGCAGCCATAACGAAGACATTAAAAACAGTAAATCTAATACGGCGTAGAAGGTGGGGCGGTTTTATTTAAAAGCGAGTTAGGTATACTTTTATTACGTATTATATTTTTATTACGTATCCTAACACTAAATTGGACCCCGAGCTCACTACTAAACTACACAGCAGTGAAAACCGCATCAAATCGGTAACGAATGCAAAGATGACACATGAAAAGAGACACATTAATTCTAAAAAAGATTAAATTTGTTGCGATACTTTTGTAATTTTTTTATATCTTCCATTCATCCATATCTTCCATAGCTTATTGAAAAGTAGCTGCAACATTATTAAAACATTGTTACAATAAATTCTACTACAATAATGAGATAATCGTTTATAATAAACCGTTATCTAAGGAATTAGCTACGCTACGTCACTTGATCGTCGATGAGTTTGATAAGCTCGGTCAATGAACCGAGATAACAACCCATTGTAAGAACACTGCAGAATGGTGTTGCGATATTATGGAATTATATCTTTATGCCTACTACTTCGTACTTTAAGGCCGTATTCAGGTGGAAAGACTCAGCACGGAGTTTCTATAGTTTGTGCCAAAACAGCACCGATTAGCTACGAATGTACGTGACAAATCTTGACATGTGGCTTGTTTAATGATATGTCATACTCATATAACCCGATAAGGATTGATTGGGCACTGGAACCTGCCTTCTATAACTCGCCCGAAATATCTGTGGACCTCGCTGGAATTCAATGCCGCTCCCGCTTCCTCGAACCTCACCCTGTTTTCGCCTATCTAGTACCATTGCCAAAACAAGCGCCGACGCACGTGTATTATTCTTGCTTCGTAATCGCATTATTGTTTATTGTTTCTTGATGTTTATTGTTTCTTGTTGTTTATTATTATTTAGTGTTGTAAGATGGGTAGGATGACACATAGTGCAGAGCGGAATTCAGTGCTCAAAGTAATCCAATTCTTTGAAAATGAAAAAAACACTGCTCTTTCACTACGGAAGCCTATAAAGTACAGATTGGTTTAAAAGTTGTATAAAAGTGCAAAAAGTAGATACACACAAATCAAAATAATATTTTAAATCTTTACATCTCGATTTTCTTTGCTATCTCTCCAGTTTGCATGACGTCATTGAGCCAGGTCCACAGATATTTCGGTCGAGTAATATACGTGAATACGCCCCAAAGTTGTACTTTAGATGTGAAAGTATTATAAAGGTGAAGCATAGCGAAGTGAAGCATAGCAATGACAGCTCGCTTACCATGTGTGCGTAATTTTGTAATTTTTGATTCGCGATATTGTCAATGTCATAGCAGTATGGTGTCAATGTGGGTGTGTGTACCTACTTGTACGAATACAGAGTTGGTATTACTATGGGTGCTTCACTGAATTTGTTCTTGGGATTACGTCCGTCTTTTTTTTACGTCCGTGACTTAGATACAATACAATTTGTATAGTTAAAGAAAGATTTTTTTGTCATCTTTCAATCCTTATTCACGAAGTAATTAAAATTTCGATCAATCACTCATCATTGTCATTGACCCGTCACTCACGAATCATGTCATGAGTTCATGACCCTGGGCCTAATTGATAGTAGCAAACTAAACCAGCTTAAAACTACGTGTCTTAAATGGTTTTTGGTGTCGTTTGTTTGTGACACTTATTAATGTTTGTGGATACCTTTTTGGACGCTAATTACTAAAATTCTCGATGGTCGTGCCAATGGGTACAGATGACAAAATAGTAAAGATCCCTTTATTTGTAACAGTTATGTGAAAACCAGTGCCAAGTGAGTCACACACACGACTAAATTAAAATTTTCACACGCACTGCACTACTATGTACATAATCTTCGTTGAATTTATAATAAGATTGTTATATACATAGCTGTTTAAAGCAAGAAAACAACCGTTACGTAGTAAGTAGTGATTAATAAAACAAGTCTCAAGCTGCCGCATGGGGCTCTCACGTTAGGGGCCATCCATAAATTACGTCACACTAATTTCATGAGTTTTTGACCCCTCCCCCCCCCCCTTGTCACAGCTGGTCACATTTGTGAGACCTCCCCCCCCTACTGTGACGTCACATATTTTGAAATTTTTCACCTAGAAGTTATGAAATTAAAACAGCAGTTCCGAAATAGGTTTTATTTCCATTAATTTTTTTTTTATTTACCTATACATACCAATTATTGGATTTTGAAATGTGACGTCACGAAATTTAGGACCCCCTCCCACCCCTTGTCACACAATGTCACACTTTATCGAAACCCCCCCCTCCCCCCTAACGTGTGACGTAATTTATGGATGGCCCCTTACGCGAGTTTGTTGCGGTTCGTTACCACGAGGTGGCGCTGCTTGGTGTCCATTTCTAAAGGTGCCGACAATCTGCGTGAATCAGTTGAAAGATAAAATTAGTCTTACAAATGTATTATTACATACCAATGTTCTCGAAGTGGTCACCCGATATTCCAACCATAATCTTATTATTGAAAATTAAAAAGGTAATAATATTATAAGTATTTGGAATAGAATTAAAAATATATCACTTCCATATCGATTTAATTTTATGACTATATAATTATTGAACAAAGTCACAACTTTCTCCAAAATATTTAAGTGCATATAGGAGTCACATCAAAAATCGAATAGGTATGTATGCCTGCCCGTAGCACGAAAGCTCTTATGAATTTCAGTGATATGAAACTTTATATTTATAATCATAATATTTGGTCCATTCAACCGTACAACAAATACTTTTACATGAACAACACCATTCGAATTGACAATTAGGTACAACGACAATAATACTGCAAATGAATAATAACGCTAAGTAGTTAATTAGCCGTGAATATAAAATTTTCAACACATTTAACTCAATTGTCGTGACTCAATTGTCGTAACTCAATTGTGAGAACTCGTGAATTCACTGTTTTCCCTCGAGTTGTATATTACCCATAGAAAGAGCCCATCAGGTGGCCATTAAGTTTAAATTGAATTGATAGTAAAGGTTATTTTTATATTCGATTAAATAACATTGTTAAATACCTCAATCTCGTCATGACCAGTCCAAAAAGGTGACAAACCTTTGTTTGCCGACTAGAACTTTCTTCAACTCGATCTAATATAATGTGTCACGTGAACTCACGTGCCTAAATAATTATGTAGGTATGTAGAAATACGTGTTACATTACAATCCCACCGTAGTTATTTCGTCACGTGAAGATTTAGGAACTGCGCGATATATCGCCAAGCGTGTAACCCAGTCTATTTATATTGACACAAACACCGACTGGATTTGTCTCCAAACTATTTTTGTATCAAATGGAAGTCACAACTCGCCACTGAATTTTGTTTTAAAATGCTTTGTGTGAAACATTCCTTGCTATTTTCAGATTTTCCTGCTATATACAGTTTAAATGTATAGAAGCTCAGGTATTTATTATCGTTCTGGCTTTATAACTTTCATTTTCCTTTCAGCGTCTCAATATTAACGTAATAAAAGGACTTATCTACTATAATCATGGCTTCAACTGCAGCCTAATGCAGGGTAGGAGTTTCTTCTCGCCTCGTAAAGTGAACACGACTAAGCTGGTTCAGTTGGCAATTGGTGAAGGGGTTAATGGACATGTGAAAGAAGATACTATGCACTCTGAAGGCCTTCGATATAACGATAGCATTATGATAACTCATCTAACGATAACAATTGGGACTGACGACTAAACGTGCCCTCCTATGCATGGAAGAACACAATTAATTTGCCACTACCAATTACCTGCCTAACTACCGACATTCCCCGCAGTTTGTAACTCAATTGATCATTAGTCAAAATTTATCTCTAGTAAAGAATCATACATTATAAATACACTTTATTTGTACATCAAATTAACATACAAGGAGAAATACTTAAAAATAAGGTGGCATACAAAAGGCAGCCTTATCGCCAAAAAGCGATATCTTCCAGGAAATCTTTGGATATAGGAAACAAAAGAGGAAATATATGTAACAATGACGCGTTGGGTGTACTTAATAATTCGCTCGTTAGAATCCGCGTGGCGGCGGTACCTTTGAGTTCGAACGTGCTGGAACGTTCCCGGTAATCGACGAGTTAATAAATAGTGTTCTACAGTTGTTATCTGCTTATAAACTAAATTTCTAATGATAGTGATAATAATTACAATTAAAAAAACAAAAAACCCGACTGCGTACAATAAACTAAAAAGAAAAAACAAGCCCAGTAATTTAGGATGTTGCAAAAAGTAATACTGAACAACTACACCATAGAATGATTAACAGTCGGAGCCCATTCTTCAACTAATCAAATGGGTGAATATCAGAAACGTGCATTTTTTTTCAACTTTGGTGGCGAAATTTTCTCTTCAGTTTTCGTAAAAAATGAGGACCTGGTATAAGAATAGAAAGTCTAAGCTATAAGAACCTTCAAGAGGTCTGAGAATATCTCGATAACTTTTTGAGATATTTAAGTTCAAAGTCTAGTGTGGCCACCAGAATTGATAATCGCCCACCAAAATCGAAAGTACCCACCAAAATTGAAAATCAGTTACATCAAAATTGGATTTTTCTGTCACATAAGCTCTAAAATCAATAAAATAAAGCTCAAAATGGCTAATATCACGAATTCTCGGGAATTATCAATAATTTTCATCGTTTTATAAAACTCTATTGTTAAAAAAATATAGATATTATTATTTAACATCTATCAATCCATTAGCCCTTGGTGGACACAGGCCTCCCCTAACTTGCGCCACTCTCACCAGTCCTGTGCCTTCTGAATCCAGAGGGTGCCTGCTGTCTTCTTTAGGTCGTCAGTCCACCTGGTTGGGGAGCTTCCAATGCTCCTTTTTCCAAGACGTGGGCGCCATTCGAGGACCTCTTCCCAATGGTCATCGGTCCTTCGAATTATGTGGGCAGCCCATTGCCACTTCAGCCGGCGTACTCGATGAGCTATGTCGATTATTCTTGTTCGTCTACGTTATTTCTGATTCGATCACGTACAGAAATACCGAGCATAACCCTCTCCGTCCGTTTTTCTCTCTCTGTCCGCTTTGTGACTTTGAGTTTTTGAATAAGACCAATAATAATAAAGCACGACGTCTCGGAGCCGTATGTCATCACTGGCAACACACACTGCTTGAACACCTTCGACTTCAGGCAAGTGGACGACAAGATATTACGCAGTTTCCCGAACGCAGCCCATTCGAGTTGAATTCTACGAGTGACTTATTTCTCGAAGTTGGACGTAGGTACATGATATGGACATTGGACATGATTTTCGTCTTATCCATGTTCATCTTAAGACTCACCGATTGTGGCGCTGTTCAAGTCCCCTATAATTTTACCAAGTTCCTCAAGGGATCTTGCCAGATAGACTATATCATCTAGACTACTGGCCCATGCACAAAAATCATGGGTCATATGAACCACCAGGTGACGTATATAGGACGATATAAGAGCATAAAATAATAAGATTCAGCACTATGCCGTCACTTGTAAGCTGTCCAACTGAGTGCTGGTGAGAATTCAAAAGTGCAAGTAGGGTGAGTAAATTTTGGTCATTTGATTCTGTATGGCATTTTTAACCATCGATAGGGCCATGAAAAATAATAAGAAAGCGCGCAGTGCCGTACAAAAAATGTGGTCCACAAAGTCGGTAAATGTTTTTGATTTGGTGACAATTTCGAGGGTAAATTTGGTCATTTGATTCTGTACGGCATCAGTTTCATACTGTTGCAATACAGCTTCTAATCCATTATTCCGCAACACCGTACAAAAAATCGTGCACAAGGGGAAGAAATCGAGGGTTGCAACCCCCTCTTTTTCAGTGGTCCGGGGGGTCATTTGAAAAAGTACGGCTTCGGTTGCAATCCATTTTCTAGGACTCAAAAGTACTATTAAAAATTGGAACCGAAGCCGTAATTTTTCAAATGACCCCCCCGGACCACTGAAAAAGAGGGGGTTGCAACCCTCGATTTTTTCCCCTTGTGCACGATTTTTTGTACGGCGTTGCGGAATAATGGATTAGAAGCTGTATTGCAACAGTATGAAACTGATGCCGTACAGAATCAAATGACCAAATTTACCCTCGAAATTGTCACCAAATCAAAAACATTTACCGACTTTGTGGACCACCTTTTTTGTACGGCACTGCGCGCTTTCTTATTATTTTTCATGGCCCTATCGATGGTTAAAAATGCCATACAGAATCAAATGACCAAAATTTACTCACCCTACTTGCACTTTTGAATTCTCACCAGCACTCAGTTGGACAGCTTACAAGTGACGGCATAGTGCTGAATCTTATTATTTTATGCTCTTATATCGTCCTATATACGTCACCTGGTGGTTCATATGACCCATGATTTTTGTGCATGGGCCAGTAGTCTAATCGGCATATCGCAAGTGTGTGATGTCACTATTGACCACGATGATACCACGTTGTTTCCATTCCATCAGCTTGAACACGTCTTCCAACGCAGCAGTGAACAGTTTAGGAGATATGACGTCCCCTTGCCTGACACCTCTCTGCAGTTGTATAGGATTCGTAGCTGTGTCGTATACTCTGACGGAAATGGTACCTGATGATTACAAACACTTCAACACCTCGATATGAGAATTAAGTACCGATACCGATACCGATAAAATCAAAGGCCTTCTCATAGTCTACATAAGCAACACATAACTGCAGATTATACTCCTTGGTCTTTTGTATAATCTGCCTCAGTATGTCTATATTATGGTCTATGGTTCTGTAGCCTTTCGGAATCCTGCTTGATCGGGAGGCTGGAAGTCGTCAAACCTGCCATGCGATTTGTGAGCACCCTCGCAAACGGCTTACAAACGTGGTTCAGAAATGCAATGGGCCTTTATAGTTCTTCAAAAGGTCTTTTTCGCCCGTCTTGAAGAACAGAGTCACCACAGTTCTGCTGCACGCTTCCGGGGTAGTTCCAGTATTGATGACGGAAACGAACAGCTATTGGAGCGTCATTAGTAGAGGTTTCCCATCAGCTCTTAGAAGCTATTGTGAATCCGTCATTTCCCGGAGCCTTGTTCTTTTTAAGCTGTTTGAAAGCCTCTCTTATGTTATACAGTCGGCGTCCGGGATATCCTGTGTGTAGTGTCGGGTCAGTTTAACTTGATTGTTATTGTCCTCACAGGCAGCTGGAGCTTGAGAGGAGGCATGCGTCCATCTCTCAGAACTTCAGATTTCGACGAAAACATGGTGCTGGACTCGGTCTTCAACCTCGTAAGCTGACTATGCCCAATAAACAGATCCCTGGCGAACACTTTGAAGCCCTAGTTTCGCTCAAGTGGCTCGTTTTAAATTTTGGTCACGCATAAACGCCACCAAATCCACCAAAATTGAGCCACCAAACTCGGACCATGCATAAAAAAAACTTTAAAAATAGGGGTCTTAAGTTACAATTAAATTTATATCACTGTTTTATGCGTAATCCAAATCACTACCTATATTGTGTAGCTTACTATAAAAGCACTTTAAAATAGACAGCAAATCGATCCACCAAAAATTTAACAATTCTTGTCCCCCTGTGCCACCCAAGCGGGTACTTTTGTTTTGGCGGGATGTCATAGCTCTAATCTCATACCCGTTATACTCAAGCGTTACCACACAACTGTGCCATGCGAAATAATAAAACTTAAATGATCGCATACGCAAGAAAGTTCATGTTTTAGTAAGTTGAACAAGTGCACCCAAGATTTTGGTTTTTTCTTGGACAAACTTTGATCGAGTATCCTGTGATGTTAAATAACATTTTATAATATGGTTTAGTTATTTTTAGATAATGTGTCTTATGTGTATACTAACGAAATTATATATTTTTTATTTTAACTTCAATTGTCACTGTGGTGAATGAAATTATATCAAAAAATGGTGCTGGGACATACCACCAAACTTGAATTTTAAGGCATTTTTTTTACCCTGATTTTTTATATACACATATATTTAAAAAAACAATGTGGCCCCAATTAAAAGAAGTTACGTAGTTTACTATATAAAAAAATTAGAAACATTCTATCATTTTACACCTCGATTCTCAACGTGGACACGTAAAATTTGCCGATTTGATATTCACCCAAATCTTGTTGGGTTTTCCCAAGCAGCCCTGTAAAATTTAAATGGGTCCCGATTGTTAATCCTTTTATGGTGTACTCACTCGAAAGGTTTTGAGAAAAAATAAATTTTGAACACACGCTATTGCATCAAAAATCGGCCATTTTTTTTCAATTTTGATGTACCCAGTGTCACTATCACAATTAAGACGAATCTAACGGCATCTCTCAAGCTGAAATCAATCGAGCCGTTTAGGCTACAGAGCGTGCCAAAGAAATATACATACATACATACATACATACATACATACATACAAACAAACATGCATACAAGATACGCGCGAAAAACATAACCCTTCCTTGGCAGTCGGGTAAGAATTTATCTATCTTCTATCTATACTATAATAAAACTCAAAGGGCAAATTTTCTGTACATTGAATATTTTTTCAAAATTTCGATTAGGGGGCACTTCAATAACGTGTTAGAGCACAAAAATATTTTTTTTAGAAATATTGTCTGTCTGTCTGGCTGTCTGTCTGTCCGGGCATCAAATGAAAACCCTTGAACGGATTTCGATGAAAATTGGTAAAGTTGTTACTAATACTCCGGGTCATATTTTAGGATACTTTTTATCCCGGAAAATTAAAATGTTTCCCCGGGAAACGGGATGAAATTTTGTATGGAATATTTTTAAAACATCAACCGATTTGCTTGAAATTTGCAACAAATGTACCTTGATTAAATTGATGGATTACATATTTTTTAGTTTTTCAAAATTTGGCAAATAAAAGGAAAAAAAATAAAAATAAATGTGAATATTGCTTATTTTTCAAAACCCGCTCCTGGAGGAATCCTTTATGATTTTATCGTGGATTTCAGTAGGTATATAAATTACTATATATAATTACTTCAACATAAATTAAAATACACAGTTTTTTAAATTTTCTTCTGCAACAGTTACAAATAATGTAAAACTTAATTTCCGTATGCGAAGCTGCGGGCAACAGCTAGTATATACTATTATTTAAAGCTATGAAGTGTCTGAGCACGGCGTATGTTTACTGGTAATAAATTCCAGAGGCGAACAGCCTGAACAGAAAAGGACTTGGAAACACTCGTAGTTATAATATTTTATTTAGTATCTTTGTCTTTAAATATGATACGAATCTCACATAGACTAATGGTTCCGTAAATCGGCGTAAATTGTCCTCGAAAAAGAATTAAGATGAACATTATTAAATTGATCTTACAACAAAATCGACCCTGTTTACAGTGTAATATACCTACTCTAAGGATGCGGAGTAAATGTTATCAGCTCGGATTTTCATTGTTTACATGCACTTGTTAAAAATGTATCTCCTAAAAAACATTATGGTGTACGTCTTCTAAACGAAATTAACTCTGAAAATGACATTGAATATAATGGCTCCGATCACAACCCGACTGACCGCTATGCGTCCTCTGTGTGACGTCTTCACTATACTTTAAAAACAACTACGAATTCAAATTTCTTATGGAAAAACACAAGAATACAAACCAAAATACCCGTTTGTTTACCACCTTACCAGTGCCCTAATTAACTTTATTGTAGTGTTTAAAACTGAAACGGGAACGTTTTACACATTTGCTTGATGAGAATGACGGACTTTTAGTGCTCTACTTTCATAAAATGAACCCGTCTCTCTTAAAAATAATTATCCACAAAGCCCATGAACAATATTCAATTGGATCTGTGAGTACGGAGTTTTGAGACTGTCACGAAGAGATCACTAATCTAACCTCCACAACCCTATTAAAGTGGTACAAGCCCAGGTTGGAAATTCAGACTTTATTCTGCTTAAATGCGAGCCGTTGTGGGAATGTCAAAAACTTTGTCGATACTTCATTTATTTATTTACTCCTTATCTTAAAACCTATGGATTTTATTATCTGGAATTACATACTTACTTCATAAGAGAAATTTCTAAATTACATATATAAGTAAAACAACGATGACAACATGACATCCAATGATTGGTCCAATGCGTCCCACAGCGCCCTCCTTAAATTCACAGATAAGTTTGTTTCACTGAATTTCCAAAAAATAATACGACAAATTGCAAAGCATGTAAGCGCCATTATTAGCTGTGATGTTTTCGTAGTCATTTCTATTTATAGTCATAGGCAGAAAGACCTTAAAACAATAATTTTGTGAAAAGGTTTGTGCATTGTGCGTGCGTGAGATATTCAAAGATGAAAATTGTTTTAAGACGTTGGTTTTTACCTCGTTTTCTCTTAGTGTGTTGTTGTTATAGGTCAATAGTAAAATAATGAAAATGTCACAAACGTTATAATGATTATTTAGTTCTATAATATAGGTGTACCAGCATCTGATGGCAAAATGGGGTAATTAAAATTGGAGACGCAACACTCCCAGCGTTGGGGAAATTTGAATAAAACTTCTTGATCATTGATATTTTTATCATAGTCTTAGTTTCATAATAAGTTACATTAAAAGTCTGGTTTATTACCTTTATAAAAGATAATGTTAAATTAAGCACATTAATTTTTAATATTATAATGGATTATAAGAGTGACTAAGTAATTTATGCTACAACAGTTTAAAATTTTCCCTCTGTATAGGTATTATATATTGGTATTTTTGATGAAGAGAATAAATAGATAATAATAATGAATTGCTCCTCCTACATTTCAGTGACGTGAACTTGCATGATATAAATTTTCATGTCATTTATACAACATTTTTGCAAGCTTTAATTTGTAACAATAACTGTATTCTTCATTTCATTTATTTTAATATCATTTGCAAATCTATTTACATATAAAGAAATCATAATTAGATTAATTATTAAGAAAATATAATCAAGAAAACAAAGTATCAAAACGAGTCAATCCTACGAGATGGATAATATTAATATTGTAGATTGTCGTTTAAATACACCTTTTTTCTTACATGTTTTTCGATAAACATTGAAAATAATATTTCTGGTTTGTGATCGTAAAGGTTTTTTTCGGTATTAAGTCAAAAATAATCATCATTTTCAAAAAGAAATAAAAAGCGGCCAAGTGCGAGTCGGACTCGCCCATGAAGGATTCCGTAGCAGCAAGTAACATAATATAAAAGTTCTTGTAGCTCGTTGTAACTTTGATCAATGTTTTTGCGCTTTACGATTTATGACGTATTAAAAAAAAACTACTTACTAAATCTCATTCAAACCAATTTTCGTTGGAAGTTTGCTTAGTAATGTACATCATATATTTTTTTTAGTTTTATCATTCCCTTATTTTAGAAGTTACAGGGGGGGGGACACACATTTTACCACTTTGGAAGTGTCTCTCGCGCAAACTATTCAGTTTAGAAAAAAATGATATTAGAAACCTCAATATCATTTTTGAAGACCTATCCATAGATACCCTACACGTATGGGTTTGATGAAAAAAACATTTTTGAGTTTCAGTTCTAAGTATGGAGAACCCCCAAAATTTATTGCTTTTTTCTATTTTTGTGTGAAAATCTTAATGCGGTTCACAGAATACATCTACCTACCAAGTTTCAATGGTATAGCTCTTATAGTTTCGGAAAAAAGTGGAGAAGACAGACAGACATGACGAATCCATAAGGGTTCCGTTTTTTGCCATTCGGCTACGGAACCCTAAAAAAATCCATACAACTCTTTTTTTGACTTGACAATTTGATATAGTTTTAATAATTTTTATTGCCATATTAAAAACCCCTTTTTCTGCTTGTCAAAAATGCCATGAGATCATGGTACACCTATAGTTATTTGGTGTGCGAAATACAAATCGGTTGGTGAAAATCCACAAAGGAATTTTAATGGTTTGTTTACATCGAGTCCAACCCGAATGTGACTGGAGTATAATTACTGAGTTTGCCCACCTGGTCGGGAAATCCGAGAATGTCCCGAATTTTTGCGTTTTGTCCCGTATCCAGTAAGAAGACTTCAAGAGTCTTCTAGATTTGAGCAGTCGCTGTAACGCCACGTGGCGATGGGCGCCAACTGTGGCAACGCAAGGGCGGATCGGTATTGACGAGATTTTTTTTAAAACGCCACTTTTGAAAGTTACGTGAAAATGTGACAAAAGGGTGCTAAAAGATCTGCCCTGACCAAGGACTATATAGGCCGATCCCGACTATTCCCGACTACCATACATCCCGGCAATGGCATGCTAAGCCTGTACCTGGCAATCCTAACTATTACTATGTAGATCTTGTCATGTACTGCGCACTTGTAGTACCTATTTTCGATCAATGAATGAAATTATCATACTAAGTACTACTACTTAGTATTTTACTTATTCTTATGCAAATTTGATGTGTCCGCCAATTTTCTGATTGTAAGTGTAACATAATCAGTAGCAGTGGCCTTGAAATATAACCATCTATTTACATGTGTCATTTCTAATAACATCTTACATGTATTCTTAGAACATATTTAGCTTTTATAAGTAGGTACTTTATAAAAAATATTAATCAAAAATTCATTAATTCTGATGCGTAACTTTATAATTCCTATCTTGTGCGCCATCCTACCATAAACATTAAAATAAACTTAGAAGAAAAAGAAGTGTTATCTTGAGGCTAAATTGAGACGAGATAAGATAAAGTCGTAGATGTGTAAAACATAACTCACGCCACTATAGATACACCCTATATATAATACTAGGAACTAACATAAAAATTTTCATGTTTTCATGTAACTCTAAAACTGACGAAGTTGGTTTGTATGAAAGTGACTTCCAAACACTATTTACCCCTTAGGGGATGAATTTTCAAAAATCAGATAGCCTATGTTACTCAGGGATAATGTAGCTTTCCAACAGTGAAAGAATTTTTCAAATCGATTTAGTAGGTACAAAACAAACAAATCTTTCCTCTTTATAAGATTAGTATAGATAATAACACAACTAACCACATCATTTTAATTTTTGTACCACGTTTTTAAAAAAAAAATACGATCAATCTTTACAACATTCAACCATTATTGCAAATTATGAATGACATCAAACGAAAAATTATTTTAAGTGGCAAATTATAAGGAAAAGAAATGTGGAAACAACTCGATCGAATTTTTATGAGTAGGTATTAAACAAAATAGCTACAAGATGCTATAATATAATAACGGCATATTATTATACATCATAACGGCACTATAGCTAATGGATAGCAGTATATTGAAGTATTTAAATAAATTGGAATAAGTCAGCTTCCAGGTTAAATACACTGAGGTAGATTACAAGTTGTCTTCCAACCGGTTCCTGAGAAAATTCAATGCGCTTTCTCAGCAACATTTGGTGCTGTGAGTTACAAGTTTCCCGCTAGGAATCCCGTAGATCGGACACACACAAACATAAAACATTAAAAAAAAGAGCTGCTGTTATACGATAAATCTATTAGCCAAAATTTTAAATGAGTTTTCCTCAACAAAGGTGGAAGTTATAAGTATGTTTTACTTGTTTTATGTAGTGAAGAATTGAACTTGTAGGCACGATACTATATGAGTAGTATATAACCAAGGAAAAAAATCCATAAAAATTTCAAATAAAAAAAATTTACTGAAAGTAAAATGATTAATATACGAGTAGCATGCCAACAGCTCGGTCTCGTGATTCAAATCAGTCTAAATGAACCGTCGACAGTGATAACAAGACAAGAATGGCGACGAGTGTTCCGGTGGTTCTCGCCATTCTATTCTGTTTGTGTAAACATTTATTGAATTAACGTTCGACTGGTTGTAACTGGCTACTTGGAAACAGCAAGTAAACCACAAAAAAGGAACATTTCGTAGATGTCATAAGAAATCTGTAGACTTGACTTACGACCGCTCACAATATAAATTGCAATGACATGTTAACACAACAAAAGTTAGGTATGCAGAGCATGATACAACGTTCGTTAAAGTTAAATTATTAAATATTAAAGCTACATTTTTAAATAACAGAATGTTTGTGTAATTATGATTGTTAATTATTCCCTACCTATATAGGTAACATTTAACATTGATAATAAATAACTCACGCATTCTGTAATACTTACAAAACTTTATAGAACTTTTTCATATCACGCCCGGGTCACTCTTTTGCTGTCTCTACATTAGACGCATTTGGGATGAAGAAGCAAGCTTCAGCTAATTCAATTTACCCACGAGAATTCAGTCACGTTTATTTCGTACATACATAAAATGAGCTATACCCATAATAATATGATGTAATGCCACATGTCGATGTGCTGTGCATTTGACGCATTTCGCCTCGGAAATCACGCATAAAACATAAAATAAAACTAGACTTCCCGGAATTTACGTAAAACTATTTTATGACGCCATAATCTAAGAATTCGCAATTTACATTCTATAAACATCAAAGTTTCAGATCGTTCTAATTATCTATGTATGTAGCTAGTTTAAACCGTATAAATAATTGTCAAGGGTCTTACGATATTCAAAATGAATTTACTTTCATTTTCTTTAGGGTCACATTTGTAGACTATTAGAAGTTTGTGAACAAAATGTATATTTAGTCCCTCTTCATTCGATTTCTAAGATGAAATGAAAATACAATATTTCCAGATAATGAAACAGCCAAGTCTTTAACAAACCTAACCTGTATACATGAGGGATATTTTAGAGAAAAACTATTATAGGGGCTATTAATTAATGCAATAGATCAAACTTAGATTTCTGTGTCTGCGCGCTTATTCCCCCTCATCTGCGGAAAAGCGCAGGGTTGTATGTTGACTGATACTTGGTGTATTATTTAGTGTTTTGTAAGCCGATACTACGCCAGCCAACATATTACCGCGAACCGCCAATATGCCGCCTACGCTTTACAACCAACGTGTTGCTACCGAAGCCACAGCCAAAGCCACAGCCATAGCCAAAGCCAAAGCCATAGCCATAGCCAAAGCCAAGCCAGTTATATTGACGATTCCCTTCGGCTACTGCCAGGCCAGCCAAGCCGACGCAGCCAGATGTAAAGGGAATACATCGTATTACAGTGTAGTCTTTGCCATAGCTATAGTTTTTGGATAGAAGTAGGTACCTAAAGAAAATTATGTTAGATTGACGGTCGGGCTATCTTTGTTTCGTATTCAGGAATGTCAATGCCAAAAAGTAATATGTGTCATTATTGCAATGTTTATTTTATTATGATAATCAACAAACATGTAATAGTCACTTATAAGGTAAGTGTTTTGGCAGCAGATCACGCGGCGGGCAGGTTCAGTGGAACTGAACTTTATCTGGCCCTATCTGGTCCGTCTCACACTGATAACATTTTTATCAACACTATACACTATAGTGATAATTGTAGTGTATGACATATATTGCAAATATCGTAAGAATTGTCTACATAACCCACATGGAGTGACCAGCAATGTAACTTATGTAGATAAGCCATTATCGCAACCTATTGCTCCCATTACTGACTCTGGTCACTCAGAACGTGGAAAGTTTAAGACTAATTAACTTGGGCAGAAGAAGCGCAAAAAATGTGTATCCATTAAATTAAAAGAACTATAGATAGCACATACCCTATAGCTTTGGATAAATAGTGATCCAAATTAAGTAAAATTAAATCACAGATCAATACAGATGAACGCGGTGATATAAATTCGAATAATTCGGGTAATTATATCAAGATTTTTCCTTTTCACTTTTAAAATTATCAGTTTTAACATAAAACGTAGGATTGCGTTAACTGCGAAACTAATTGCCTAAAAAGCGAAATGTAGGTATGTTATGTCTGTGCTCTGTTATATTTTTGATATGTTAACCTTCAGTTTCAGCATAAGATAATTCGAGAATTCAATGTGAGGTCAATGACAGCTAAAAATATTCAAACTTTACGCTGCGCCAGAATAATCCTGAATAAATAAATGTATAATGAATGTAAACACGTCGCGCATTGTATGAAGCGCTAGCAATTTCAGTTGATTAAATGAATTGTGAAATAATGTGAATTAATAAATCAAAATCTTTTATTCATATAGGTATCATGTATGTATGTGAAATTAAATTATGGTTTTCAAAGTTAAAGTTAGACCATAACCAAAATAATTTGAATAACCCTTCGCTTTTCTTTGGGCTTTTTTTTGGGTTTTGGGACACACCCCAAAATTGCGCAAAATTGCCCAAAATTACGCAATATTTGAACTTGCTCAAATTAGCGTGGTAAAATGATGGTCACATAAAGATGAAAGTATTTTGACAGCTTCAGAGTGTTCACAATTAGTAAAAACCGGGCAAGTGCGTGTCAGGTCACGCGCAATGTACGGTTCCGAAGTAGTAATTTTATCGACTATTACTCATTAACTACTTATGCCAAAATAGCCGTGATAGTTTTCCTTGTAAATTCAGCATATATAACTCATTTTTGAAAATTTTTCCACTTGTCAAACCCCAACCGTTTCGCCTGCAGGGGGATGAGGGATGGGGGACACTTGACTATAATCAAAATTAGTACTTTAAAGCCGAATATTTCACAAACGGACCCCTAAATCCAAAACTGGTCTTAAAAGACCCGTAATATTTTTGAAAGACCTTTTCAAATATACCCTACACTATAGGATAAGCGAAGAAAAAAAAAATCATCCTCATGTTACCTGTAGGTACCCTGAAAAAATATATTCTTCTATATTTTATTCTACGATTCTGAAGTTTTAATAAATATGTATATCCATACTAAATTACAGCTTTCTAGCACTAATCAAATCAATATTTTTAAGAAACGCGAAAATATTTATTTATCAGAGAATGTAGAAAAAGATTGGATAAGCAGATACTACCTAAAAAGTCTCAAGTAACATAAGTCTGACGTAACATAACCCTAGAAATTAAGAAGTCCTACGTGCGTGGTAAGCGGTACCATAGCTAACTTGGATAAAAATATTAGATGACTAGTTGTCAAGAAAACAAATAAGATTTCTTGCTAGTAATAGCTCATTTACTATCAATTATTACTCGTGAATGTTTCTTCTGTGCACATATAAATAACCTGCATCCGCAACTGATAAGCACGTCACAATATCATGCAATTCGTGCGACGTGCAAGTTCGATTTTTTTCTTTTTTGTGTAAATTGCTAAACGAGTGCCGACAAACATCAGCAACATCGAAGGCATCACCGTAGAGTTAATTATTATGAAGCTTCGCACACAACCTAATTGTCACAAAATTGTTGATTTAACCCAATCGTTTCAATCGTCTATCTTACACTTTCCGCAAATTAAGTTTATTTATTTATTATACAAATAAACTAATCGAAAAAAAAATCTAACAACGCTATTAATGTATCGATATAGTAATACAATAAATATTCATATACATACAATAATTTAAACTAATTACAATATGACATGCCAGTGTATCAAAGAACCCATATTTCATGCAGCTCAAACATCTTATGGAAAGAAATCGGTACAAGTTTGTAATTATTTCCTTTGTAAGTTTACTCTAGACCGCAGCATGAAGCTTTGGGTTAATCCGGCCGCATCCTGTTCATACATCCCTGGAAGCCATTCATCAATATGATTGCATGGCGGGCTGCAATAAGTTGTTCGACTAGCGCCAAGGCATTGCGTACTTGCAATAAATACAGGTAACCTATAAATACTAGCAACCAGTAATTTGCAACCAGGATAAATAATCCTACAACTGGATATTTCGAAAAACCTGAAATTTGTTTGCATGAATAATGTGCTTCTGAGTCCACAAAGTTTACATCTTGTTGCCGAGTAGGTAGCAATACTAGTTAGGGACGAATATTATGACCCGAACTGGATGCGTATTATTATACGTGAGGTCCAGACTGTTTCATAGATTATCCCTTTTTGTAACAATGTGTGCGCGCAATTTTTTCTCAAAATCTGGCTCCCTGTGGCTCGGAATTTTGTTCAAACGAAGAATTGTAAAGAATTCTAATTTGTAACGCTGACGTTGACAAAAAGGGCAATTCAAAAAATCATTGTGGGTAGAACTGTAGACAAACTTTTATAACAAAAATCCAATGTTCATTTAGTTTGCAGTTTTAATAATGAAATACTAAAGGTCTTGCTAGGTAGGTGCTTACCACACACATAATTTAATGAATTAATGTTGAAACACTTGAATTAATATGAATACACTTTACTGCACAGCATTTCTTCCAACCAACCAGATAATGACATGTAAAATATTTACATGCCACAAAAAAGCGAGATATTAAAAAAAAAGTATTTTTTCATTAATTTATTCATTCCTAAGATTTAAAACTCAAGACGTTTTAATGTGAAAATTTATGCATTCAACCTAGATACTTTTATGGATATTAACAGCAAGTAATCGACTATTTTACATAATGTTTCCCATAATGATCACTACTTTTTACTGTGGTAAAATTTAACTAAAAAAACTCAGAAATACCTTTTTTATCAACACAGGAATTTCATGTCCCAACGACATTTTGAAGTCTGGACTCTTAAAACTGCCACTGTTTGTATCACAGAGATGATCCATCAATCACAACCACTAGTCTGATTTGTTCCACTTACGCTATTATAACAACGTTTATTTATTTATTGATACATAATTTATAATTAACGCAGCACTGAGTGATAACTGTCACACGATACCGGCGTGCTGTTTACTTTTCGCGTCTCGGTAGATGTGAAATAATTTATTTTGATTCGTTCTCATTGACAATGCGGTACGTATGTGTCAGTGCGGAGTGCGGAGTGCGGGTAGATCGGAGCCGGTGCGTTGACGGTAGCGGCCACCCGTTGCACGACAACCAAACGAATGAGCTGGAGTCTCGACACTGAGCGATAGCGAGTCGAGTCTCGAGCAAACGCTAGACGCACGACGGCTTTACTAGACCGCGGGTTTCACCGTCTCAACACCCATTAGAAACATACTGATACTTAAATGTCCACGTTTGATGCTGTTTACTTCAATTATGTAAACAGATAATCCGTCGATTGCCCCGATAGGACACACACATATTTACAACGACATCGAAGTATAAATAACCAGCACGGCAGCTCTGCGTGATGCGCACGCGCTGCCTAGTGATAGCATGGCGCCCGCGAGTCCCGCGACTACCACCGCCAACACTCGGCCGCCAAAAAACAAATCACGCATTACTCGTCACAATAGAATTCATAATGGTGTAGCGGACTTGCGGTAACGATGCACCTACCGTGTGACTAAAAGCTGTCTATAGCCTTTCTTCTGTTATTTCATTCTCTACTAAACGCACATTGCTGTGAGATTATAGGAAGGTATTTATTGTTATTGTTATACATAGAATTTATTTAATATTATAAAAAAATGACAGTTTTGTGGACCTGACTTATGCTCCCTGTGGAAACTTCTAATTTCTTCTTTCGATAGGCATATGAAGATAGATCAAACGACAACACTGTTTTAATATTATTAATGTAATTAGATGAACCTAGTTCACTCCGGTTACTTCTGGTGCTATTAAATTAACTTCAACTATTTAAATGTAATGAATGTAAACAACAAGTGCACTTTATTCTTTTGTAATAATATTGCTAAAGACTTAAATGAGCGAAGAACTTTTATGACAAGATTATGACAATTCATTATTAAAAGTTAATGACGATTACTTAATCTTAATTACTGCAATTAGAACGAATCTACCCTAGATTCGGTCTAATCGGATATTTAATGCCTTCTTGAGATTTTATCTTGAACACATCTTCGTCATGTCATCATCATCATCGTTATATCACTTATAAAATATATGCCCCTATTATATCATTTACAAAATATGTATCTTACTTAAAATTTATATTTCTTCAGTATATGTAAATAAGCCTTAATAGCTACTCGGTCACCGAAGAATTGTGTACATCTCAACAGTACATTAATTTATTTTAATCGATATAGGTACGACCAGTAGTCAAGGTTATCCACGCCAACTTTAAAAATCAATATCATATAATGCGTTAAACATTAACAAAATATATTATTATCTAACCAACATTTTATTCTAATCAGGATATAATAAGGAAGCCCTTTACATTGAAATTTGTAATTTATAACAACAGTTATAGTTGTTATTTTAGATCAGTGATGATTATGATCAGTAGTATACGTTGGAATTTGTAACTAGGTACTTGGAAAAAACGATGAATGGACTCGGTAGGGTGCGCGCGCGCATTCTAACACACCAAAGCGGGTACCAATCAATAAATCAGTTAAAGTATGATGGGATAGAATAGAATTGAATCTTAAAATTGAGAGTCGCCGACAATCAAACCAAAGTTCGTTCCCATGCCTCATAGTCGTAAATTACCGTAATGTTATTAACATGTCTCATATATTTTTATAGTAATACTAATACTTCAATTTGTTTCATTCGTTATGTATATGCGCATCCATTTTTATTATTAACACCACACAACATAACATAAATTAAATATAATTAATATAGGAGAAATCATCTGATATCGATATTTATTATGATATTTTGAATAGTAATTACATTATTTATTTATCCTTTATTGCAACCTAAACACTAAGAATTAGAAATGGCCTGATTAGACTAGCCTATTGTCATTCCATTACCATACCGGTGAACCCATTATATACTCGTAAATTGTAATAACAAAATTCATCTGCTAGCAGTAAAACAACCGGAAGCAACAAATTTCATTGGCACCAAGAAGTTTATATCATAAATAAATGTCCGTGTCCTAATTCGGTACGTCACCTACCTAGCAATACGTAGTACAAATTGTAGTCATCATTTAATTTATGAAATTGTGCTTCTATCAGTGGGTAATGGCGGCTACTACGTCTCGTAAAATGTTGTACTTACAACGTAAAATAAACACATGCATGATCCATCTAGAAAATGTTTTATACAATCTCTTCGAATCCCTTTTTACTTGTCCTTGGCTATAATACTATCTGCACCAATGCCATAATCGGAAGCAAATAATATAAAATACTCAATATAATTATAATTAGTAAAAAATGTAATCCAATTCCAAATATTTCCATCTAGAAAACGAATTAAGTTCACAATTCCTCCGTGGTAAAGCCGCGGTCTTAAACTTGATAGAACGTCAGGTATAAATCCAAATAGGCCATTCCCCGAGGCATGCAATCTGACTAGAGAGCTAATACAACTATTCCATATTGAGTTCAATGAATTTAGTTGTCGTGAGCCCGACAAAAGGCTGCCTACGCTTGCGGTAACTCGGAAAGTCGGAACCGAATGTACCAGAGTTATGTGGCATGTGCCCCGACCAGAAATAAACTTTGCTAGACATACACAGATAACTCCTTGGCATCATAACTATACCGATATTGAACACGGGATTACAACGACGTAAGTAGTAAAAGGTTTTGCAATGATTTTTCCATAGACTTCTATAGGCATGTGGTGTATCCGAATATAGGATTCGACTGTTATTAAATGTGGAGTAACAAACGAAATGGAATGTCAGTCTTGTCAGTATGCACCAATACGACCACAACTAAAACACGCAATGTTACGAATATCACTAAATGTCGAGACGTCAATGAAATCCCAACAAAAAATTTTCATGTACAATTTCCAAGACGAGACCATATGGCTCTACATCAAAAAGTTATCAGATTTCATGTAACTCCTTCTTACTCTACATGCCCTTACTCTACAAGCCCTATCTTCACAAACTCTACACCTTAGTCAAAATATGTGGCTTAAATTAGCCGTTTCGTTGCTAAAAGAACTATTGTATAACAGAAAAGTAATGAACAGTGAATAAATTTTTCACCTTACGCCCATGTGAAAAGTGTGTAGCGAAACGGCCAATTTAATCCACATACCTATTTTGACTATGGCGTAGTTTGTGAAAATAGGGCTTGTAGAGTTAGGGCTTGTAGAGTTAGGGCTTGTAGAGTTAGGGCTTGTAGAGTTAGGGCGTGTAGAGTTAGAAGGTTGGCTCTACGTGAGATCTGATAACTTTTTGATTGTTGGGATTTCACTTCTTTCTGTAAGTATGACAATATATTATGGAAAACCCATACAAACTTCCATCCCCTAGTTTAAGGGGTTGGGGGGTAAAAGTTCCAAGTTTTACAATTTTTTTGTTGTTTGTGTACTAACAATAGCTTACATGCCAAATTCCAACTTTCTAGGACTTCAGGAAGTACGAATGAATTTTGATGATCATCAGTGAACGAAATCGGGATTTTTTAGATATCAATAAAATCTAAAGTATAAGAGCTATGCAACTGAAAATTTATATGTTTCATAAGTCCACTATTGACATCATATCCCAAGAATTTTTATTTACCTGGTATAATCAAACCCAAGTTATAAGGGTTCAAAAAAAACGACGAAGCGCTTTGAGGAAAGGGGGCACACGACTGTGCCCCCAGATGGTCACATAATAGTAAAATATCCAGCTTTGTTTACAAGTACAAAGTTTTCACAATATGCCTAACTTTACCTAAACAACATATAAATGTGAACCCGCTAAAAACGAAATAGTAAATACGTGACTACCATCATGTTTTAAATAAACAAGTAATAACTCAGTTACGAAAGCGTTAAGTGCTTATAATAGTTGTTGTAGGGTACAGAACAAGTCGAGAGCCTGAATTTCTTAGAACGGGCATGCAAATTGTGGCTAAAATAGTAATGTTGAAGCTGTTAGGTAAGACTCTGGACTATCCGGCATTAAACTACAGAACAACGGGAAACGGTCGCGTGCGTACACGCAGGTCTTTGGTGCCACAGATTAAATAGCTGGACACGAAATAGGGACAAATCTTACGCAAGTTTTGAAAACTGTGAGTGTGCGCAGGAATTACATGACTTAATTCCCCCCTCTACTTTTTACTATCGAACATCCAGACGCACGGCGGGTATTCATCCCTTTGTCGTCAACATCCCCCCGGTGCGGACGTCGCGCTTTGCTTCGTCTTTTATTATACGTACCGCAAGGGACTGGAATAAATTGCCTGCGTGGGTGTTCCCCTCTGATTATAATGTGGGTGTCTTCAAGTCAAGAGTGAATAGGCTTCTACTAAGTTAGTGTGCTTTACCATCCAAGGCTTCATTACTGCTTACCATCAGGTGGTTTTGTGGTCAAGCACTAACTTATTCGGTATAAAAAAAAAAAAGTTACTTTACTACTAACAAAATAATAACTTCACTACCTAATTATATTTTTACTAGAATGTCAATGTTTCGATTGTATAGGGAGAAACATAACTACATACAAACAACACTACAATACTGTTGTAATTAAAGTCATATAAATTATGTTGTGATACGATGTAGGCATAGGTTTGCTAATATTTAAATAAAAGACATCTATAATAATCAAGCTTTTCTAAATGGTATTACGATATTTAAAGGCATGGAAAATAGTCGCAGTTGCAATTTGTTGAAAAAAATTGTAAATTGTGTAAATATTATTGAACATAAAAACCAGAGAAATCGGAATCCAAATCGAACAGATACAATAAATATCAATACGCAATAAACGTTGCCAATGTTTGTAATAGTCGGCTAGAAAAATAAACAAATTAATTTTATCCACGAGTAACCTACAAACTGACGCACACTGTTAAATAGACAACTTATCTTAGAAATCTATAAATACGATAGAACTGATAGAAGTTAACGTTATTGTTTACCTACTTTAGTCCAATATTTAATGCTACTACAGCCTACGTACCTCAATTAAAACATTATTTGTACAAAATTTGAAACAGATACTTTTCCTTAAAAGCCTATGAAATTACAAATTGACGAAGTATACTTCCTAGAAACATGCCTCTATATTTTCTATACGTAGTTACAATGCTGATCTTGATAAATTCTGAATTCTCAACCTAGTTTACAACTATTGTAATAACGTCCAATAATTCACATCGACATACAAAGTTGAAGTGAATCGTGTCCGGTGAGCCGGTGAGCTAGGCTGAATGTGGCATATGTCTGCTAGAGCCGCTAGAGGGCAGGCACTAGCCCCGAGTAACTTATAGACCACGACCCCGTAATGTATGTGCCCGATAAACGATGTCGTCCACGATTTATATGCTCTTGAACCTTCTCACGACGCCTGAAAACGGTACGCCACCTCAGATAGCGGAGAAATTGATCTTAAATCGTCCCATACTTGTATCCATGCCTTATTGAGCTGCATCTATTTAACCAACGACCATTGCTCATGCATGAATTATTTTTACTTTTTATTGACGTATCGCCTCGGGTACTTTAAAATAATTTACTCAATTTTATCAGCTTGCTACATATTAGGAATAATAATTATTTAATTAAAAAAAATAATTAATTAAAAAAAAAACTCGACTGCGTAAAAACTAAAAAGAAAAAAATAAGTCCAGTAGTTTAGAATGTTGTTAAAAGTAATAATGAACAACTACACCATAGAAGGCATAACAGTCGGGACCCATTCTTCAACCAATCAAATCTTGTTTGTTTTTTCCCAAGCAACCCTGTAAAATATAAATGGGGCCCGACTGTTAATCCTTCTATGGTGTAGTTATTCAGTATTACTTTTAACAACATTCTGAACTACTGGGTTTGTTTTTTTCTTTTACTTTTTTACGCAATCGGGTTTTTTTTAGTTATTTTTTGTTATTTTACGCTTTTTAATTAGGATTCAATTATTTGTGGAACGTTAAAATAGCAATGGCAACGTTATAAAACATCGTCGAGCGGTCCAGTTGACGGCTGTACATAATTTATCGAAGCAAAAAGAATATATTTTTATTAATCCTCCGGACGAATTTTTAGACTTGGCCAAGTTCCAATACACATATCCGGCAGTAGGAGAACGGCTTTTTAAATCTGTAACTCAGATTATACATGACTTCATTAAAATAATAAACACATATCTATAACTATATTATACAATTATATTTTTAAATTGTATGTCTATCAAAGGGGCTGTTTCACTCGACTAACTACAGTTATAATTTATTCTAAACATAGGATTAATATTACAAATTTTTCAATTATTTTTCTCTACGCTTTATAAATAATTAATATTTCCCAACAAGAACTAAAATTTAACTAAAATTCATTTATAATATGTATACAACGACACAGACAATTTTATTGTCTGTGTCGTTATAGTGTATAGACAAACAATATTACGTCTCAGTCTACCAATCAGATACATTTTTACTGTCTTTGTTTCTATGTCTTTGTCTAGTAAGACAATATACATTTTTATTGTCTGCCTGGTTGTTTACTAACCAATACTAACTAATCGCGGCAGTAACTACAAATAAGATTAAAATGATACTCTAGCTAGACTCTAGTGAAGTCCTGTTAATTTTGAGCCTCAGAATCCAATTACTTTGTATGTAATAAGATGAAACCTTCTCTATGATTTATAGACAAAGTAATAAAAAGTTTACTCATTCCGTTTTAATTTCACCTAATTATAAGTTTTTTATTTTATTTTGTAAACGAAAATGTATACCGCATTACAAAGTCTACAACTTGGAATATTTACTAATATTAGTAACCCGCCCTATAACTTCGTGCATAGCGAAACATGAGCCTTCCTCACAAATAGAAATCTCATAGGAAGCAAATGTTGCTCCTTTTGTTGCTAATCTTATTGCTAGAGCTGACGGCTGACCGAAAAGAAAATAGAGTTAAGAAAAACTGTGGTCGATCCATTGAGGTAAATACATAGAGGAGACATCTCAAACAAAATGTGTGTCCCCGCCGGGAGGTTCTATTTTCAAAATTGAGCCCCTGTTCTCCTTTCAAAATCGAACGAATCCATTGGACATTGAAGCCGCGCGGCGCCAATTCATTGGAACATATATTGTGTTTGCGGTGTCTGTTCTATACGCTAGTAATAATACTTCAATGGGTCGATCAGTTATTTTCTATTATTGATTATTGCGCAGTTATTTTGAAAAATATTGCTATAAATACTATTGAAATATTTAAATCCGATTAAAACGAAGGATCAAATGTTAAAGTTTAAAAAAAACTTAAAATTACTATCAATGTTTTGTACCTACCTGCATTGAAGTATAATGTCATAGAACAGACATCTTGAACAAATGTGTGTCCCGCCGGGAGGTTCTATTTTCAAAATTGAGCCCCCGTTCTCCTTTCAAATCCGAACGAATCCATTGAAAATTGAAGCCGATCGGCGCCAATTCATTGGGACATACATTCTGTTCGCGGTGTCGGTTCTATATGCTAGTAATAATACTTCAATGCCTACCTACAAGTGAATAGCATTGCATACGTAACGAAACGATTGTTTCGATTAGGGTGATTGATAATTGTTACAAGTTTACTATAACAGATAACATTATGAATTATGTGAACCTTTCGCCATAACATTGCATAATTAACGAATATTTTGTCAGGTTTGTAACGAGTTTTGTATGTTTTATAATTGGGCGCGGGGTCATCGCCCTCGTAACGGAGTTGTTTGTCAGACAGAGGGCGGGCGGCGCGCATCGCGCATCGCGAGTGACCTTCAATGACACTGGCGAAAATAGAATGGAATCCCTACATCAATCCTTCCGATATCTACAGAAATGTGTTTAATTTTTGGTGCGCTCCACTTAACGACGTTGAGTAATCCCTTATCTTTTTATCGATATGACAACAGCTAACAGGCGTACGAATTATGTTTTTGACTACTACTCATGAATAGTTAAACCCAATCAGACTACAGGTCATTCATTATGGCTCCAGAACATGGTATTGTAAACAGACATGTATTGTACTATAATAGACAGGTATTGTACTATAATAAGCATAACTCACACAAAATCTTCCTACCGAAAGACAATTTCATTGTGGAGATAGTCCTAACAAACCAGATGAGATTGTAACTAACCTCAAAATATAGTTCTTAAATTGAACCTAATGAGATTTTAAAATCACCTACCTAACTCCTAACTCCTTTCAAATTCCATTTAGCTGAGCCGGGTTATAATAGAAACTTCGTTTTCTCGTAATACAAATGCTATGAAATAAGCTTCTTTTAATCGATTTTAGCTGATTCCACATCCACAGATTAGCGAGGAAAGGACCTCTTTGTTAAACGAGAAAAATTTAATTGCAAACGTATTATACCCTTATTAATTAATTTATAATATGAATGTATACTAGTATAATATGTTTATGTATTATGATATGATTATTTATCAGTAGATACAACCTAGTCTAAGATATGTTCGATTTTGATCACTATTAATTGCTTCATAAAAAATATTGAATTTTTTATAGGCGTCAAAGATATTGTACGTTAAAACCAATTTATGATCTTATATTTATTACATTTCCCTTTTAAATTTTCTTTGCACTCTTCCGACTCTCTTCAGGTTATCTGAAAGAAATCGCAATTAACTGGAAAAAAGCCGCCTCGCCTTTAACTTCAATATACTCGTATTCAGGTATATATTTTTCTTTGCTGTTAATTTATGGAACCTATACAGTTAAGTGTAATAAATGAAAACTCTGTAGGATATAGGTCGAAAACTTAAATCTATTTATCTAGCCTGTAGCCGAGTTATTGTCGACCCTGGCTGCCGATGAAAGAACCCCCCCGGGTTCGATTCCAGGCCAGATTTTTAAACAATAGATGTTTATGCTTAGGTATTGTTCATTAACATAACATTATTAACATTCTCATACTTCGTGCAATTAACATTCTATGACTAAAACATGGTGGAACGTCAGCCTAAGACAAATATTCATTTAACGCCTGTTATTTATCTGTTTTTTGTAAAGACTTAGGCATTATATAGATAAGCCTCATTTTATACATAAAATATCATTGAGATAAGTACCGACTAAAGACTCAACTATAACAATGACTTCATTGTGAAGTCATTCGTTCTCAGAAAAACACATTTTCCAAAAATACATTTCATGGTGTCTGGAATTGTATTACGCAAATGTAGCAAGCGGGAACATTCTTTAGTTTCAGGAAGCATTAGCTTTATCTGTTACTGAATATATTATATAGAACACGTAATGCTACAGTGTTGAACTAAATAATATTTCCGCAAATAGCATTTTCACAAACTAAATTGACCCCTTCATTACTTTCATCTACATAGATATACGTAGATCAATTCTGTGCTAGATACCGTAATAAGTTGCTTTATCGTCTTTATCTTAAAGATGATAATATGAAGAATAATAATGATGATAACTGTACTTTAACCGTCTAAAGACAAAAGGCCACTGAACAAAATATAACTGCAAAGTGCAAAAGTCGATTTCATTGTATCGTATCTTCAGTGGTCAATATATGTAGAAATAGCCGCAGATAGAAAATAGAAAACAAGTGCTACTATTCGACACGTGTTTACGTGAAGGACATCTAAAAACAACCGACAATAAACGTAAGTACCTACGTCGGTACTTAAGCAAGTTGTTGCTCCCATGCGCTGCACACTTAAAAAGCCAAATTGACGCTTCTTCTCCTCTTGATTCTTCTATCTCAGCGGAAGATATAAATGATTTTCAGATTCTCTTTGTAATAAAATACATGTCATAAAAATAATCTTTAATTTTCGCGATTATTTATCTTTAATAATATAATATTATCTTTAATATTCGCCCTTAGTTCATGACAATGTTTGTCTAATACCTAAGTGAAATTAGGAAATTTCTTAAGACTAGGATTGACAGGCATTAAGTCCGCCCATTGTAATTCATTATTCCGAATTTGAATAAAAAATAAACAAACAAAATTTTAACTTTATACCGACAGTGTTTGTATAACGGCCGCGGCAACTGAATATCATACGCGGCAATTTGTGTGTGTGTGTGTGTGTGTGTGGTTGGTGTTAGAAGTCAAACGAAATGCGCATCGGGATAGTTCCCGGGAGACGGTAATGGTACCGGCAGTGACGCGACGCAGCACCGTGACGGGCACGCAGCGTGACTACGTCGTCACGCGACACACTTACTTGCATCCGACGGCACTGCGATGCCGCTTATTTAGTTTCATCAAACGCATTGCACTGCAAGGCATCGCCTAACTCAAAATCGTATTGGTTGTACCAGTCAGGATAATTTTTGGAACTAATCATGCGTTGGTCAATATGAATGTTGATTTTTACTTTTAATTACTACGAGGAAAGTTTTCATACGAATTCTGTGGAAAGCGTTTTTAATGCTGATGATGGAACTTTCTCGGAATCTTAAAACTGCCATCGCAATCTTTAACAATTTTTATGCCAACCTATTTTTTTACGCGTTTATCATACGCATATCAGGGGGTACCTACCTACCTAATATAGAGATACGTGGATACCATAAATAGGTCAGCGTACAAGGTGTACCATTATATTATAGTACGCATTATCGAATGAGAGATCGCTACGCTATTTTACTTTTGCTGTCATCCTTACTAAGAAACTAGTTATTATGCAAATACATAAGTAAGCCGTATAGATAAGTGAATAACTACTGAAGCAGAAACTAGTAACGGACCTTACAATTTTTGTTCCTTTTTTAAACTTTACGAATGAAAGGAAATGGGATAAAAATATATTTTAAATTAAAGGCTTTCACAAATAATACAAAGGGCATTTATTACCTACATCCTGTCTATTCATTTTTTAGAGTGTGAGCTGTCTATTTACTAAGACAAGGTTTCTGAAGCAAAGCGAAGGCATTTACTAGTTTAAGCATAAAATTAATGTGAGTACAAGATGAAATTGTAATATAATTTAAGCACATGAAATCTCTTGCAGTTGGTACAAAGATGAGTGTCAGAATATATTTCTATCATGACAATTCTGAGGAGGAACGAATCTCTCGAAATGTTTAAAAGTAAAAATTTACAAATAACAAACTATAGCAAATAATAATATTTAAAAAAAAAACAGTATAGAACACATTCAAAAAATAACTAACTTCAATTCAACTAATTTCCAAAGAAAGTAAAAATAATACGTGCCAAATTGCCATCAAAAAACATATTATGCGGCAGAAGAATAATTTTCTTTCTTTCTTTCTCCTCTTTTCTTTCAAAGCTGGCAATGTATCGGTGGTTCCTTACCGGCGACGGCCAATTACCATCAGGGGACTAATCGGCTCAACAGTTAGCCATTTAAATTAAAAATCAATTCAATTCAAAATGAATCATACGCTTGTTGATTTAATATATTGCAATACAAGCAGTCAAGCCTAGGGCTCAGGAAGATAACCTTTGCTTGCCGATGTATTCGTCTTCAAAGTTCAATTAGAAACTAGGAACAAACTATATAACATTTGTGTCGAGTAATTAATTATCTTGGATGCAACGATACACGGGGAGACTGCAATCATGTGTATTTTCTCTGAGAATAACAAGGCGTCATGTCGTACGTGAAAATAACAAGCTGAAATATGATCTCACTATGTGTGTAGTACCAAACGGGTCAGTTCGTGCGGTCGCGTACACTTCTACAACTCTCAACCACACTATGATAATGATATAATTTATTTATTAAATTAATTTATTATAATTATTAACCAACTACTTTTCTAGGTTTCCAGTCACAAGGATTTGACAATGTGTTTATATTTAAATCAAAACGTCTATTTTAATAACACATTTATTTTATGGGGCATAACTTTAATTATTATCTAATAAATCAATGTTCCATAATTCGCTCTAACTTTCACTCTACAATTAAAAACAACAGAAATAAATAAAATGTATTTTACTTTTTACAAAGAAATAAATCAGCAGTTATAACTATTGTTAAGTGTTAACGATTTTTATAGAATCACGTTTTAAAAAAGGGTTAAAAAAACACTTATTCTGTATGTATAAAATAACTAATATTGATATTAAACAATGTGAATGATAATTCAAGTTTGTTCAATAGTACCTATATGATTATTGCTGCTTAACTATGTCATTCACTATCATTCAATAAATAACGCCCTTATAAAAATATCACAATAAAGGCAAAGAAATGTAATTGATAAAAGCAGTAAATCAGCTCTCAATGTCCTATATAGATTGCAGTGTTTATGTATGCAAATGACATGCCTTTAACAGTCTTAACGGCTTCGGGCTATCTGCAGCTCAGTTCAAGTAAAAATGAATCTAACTTCAGGTCATTGCCATTTGTGAAAAAATAAATTACAATTTAAAAAAATTCGATTCTGGAACATTCGCTTATTCGTTTAAAACTCGAAATGAATGTAATCTCCAATAATAAAATTTAGGCTAAGGCTAAAAGTTGTTGTATAAAAATATATTAATTAATTAAACAAATTAAAATATGATAATACTTATTGATGATTAAATTAATATTTCCTGATAAGTTTTAATTACCGTTCCCATTTTAATTTCCCGTATGATTTATTTCAACAAGACAATATCAGTAAATATTATTCAAAGCAATTCACAAATATCTATTTTTATATTCTGTAGAAGTCATTGTCGTAATATTAGTATGTGCTGATGACCAAAGGGCCAATATTGAGTCCAAGTACCTTGGTAACGCAAGTTTCATAAGAGTAAAACTAATACTTGTTTTGAGTTTCATAATTTTTATATTTGGTACTTTGCGCAATGTATTACAAGACTATATTAGGGTTGCTGCACAGGCAATAAAGTTACATTAACTTACATAGCATTTAATGGAATTAACAGCATCTATTTAGAGCAGATTCCTATAACCTTAACTAAAGTCACCAATAAACTTCTTTTTTGTAAATTTTAACTTAATTTGATAAAATATCTATGTGTTTCGTTCATAAAAACAAAATTGCTGTCACAGCAAGGATTGTAGTAAAAATAAGATAATGAAAGATAAATGTTCGGAGCTTTTAAAGATGTACCAATAAACGTACACGTTCACTATATTTATATGTATCTTATAATTATATAAATATATAAAACACAAAGAATGTTTGTACGGATGTCCTACATAGACTCTGAAACCATCCAACCGATGTACCCTAAACTGGTCTCATTTGAAAGGCATGCGAAGATGGTATGAGACCATTAAACAATGCATTAAGCACATTTTCGATTTTCGACTTTTCCCATAAAAAAAATTTTAGTATCCACTAGTATAAAAATAAATGCAAAGAAATTAAACGATGAATTTTTCTGTTTACCTAATTGTCATCATGCATTTTTACTAAATGCAATAAAATGAAACAATGATTTTACTGGCATTAATTAACTTTTTAACTTTTTTAGCTTTTAAAGTATTGTTAGAAAGTTGAATTTTGGAATTTTAATAGAAAGTTTTTTAGTTTAAAATTGTTTACATTTAACCCAAAAATGCGACGTTGCTTAACTTTTGTGTCCGGGAGTATAATGTTTTGCCTTGTTTTAAAAATATGTATTTGTTCATAATAATTAAGAACTGACAAACATTAAAAAGGGCCACCCTAAGTAAACAGACGAGACCACTTATATTTTTTTTGTAAATATTGGCTCATATTTACCAAAAGGGACAAACAACATCATCAGAGAAGTCGTCAGTGCTTGCTACGCCGCGGTGTCGCCGGCGCCAACTCTTAATGTTTTATGAACCTCTTTATGCATTCAGAAATATTTGTTTCACAATCTGTATGTATTTGTTTGTATGACGACCCTGTAGCCTAGTTGGAAGCAAGGGGTCCCGGGTTCGATTCCGACCGGGGCAGATATTTATATGACAGATAAATATTTGTACTCAGGTCATGGGTGTTATTGTGATGTGTTATATAATGTGTCGTCCATGCACCCAGGACAAAGGTAACAACCTACTGCGTGGGTATGAGTATGTTAGCGTTTATTACTTATTATTATTATTATTTGTTTCTAATTTTGGTTCTAGCTTACTAAACTAACTGATAAAGATAAGAATGTACATGTTATATAACATTTATCAAACTTATCTGTAAATTTATTCTATAAAAACAAAGATAGTTAAATGTTATTGTTTAGGTTATTCAAAATACCCTTCCTGATTTTGAATACAGGCCCTCTACATCATAGGCCAGTAGTCGATCGCGAGGTTGGCGTCTATATCAGCCAGTAGTCAAACACGAGGTTGGTGTGTATATCAACCACTGCTTTAATCAGGGATACTTTGAGAAAATCCAAATTCTGATGAGATTTAGCGTAAGTTTTCTGCTCAGATGTAAGTCTGTGCTGTAACAGGCCGGCCACTCGTCGTGCCCGATAAAGTAAATATAAGAAATCAGCCAATTTTGTGTCCTGCTTTCCGATAAGCTGGCGCTGAATCTTGTTAGAATACTTAATGTGGATGTTCGATATATTTTTAAGGTTCTACAACCTTTGCAAGGGCAGTATTTTGATACACAAAAACACTAGTTTTCACTTCTTTATCACACAGAATCATCACATATGTGCCCAAATATGAGACTTCAAGTCAAACCATGAAAGCTGTGTTTGCCTGTCACTGGTTTCGCATGTAGCATAATATGACATTTCGTTTTGTACCTACACATTCTTATTCATGTAGAAACTGTTGGTGAACCTTAATAAATAAATAAAGAAACATGATTGATGCGGGATAATGCCCACGCTGAATTATCGGAATACGCCTGCTTGCTTTTATTGACTTGAGCATAATATTTTATCACTTTGTTTTTTATAACTTTCTTCAAGATCAAAAAATTTTTCGTTTGATAAAAGGATTAGGCGGTATTTTTTCTCGCGTATCTTCTTAACAAAGCCGGTAATCGCACGAGCCTTAATTTTTTTAGAGTATCATTACAGGAATGCCCTGTATGTCGTCGATAAGTTCAGGGTTCAAGGTCTTCATTGAATATTCATTTTATTTAGTATGGTAGTTTTGCTTATCCCTACCTGAACAACTAAAAAGATTTGCTTTCAGACGGGATTTCGTTTAACATCCACTCCTTTTTATTAAATGGCACAATATAAACTATTTTTTTATTTTAAGGCAGTGCAGAAGTTCCTCATTCATAATCAATCGAAACATTTCTCGCTAGTATTTGATACTTAAATTAAACAAGACTGTAACAGTATTTATGGCAAGACTATGTACCTAGTAACGCCAACATCATATTTACCGATTATCTTAACCTTTCTTTAATTACTTACAATTAATAAATAGACGTGGAGATAAGACATTGAATAATAACGCTGTGTTGTGGTTTACGTTTCATTTTCGATATTCCAACCAAGGCACTCGGTGATTCCAACATTAGGCACATTTATACAGGCTAACCCGCTCACTGGTCATAATTTGATTTAGTCGACGATAAAAAGTTATAGTAAATAAGTGAGCAAATTGAATGTGTTGCTACTATAGAAATGCAACATAAAATACATAACATAAATTAATATTCGGTGCACTACAACTATAATGAACCGTTTCAAGTCATTAAAATTGTTTGTTTATGTTCTTAGTTTAAATCCTAGTCCTAGACGGTGCTCCAGTGCGATTATGGGAGAGTTAAATTCTAACTTAAGTGTCGGAGGTTCTAATTCGACTGTTATCGAATGATAACAAACAGGCCTGAGAGGGGCTGATAGGATATAATTTGTATTTTGTTTGTATTACCCACCTATCTTATGATTGCATTTTTAATTCTATATGAATGCTACCAAATATTAACTTAAATAGAAGGAGACTGGTAACAGAGGTGTAAAGTGTCACTCTTTTTGAATAAGTAGGCATGTACCTACCAACAGTAGACAAGTATCATCTTGGAAAATACGCATGCGACAAGATAAAAAGTTAAGCAAACTGACTATTACCGTACCAAACGAACTATGCGACAATAAGCAAAAATTCTCACCCGCAAATCCATAGCATGGCAGACACTTAACAAGTACGATCACCACAGTATTAAATCTAACAAATGCAATTCGTTATCAGTCAGCGAGAGAGCTGATAACAAGAGTACGCCACAGGATGGTCCGGGCTAGACTGTCGCACGCACTCTGGCGGCGCAGGCGCAGGGTTCGGGCCAAAGAAAGTCAGATAATATAATGCATGCGCCGCGACTGCTTGCCCGACTACTTATCATTGCCAAACAATTCTATATTTTTACATTCACTGCATCCATTAAGTACCTATGAGCTCTGGATTTGAAAAGTCAAATGAATTATGTAATTTTATTGTGTGGTTCTATAGACCTGTTTACGCCGTGAGACAGGATAAATAAACTTTAGTATTCGGTTTAACTTATCGATTCCAGGTCAAAGCGTATATTTTGTTTATTTTGATTTATAACTTTCCATCCCAGTCAGAAGAAGCAGTTGAAGCAATGTGACAGATAACAAAAGGAATAATAATTGTTTGTTAATCATTTTGATTTGGGCTGCAATGTAATGTCCATTTCATTCAAAGCAATTTCATGCTTGACCATTTTTAGGGTTCCGTAGTCAAAACGGATCCCTTATAGTTTAATACCACGAATATTAAAAGAATGTTCTCGATGGAATCTTGTACGCAGCAAGAACCAATACAAGACAGTTATCACACCCAGCGTAATTTATGCAGTGGTATGTACACAGTACAAAGCACGATCCCGCTTTCTCCTTATCGTTTAGGGGTTAACGGTTTTTGCTTGGAAAAGTACTAGCTCCAATCGAGTGCTAGGTATAAAACAATGTCGCATTTTATCTATAAATAGCGCATCGCACGATGCAGCCGGAGGTGCGCGGGCGCAGGTGGGCGGTCCTATAACGCAAAAATTGGCACACCCATATTAAACTTCGTCTTCTTTGGTTTGTATTCACTAGTTCATCGCCTCGACCCGACCACGCCTCGACTTCACGGGACATGTTTCTTTTAGTAGCAGCAATTAACGAAAGCAATAGTAGAGCGTGTAGTGGTCGGCAACACGTCAGCGATGCTTCGGTTGCGATAATTCAACGCACAATGCATGTGATTTCCAGGGACGTAGCTACCGCCGTATCAGCCGTATCAATTATACGGGGCCCCCAGCATATAGGGGCCCCCACTAACACTCCCAAAAAAGCTCGCCAGCGGCCTGCGACCGCTACAGTTGGCACTCCTTTTATATTTGACAGCTGACGTTGAGGGGGCCCCACGACATATACCTATTGATATGGGGCCTCCAGGGCTAGCTACGCTACCGGTGATTTCTCACATTTTTTGAGGAATCAGCTAAATCATGCTATTGTAAAAGAACTAGCGGAGATTTCTTGGTGGGGATTTCAGGAACAATTCGAAAGTATCTAAAAGGTGATATGTTGATGTAACCACAAAAATATTTCTTTGTAGATTCCTATAGTAGTGACAGCGTCTATCGCTAGAGAGCGTTGTGGTTACGGTGCACCATGTCACCCGTATCGTCTACAGCTACACTGTTAAATCAACAGTGGCAAAATGGGTCCTTGAATAAAAACTATGCATTTATGTCCTTATTGTCGTTGTGATTGTAGTTTACTGTTTATGTGAAAAATGACACTTAAAAATGTGTGTAAGCAGGTATAAATCTACCCACGTATCTGGAAATTACCACTTATCTTTTCATCTAATATTCCTCAGTGCCTGAAGTCTTAAGTGTTCAAGGAATGTGTTGCTGAAACGTGGTGCTTTACTGTTGGTCTTATTTGAAGGCTGAATGGAACGGATAAAAAAGGAGCTGTAGAGGCAACTGAATAACAACACCATCCATACAAACTATTGTCATTCAAGATGATGCGGTCACTTCGGCAAATATTAACAAGCGGCGACGTTGCGTCGGTACTATAAATAAAGAGATTGTATGTATTTACTCAAACAGCGCAGTTTCGAATGATCAACAATGATATAGTACCTATGTGCATAGATGTAGATATGTATATTCTACTCTATGCTTATATAATCATGTGAATGAGATACCTAATATAATATAACTACTCCATACATTATGATAACAATGATTAACCTAGCCTAAAGGTTGGCTATAGATCTGAGGCACTCAATTTTGATATTGGTGTGAGTTGAGAGATGTAGTCAGGGTTTAGTGTGAACTTTTAAAACCAATTTAAAATCCAGGAGACGCGTTTTGAATTAATTACGACAAAAATAAGTAGCGACCCTGCTTGCGAAGCAAAGGGTCCCGGGTTCGGTTCCCGGCCGGGGCAGATTTTTATGTGACAGATAAATATTTGTACTCGGGTCATGGGTGTTATTGTGATGTGTTATATGTGTCGTCCATACCACCCGCGACACCCGTGAAAGCGTTTATTATTTATTTCGTTAATCTTTGTGTTTCTTTTGGATTTTTTCCAGATTTAGGTCGAAATGGTTACAAAAAAGACTTAGTCGACCGCGACCCCACGTGGTACTAGTCTGCCCTACCCCTAGAGTAAATGTAAACCCTGGAGGCGGGGAAGGAGAGCAGCCTCCGCCCGCTGTAACAAACTGCAGGCACCATATGAGCTGAAGCGGCTGAGAGCAAGGCATGGAGTGCCTGCAGTTTGTTACGCAAGGGCGGAGAAGCTGCACTTCCCGCAGCGCCGGAGACGTTCAGAAGCCTATTTGTGAATCAGAAACCTCTAAATTCTCCCTAAAAGTGCATATAATGTAACATTGTAACGATAATGATTTTTCATTTTTTTTCTAAAATAATAGTAGTAGTGGTGTAGTGTCTCCCCATACGGAGGTCGAAATTTTACTTCTTCCTCCACCGCCTGACATTAATTTAGACTAGTTTAACACACAGATTTTCACAGATTTAAACTCAAATTAAAAAAACTCAAAAACTATGTGATTCCTCACTTAGCGTCTTTAAGCGGGGGTCCTTATGCCATCCATCCCCTCCCCTCCCCCAACTCCGCCCTCCTCCCACTGATACTAAAGAAATACCCAAGGTTTTTCCGATGTATTATGATTTTCCAAAAAAAAAATCATAACTCGAAAGCTACGAGTATACCTTTCCCGGGCATAAAAATTGTAGTTGAGGGCTCCCAGTTAAACCCTCTCTCCCACCCCCCTCCCTCCTACCCCCCCTCCCTCTTGTCCCGAACGCGGGTACCTTAGATCTATAGTTTTACCTAGCCTAATGTAACTTTACAAAATCACAATGATTATACTTCGGAAAAATGAAAAACAGGAATATAATACGCCAAATAATATGATAATTAGTTGTATCGTAAAATACACACCTAAATAATTCAAATATAAAAAATAATATACAATAAAATGAACTAAAAAGAAAAAAAAAACAAGCCCAATAGTTAAGAATATTGTTAAATACTGAACAACTACACCATAGAAGGATTAACAGTCGGGACCCATTTAAATTTTACAGAATTGCTTGGGAAAAAACTAACAAGATTTTTTTGGTTGAAGAATCTGGGGGCACGGCAGTGCCCCCGCCAAGTCGAGCAAAAAGCGGCACGGCCGTACCATCCTTTTCTTGAAGCAATTCAGGCCATTTTCGACCCCCTATAACTTCATTGTGGATAAAGCTAGAAGCCTGAATTTTTAGTAACCAAGCAGGCATTGTATAAACACGGTATATTTCAAATTTCATTCAATTTGAACCAGTAGTTTAAGAATTATAACTAGTCAAAGTTCCTTAATTTCGTCACTCACTGACTGACTGACCGATCATCAAAACTCTAAGGCACTTCTTGCAGACATAGAAGCTTCAAATTTGGAACACAATTAGTGTTTAGTGTATAGATCAAGAAAAAACTAAAATATTTTGCAATTTCGGTCCAGTTTTCTAGATACATAAACTGCATAAATAACTTTGTAATCCCATATAAATATATAGGATTACAAAGTTACATTTGCAGTTAATGAATCACTGTACCTGTATAACAAAGTAACATTTGCAGTGAATAAAACAGTGTACCTGTATATAATATAATGGAATAATAGGTGTAGATAGGTACCTAGATATAATTATGTTCAAAGGTAACTTGTAAAAGGAAAAAAGTAGAACTATCTACAAAAAGAAATAAGATGCCATCAAAAACAAAACTTGTAAAAAAAACCAAGTCTCGCAACTCAGTTCTTCTACCGTAAAAAGTTGTGATACCCATGTAATACCAAGTCGGTTAATTTATTCAGTTCCTACTTAAGGGTCCTTCTGTCTTAAGTTATTACGTAATTAGCTAACCTAACAAGTAACAACATCTTATAGTGACCATATTATCAATATTAAAAATCTTTTATGTTTTAAATAAATAGATTGACTTGGCAATCGCACTAAACAATCAAATTTAATATAATATGTAGGTATTACTTGTGAGATACATTGTGTTTTCATGCGATGGTCAAGTCGATCTATTTATTTGAAACATAAAAGATTTTTAATATTGATAATATGGTCACTATAAGATGTTGTTACTTGTTAGGTTAGCTAATTACGTAATAACTTAAGACAGAAGGACCCTTAAGTAGGAACTGAATAAATTAACCGACTTGGTATTACATGGGTATCACAACTTTTTACGGTAGAAGAACTGAGTTGCGAGACTTGGTTTTTTTTACAAGTTTTGTTTTTGATGGCATGTATTTGATTAAGATATAATAATTATTTTTTTATTTTACACTTTTTACTTAGGAATAATTGACTTCTTTATAACGATTATAAGAGAGTAAAATTCGTAATGTTGTCATTTGATTAAGGGAGTTAATAAATTAACGAGAAATATTTTTAAACATTGAATCGTTATACATAGGTATATTCTAAATTGATGAAAGAATCCTAGAAATCTTTTTTGAATACCTATTCAACGATACCCCACTTGACTTAGTTCGTTGATTATTTTTTTTTACTTTGGCAATATGACGTCTTGGTGGCTGTGATGAGTTTCGATTATTATTCTCATGTCTTTTTAACCGACTTTAAAAGAGGAAGAGTATTCAATTCGACTCTATTTTTTTATGTTTATCACCTCAGAACTTTCGACTAGATGAACCGATTTTGATATTTTTTTAATCGAAAGCTGGTTCTTGTCATGTTGTCTCACTTAAATTTGAACGAGATATAACTAGTAGTTTTTGAGTTATCCCTAATTTTGAAGTCTGTTATTTTTCGGTTAAGACGAATCGATTGACGTAAGCATCATCAAAATCGATCAACAAGTTTGGTCTCTACAACGCCAAATAGGAACAAACATACATAGACTGATAAACACATTACCCTCCCTTGCGTCGCGCAGTTGGGTAAAAAATGTCAAATGACATTATAGCTTATGTCGATACCACTTTCCATCTAAAGATCTAGAGTCAACCGACAAATGTTTTATAGGTGATTCAGATGCAGTGGCAACTAGACAAATAGTTGACGCCAAGCATTCACTTTTATCAGATTTCAAAAAAGCGGGTAGTTCGGTTTCTTCTTGGCTTTGGTGTACTGACCACCTATGGCTTACGGCTAGCCCACTAATCATCAGGTGACCTGGACAGGTCGTCTTACGGCTGACATATTTATTGTTTTCGGATAAGTAAACGTAACGATGACTCGTAGTAAACACTATTAAATCCTTATATAACTAACGAGTAACCGCCCTCGCTTTGCTTCGGTTTTCTTATTTTTTTACACCTTGGGTTATATTATTGGAGTTTTATTAAGGATCCATAATTTTTTTGAAAATATAATATAGCCTATGTTACTCGGGGATAGTGTAGCTTTGCAACAGTGAAAGAATTTTTGAAATCGGTTCAGTAGTTTCAGAGCCTATTCAATGCAAACAAAAAATCAAATCTTTCCTCTTTATATATTAGTATAGAAGTATAGATTACTTACTAGCATGCGGTGTCAAAGGTCTCAAATCGACACCGGCCGGATACGATAAGGCTGTTTATTTCTACATTCCTGCTGATTTTATAATACGGAAACATTTACCCGGAAAGTTAAACTAATAAAAATTAATTAAATATGATAGATGAAAGTGGATTTTATCCGTGTGTAAGTATAATGTGTTCAATGTCCATATTGAATCATCGACCATTATAAATTATAACGTAGTACACTATTAAACTAATTAATTATAATGCGAGAAAATATACATAACAATTAAGTAATAAATAATTACAGATTTTATCAAAACTTTCGATGGTTTTTTTAAATCGCATGAAGGCTAAAAAAGGAAAGTAAAAAGATAAAATTTGGCATAGGTAGGAAGGTATAATTTATTGTTTTCTGTTAAGGTATGCGTATCTTTGAAAATAAGAAATGTGTACTGGATTCGAATCCAGTGCAGAAGTTGTTGAAAAATCACTAGACCATCAGTTAAACATTACGTAACTTACCTAGAATATCATATCCAGATGTGAGATTATTCATTCGAATTTAAGTTTTAAAGAATTAAGAGACCAGAGGACAAATTTCAAATTCCCTCTTATACTCAGTACAGACAGTACTCGTTGCATCATAGGAGTTTCTGCATGTGGTCTGCAGTCGCCGAGTCTGTCCGTACCTAGTTTTCTTACTGCGATTTGAAGCCGGGACAAGTATTTATATAGCACATAAACACTATGTTAGTGGGCGTGTTGAAATATTTATCACTCTATCGCTATATTATTTAAATTACTAATATGCATTTGCCTAGATACATTCAACGTATTGGCACGTGCCTGTGACTTGTGATTTATTTATAAATCCATTCAAATATAAGATGACATTCATTACTGAGTCAGGCCCTCGGCAAGCCCTCGCAGCGATACGAGACGTGCGGTCAACCACACAGCCTCTGGCAGTCCACAACTCCACACACCTAAAGACAACACTTGATACGTCATACGTCAGCATCGGTTGCATAGATTCTTTATGTATTTACAAAGCAGTTATTGAGTAGGATTAAGATAGGAATTATGTATTTTAAAAAATAAAAATAAAATCCTTTACTATACCAGAATTTACATTTCATTAGATACATAAATTTAATTTTGCAGCATTGCTGGTTCCTATTACGATCCCGGTACGAGTAATACTTAGCGTTGTGTTACGTAAAAGTTTCGTTATTATTTAACGTTAATTTATTTTCGATAGTCATTTAATTTTCTATACTGCTTTAAAAAAGGTGGTTGGTTGTCAATACACCGACTGTAAACATTATTCACTAAAAATAATATAATCTTAGGATTTCACTAGGTAGGTAATCGGATTTTGATTTGATTTTTTTATTAGCTTATAATTAATTCGAACAGTAAATATTTAATTAAATCAGTTCAGTAGTTTTTGTTGCCAAGGACTGGCTCAAACTTAACAACTTCTCCTTAAAAGTCGTAGGTACCTTTCATAATAAGGTTTGTGCTTTTGTTCTGTCCTAATAAAATTAAAATGTAAATGCGAAAGTTTGTGAAGATGTTTGGGTTTCCATCACTCGATAAGCCGCTAACCGTTGTATGGACTACGATTAGGGAAAATATATTTTATCTTGGTGATACGTTCCCGTGGGATGATTTGGACATTTATATATTTGAGTATAGTCGAATCCATAATTCGACGGACCACTTTGACAAATAGTGTGGCTATCTATTGCAGAAAATTTATAGTGAGGGGTAAGTGTCGATATTTCAGTGTCGACGCTTGATTCACCGGGAAAGTGAGCGGTGAAAAAACGTTTTGCTTAGGTGCAATGGAAAATCTTTAGTTACCTACGTTGTTTATAATTGTTTGATTAAAATTTTTGTACTTCTTAACCGATTCAAATAAAGATTAAATCAATAAAGATTAGTTGCATTTAATTTAAACAAAATTCAGTCACATTTTTATTAAGAAAAATCCATCATGATAGAGATGTCGATAAGAACATTGTCATTATATAGATAAGAACAGGATTGCCTATATCCTGGCAAAATTTGTGCATTTGAGTTGACAAAGTGGTCCGTCGAATTATGGATTCGACTAAAACCACTGTTCTACGGGCCTAGCCCTACGGTATATAATAGAAATGTACGTAATGTTTTTAGAAAATATCATAAGTTATTATGAATAGAAATCTTTCATTAAATTTTTACACATCTCATTGGACATTTGCAAACCAATAAGGATGTTAAACATCACATCCCCGCAATAATCAGATTGCAAATAGGTAAATCGAATCTCGGCATGCGACTATTCATTAAGAGTCACTGACCTTACTAAAGAAACATTTGGAAAAAAAATATTATAACTATTTATAGGTATTATTTACACAATTTTCGGTTAAACGAACATACCTCTATGCAATAATATATCCATATAACAATTTAATACATACAGCGTATGATGAATGATGATCTAGACACACGGTAGCGTATCAAGCCAAGTTCAAGCTAACAGAACACTTTTGACCCCTTATAACTCAAAAACTATTCCACATAAACCTGTCAAAATTTGGCTCATATTATTGAAACTTATTAATACATATTATTATGTGCTCCAAATTTCATAAACACAACTCAAACGGTTATTTCGATATTAACGTCCAAAAATTGTCATTTTTATGACTGACTGACCTATAGATCAAAACTAACCCAATTCCAGATAACCTAGAAAGTTAAAATTTAGCATCTAGATAGGGAGTTGGGTGTATACAAAGGAATAAATCAGAAACTAGTAAATTTTTATCATTTTATTATAATTTTTCAGTTAATTGATTCTATTAGGAACGCTTACTTATAGTGCCTGTAATGTAAGAATCAGCAATCAAAATTGATGACATTCGGTTATTATGTGGATTTCAAAATCTTCAAGTGAATATATAATGAGTGGAATACCACCCTTAATTTTTTTTTTAATCCAAACATCAGTTTTAGTAACTCAAAAACTATTTCACATAAACCTGTCAAATTTCGCTCATATTATTGAGACTTGTGAAATACATATTATTATTTATTATTATTTAGGTTATTTAGATATTAAAGTCCAAAAATCGTCATTTATACAAAGGAAGAAGTCTAAAAACTGAAAATGTTTGATAAATTAGTAAACTCTGCAGGTAGGTCTATACAACACATTAAATAGGTTAAAGGTTGAAAACATTATGATTTCAGTTTATTATCCTATACCTACTAGTAACCGCCCTCGCTTTGCTTCGATTTTCGTATAGACCAGTAATGTTTTTAGGGTTCCGAAGTAAAATCGGAACCCTTATAGTTTCGTCATGTCTGTCCGTCTGTTCGAAGCAAAGCGCCGAGACCCTTAGTGCTAGAAAGCTGTAATTTGGCATGGATATACATATGTATTTATTAAAACTCCAGAATCGTAGAATAAAATATTGAAAAAAAAAATTTTTCAGGGTACCTCCCCTATAGGTAATGTGAGGGTGATTTTTTATTCGTCACGTACCCTATACATAGGGTATAGGGTATCCCCTAGATATAGGGTATCGTTGAAAAGGTCTTCCTGAAATATTATGAGTCTTCTTAGACCTTTTTTGGAATAAGGGGTCCATTTGCGAAATATTTGGCTTTAAAGTGCTAATTTTGGTTAGAGTCAAGAATCCTCCCTCCTGCTGGCTAAACGATTGGAGCGGGACAAGTGAAAAAAATCTCAAAAATAGGTTATAATATTTAAGTTAAGGTAATTTTATTTACGGTTAAGTATTTATTGAGTAATAGTCGATAAACTTACTACTTCGGAACCCTACATTACGCGTAGTCTGACACGCACTTGTTCGATTTTAAAAAAAATAAAATACAGCCTAAGTTACTCAGGAACAAAATAGCATTCTATTGATGAAAGATATTTTTAAATGGGTCCAGTAGTTTTTGAGTTTATCCATTACAAACAAACAAAAAATCAAAATTTTCCTCTTTATACTATTAGTTTAGATTATAACACCCTGGCATTTTCCGAGGCACAAAGCATTAATCTTTGCCAAGAAAGAAAGCTTTTTCTACTATCTTACTTGGCTGGCAACGCAACAGTGACAGCCTTTGGTGTCGCTGTTGTCCATGGGCAACGATAGCTACTTACCATCAGGTGAATCGCCAGCTCGTGTCGGCTATTTCCATAAAACATTATTCGTCTTGTAGTTTCTGAATCATACGTGGAAAGATACCTCTAAACTTTATTTTTAGTAAGTAGATTATATTTAACGATTTGTTTACTTAATTTTCATATGCTTACTACATAGGTACTTAGTACGTAGGTACTACTAATTAAAACTATGTACAGTGCAGTCGGCTATCGATAACTTCATATTTTGTTGATTGCTATGATAAGAGGTTATTAGTAAAAATTGTTAAAACTACAAAGTCTTAGGTATAATACAGTTATCAAAAAAAATTTGTCTGTGACGTCAGGTACCTCCTCTACAAGTAACATGGGCATGGGCATGAATTGTATTTCATCTTCAACCCCTCAGTATGAGGTAACGTTGAAAAGGTCTTTCAAAAATATAATAGGTCTGCAATGACCATTTTTCGATTTACGTTCGCGAAATATTTGGCTTTAAGTGCTAATTTGGGTTAAATTCAAGTGACTCCCTCCCCCCCTGCCAGCTAACAGCAGTAACATACCTTAATTAATTTAAAAGAAAAACTATTACGGCTCTTAGCATAAGTAGAACGTAATGAGTACCTAATAGTCGATAAACATACAACTACGGAACCCTACATTGCGCGTGTCCTGATACAGCACTTGGCCTGTGTAATTGTATAATTGGTCTGTGTAATTTTAAATCTGCGATACATCTATCTAACAGTCAAAACATTTGAGCGTTGAAAAGGAGGTCTAAAATATCTTTACCTAGTGCTATAACACAGTTATAAACAATAATAATAAACAACATACACATGTAACGCATTTGCTCGTTTATTTTTGTTATGTTATATTGCAATAAAACAATATTATATAATATTATCACGCGCTTTCTGTGTTTAACTACATGGACGTACGGAATATTCCACTCAATTAAAATCATTATCAAGGGTCAATAATCTTTTAAATAGATACACTTAAGCGTAACACATATTTAACGTGTACACAAAATATATACCAACTGTATTTGTTAAAGATTTGATCCGAATCCAACTGTGCCGAGTCAATATCTAAAAGTAAAAACATTTATAATTGTGTTGAGAAAGTCTGCATTGATTGTCATCATTACTCAATTATCCGTGACTCATTGTAATTAAGTACTCATATAAATAATGACACCTATAAAGACAACAATACATCGCAGTAACACGTAACTTATGTTTTGCTAACAAGTAAAGTCCTAACGAAAGGGGGCGCGGCCATCGTACATACGTAGTACCTATCTCCTAATTTGCAATCTCCTCCTACGAATGTATCATGTTAAATATAGAATTTATTTCCACTTTAACACAGCCAAAAGTTTATCAACTAATTGAGATAACATAACGAAACGTCGTACCTACCTATTTATCTTCCAACCTAGGACGTGTTGAGAGACACGCACACGCGACTAACCCATTGCATCTGGCAATGAATAGCCTCGGTATAGTTCATAAACACCAAAGTGTAGTATAAACGAACTAGGCCACGTGATACGTTTGTAAGAGCAAATGAGGCGATACATACTTGGCAAATTTCTTCATCTGATTCTGCCAAAATACGTTTTATAATAATTAAAACCAACAAGTCCCACCTTCAATTTCCCCCATACGTCACGACATGACTTCTTATGTAATAAATTAAAGTAATCGTAGTGTTTATTTTGAAACAATATAGCACATAGGTATGCTCTTGCGTCCCTTTATTTTCGCGCTTTAGTTTAAAGTTTAAATAATGAAAACTGAAAGCTGTGGGATTAAGTAAGATTAATGACGAAAGACTAAAGGATAATCAGGATAATATTATGAAGAATCAAATTTCAGGAAATTGTCCTCTTCGTCAGGAAGTTGTACTTCGAAATAAGAATATAAAAATTTATATAATTACTTAAATCAACTAAGTACTAGCACCTTTCACTTTTCATGTAGGTATGGCAGAGCTAAACAGCAAATCTAGCCATTGAATCCAGCTTGAAAATCGAATAGCAACTCGCTAAACACATTAGAGTCCTAACTTAAACAGGCCTTCCTTCTCGATACTTCACAAGCGAAGATCCAAGAATACACTAAGATAAGAAAATGGGTAAAGCAGACCTAGAGGCCGGCTTAAGATCCCTACTTGAATGGTACATAAACCAACGAACACCTCTCCACTTGAAACAACCAATAATAAAATTGATTCTGATGATACAGAGCATAAATAATTCTGTATCGAGTGAATCAAAACTGAATAAATCAGAATTTAATTCCTATTGAATGTATCAATGAATGCGCAAATTTAAAATTATTGCGTTTGTAGGAAAATATATGAGTGTTTTATTAGTTTCACTTTAACCTACGTATTGTTATTGTGTGTGATTGATACCACTGAAATATAATATATTATATACCTACTAACGTATGCTGGTAACTTTTTTATGGATTTCCATAAAATCTATTTAGCCGGCAAACGAGTTGATGAACCATCCGTAGCTGTAACCGTAAGTGGTTATCGTCGCCCATGGACGAAGGCATCAACAACACCAAAGGCATCACCAAGAAAGAGAGAAGGAAAAGAAAGAAAGAACGCTAGTAATTAAGAAAGTAGTTAATATTCTCAGCCGCAATACGGCTAGATACAAATGTAATGCAGCAGGATGGCGCTAAGTTTTGCTAGTATGAAAAACATTTGGGTGAAATGTTTAGACCGGCCTATCCTTCCTTTTGAAATCATTGGTATTGAACAATTTCCCATTATGTTAACTCGATTCAATTAAATCAAGTTGGAAAGTAAATATTTAAAAGAAATTAACAGAAGCATCAGACGTGAAATGAAACACCTATTTCCTCTTTAAAAGATTCGCTTGATTGTTATTTACGAGGCGAGCGGGCGGACCGATCCTCGTCTCGTATTTAATAAATCGAGCCACCAATGATCATGTTGTCACCGCTTAGTGCCGAGACATTGGCCTACGCAATTGTTAAACCGATGATGATTACTGCGTTTTGCCGTTAGGTCCTGTACGTACAAGTACTTTATAGTTCATCGGCATCCTATCATATTTAGAACAAATCAAATCAAATCAAATCAAATGTTTTTATTCAAAATTGGTTTGGTTTACAAACACTTTTTGAAAGTCATGCAAGTTATGCCAATGCTTCAGACAAAGCCCTACTGTGAGAGGGCCCGGGAGAAGAAGCAGCAAGAAACTTCCGGGTTTGTTTTTTTCCTGCTCACAGTTACAGATAGCACTTATCATCTACTAAAATCTATATCCATAAAACTCATCTCCAAGCAGTCTTGTCTTTAAAATAATCATCTAATTTGTAATATCCTTTCGTCATAAGAATGCTTTTAATATGAGTTTTAAATTTAAGGTAAGGCAATTCTGTAAGTTTCGATGGAATTTTATTATAAATCTTTACACATGTACCCATGAACGAGCCACTAGTTTTACATAGTCTAAAATTTGGTACAATCAGTTTAGCCTTGTTCCTCGTATTAATATTGTGGATGTCACTCTTCTTAAGAAAACTATCGTAATATTTCTTAACATACAAAACATTATCCAATATATATTGTGACACCACAGTTAAAATATTAATTTCCTTAAAGAGATCCTTAAGCGAGTCCCTAGGCCTGAGGTTGTAAATGGCACGGACTGCTCTTTTCTGTAAAATAAATATAGACTCAATATCTGCAGCTGAGCCCCACAACAACAGACCATAGGACATAACACTATGAAAGTAGCTAAAATAAACTAACCGTGCTGTTTCTACGTCAGTTAAGAGCCTTACTTTCTTAACCGCGTAAGCAGCTAAACTCAGTCTCCCAGACAAGGCTTCAATATGAGGACTCCATTGTAATCGTGAATCTATGGTAAGGCCAAGGAATTTTGTTGAATTTACAAGGTCAAGTACTTCCTTATTTATAACTATTTAAGTGGGTACCTGTTTTACATTTGGTAAAGTGAATTTCATACATTTCGTTTTACTAGCATTTAACATTAGGTTGTTACATGTAAACCATTGCAACAACAACAACAGACATTACTATTCGGGAAGTTAAAATCTTTATTCTTTGTTCTTTGTTCTTTGTTCCTTTAATCTTTGTTCCTTAGTGATGTTAAAGGATCTTAGTTATTATTAATAACTTATTAATCTGCATTGATAACTTCTATCTACGTTTTGAAAAGCACTATTTCTGTTGTTAAATTAATAGATTGATGTTATTCCTTCGGTTTCTCCCTACCTTCAACTTTAAAAGATATGAGCTATTAACAATGTATTTAAGGAATCTTGTATGATTAGGATATTTCATTTATAGCTGTGTCAGACGAGACTGAGCCACGATGCCATGGACAACAGTATCACCGACGCGTTGCCGACCAAAAAGAACGACATACGCGCATTATTACTAGCTAATATAATTAATTTATACTTTAAGTTAATTGATACTCGATAGAGTCAAGGTAAGATTAAGATTTAAAAGTAGTTAGTACCTACTTACTACAATGTTGAAAAATGTTTAATTTTACTTGAAAAAAATATCGGTTCGACGAGAATGTAGATAATTATAATATAATCTAATGATAAAATGTCTGTGATAATTCTGTATCTGATATCCTTTATCCAGTACTTCCTGTAGTACCTTCGGTTCATTATTAAGTTCTTATGGTATATTTTTTTGTATTGTACTTAAAAAAATGCATTCACCCTAGTTTTGGAATGTATAATAAACATAAACGTGTACTTATGTACGCGCGTGAGAAATTATACTTCTTTGGCATCATAAAAAAAAAACAATTTCAAAAAAATCATTTCAAAAAAAATTCAAAAAACTATTCTAAAAAAATTCAAAATTCTAGATCAGAGCATTCAGAGCCAAATAAAATATTATTAGGTCACAGATATAATATACCTTTAAAAATATACTATGTTATGAGTTGCACCCAAATTCACTTACCTACTACTATTATAATGTACCTATTATTAATTCTTCTGTGCTACTAGGTACCCCACCCCAGACGAAGACCATGACACCATCGGAAAAAAGCCCAAAACTTTATGTTGAGTAAGTAGTACTTCTTCAAAGGCAACTCTCATGGAATAATATTATGCTGCTGTTTTTAAACGAACGCCCCAACTCAAGAGTCACCGGTTACTTTAATCGCTCCTTAGTAAAGAATCCCCAAACAAATTCTGCACTAAGGAGCGATTTAAGTAACCGTTACTGACTCTGAGTTGGGGCGTAAGAGGTTAAATCTGATGATCCAAAACATAACTGTTACTGAAAGTGTGAAACTGATCTCAGATGGGCACTGGCTACAATCCATTGTCTAAACTAAAACATTCCACTCAAGATGGTATGGTAAGGTCAAAATTTCAAACAATTTATTTATTATCCCTCTGAGTTCTGACCCAAGCCAATCTACCCACCTATAGACATACAAAACTGTTTTACATCACACATACGGCACTTCAAGACGTTTAATTTAATCACACGTCTTATTATACATTGCGCCTACAGCTGTTAAAACATTTTTTTTACTTTTTTTGGACAACCTGCGGCAACTGTGAGCAGTGAGATCGCACATTTATTGACATCGGGGTTAAGGTCAAGGTCATGACCGGCTTTTCTCTTAAAACCATCATGTATCCCCAGTATACGTTGAACTACTTTTATAAATAAACAAAAGAAAAACAACACTTTTCCAATAGTCTACAACGATACTGCAACAAACCCGCAACATACTACCATATAAACTAATTAATTATTATGAACTGACCTTATTTAGTCGAATCTTCAAATTTAAAGTTGGAAGATAACAAAATGTCACATCACCTTATCACTCCGCGTATCGTAATCGGCTTACATTGATATCGAATGAAAGCGAAAGTGAGTGCTATTCAGTTTTCCTGTTTATTTACATGTGAGACGATACGGCGTGAGCCGTCGACTGGCGGCAAGGAAGGACGCGAGAAGGTCGCTCGCCACCGCCGCGCATGCGTAATGCAGAGCACTGTGTGGTCAACGGTGCCAAAAAGCTTTTCTTTTCGTAATACGGTCACCTTAACTTAGGGTTGCCATCCGTCCTGTTTTCCCAGGACATGTCCTGGTTTTTGTAGTGTCCTGGGACGTCCTGGATAGTTTTTAAGCAGCGTCCTGGGTTTTTAAATTTTAAAATTCGCGCGCCGCTTGTAAAATTTTTTACGTTACGGGTGGCCTCACGGCTCGCAAGTAGGGCATGGATACCGGAATTTCGAGATTTCGCAATGAGGATCCGTAACGTTTTTAGTTGAGAATGCAGATTTATAGAGCTAAGAAATCCTTAACATACAGTGTAAAAATTTTTGTTCTACGACAAAAATTGACGAAGTTATGACCAAATTACTTACAAAGTTCACTGCGTGGCTGTGACGTCACGATGCCGGTCGCCGCCAGTTAGCCGCTGGCAGCGATACGGCGCGCAATGTTTTGTTTGGATAATTGTGACTTTGAAACAAATTAAGTGTCCCATTTGTGCCTAATTCACCTTTTAACTATGTATCAGTAGTAGTACTTTCTTCCCCAACGGTTAGCAGCCCTTTGAGCTATGTGGCCAGACCATTGACAATTCAGCCGGTTTTGTGCTTTAGAAATACCGAGCATAGCCCTCTCCATAGCATGCTGTGTGATTTTGAGCTAGTGGATTCGGACAACAGTAAAGCACCACGTCTCGGGAGCCGTATGTCATCACTGGCAACACACACTGCTCGAATACCTTCGACTTCAGGCACTGAGGTAATGTTTTCGACGACAAGATATGACGCAGTTTCCCGAACGCAGCCCGATTTGGATTCTATGAGTGACTTATTTCTCGAAGTTCGATTTACCCATTTATATCATATGTATATCCCAGGTAAATGTATTCAAATCAAATCAAATCAAATCAAATGTTTTTATTCAAAATTGGTTTGGTTTACAAACACTTTTTGAAAGTCATGCAAGTTATGCCAATGCTTCAGACAAAGCCCTACTGTGAGAGGGCCCGGGAGAAGAAGCAGCAAGAAACTTCCGGGTTTGTTTTTTTCCTGCTCACAGTTACAGATAGCACTTATCATCTACTACAATCTATATCCATAAAACTCATGTCCAAGCAGTCTTGTCTTTAAAATAATCATCTAATTTGTAATATCCTTTCGTCATAAGAATGCTTTTAATATGAGTTTTAAATTTAAGGTAAGGCATTTCTGTAAGTTTCGATGGAATTTTATTATAAATCTTTATACGTGTACCCATGAACGAGCCACTAGTTTTACATAGTCTAAAATTTGGTACAATCAGTTTAGCCTTGTTCCTCGTATTAATATTGTGGATGTCACTCTTCTTAAGAAAACTATCGTAATATTTCTTAACATACAAAACATTATCCAATATATATTGTGACACCACAGTTAAAATATTAATTTCCTTAAAGAGATCCTTAAGCGAGTCCCTAGGCCTGAGGTTGTAAATGGCACGGACTGCTCTTTTCTGTAAAATAAATATAGACTCAATATCTGCAGCTGAGCCCCACAACAACAGACCATAGGACATAACACTATGAAAGTAGCTAAAATAAACTAACCGTGCTGTTTCTACGTCAGTTAAGAGCCTTACTTTCTTAACCACGTAAGCAGCTGAACTCAGTCTCCCAGACAAGGCTTCAATATGAGGACTCCATTGTAATCGTGAATCTATGGTAAGGCCAAGGAATTTTGTTGAATTTACAAGGTCAAGTACTTCCTTATTTATAACTATTTGAGTGGGTACCTGTTTTACATTTGGTAAAGTAAATTTCATACATTTCGTTTTACTAGCATTTAACATTAGGTTGTTACATGTAAACCATTGCAATACTTGGGAAACAGTATTATTTACATCGTCAAAACATTTTTTTCTCCTATCAACTTTAAAAAGTAATGAGGTATCATCTGCAAACAATACAGTTTCACACAAGTCCCTTGTGAAATAAGGAAGATCATTGATGTATATTAAAAATAACAGGGGTCCTAATATTGATCCTTGGGGCACTCCCATAGTAATGTGTGCTCCTGGGGACTCCTTGCCATTAATAACTACTTTTTGGATACGGTCGGATAGGTAAGATTTTATAAGGCCAACTGATTGTGTTGAGACACCATAATGCCTAAGTTTATTTATCAGTATATTGTGATCAACGCAATCGAACGCCTTCGAGAGATCACAAAAAATACCAATGGCATCCTGCTTACACTCCCACGCATCAAAAATTTGCTTAAGGAGTGCTATACCTGCATCAGTGGTATTTTTTCCTCTCGAAAAACCGAACTGATTAACATGAAACAACTTGTTTAAGTAGAAATGAGACAGCAGCTGGTTATAAATAACTTTTTCAAAGATTTTACTAAGGACTGGTAACATTGAGATGGGTCTGAAATTAGTGGGGTCGCTTTTATCTCCAGATTTAAATAGAGGGATTAATTTACCATGTTTCATTAGATTGGGGAAGCTACCTTCGTCAATACATTTATTGAAAATGTGACTTAGATGTGGCGCTATGGATTCAATTATTGGTTTTATTATCATAGTAGAGAGACCCCAGAGATCACCTGACTTCTTGATCTTTATAGACTTAAAAGTCTTTATAATTGTATTGGAATTAATGTATTTGAAGCTAAATGAAGTCAGGCATTTTTCAACACATGATTCCATTAAAGTCATAGCAAGCTGAGGGCTCGCATTTAAGTTTTTTGTTATTTCATGCGGTATTTTCGAGAAGAAATCCTCAAATGCGCAAGCAACTGCGCTATCGGTAGTAACATATTTATCATTGACCTTTAAAGTATACTCATGATTCTTAAATTTTTCTTTACCTGTTTCTTTATTAATAATGTTCCAGGTAGTTTTGATTTTGTTATCAGAATTTTTAATCTTATTAGCAATATAAATAGATTTAGCTTTCGCACAGACTTGTTTAAAAGTTTTGAATAAATTTTAACACGATTTAAAAATTCAGGGTCTGTGGAAGTCGACTTTTCTGCATAAAATTTAATGACGTGCATAAGTGTATCAATGATACCTATATGAATAAATGATTTTGAATTTGAATTTGAATTTAAAGTTCAAAAAGTTTAATTCTGCTTTTGTATATACCAGGAGTTGCCCAATCACTAAATTTAGTTTTGAGGTTCTCACATTTAATCTGTTTTTGCTTAAAAGTATTATTAAATTCACTATTAATTAATCCAGACACATTACTGTATGCTTGATCCGTTGTATCATCATCAGAAATTTGTAGGTAACTTCGTAGGTAATTCGTCTGTAACTTCGAGAGTAGCGCCGTTAACAACAATCGGTACGCATGTGACATGGATATTCGACATTATTTTCGTTTCGCCAGGATGACTACGTGATAAGCTTATCGCAGGTGTGTGATGTATTCGCCATTGATGTTAATTCCACGTTGTTTCCACTCCATCAGCTTGAACACGTCTTCCATCGCAGCGGTGAACAGTTTTAGGGATAAAACTGTCCCCTTGCCTGAAACCTCTCTGCAGCTGTAGTCTTCCAAGGTAGTTCCAGTTTGGATGACGGCTTAAGACAGTTTTTGGAGCGCCACTAGAAGGGGTTTCCCTCAGCTCTCAACAATTCGGTTGTGATACCTTCATCTCCCGATGCCTTGTTTTTTAAAGTTGTTTGAAAGCCTCTCTAATATCATACAGGCTGACGTCCGGGATATAGATTGTGTAGTCTCTATCAGGTCAGTTTAGCTCGTTCGACCATCCCGCGAGCTGGAGCTTGAGAGGAGGCATACTACCGTCCGTAGTATCTCTCAGTTTCTCTCAGACCTTCGGGTTTCAACGAAACCATGGTGCCGAACTCGGTCTTTTATAGTCGGTATTTTATTATATTTGTTGTTTATTATCATAATTATTATGTTTAATGTTATCCTGATTGATAGCGAGCTATTGTTGCAATATAGCTTTTTGTTTTATTGTATATGTTTTACTGTGATAAATGAAGACATTTACTTAAAGTAATTTTGATAAAAGTATAAGAAACTCTTTATAAACAAACCTAAATGAAAACTGAACACTGTATAAAAACTAAGATTTTACTTATTTTATCTTAATTTTTATGAAATAATTAAAAGTTCGTAAAACATACTTTCAAACCATTTATTTCATCCTCAACAATTTTTTTACCCGGCTGCCAAGGGGATATGTTTTTCGCGCGTATCTTGTATGTGTGTATGTTTGTATGTATGTATGTATGTAATATTCTTTATTACCTCATATTTTTCAAACCGCTTATATAATTAAGATATCGTTAGATTGGTCTTGATAACCCAAGTGTTCTGAGATAGGTGACGTTAAAAAAACAAATACGGTGGCTGTGAGATTCCATTGTTTGAATTAACAAAAAATAAAAATAAATAGAATAATGCAATATGGGTGTTAAATTAAAGAGCTCTTCATAAGGTTTTCAAAAAAGTATATCATCATAGCTTTTTTGGATGGCAGGCGTGTTTTTTTTTATTTTTAGTTTCAAAAACCAATATCGGAACTAATTCCGGAATCTGGGGTCAATATCGAAAAACAATTCTGGTATTGAGAATAGTTACGATATCACATGGCCTAATTGCAACTCTATTAGTGCGTCCTGTTTTCAAACTGAGTTGTCCTGGTTTCTCCAACTTCAAATCCTGTTTTTTTAAATTTAAGGTTGGCAACCCTACCTTAACTACTACGCACGACGCCACGACGGAACGAAATGAACAAAAGTAAACTTTGATTTGGTCGGTACTTCGGTAGTAGGTCAGTAGAATACGATAATAGAAGGGAATACCCACGTCTTCCGCTAACTATCGCTAGTTTTAAATCCATTCGGATAGATTTAATATCGATACCATTTATTTATTTATTATTTATGTTTGTGCACGAAGGAAATCTTACACAAAACAACAATGATAACACAATTTGCACAAAGGAACTTCTTATTTCTTTAAATCTCTTCCAGGAGGAGATAGTCATTGGATGGTAGACTGAACGTGTACAAATAATCACTAAAAACTAAATTAGAAATACATGTATTTATTACATTCACATTACATTACAACATAAATATTATATTTACAATCTTTGAGTCAACAGATTTTATTAATGAGCATAATATTAATGAGCATAATATATTAATTAAACAGCTAAGGACTAATAGTGTTCTTTGACTCGTTTCTTGAATATAGAGATACTTTGTGAATCACGTATCCGTGGCGGGAGCGAATTCCACAGCCGAACTGCCTGAACGGAAAAGGAACCTGAATACAAGGAAGTTTTGTGGGGTGGAAATTTCAGCAGTGTTTTAAGATGGGTTCTACAAGGTGCATAAGAGGGACGAGCATAGGAAAAACGTTCCCAGAGATCAATGATATTTAAGAAATATAGATACGTTATGCCCTTACAAATCAACCAAAAAATCTGTTCCAAAAAGAGCTACAACACACACACGTTTGTATATTTATTTATTTATTTAAACTCTTTATTGTCTGTACACACTAAAAAACATTTACAAAAGAGTACACTGTTAACAGGTAGGTAAGTACAATACAATGGGCGGCCTTATCGCTTACAAGCGATTTCTTCCAGACAACCCATAAAAACGAGAGGAGAATCGTGTCTGGGAGAAATAAGAGTAGGGTGTACGCATAAAAGACATTAAACAGAAAATATTTTACATACAATTCAATGAAAATATGATATTACATACAGATAAGATAAAACGGACTAAGAGTGTAACAGGGAACTATGAAAGAAAATTATTGATAGGGAAAGAAGAAAGTTATAGACAGAGGAAATGTTTTTTCAGTAACTTTTTAAAGGAGAATAAAATTTCAGCTTTGCGAATTTGAAGTGGTAGAGAGTTCCAAACACGCATAGCAGTCACAGTAAAGGAATTAAAGTAAAAGGAAATAAAATGTCGAGGGGTTTGAAGAAGTTTTTGGGAAGAGCGAAGGATATAAAGGTGCTTAAATTTACAACGAAGATAGCTGGGCTGGGAGGGGAAGGATTGAACAGCACATAGTACAGAGCAGAAAGAACGTGAGTATTCCGGCGAAGACGGATAGGGAGCCACTCGAGTTTAGCACGAAAATCGGAAACATGATCATATTTGCGAAGTCCAAATATGAATCTTATACACAAATTTTGGAGACGCTCGAGTTTATTATGTTGCTCCTCAGTGAGATCCAGGTAACAAATATCAGCATAGTCAAGAATCGGTAAAAGTAGAGAGGTAGCGAGAGTAATTTTAGTGGAAATAGGAGAGAAGTTCCGTACCCTGCGGAGACTTCCCACGGCAGCAAAAAGTTTACGACTGACCTCGTTGATTTGAGGAGTCCCAGAGAGAGAAGAGTCTAAAATAATTCCGAGATTTTTAACAGTTTTGGCATAAGGAATATGGACCCCATCAAAAACAATTGCAGGCAACTGTCACCAGTCTATTTTTCCACGCAATTTAGAGCTGCCTAATATAATTACTTGAGTTTTGTTAGGGATAACACGCATTCCGTAAGATTGAGTCCAGGATAGTATTTTACTAAAGTCATTATTTATTTCACATACCTACTGCTCTTGGTAGATCAGCTAGCGGTGATTGAGCATATATCTGTAGATCGTCGGCATATATGTAGGTGATAGGGAGAAGACAAGTGGAGGCAGATAGAATTAATGAAAATAGCAAAGAGAAGCGGAGACAGCACGCCACCTTGCGGTACGCTGACATTCACTACAGACCAAGTAGAAAAGTTACTGAACTTGAACACGCTGTCAGCGTCCATGCAAGTAACTTCGAAACCAAGCAATAACAGTCGGAGATAATATGTTAATCGTATGTAGGATACCAACAGAATATCGAAATCAACACAGTTGAACGCATTGCTAAAATCTAGCAAGGCTAAGACAGTGAGCTGTTGGTTATCCATTCGTGACGACCCGTGTGGTGCAATGGTTACCATGCCGGATCGCCGCACCAAGGGTCCTGGGTTCGATTCCCAGCGAGGCGGAAATTTGAATGATGAGTTTGAATTTCTGTTCTCGGTCTGGGTGTGAATGTCCTTGTCTGTGTGTGTTGTCCATGGCACCCACAACACAGGGAATCCTAGTGTGGGGCTATGAGTGTGTGTCGTTATTTATTTATTTATTTTTATTTTATTCCAAATCTAATGTCGTCGGTAATTTTCAGCAATGCCGTGGTCGTACTGTGGCCACGACGAAAACCGGATTGATAGGGACTTAGGATATTGTAGAGGTTCTTCTGTTGAAGGTCTACTAATGTTGTATCAGGAAGGTTGCTTCAAGTAATACTTCTGCTGGTTATCGGAGGAATATATTTTGGGTAAAAATGAACGGGTTTATATACAAAAATTGTAGAGAAGAATGACCAATAAAAATAGCTACATTAATTTACAGTAAAAAGAAAGACCAATAAGAAAAAGGATTATAAAACACGTGTAAAGGGTAATAAAATTAACAATGATTATTTGCATGCCGTCTCGTTCACTCCTGTAACAATAACGCTATATCTGTCGCTAAGTATTGCCATCTCGTTCTAACATCGCCGCTCTCCTTCGCAAGCGCGAGGCGATGTTATAAATATTGCGCGAGGCTCAAATGGGTGTACACTTCACGGCGAGCTGCGAGCGCGGACACACGACACGGGCGTGAAGATATATACCTACGAAGATAACTGCCGGGTGCCGGGTGCTTCGAAGATGAGATCTTGTGGCTTGAAGACTGATGAAGAGGAACGAGGAAGATGCTGACGGACTGCGCTTATCTTGTTTCTTAAACAGACGTCATTCGTTTCTTAACAGAACGTCAAAGCAAATAAATATATTTCCCTTGAGGTGTTTGTTTTACTTAGCTTGAAATATAAGTTAGGCTGTTGTATTATTCTTTCCTATTGGTATTTGGTATCCAGGTAACGTTTCGGTAAGGTAAATATGTAGGTATTGAGAAGGTATTGGTAACTGCGTAAGTATTCATAGGAGGTATAATGATAGCTGCGTCAGGCAGCTACATGACTCTCCCCCTAGCGAAAGCGTACCGGAAGCTTGCTAGTGCGTCCAACAAGTCTAGTGGTCTTCAGAATTGATGACTTATCTGGGCTTGACGATGTACTGAAGCTTGAGTAGGTACTTGTAGTTCCATCGTTGGTTTTCGCTGGTGACTGTGAGTATGTAGCTGAGGTATCCTGGGTGCTTGCTTCAGATGTTGAGTCCTCTTGAGTACTGACAGTGTAGGCAGGCTTGAGACGGTCGATCGAAATAACTGCAGATCGCCTCTCAGGTAACAAAAGTTTAAATGTTTTGTTATTACGCTCTAGTACTTTGTATGGACCTTCGTATGTAGGCATTAAAGGCGTTTTTACGGCGTCTATTCTGATAAAAACATACTCGCAGTTTTGTAAATCCTTGTGAATGAAAATAGGTTTCTTGTTACTATGTGCGATTGTAGGTAAGGATGGCTTCGTCGAGTTTATTGTATTACGTAGCTGTGTGACGTAATCATAGTCGAGATTTTGTTCCTTATCTGTAATAGTAGTGAAGAAATCGGATGGTAAACGTAAGTTGTAACCGTAGGTAAGTTCTGCGGCGCTAACACCTGAATCGGAACGAGGTATTGCGCGTAAACCCATAAGTACTGTAGGTAATTCGTCTATCCACTTAGTACGTTCTGATAGACGAGTTTTCAGTGCGGTTTTCAAACTTCGGTGCCATCTTTCAACCATACCGTTTGACTGAGGGTGATACGGACTTGTACGTATTCTCTGAGTTCCCATGATATTAAGTAATTTGTTGAAAAGGCGACTTTCAAAGTTTCTTCCTTGATTGGTTGTTATCAACTTCGGTGAACCAAAACGTATAATCCAGTGCTCATAAAATATTTTAGCGATTGAGTCGGCGGGCGTGTCATCAGCTGGTAAGGCTTCTGGCCATCTAGTTGCTCGGTCGATCATTGTAACCAGGTATCTGTAGCCTTCGGGTGATGGTGGAAGCGGTCCAACTACGTCGATGTGGACGTGTTGAAAACGATCAGCTGATGAAAACGATGTAATGTTGCTCGTTGTATGGCGCTGTACTTTACATTGTTGACATGGAATACACTGTTTTGCCCACGTTGCGACATCAGTGTTCATTGACGGCCAAAAAAATTTTTGAGTTATCAGTTTTCGAGTTGTTCGTATACCAGGATGGCTGACATTATGTAGCGCGTTGAAAACGAGTTGTCGATATTTCTCTGGTACGTATGGTCGAATGAACGATGTTAATGTCTCGCAATAAATAGATTTTTGTGAATGTGGTAGAGTAACTAGTTTAAGTGATAGATTACTCTGTTTTGAAAGTTGATCTATGATACTTTTCTCTTCCTGTTGAGCTTCTGCGATCTTCTCAAAATCAATAGCGGTAGGGCATGTGATACTCTCGATAGGTATTCGGCTCAATGCGTCGGCAACTACGTTATCTTTTCCGCTAACGTGTCGAATATCCGTTGTGAATTCGGTAATGAAGATTAGTTTCTCGCTCGGCGCGGTGTCTCTGAAGTTGAAGGAGGTTTTTGAAGTACGTAAGTTAACGGTTTATGATCAGTGAAGATGATGAGGCTTCGTCCTTCAAAAGTTTTTCGAAAATGCTTTATAGACATGTAGATGGCGAGTAGTTCTCGATCGAATGTACTATAGTTTCGCTGTGTACTTGAAAACTTTTTCGAAAAATATCCCAGTGGTTGCCATTTGTTATCTATGTATTGTTGTAAAACGGCTCCAGCGGATAGATCAGATGCGTCGGTGAAAATAGCGAGCTTTGCGTGATGAGATGGATGTGCGAGTAAAGTAGCGTTTGAAATAGCAGTTTTACACGCTTCAAATGACTTAGTTGAGTCTTCGGTCCATTGTATGATAGTTTTATCACGCTTCTTTGAATTATGGAGGTAGGCATGGAGTGGAGCTTGAAGTTCAGCGGCTTTCGGAATGTGGTCACGGTAGAAATTGATAATTCCGAGAAAGCGCCTAAGCTCTTCTATAGAGCACGGTTTCGGAAACTGTGATATTGCCTTTACTTTTTCGACAGGCGGTTTGATTCCTTGGCTGTTGACTGAGTAACCCAAAAACTTGACTTCAGGTTGTCCAAATACGCATTTTGATGGATTAATGGTGATTCCATTATCTTCCAATCGACGTAACACGGTACGTAAGTGTTGTTCGTGCGTTTTTTCGTTGGAACTTGCGATTAAAAGATCGTCAATAAATGCATAAACGAAATCCAGTCCTTGTAAAACTTCGTGAATAAAACGTTGAAAAGTTTGAGCTGCATTCCGTAGTCCAGGTGGCATCTTGGGAAATTCGAATAGTCCCATCGGAGTGATGATAGCGGTCTTCTGTATATCTTCTTCGCGAACATTGATTTGTTGATACGCTCGGTTGAGATCAATAGTTGAAAAGATATTTTTCTATGACAATTGATACGTAAAATCTTTGATACGTGGTATTGGGTATCTGTCAGGCGTTGTGATTGCGTTTAACCTTCTATAATCACCGCAAACTCTGATGTCTCCGTTCTTTTTGGGTACGATATGAAGTGGTGATGACCAAGGGCTCTTGCTTGGACGGCAAATACCTTGTTCAATCATATTCTCGAATTCTTTTCGCACTATTTCATAACGATGTGGGGCGATTGGGCGCGCACGACAATGTAACGGGGCTCCCGTAGTTTCAATATAGTGTTCGACGTTATGAATGGATGTAAGTTTCATTGATGAAATTCTTGTAGTACCGGGGAATTCCGCTAAAATGTTGTGGTATTTATCTTGAATATCGACGCTTCGGATAGTAGGTATGTTTGATGCTTCTACGTATGACTGCGTTGATAGGTTGGTAATACCATCTATTAATTTTTGATTTTTCAAGTCGACGATGAGTTGGTGATGTCGTAGGAAATCGGCTCCAATGATAGGCTTGCTCACTTTCGCGACGATGAATTTCCATTTAAATAATCGACGTAGGTTAAAATCGAGTTCCAATGTTTTCTCTCCGTAGGTAGGTATAACAGTGTTGTTCGCCGCGTAAAGTTGAAAATTCAAAGGGCTTTGTTGTTGACCTTTGTACGGAGGTATTACGGATATGTTGGCTCCTGTGTCGATTAAAAACGTCATATTGTTTTTCTTGTCGGTAATAAATAGGCGGTAATTAATATCTGATACGCTAGGTTCCGCCGTGGCTAACGTATGATTCAGTTTTCCGACTTGGTACTTTCTTGCTTATAAGTACATGGCTTCGTACATTTTCGGGCTTCTGAATCAAAACGTCGATGATAATAACAGTAGGTCGATCTTGACTCGCTTCGCTGGCATGTAGGTATTGATCTGTCGCGACTCGTAGATCGATGTCGATTTTGGCGGGCGAATGGTCTTCGAATATTATTATTGTAGGTGTGCGGCGTAGTACTATTTTGTGACGAGTTGTAATTTTTGAATGAATGGAAATTATTCTGTGAATTCTTGATAGCGGCAACTTCAATTGATAATTTTCGAATTTCTTCAATTAAAAATTGCGTTTCAGGATTTTTTGATGAATCGACGGCTGAGATGTTATATATCGTGTTCTCCATCATTTTGTCGGCGAGAAGTGCTTGTTCGTCGAGCGATGTTTTCGTGGAGAATGATTCGCTGACGGTAAGGACTGAACGGACGTGTGGTGGTAAATGGTTTGACCACATGAGTCGGAGAGTTGAATCTGGGACTTTGTCTCGAGCCAGGCTTCGCATTCGTCGTAGTAGTTGAGTAGGCTTTTGATCACCTAACTCGACTTCTGATAATAATTTTTGAAGTTGGCGGTTGTCCGATTCTTCGTAAGCCGATATAAGTCGATTCTTCAACATAGTGTATTGCTCTGTAGCTGGCGGGTCGTATAGCAGGTCTGATATCTGCTCAATATCCTGTTTCTCCAGCTGTGCAATTACCATCTGGGCGAGTTGGTTTTGTCCTCTTTTGAGTTCGCTGGTCGCTGCCTCAAAAGTAATAAACCATAGTCGTGGCTTGTCTCTCCAGAATGGCGGAATACGCATGGAAAGAGCTATTCCAGCGATTTCGGGTTGCTGCGGCTGTGGACATGCTGTTTGGGTCTGTGGCTGGGAAGTGGCTTCGGCATGCTGTGCGTGCTTCTCCATGACGATGGGTTGACGACAGGTTACTGTAGGTAGGTAGGCCTAGTGTGAAGCGTGACTTCAGCAGGGACGGATCAGCAGGGTGTCGTTCGCAGTGCTTCGACGAGTGACGAGGGATTCGTCGAGCAATGATTCCTCTACATTGGTGACCTCCGAAGAACATCTGCACTCTGGAAGAAGACCTCCTTCTCAGAAGAATCCCTGCTGGACCAACCTACGCCGGTGACTGAGTTCGTAGAAAGGAATTTAGTTGTTGTTGGACAAGACGCTCAAGGACTTTGGATAGGAAAGGCAAAATAGCAATGGGACGATCGTCACTCAAGGCTGAAGGATTGGCTTTTTTAGGGAGTGGGATGATTCATGATCTGAGCGTCTTTCCAACTTGAGGGAAAGGAGCAGGTTGCGACGGAGAAATTAAAAATTGATGTAATTGTGGGTAGGATAATGTCTAGTATTGGGAGGATCATGTTGCATGCAACTAACGCAATCTATTCCGACGGCATTGGATTGAATCGACATTATGCTACTCTGAACATCACGAACCGTAAATTGATTTAAAATAAAATTAGGATGATTTGGAGTAGGTACCAATGAAAGATTGTTTAAAGTAGCAGATTTTGTGCATGTTGTGTTTATCTATTGTTTCACTACACCAATCACATTGGTATAATCACAATATAGGGAATAAACAGTAATCGCTCTTCATACAAACGGTCGAAACGCGCGTCATACCTACCCACATCGGAATAAGGTTAGTACAAGGGTAGAAACTGCGGCGAACGAGCGCGGGTTGAGCCACGGCCCACGGTACAAATAACAAATTCTTTTAGTTTAGTTCCAATTATTTAATATGGAAAACAGGAATACAAAATATTGTGCTGTTTTTGGATGTTATAATACGACATTAGGTCACCCAGGGATATCATTGTTTAAATTACCTGGAGACTCCCAAAGGTAAGACTGTTTTTATATACGTACTTACAAGTACGTATTATATAGTATATATAATACTATACAATATAATATAATATATAATACGTACTTGTAGGTAGGTAGGTATTGTATAATTATTAAGTCAATGATTAATATTAACTTTATTATTGTATTGTAATTATTATTAAGAAATTATTGTATTCAAGGTCTTCGATCCTGCCGAAGGAGATCAGTGAATGTAGGATAAATAAATAAAAACAAGTACGTATTGCAATAAGTAGGTACCTAAATTGTTTATTTTTCATAAGTCCACCGAGTAAAATGCCTAGATTTATAAATAAGGGGCTAAAAAAATCAAATGGTTGATTATTACTTTTGCCGTATTGGGGCGGCTTAAAATACTAACCCCAATCTCACGCCGGATGGGTGTCGTCGGCAGCTATCTTTTATGGGGTTCGCTATAGTATAGACGAATATAATATGAATGACGTGATAAAGAATATAATGATATATGAATCTCGTCTGGAAATAATTGTACCTAATATTGTAATTTGTAATAATTGTAATTTGAATATTTGCGTCTAATTTGTCATTAAAACGTTATTGCTACTGAAACTTTGATTTCAATGTTATAAATTAATTTAGCAATAGGTATAAAGTTTATAGAATCGGACAGTTGTACCTTTTTTATTTACCTTAATCTACAAGAAGAACTTACCCTCCCCTAAGAGTCTCTGTCTCTAATACAATACTGAAGGCTTACGAACCTTCACAGTACTAATAAAAAACAACATAGATTTTTATGGAACAATTCCATTTTATTCACAATGAATTGCATTTATTAAAATAGAAAATATAACATTTATAAATACAAAACTACAAAGAAACTCAAGTCGTTTGATTAAAATTAAAATACTGTCGGCCGACAGCCCTAGCGCGCGGCTACAAGTAGGTTTTTCGAGAATCGGGCCGAGTTACGTTACTGGATGTAATATTTATACTGTGGTATAATACACGAAGGCATTTTAACGCTGTATGTCAAATGTCAAGCACTTCTGACAACAACAAAAGCGTGCGTATCGTCTTGTATTGACAGCGACTACGAGCAGAACGCTCAATTGCCTGTTCTAACGCTCTTCATCGTTGGCGCGTTAGTGACATATCTACCTCTTTTTTACATTATACTTTTATACATACACTAGCTGACCGGGCAAACGTTGTTCTGCCAAAAAATTTGTAGGGGTAGGGGGATGAAAAATAGATGTTGTCCGATTTTTAACCCTAGCCGATATGCACGCAAAGATTCACGAAAATCGGTCGAGCCGTTTCGGAGGAGTTCAACTTCTAACACCATGACACGAGAATTTTATATATTAGATACATATCAATGTCGGAGATAGGACGGATAGGTAGGATTATGAAGGATATTACCTATATAGCAAGCACAATATCCTAGTATCTCAGCGAAAACAAATTGGAAGCCACTAGAGATCCTTGCGAAGGTGAGAAACATGATCAACCCATTTATTTTAATTTGCAATTTTTGAACCGCCCTACCCTCATGTAAGGACACGTAAGATTTCTCGAACTCCCCCTCCCGCTAATTAAGATTTTTTCTGGTTTTAGAAAAGGATCACTAGAACTCATTTTTTCCAAATATTTTTAACTTTATTGTTAGTATTTTAGCTTATAAACTATTACGTAAGGCTTTACCCCCTCCTCCCTCCAAAATAAGGCCATGTAGACATTTTGAGGACCCTCCTCCCCCTCGGGACCCTTACGTAATTAATAAATGGCCCCTAATAATTAACTTTGATTTGTTCGAAAATTTAAAAAAATAGAAATATAATAAAAATAGAAATTTAAAAAAAAAGAATCATTGCGTGAACTGAGCCCATACCTCGAGACGAGTTAAAAGATAACACAGTTAGTAAAGGTGCCGGCAAATAGAGAAGAGTGGAAGAAAATAACTTTGATGCGAATAATAAGTGGAAAAACAAGCTTACTTGTGTGACTTTGTGTACTTGTGTGAATTGGATCAAGACGTGTTTAAGAAATCATTACTAATGACGAAATATAGATCTATGGATATGATCCAAAAAATTTAATCAACAGTTTTATTCTTCTCAGGACATTAAAGACCTCGCAACGTTTGCAAAAAAATGGTAGCAATTTTTTGGCGGCGCAGATATATCTCGATATCAATTTTGGAAAATTGTAAGTCAATACCTAGGAATAGTACACTCCTGTAGCATTGACAAAGCTTTTCAATCTATATGGGAGAGAAAACCACAGGATGGACACAGATAAAGAGGATAATTATGTAATTATAAAAGTTAGATTGTGTACGCTTCAATAACTCGAACAGTTCTTAACCGATTGAGCTCAAATTTTGACACAATGAATGGTTCAGTAACTTTTAACTTATCAACGACCAAAAACAGTTATTTTTACAGTCAGCTGTGTACCAGCAGCGCCATCTACCGGAAGCGATGGGACACACGCGGTACCTAAATATAAAAAAATGTTGCAGAACAACGTCCGCTGGGTCAGCTAGTGGTATCTAAAATCACCCATTTTCAAAGCTCCCAGAATACTAATACCAATATCGTAAAACTACCAAATGACTAGAATATGTAAGGAACAACTTGTAATCGCAGAAGAAGGAAGTATACTTGTAATATTCATTGTAAATCTTAATATACATACAGTCTAATACAGTACCCACCCACCCATATAAACTTGCAACCAGTGGCGTAGCGTGGGCTTTTGCCGCCCAGGGCCGCCCAAAAATTTGCCGCCCCCTTTATTTAATTTTTTTTATTACCCAACTGTCAGGAACGCTGTTTTCCGCGCGTATCTTATATGTATGTATGTAATATTCTTTATTACCTGATATCGATATCGTTAGATTAAATTTCTCTTGATAACCCATGTGTTCTTAGATAGGATAATATGGTGGCTGTGAGATGCCATTGTTTGCAGTATCAAAAAACAAATATAAATCGAATAATGCAACATGGGTATCAAATTAAAGAGCTCACCATAAGGGTTTCAAAAAAAAGGACGGATTACATTGGTTGTATTGATTTTAATTAATTCATACCATTATTACTATTATTATTTCTCCATGGTGTTCACCTGGATAGCTACCACCCTTGAGCATAAGTCGGCCTCCAAACGATTGTTGTTCCGGTTGAGGGCTTGAGAGCCAGGTCTGTCTTTCTTTTTCTTCTCTCTTTCTTGGCCGGCAATGCATCAGTGATGCCTTCGATGTTGCTGATGTTCATGGGCGACGATAGCCACTTACCATCAAGTAGATCATCAGCTCGTTTGCCAGCTATTTCTATAAAAAGAGGATTTTTTTCCACTAAATAGGGGTTAAAATTTTCCTTGAAAAACCGTGAATTTTGGAGTTAACGCAGTGAAAACTGCGATTTAGCTTTTTGATCGAAAATAATAATAATAATAATTGAGAAAAATGGTCTTCAGGTACGGAACCCGAAAAAATACAATATTGCATCCAAAAATATATAAAATATTTCTCTAGTATCAGTAGAGAAATCCAAATAAGAATCAAATAAAATAAAAAATAAAAACAGACCAAAAGTTTGCACTGAGATAAAAGTCAATTCTTTGAACAAAAATTTAAACTTATAATCATCCACTGACTAAAAAACTAAAGGTACTGTACTTATCATTTCTTTTTTATTACTTTAGATATTTTTTTGATTTTAGAAATCTTAAAACTCACGCTTTTTTTTTCTTAGTGCTCGAATAAAATTTATTAATCAATGATATCAACGAATCGGTAAACAGATATATATAAGAAGACAAAGTGCCGGGTGCTGTTTGTGAAGTTGGGACTCGCGCAACGCAGTAAATTTTAACTCGTTTGTTGTGCGTGTTCCGACCGAGTTCCTGTCGCATTTCCTGAAGGAAGAGCTGTGGCCAAAGGGGGTCATTTTCCGAAATTTCCGTGGACGTGGACAACCACCGGGAGTCACCGGAAGCGCGTCTCACTTCGCGAAGTGAATTAATTTTAAGTCTACATATATTTTTGTATGTGTTTAGTCTATAAGGTATTTGTTATGGGCCTCGTTGCCTCGTTGAATTAAAGATTTATTATTATTGTAATTAAATTGTAATTTGTACTTTTTGATAAAGTAGAGCAAGTAGAAACGTACTACCATTGAAGTATTATTACTAGCGTACGTACTACGTCCTTTTTTCTTTATTCATTGAATACAATATTTAAAACGAAAGTATTTTTCATTTTTGACATTGACAGTTGACAAATTCACAAAGGTTGTGACATAAATGTAGGGCTAGCAACCTTACAACCTTCCTTGATGCGTTCAAAGATTTAGGAAAACAATAGATGAAAAGTGAAAAATTATTTTCCGACCTGTGTGAAACGCACTGTAGCCTGGGTTCCTACAAATGACATCCATATAATCTATCATGATTTGAAGTATTGAGAATAAACAATATTTTTATTGTGCGTATTTAAAACCTATGCCTATTGTATAGTGTGTTCCATGGATATATTAGCCTAAGAACTCACGGAGCGATTTTCTCGCGGATGACGTCATAACGGAATGACCATTTTTCTATTGAGTCCATGTTATCTATAGTCCAAGATTATATCATTCAATTTCGTTAAAATATTTTTATAAGTGCACTGCACGTCTTAAAAGAGATGTACCGTAACAAATAATATTTTTTTTTACCACCATTATCACCTTTTAAACAAAATTATTAATAATATTTAATTAAATTATTATCACCATAAACAAAAAAATCATAATAAAACATCAGTTTTAACATAAGAATAATTTTGAAGAAATTATTATAAAATGTTTTAATTCATTTTTATAATTTTTTACCACTAAAATAAGACATTAATATTAAGACAAAATAGGACATCTTTTTTCCAAGTAAGTGTGGACATCCTACAATTTATTATGAAGGACAACCTCAATCCGGCCTGTGATTGGTCGAATAGTCATTTCGTTGTGACGTCATCCGTCTTCAAGTACCTCTACGAAGTTATGTATCCAGTTAAAGTACGAGGCCGCCCAAGGAAAGTGCGCCGACGCCGCGACGGTCCGTGCGTCGCAGCCGCCCAGGCCATATATCCATGGTGCGTTCCAAGCATCCAAGCATTTATTACCTTTGATAAACGTGACAACAACACTATATTTTGTCTTCGCATATTGGTAATTATGGTTTTTGAGGCTATAAAAACACTCATTTCAATGCAATCAATCAAATTTTAAAAATCTTCTTCAGTCCTCTATAAAAAGGGTCCTCTAGAAATAGCTACCATGACAACTCTAGTCTATTCTTTGGTGGGAAATACCTTACTTGTCTTAATTACATTTAAGTTTTTACTATTGTTAGAGCGGCCTCACTTATTGTGATAAAATTTCAAGTGTCTATCCCACACAAAATTAATTTACTCATTAAATATTGGTTTTACTGGTTGTAGTTTTTCGATTCATGTGACGTCACTCAGCTGCTATTGAGACAAGGCTTCTCTGCATTACCAAAATGCGCAGGTATTACCGCTCATTTACATGCGCGTCTCGCGGATCGTCTCGTGGCGCGTCCGTAAGCCACGCCCCCTACGCGCGTGTGAACACCGCGCGAGCGCTCGCGCGAACCCCTTTAGCGCGCGCCTAGAAAACCGCTCCCGACGCGAGCCCTGCGAGCCACAAGACACGCCGCGGTGGGTCCGCGAGCTCCCTGTTAACACGCGCGCGCACGCGCGCGTCTCGCGGATCGTCTCGTGGCTCGCGCGCGCATGTAAATGGGGCATTAGGGTTTTTGAAAAAAAAACACTAATTTCAATGCTACCAACATTATAGCGAAGTGCAGGCTTACTTGAAACGCAATGAAGTAAATACATTTAAGTACTATTAATTAAAGTCCTAAGTGATATTACTCAAGTGCTATGAGTAGATACTAGGCGCCATTTTATTTCTTTTATCCATTTCTCTTACTTTGCATCTATAATACTTGGTACAATTTTAAAAACTACTACTAGGCGGGGTAAAAATGTAGATCTCAGAAGAAAATATTTTTATTAGGTAGAGATGGAGATTTAAGCTTGCTAACATAACAAATCCCTAGGACTCCTAGGAGCTAGATTAAAAGAGATTGAAAATCAACACTGAAATATTTAAATAACAATAAACCTTAAGTATATACCTACTAGGTACCCTCTTGCCCGCTAACTGATCAATATCGGCCCTACCGTGTTAGAAAATGCACCATTTTCAAAATAGCCGAGGAAATAAATAGCAATTCCAAAGAAGAATATGATTGCCGGTGACTTTTACATTGCGTCATAAATGGTGTTACCTAGGGGAGAGGGGGGCACATTCGAACACTTTTTAAATAAATTATTATATTTCTCGTATAGTATTACCAATCAAGATTTATTTTATATTAGTATTACATATGGGGTTTATACTACATACTAAAGATGATATTAATTTATTTTGACTCGCTAAAGTAACACAATTTCGTTTTTCTTTTTAGCTCTATTTTGTTCAAATTTGCCCCATCCGCGGGGCAAATTTGAAACCCCTAGGGGCAGTTTTGAAAAACCAGGATTAAATGGAAACCATGTAACTTAGAATATAATCAACAGTAGATTTATGTTATTTGTATCTGATATTATCATAGTACACTGTCATTTATTTCTTACAATAACTATTAATTGAATAAACTTTATAAAATTCTGTACGACCTGGGGCAGTCTTGAACAAAGGTAACAAACTTATTTCTATAACCGAGATCAAATTAGATATTCTGAAACAATATTAAAAAGTAATAACATTCATAAGTATCTTAAAAAATATGAAATTTTAAAGAGCCTTATGAAGATACCTAATTTAAAAGTATTGAATATAAAATAAACAATCTCAAAAAGCAGTCCTCAATGACTGTAAAGACAATAAAAAATGAAATCGCTTCCTTATATTTTCATAAAATAAATACCCATATGTTATTTATATGTATGGGGCACTTTGAACATTTTATTCAAAAGTGCCCCAGTGATTTTGTTCAAATTTGCCCCAATACCAACCTTCAGAATTAAAAATTTCTAGACGAAAAACTAACTTGTGTTTAATGATCTTATATTTGTAAATACTGAGTCTATAATATATGAAACACTATGAAATAATCACAACTTGATAATAATACTTAAGTTTTCAGTAATTTGCTTACAAGCAAAAAAATATTTGTTTATTTTGGTCTCCGTAAAGTAACCGGCATTTTTTTTGTAAAATTACCCTGACGTTGACGGTAGTTGGGATCTGACAGATGTGTAGTTCGGATTTACCAGTATTAAAAAGGTTATGGAGGTTAGGAAAGATAAAGAATGCGTTCATAAATCGAATAATTCAAAACTGCCCCTGTACTAAACTGCCCCCCTCTCCCCTACACTTTTTTCCCTAAGAATTTTTAATCATTTTAGTACCTACATTTTGAGTGGCTCAAATATAGAACAAAAGGTGTTTTTACCTTTCATTTATTCCCAACATTCGTAAAAATTTTCAGCTAGTTATATGGGAATTATTGTACACAAACTTTTTTTAATCTTTCTCTGTCTATTTTTCTGTTTGTCCGGGCTAATCTCTGGAACGGCTGAACCGATTTTAATGGGACTTTATTTGAACATAGAGGAGATTATATTGTAACATAATAATATAGTTTTTATCCCGGGAAAAAACTCCCACACGAAGTCGCGGGCACAACTAGATCAGGATGACAATATAATATGTCACAGGGAATTAAAGGAATTCGTGATTTGATCAAATCCCTCATGATGATAGAATGACAATTCCTTATGCTGTGTTAGGGAAATGATGAAATGAAATATAAACTAGTAACGACTAACGACGCTCGGAGCAGTCGGAGCGGTATGTTTCGCCTGTTACTGCATTGTTTAGATATCAATAATTATGTTGGTATGTAACCATTTGTTCTTTAACACTTTAGGTGGATCGAATTTAGGCTTAATAAGACTCGTCTTGATTAGCTGTATTAATTTCACATGGTGTTCAGGATATGATGGTAGAAGTGGAACGTGGGAGAGATAACCCTGAAAGATATGCCTTGACTAGCCCTGTTCACGCTACATACTTGATGATAACTTGATGATGGATCATGGAACTGGAAGATGGGAGAAGAAACTCTTGAATTCTTACACATACCTAACAGTGTTGCCAATGCTACGGCAATTACCGTGTTCTACGGCTTTCAGGCCAAAAAATCACAAAATCTACGGTCTACGGCCCGAACCCTAGAGCCGTAGCAAAATCTACGGCTTTTCGCAAATTCTACGATCTTTTTGTTATTTAATATTTTTGCAGACATTTAACAAATGTTAAAACCCTTAAAACAGCGCCAATAGGCTAATATGAAGAGTGTTCCTTGTTTTGTGGACATCAAATTCACTGCCAACGACCTTTTTTTTTTTTTAGTCCGAGCGTGGTATGTATTGGCATAATTGGATAGCATAATATATTGGCAGCTGTGGACACGGCCCACATTTCATCTTTTTCCATAGAAACACGGCTTTTTTATGTAATGTACACGGCCTTCCAAAAATTTTCATTGGCAACACTGATACCTAAATAAACTTACCTAACTATCGAATTTGGGCTCACTACGTTTGTCTTGACTAGGCCTGTTCATATTATTTGATGATGAGGACCCGTTGATGAAACTTTTTTGTTTATCTGAGGGCCGACAAAGCATCGGTGATGCCTTTGGTATTACTGATAAGTATATTTACATGGTTGACGGTGGATACTACCTACATGCCATCAGAAGTCAGGACTCAGGACACAGGGGGCCGGCATATGGGTGTGCGCCGTGTGCGGACGCGACTTCATGGAAATAATCGCTCGGTCATCGGCTATACTATACCTATTTACCATCTATTTACCTACATAAAAAACTAGTTTATATTATAAAGTAAACGTACCTAACCATAAAACGTTATTAAAATAATCGATCATATTGGCCACTAATACTTTCACTGTGGTCTGGTAAACTCGACAGTATTGATAGTTTAAATTAAACCTCAGATTCATTATGAATCAACTCGTGATAGCGACAGTGAAAGCTATACACTTAATGTTCGCTAATTAATCTCATTTACCCTTGTAATCCTCACAGACATGTATCAAGAATATACATGTCTGTGGTAATCCTCTCTACATACTTTACCTAATAATGTAGGTAGGTACTGTACGTAAATCTTAGTCACACAAGTAAATTCTGTGCAAATTGCAATCTACAATTGGAATAGAATGTGTGCGCGTCACCGTAACGTGACGTTTCTCATATAACAGCACAGCACAATTGTTTCCAACTCACAATATGTCTGTTGAGAGCATGGCGTCTCCCATCCCAAACAATAATGTTTCCTGTTCCACCCAGTTTTCAATAAAACGGAATGCTGACTTGGCTTACACCAAAATAGGCATACCATACCTAGTAGTAGATACCAAAATATAATTAGACTGCGGTGTTACGCAAATCCTTTAGCGTAATATAACAGTATGTTTATACCCACTCTTTATTATTGTCTTGCAATAGATGAGTCACTTGCCTTGCCTACTCGAATACATTACACAGACATAAACACCTGCACTGAACTGAATATCTAATATATAAAATTCTCGTGTCACGGTGTTAGAAGTTGAACTGCTCCGAAACGGCTCGACCGATTTTCGTGAATCTTAGCGTGCATATCGGCTAGGGTGGAGAATCGGAGATCTATTTTTCATCCCCCTACACCTAAAATTTTATGGCAGAACAACGTTTGCCCGGTCAGTTAGTACACATATAATCTGAATTATCTATGATATTGCTTTGTTTGCAAAAATCAGGCACCAATAAAAACCTGTATAACATGATATAATGTAGATAGGTCTCCTGCATGCACAACCTAGTTCATCTATACAAATAAATAAAATTGGAGTGTCTGTTTGTAATATTAAAATAACCGCTTTTTACTAAGTGCATTTGGATGTATACACGGCACATATACCAAAACATTTTTTACAATTTTTGTCTCTCTGTCTGTTTGTTCCGGCTAATCTCTGAAATGGCTGGACCGATTTTGACGAGACTTTCACTTGCAGATAACTGATGTAACAAGGAGTAACTAAGGCTACTTTTATTTAAAAAAAATAGTTAGGCGATACGAAGTTCGCCGGGTCAGCTAGTACATAATATTTATTACAAAAATATTGCAAATAAATAAGTCAAGATGTGATTATGTTATTCATCTAAAACCTACTACCAACACAACATAACACAGTCTACATTACTTAAAAATATTTAATGTAGTAATTAAAGGGACAACAGTATCAGTAAAAAATCCATTGTAACAAGCTCATTTTGAAATTTTATTTATGTAAATTTGCAGATATAATTAATACAAATCAGGTTCATGTAAATTGGGCTCTATGGTAAATAATATTCTATAACTGGTTTCGAGGTCACCATCTCAAACTGCCTCCCAAACATCAGTAGACTCCAACATGTATTGTAATTTATGTGACTCACAGCAATATAAAAAGGCAGTCTCGGAAATGTGGCATTACAAATACTGTCTTACTTCTAAAGTTTACATAATGAGATTTTTGTGATAGTGATAAAAGACAAACTTAATCTATGTGAACATACTACTACCTGATTGGCTACAGTATGCATGCATGACTCATCAGGTTACTCACATTCTAGGTGATTTTAAGTGCATTACTATGTTAACTAATAAGTCCTAAACAAGTAATGTGACAAACCCTATATTGTCTATATGTCATCATACATCACAATTTTCACTAAAGCTATCTGTACAGTTGGGTAATTTAAGATGATTGTAAACAACGCCAATCACAATGCACATCTATGCCGATGCTACCTATGAGCAGCAGGTGTATTATATACATTGCCACTAATAAACAGGGACATCTATCTATCAATCAGTGTAATCAAATAGTTGCATACAATTTTTATCCTGGAATTAAGGATTGCTAACTAAACAATCTAGATACAAATTAGACTATTCACAAACAAATCCATAAATAAACTTTGTAACTTAAACACTGAAATACTTAGTATGTTGACACTAATGATTTCATGAGTGCATCCACATTCACACAGACAGAGAGCTATTAAAGTTACTCATCAGACTCTTCTTCTTCCCTCGGCAGTGTTATCAACCAGGGGTGCTGAAGGCACTCGTATGCAGTGGCCCGCCTATTAGGATCAAAATCTAACATAGGTTTTAAAAAGTCAGCAAATTCCTCTGCATCGACTTGACTCCACTCATATTTTTCAGTGAGTACAGAAACTAAGCCCCACGGTTTCAAACCTGTTATATTTCTTAACTCACCCTTTTTGTTAAAGAACATCTTGGAATATTTTCCTGAAGCCGCAATCCTTTTAGGAATGTCTCCAAGGAGCTCTATGATGTGAGCGAGGTGATCTTCATCACGAGTATAACCATCTCCAGAATGTGGTTCAAACAAATAATCTCCTGTGGCTAACTCAAAGGCCATGCACGCGGTACTCCAGATGTCAGCAGATGTGCCGTAACCTGCACTCAATAATACCTCCAACGACCTGTACTGCCTAGTCTGAATGTCCTCGGTGAAATGCCGATGCACCCAGCAAGCGTTGCCCAGATCAGCAATTTTAACTTCTATGTCACATACTTCAAATGCAGGATCTGGCTTCTTGTCCATGGATTTACTTTTAGTTTCAGAAATAAAAGAAGGTGGAGTATCTATCATCTCTCCTTCAGACATGGGAGTGCTCACGTCATCCCCACACCCATACTGCTTGCTCCTTACCTGAACAGCATCTGCATCAGTGTCAAATGCTTCTTCATCAGCCGGCTGTCCTTCAACGCAGCCATTAACCCCACCGTCATTCTCGGAGCGTGTTGTCTCTATAACACTCCCATCTTCGGGTGTCTGAGGAGAGTCGTCATTGTCCTGAGACATTGGAGCTGATTCACTATTATTATCTACTTTTTTTTGTTCCTCCATTTCCTCAATTTGTTCCATTTGCTTCTTAAGTAACATTGATTGCCGTTTAGCTTTTTTCTTTAACTTTTTCTTCTTGTTCCTACTCATTTTACCAGTGACAACCTGTTCCTGAAATTTCTTAGGTGCTGTGCTAATCAAGGAATGGGGTAACCTAAGGCCCAAGGAATGTAGCTCGGTTGCTTCAGCTGCTAGCTTGCGTATATAGGCTTCATCTACACACACCAACACATTCTCTGGTTTTATGTCAGTATGTATTATCTTACACTTGGTATGAAGGTAATCTAAGCCCTCCAGTACCTGTCGAATGATTGTTTTTACGTTTTCTCGAGGGATGCCTCTGTAATTGGACTTCAGAATCAGCTTCAAAAGATGATGACCAAGGACTTCAAATACCATGCACACATGGGTCCCATTCACACCAGTTATTTTAAAATCATTTAGCAATTGAACAGTTTTATTCCTCTTTGGATCTGTAGGGTCGCTGTCGCGGACTGCTTTCAGTATTTTTATTTCATCGAGGGCAGTTTCCGTGAAGTGCGTCGCCGACTTGACAACTTTGAGTGCAACAAATCTTTTATCGACCAGATCCCAACACAGCCACACTGTCGAAAAGTGGCCCCAACCCAACTTCCTAGTGACGTGGTAGCGATTTAGGAATAAGTCCCCGATTTTGACAGGATGGTATCCACCCTTGCAGTAGTCGGCGCTGTCTTCCTGTTCCTCGTCGTCACTGGTGTACTGCTCGTCCTCATCCTCCTCGATTGTCTCATTGGAAGAACTATGTGTCGGCTCGAGGCGATTTTGATTCTGATTGCGCAGCCCATTTCCTTGTCCAGCAGCGCCGTGGTCATCCTCACGATTTTTCTTCTTTCCGAGTTTATGTCGCTTTTTTTTCGCCTGAATGGCGAGGACTCTTCTATTTACATCTGATTTAGAACTCATTTAGTAAATTAAAACACTCTCAACAACTGGGGATATATAAAAATTTTATCTTTTCATCTCAATCTTTTTGTTTGAGTATGGCGGCCGGTTGCAGACAGAACAAAATGCGCTCGAACACGGGTCATCACAAAATTGCCACTTCAAAATATTAATTTAGGAAATAATTCTATATTACTTAAAAATACGTATTCGATTAAATATTATTTATAATTGATCACAAAGACCTATAATAAATACAATCAAGTAATAATTCTAAATATCGTTAATGTTATATTTCTGATATCACACAGAGTAATTAATACAATTTATTTATTCATTAATAAATACAAGGATATTATAGTCAAACTGGATTCCAAACTTCGTAGTCTCAACAGTTTGTTGCCCGTGTTACTTACTACCAGTAGTAACATCGGTAATTTATCGTTACAAAGAAAGAACTCAGAACTCAGAACGACTGAACTCAATGTCTGCGCGGGCTCTTACTATTAATTTTCTGCAATAGATAGCAACACACTATTTTTGTCAAAGTGGTCCGTCGAATTATGGATTCAACTATAAAATATATACATATACCGTAAAGGTAGATCAAAGTTGAATACAGTGACCACGATCCATGCAACTGGATTGAAATATCGTTGTACAAAGTAAATATCGCGAGTACTTCCCGTATTATAGTAAAATAAAAAAGTAAGTAATTCCATACATTTATTAAGGTGGACTTAATATTAGATAGCTTAATGTATAATAAATATATATGTATATAATATGACTCAAAGGTTGAGCATGCTAAGTATTATTTTGATTGAATTTTGAGTTCCTTTTCCGGCTGTTTTGTTGAATTTATAACAAGTTTGTTTTCTTTAATTGACATTATCCTAACAGGTATGAGAAAACAGCCACCAATAGTAATAAATGCTCCTGCTACGTAGAAAGCAACGGAATATCCAAAATTATTTTTGAGCATGCCAGCAATTGGAGTACTTAATAAGCTACCTAAACCTTGAAATAATAAAATCATACCAGTAGCATTTGTTAAGTTTTCTAAACCATATAATGATACTATTACCATGCTTTTCAACGCAGCAAGGCTAGCTACAGAGAAGCCATATATAAAACAATAAAAATATTGATAATATATACTATATGACAAATCAGACAAAATTGTACTTATCCCTGCTGCAAGTATCGCAACAGTAAAAACTGGTAAGGGTTCAACTCTACAACCTATTGCCCCTAATACTAGTCTACCAGATGCATTTGCCAGTGAAATTGCACTTACAAACATCATGCAATGCTTTGAGTCTAGCCCTGCATGTTCGTTTCTATATTGAATGAATACATATGGTACTAAAAAACCTATATAGATTAGAAATCCAGCTAAACATAAACATAAAAAAGAACACTTTTTCAATAATTTGGGATCCATCATAGTAGCTAATACTCTTCTTGCAGCAGTTGTAAATACACCTCGCTTTTCTTGCAAATCCACAGCCGTTGCTGCTCGTGATACTGCTAACTGATACTCAAGACCAGTTTTACCTTCTGCTTTCGCATCCATCATACTCTTTTGATATACTGGTAGCTTTTCCAATTTCCCATCATAAAAGGCATCGTCTCTGTACATTGGTCGAGCTTGAGGGACATGTTCTTCCCATTGACAGAGCCGTCCCCAACAGCTACTTTTTTTTGGTTTATCCATATGTATGTTAATCTCCATATTTCGTTTGGACTTATCGTGTACGCTAGTTCGTGAGATTATCGATTGAACTTGCTTTAAATGTCGTTGACTTATACCACTTTGGGGAGCATGGGCAGTCAAAGTAAGTTTTGATACAGGAGCATTTGACGGTCCTGGTTGTGTTGAAGATGATGCTTTAGTTTCACCAACCACAGCTGCGGCGGTAGGAAAGTTCGAATTTGAAACAGCAGCAAATAAGCGTTCTGTCTTAGTAGGAACAAGGGTATCAGCACGAGATACAGTACGTTGTAATCCGGCTGTGGATAAATTTGGTAAGTACGTTACTGTACGTGTTGGATCGTCTGTCGTTTGAACAACCGTTAATGATAAAAGCGGTTGAAATGTCATTCCAAAAAAGTATATTAAGCCAAATAGTCCAGAGTGAAATAGTGTTACTATACGCCATCCAGCCAACTTGACCAAGTAGCTATTCATAGGGAAAAATGTCATTGTTCCAAAGCTAGATCCGCATGTTGCAATTGCAAGTGCTAGTGAGCGGAGCTTTTCAAAATAAAAACCAACGACTAGTCCTGACGACATATTAATGAGACAATATCCAAAACCAGCGAAACCACCATAGAATACGCAGAGGGAAGCATAGTTTGTAACAAAATATGAAGTAAATAAAGAGAAAGTACTTAAAACTGATCCAGACATAATACATGCTCGGAATCCAAATCGATTGATGAAGGCAGAAGCTAACGGGCCAGCTATGAAATAAATTGCCACTGCTATTGAATTAACTAAGGCTATTAGTGAGTCAGATACTTCAAAATCACTTGTAATATCTGGAAGAATACTACCAAATGTAAATGCAACACCGTCTAGAACACAAATACTTATAAAAGAAGCTATAACCACAACCCAACCCCATCCTCCCTCTTGTGGAACTGAAATCTGTGCGGCTATTTCAGTCTCTTCGCCACCTTCCAAACTATCAGGTCTACTAACAATTCTACTTGGTGTTATTATCACACTTTTTTTATTTTCCGTTTTTACCAATATTGGTTTGGGTGGCATATTTGGCAAATGCAGATCACAGAGTACTTAATCACTACGTTATGCAGATTTAGACCACAACAGTTAGACAGTTGGCATATCAAGAAATGAAATTACCTCACAGACGTTAATTATGTCATTAATCTGAATTTAGATCAGTAGCTCGAGCACGAATATTTGCGAGAAAGTATTCGTATGGTTAACGTAAGGAATTTGTATGGCATTTTTTCAAAAGCGCCCCTATCGTACGTAAATGGTACTAAAATGCCATACAAATTTGACAAATTGCTTACGTTAACCATACGAATACTTTCTCGCAAATATTCGTGCTCGAGCTACAGAACACAGAATCTATAATCAAAATGGGGAAGTTAAAATTTTAGACAGCAGGAAAATTTTATTGGATTAAAATTTCTTGATCATTGATATCTGTCTCATAACATTAATTTCAATTAAGGAATATGATGTGTTGTTTATTTATTTCAGTTGAAAATATTATTAAAAACAATATTACATACTCCACATAAAATTATTAAAGCATGTTGTTAATTACAATGTAACCCCTTGAAATATTTATATACATTTTTTTTATTTCTAGTTGTATAAATTATTATATATATTTCGACTACTCTGTAGCCTAGTTGGTAGCGACCCTGCCTGCGGAGCGAGGGGTCCCGGGTTCGATTCACGGCCGGAGCAGATATTTATATGACAGATAAATATTTTGTACTCGGGTCATGGGCGTTATTGTGATGTGTTATATATGTGTCGTCCATGCCACCATGTGACGCAGGTAAATAACCTACTGCGGGGATATGAGTGTGTAAGCGTTTATTTTTTTACTCTTACAAATGTACATAAATAATGTAACATTGTATTTTGTATAATTTCATCTGAAGTTATTAAACCAGACATGTTACCTATTATGAAACTAACACTATGATAAAAATATCAACGATTAAAAAGTCATATTCCAATTCCCCCAACGCATAATGCGTCTTCAATTTTAATTAGCCCATTTTGCCATAAGATTCTGGTAGACCTGACAAATAAAGCCGCGTTTTCACAATACGAGTGCGCTTGGACCGAGTGTACTCGTAAGAGTTAGGTCGTATAGGAGTGCACTCGGAGTGTGGTGTACACGTTACGAGTTCAATAGCATCCGAGTGTCATTATTGTCTCCCTGAAATATTAGTCTTAACGCATCAGTTTTCAAGATGACCACTAATCTTCTGCTGCTAGGTATGAAAGTAGTAGCAGATATGTTAATGGTTAAAGTACAAGAGCATGAAAGGAGAAAGAAACCAACCAAAAGAAAAATTTGGACCCGAAAATGGATATTAAAGCTGCAAACATACTATAAGCCGCGTCCGATCGGACGCGGCTGACAGCCGCGACTGATAATGTGCACATGACAAAAACATCCAGTGCGCCAGATAGCTCTTGGACGTCCAAATGCCTCAAGGTGCCTCAAGATTACGTCCGCGACTTACCTCCGATAGTTTGCACAGCTCAGTGTATATTCATTATCTAGATACCTATTACGTCACATCCTTCAGCCGCGTCCGTAAGCCGCGTCCTACAGTTTGTTTTCAGCTTAAGGCGTCACCAGCAGGGCGCATCGAGTATTTTTTTACGTGAAGTAGAAGAAGAAGATCAGGAGACTTTTAAAAATCATCTGAGATTTAAAAGCGAACAATTTGAGTATCTGCTTGAAAAAGTAACGCCACGAATTCAAAAAGCAGACACCCTTATGAGGGAAGCCCTACCTGCTACAGTTAAACTTCAAATAGTTTTGCGATATTTAGCAACTGGAGATTAGTTTATCCTTATTTTATAATTTTTTAATCTTACATTCCACAAAACTTCTTCTTCTTCATATAATTTCAGAAACTTCACCGTATCACGCTCATTCCATTTTTTTTTCAAGCCAAACGCTTTGTTATTTTCATTTGACGCCATTTTATTTATATTATTTTATAAGAGTGAGCTCGTACGAATAGAACAATGTCCGAATCCACTCTGATCGGATGCCGCCGTCCGAGTGCAATCGGAATACTCGGATAACTTGTTTACATGATACGAGTAGTCATCCGAGTTGATCCGAGCGGGACTCGTAAAGCTGCAAACATACTATAAGCCGCGTCCGGCCGGACGCGTCCGACAGTTTGTTTGCAGCTTTATGCCTGTTTGATATTCTATATCTATGGTAAATATATAATATCGATATAGTTTAATTAACCTTCGCTAATAGTATATTTAACCGTTACCGCTCATTTACACGCGCGTGTCGCGGACCGTCTCGTGGCGCGTCCGTAAGCCACGCCCCCTACGCGCGTGTGAACACCGCGCGAGCGCTCGCGCGAGCCCCTTTGGCGCGCGCCTACAAAACCGCTCCCGACGCGAGCCCGCGAGCCACGAGACGCGCCGCGGTCTGGACCGCGCGCGCCCTGTTCACACGCGCGCGTATGCGCGCGTCTCGCGGATTGTCTCGTGGCTCGCGCGCGCGTGTAAATGGGGTATTATAATTTATATATGAGAAACTACTTACGCGCGCTTTTTGACAGTTAACTGTCTTAATTGTCTTGTCAATTGTCATACTGTCATACATCATTTATTTAAGTTGAGAGTTTTTTCCTCACAGCACGCACGCACAACACAAGCCGATATTAACGTATTTTGGAGGGAGAATTATTTTAAGTTATTTTAAGCGATTAGATTGTTTAAACTTCAAGTTATCTTAACAAAATGTCGCAGACGACAATAACTACATTCTTTAACAGTAGAAAAAGACCGGCTTCTGATGATATTGTGACTTCAAAGAATAAGATTGCACACATAGATCGTGCTTCGGATATTAAGTGTGGATGGAAGATTCCTGCTCCAGTTGATATAAAACTCAATCGTACCACGACGAATACATTAAAAGCTGATACATCAAGAAATCCTGAAGCAACTGGCAAAGGTCAAGCAGCTGAAGTGAAGAAAGCAGAAGCTTTTGCCAAAAAAGTTAATTCTTGCAATGTCGTAAAAACAAGTGAATCTGGCAAAGCTAATGCCATTAATTCAGCTCGCAATGAATTAAGTCTTGGAGATATTCGAAAGAAGTTAGCTGGAAGTTCTAGATTAGCGGAATTACGAGCACGCGCTGATAAAATCAGCAAAGGCATTCAAGAACTCAAAGAATCTACTGAAAAACGTAATCTTAAGGATTTCAAATCAATCGATGTGGACATCCCTCCAAGGTATAGTCATTTGTCTTTTATTAAGATTATATGTCTAGGGCTTCCAAATAATTATGGCTTTCAAGAAGAATTATTTATTAAAAGTTACAGCTCCTTTTCTTCATGGCTTCAACGCATTAATGGCCCACTACTGGGCATGGAACTCTCCTCTTGAGGAGGCCTAGAGCATACTCCACCACGCTGCTCCAGTGCAGATTGGTGAAGTACCTTTTCTTCATAATTTATTGTAAATATAATATTTGTCTTTTTAGTCCAATCAAGAGAGCTTCAATTGGAAATCATTTACTGTCACCCTCCAAACGACAAGAAGATGTTGTTGCTGCAAGCCCGAGGCAGCTGCTGTCCCCACGGAAAGTAGTTGTTAGCCCGGTGAAGAGCCCCAGTAAGGTCAGTGAAATGTCATTTTCTACATTCTAGTTAGATTGTTGACATGTCGCTCCCTTAATAACACAGTGACCAACTACAGTTTAGGTCCAAAATGAGTTAGATGCAACAAACAATTACTCGTAAAGATACTCGTAATCTTTCTATCCTGGATTTGTGTTGATATCTCGTTCCTAGGCAGAGTTACAACTAATTATAACATTATAGGTCTCTTTACGTTTCATAGGTTTTTTTCACTAATTTTTATGAAACAGTGGAACATATATTATCAATAAGCACATTAACTTATCATAGTGTTGCTATACTATTTTTATTTTAAAGTGACTTACCTATTAATAATTCAGTTTGTGTACCACTAAAATGAAAAATATTTTTTATTTAAATTATTCATAAAACAAAGAACCATTGTTTAATATGACTAGTACATAAAATATCTAATTATTGATGGTTTGTTTTAATGTTGGGTCTATGTTTTATAAAAATATTTTAAAATTAGGAGACAAATGATGTATTGAGCCTGTTTTTTTACAAATTGCCATTAATTTTTATAGATTTGTTGCCATTACAAGTTTAGTCTGTTTTTTACAAAAGTGTTTTCAAACAGATAAGACATTATTTGATATTCTTCAGTCTTTTAAAATAATATCACATACATTAATATATTTCAAAATGATATTAGTTATTGTCACATTTTTGGAAAATTTTACATTAAATTAAGAAATAAATAAATAGGTATAAAAAAGTGACTTTTTGACATGATACAGTAAAAATGTTTTCATCTATTACAGGCTTTCAGACAATTTGTTTCTAATAATTATCTTTATAGTGTCAAATTATGCTGCATAAGATATGGAAAGTGTGTTATTTTTTACCCTAAATAGACCGAAAACATAAAAATATCATGTTTTTTGATAGATATTTAATATAATAGAAACTGATTACAAAAAGTGGCATGAATAAATCATTATGTTTTCTAAGAAACAGGCTTCACTTGAGCCTTTTGAGTTTTTTGCGATTTCCCAAAAAACATTTTTTTGAATTAGTCACTGTTTTATTAAGGGAGCGATGTCTGCAATATTGAACAGCAAATATACATAGGTTGGTTTAAAGAATTGTTCAGAGCAATGTCAAGTATGTAAATAATTTTGTGTATTTACCTACTTATGTTGTACTCATATTTTATCCAATTATTTATTCATTATGCACTTATATGTAGAGCTCTCAACACTTAAAATATGAACATTACTTTCTTGACAATTTAGTCTTCTACCGTAGTAAAATGATCAAAAAAAACATTTCACACTTACTATTTTTTAATCTACTAAAAGGTTTAATTATGTAATTTTTGTGGTGATTAGTTCAAAGAAATTGCCAATTATTTTAATAGACATAGTTCCTGACCAATTAACAAAATATTTACTAATGACACATGTATAGAAACTTAATATTGTTCTATACAATTTATTGTTTTGATTTAATTTCGCCTTGACTACTTTCATAGGAAGCTCATTAAAATTATCCAATTAGAATTTATTTTTAAAGTTAAAATTAAATAAGTCAGTTAATCCAGTAATCAGTCATTAATCAGTCATTCAGTAATCAGTAGTAAGTGAACATTATTAGAGTATAGATATTATTATTTATTTGCTACAACATGTGAAATATAGGTGTTAGGATAACATCATTATATAATTAGTCCTGCAACCATGTCCTGCGAGTTATATTTATTATACTTATTTTTGCACCTTTTAGGTTCCAGCGTATATTCGGCACGCATCACTTGCAGCATCACCAACCAGTCTCCCTTTGCCCCATCAGTACAGATTCCTTGCTGAACTATTCCGTGGCATGGAAACAGTTGTATCTTTATTATACAACAGAAATGAAAAGATCACTTTCAACAAACTAAAACCATCAGTGCAAGAGATGTTGAAGAGAAATTTTACTTTAAAGCATTTAGCTCAAATAAAAAACCTTGTTCCCGATTTCTACAATTTTGAGATCCAAAAAATTAAACAATTCACAACATCTTCAAATAAGGAAGGTTATGAAATGGTGATTTCTCCTATATTACCAAGTGAAATTAAGCTCATGAATCCTAGTGTGCTTCTAGAAAGACGCAGATATTTCTATGAAACCTTACTTCAGTTGGTAAAGAAATATCATGCACAATATTTATCAACATTAGATCCTCCCATTGAAATACCTGATGATAAACTTGTGCGGTGGCATCCAGAGTTTGAACTAGAAAAGGTGCCTGAAGTTGAAGAAGCCAAGTTGCCTGAAATGCCAAATGGAGTGCAACTTTCCTCAGCTCAAGATGTCCTCGCTAAAGCTAGAGAGCTATTTAAGTGCAACACGAAAATGGAAAGAGCTATGGAAAAACTTGCACAGGCTAAGGCTAGGGGCCTTACTGAACAAGAAAAAATTATAACAGGTATTCGAGAGAATAAGAAAACTATTATGACAAGTTGTTCAGCTTTCACACAAACCTCCACACCTAGCACCAGTGGTATTGCTATTTTAAATCCAGCATTACGAAATTTACCTGCTTCATTACTAGAAAAAGTAAAGGCTAAACAGGCAGCAAAGGCTCTTGAAGCAATGACAAGGTCTTCGGAAAACGAAGAAAAGTATCAAATCTACTCTCGACTACCAGACCTTGCTAAAACTTTAAGGAACATATTTGTTACTGAGAGAAAGAATGTATTGGCGTTGAATGTCGTCCTTTCCAAATTAGACAGTAGCTTCAAATCGAATGTATCGTCAGGCCAGTTACAAAAGGATATAAAAGTATTGACTGATGAAGCTCCGGATTGGATCAAATTGCATGATTTAAGGAACAGTACTTACCTCAAACTAGACAAAAACACAGACTTAAAACAAATAATTTCTAAGTTAGAGGCTGTTGCAGAAAAATATAAGACTGATTAAGTAAGTGTTACTAATACATTAGTTTTCTAGTTTGTTAAATCTACAAAGTGAACCAAATATGACCTCAAAATAATGTATTAAGATTATACAGACATTTTGAAAATATTATGTTAGACTAAGTTAAATTATAATTAAACTTCTTATTTTGTATTTAATAATGTTTGGTTTAGACAATTACTCATTTAATGCAGATATTTGACATTAAATATTTTATTTATCTTTTTTTTAGACATGCAAAAGTTTTTATAATTGTTATTATTATAAAAATTATTGCCAAGGTACCCCAATGGACATGATCTTTTACTTAACACATTTTACTTTGTTAATAGTATTTAATCTACATAAATAATTTACTTTTTAGTCTTAGTTTCTTTTTCAATGTTTTTTTTGTGTTCACGATTTTTCTGAATGAATTCAGGAATTCTGAAGTTCTTAATTCATCATGCGTTGCTATTTATAAAAATAAAATGGTTTTCGAGTGAGATTGATAAAAATATAAAAATTTTCAACCAACCACAATGTTTTGTGATTCTTTTGTTACCTACACCGATATTGATTAATCAGTTCGTAAGTTATTTAAATGTTACACAAAGCATTTGGTGCAAGACATGCAAAAATGCACAATCACGACAAAGCACGTCTAACCTCGATTACAGGTAAACCGCTTACTCCGGTGCAAGTTGACGTTTGATTCTGCGTGAGAAAATGTGTTTTATTTTTATTAAACTTAACATTTATCTCGCCATTTTACTTCTTTTAAGTGATGAACATGATGATTTCTCATACTCCTACATATTATTGTTAATGAATGTACATTCCATCTGATAGCTAGGTATATTGTAGACTATTTACATAAAAAATTCGATTACCGCCAGAAGTATTTTTTTGCATAGGTACTCTATTCACGACGATCGGTTTTTTAAAGAAATTAATTACTTCAGTGGTTAAATTCCATAAAATAAAATATATTGAGTCACATTAAAAAGTTTATTTAAAAATCAATGCGATGTTATGCTTCAAGCATTAGGTCATAGCTGGGATATTTGTTTTCTTTGTATTCTTCAAATATTTGATGAAGCACTTTACTAGGCACCAAGTATTGGCTTACTGCAGGATCTTGTAGCATGTTGTTAAAATACTCGACCTGGAAGCATAGGTATTGCAAAAAAAAAAATATATTTATAGGTTCCGTAGTTCTTCCCGCCATCAATATTCAAAAAATGTCTTACATATATACGCTATCTAGTTAAACAATAACAACATTTTCATATTACAACATACCAATAATTTATATTTCCCTGGATCTATTTCGGCCCTCTTGTCAAATTTCTGACACTCTAGAAGCCGTTCGAACCACGGCCAAATCATGTAGTCTGCGTATCCAGGTTCATTTCCATCCAAGAATTTGGTGCCACGGCTCTTTAATTGCCCCTGGACAAATTCTAATCTCGAGAGATACGCATTTATGTTGTCTTCTGTTATCGTTTCAGGGCTCTTTATTATCTTGAAGAACATGGTGTTAATCTGTCGGGAAGACAATGTTACTTATTATCTACTAGTCTATAGCATTCTCAAGTTCGACCAATATCCGTGGGCGTATCGAGTTAAGTTACCAACTTACCGAATTTCATTTATTTTACGTTAACAGGCACTCTGAGGAGTTTGCCATTACTGGATCTCCTCGGGCCAAAAAATACAGAATTGAAATACCTGTACAAATGGACCCTATATATATAGATGCCGCGCGACATTAGCAACTTCACGCGGACAAAATATCACACTAACTAAAGGCGCACTTACGTAGATAAGTCCCAAAAAATATAATTTTAATACTCACTGGACCTGCAGCTTCAATGATTATTTTATCAAAAGCTCTTGTCATCGGGTCTTTTGGCAGTAGAGGCCTTTGTGAATAGACTTCGTCCAAGTACTCAACGGTTACCAAGCTCTCGTAGATACAAACACCTTCTTTTACTTCAATACATGGAACTTTACCTGTGTTTAAAAAACAAACACGTCAAAGGATCTTTAAAATCGAATTTGTTCAGTACTCCCGTAGTTAGGACATGAAAGCCGTCGGTCCGGTTGATATCAATCGTTAAACCATATCGGAGGCACTCAGGCGTCAAGCGGCATAAGAACTTCCGACATTTGGTAGTGACTTAAGACCCCTCCACCATTCCACAAAAAACCTCTAGTCCTATAACTACAGACCGCCTCAACATGCTAAAACGCCCAAACGTGCCATATCTTAAGCAAATAAACCTTGTTAATCGAAGTTATTTAGGACATAAATATTGAAACGTGTATTGAATAGTGCTTATTTTAGATTTAAGAACGTGTCAAGTTCCTGTTTTATCGAGCTTGACAAAATTAAGTTATCGATTTATATGTAGATTTAACTTACCGAAAGGGCTTTTGGTCGTCAGCCATTCGGGCTTGTTCATCAAATCAATGTTCACGACCTCATAGTCGATTTTCTTAGCGTTTAATGCCAGAATGGTACGCTGTGCGTAGGGGCAGTATCGCATATTGTAAACGCGTAATTTTCCATTATACGGAGGTAAAGGGTCACCTAAAACCAAAATAACCATGTTAATAGATGATCCTGTGCACAGAACACTGCTGTGGCTCAATCGATAAATTAATTTCTCTTGTCGCATGAAGGTTCAAATCTGAGTTTGATTCTGAACGGGGTAATCCAAAATTTTGTAGGTGCCCTACTAACAAAGCCACATGACCTATGAATAGGACAGTCCTGCATTTCAAAATCTTCATACCATTTAGGTATACGGATACCTCGCACAAAATTTTATAAATTTGTCTTTCTTAGTCGGCAACGCATTGGTAATGTCTTTGGTGATACTGATATCCATAGGTTACGGTGGTCACTTACCAAGACGTGCAATGTCACCTCGTCACATAGTAACTACAGTGGAGAGTGAAGAAGTCTCCTGCCCTGTATGTACGTAAAATCATGTCATGCTGCATCAGCCTTACAAATCAGGTACAATAACTTTATTTATAATTTTGAAATTATTTTACATTTTGAAATTATCCTACTTCCTACCTACTGTTAATGCATTTTTCGTAATTAAAATGTGACTGAATTTTGGTGATTTTTTTATCTTAATTCATTTTAGCTGTCATCGAATCATTAAAAGGAAGATATTTTAACTAGATAAGAAGTAGAAATAATTAATCGAACACTATTTTATCAACGTAACTAGAGGTTTTTCATTGCACGCCTAAACAAAACGTTTTTTCACCGCTCATTTTCTCGGTGAATCAAGCGTCGACACTGAAATAACAATACTTACCTCTCACTATTAATTGTCTCTAATAGGGAGCAACACTATTTGTCAAAGTGGTCCGTCGAATTACGCTTCCCGCCCACGTCCGATAATCGGTGACCGATTTTTTGTAGAAAAAAAACAGAACGTACTGATAGCAATAGTACAACGCACACGTCCTACAAAAAGTCGGTCAGAAATAATATGGCAGGAAAAATCGGGCCGATTATCTGTCCTACAAAAAGTCTGACGTGGGTGGGAAGCGTTATGGATTCTACTATAGTCACGTCCGTAATAATAATAATTTAGGGTGTCCAGCCAAACTGGTCATGGCTGGTCCGGTTAAAGTTTGACGACCTGGCAACCCTATACCTACATAAGTACTATTAATAGGTATAAATGTGAAGGTTGTATGGACGCAAAAACAACTAAAACGGATTTTCATGATATTTAGCACACAGGAAGACCTGCAATAAGACATACGGTAGGTAGAGCGGTAGATAAGCATAAAACTTCTTTCTTAGAACATTCTATTTCCACCGCTTATCCGCCCTAATCTCATCGTAAGTATATGTACTTAAAATAGAGAACACTAATACCATTGAAGTATAATGTCATAGAACAGACATCTCGGAGAAAAGGTGTGTCCCGCCGGGAGGTTCTATTTTCAAAATTGAGCCCTCATTCTCTTTTCAAAATCGTACGAATCCATTGAAAATTGAAGCCGATCGGCGCCAATTCATTGGGACATACCTACTTTGTGTTCGCGGTGTCGCGGTCGGTTGTATATGCTAGTAATAATACTTCAATGACTAATACCTACATCACACTATATTATACCAACAAGTAACAACTACAATAATGTACTAATTGTGATACTTCACATTTTATATGGTTACACAATTAAAGTAACCAAAATAATTTTATTATAAAATGTGATAGCGCAATAGGTAGGTACAACAATCTTAAACTTTCTACCTATTTGTACTGTTAACCACTTTCAGAACTTGTCACGGAAGGAACCTTTGATAACTTGTTTTCAATCCGAACCAAGTAGAGCAAAATTTAAAACTAATCTAGGTAAACTTAATTTTGAATTATTTAATAAAACGTTATGTTGACACTTATTGATAATAATGTTTTAAAAACACTAACCTTTGCCTAAATGTTTTGTATTGAAATTTATCTTCCCCATAACTGCTTTAGAAGACGCAATACTTCGATACGGCAACTCGTATCCAAGTATTTGAGCTACTGGTGAGAGAATTCTGATTCCGTACGACGACATTAACGGATGCACGGCAAAACTTCGAGTAGATGTTATCATACCATTGAATAGCTATACACAAAAAATATGGCACCATGACTTGCTAAAATTATGTGATAACAGAATGATAATGCTTTATATTTTATTGTTTTAATATTGCATTCACAATGAATTGCTAAAATTGTGTTAATTTATTGTATTTGCAGTACGAGTATGTAGTACCTACCCTCGAATATAAAACAAAGGATACATTATTTTACGAGCTTACTAAAAAAAGTATTATATACCTCACAGACATAAAAAAAGAACAGACGTAACCTTGTCTAATCGAGAGTGAAGCTGACAGCTGACAGCTCGCTTACCATGTGTGCGTAATTTTGTAATTTTTGATTGGCGATGGTGTCAATGTCGTAGCCGTGTGGTGTCAATGTGAGGGTGTGTGTACTTGTACGAATACAGAGTTGGTATTCCTATGGGTGCTTCACTGAATTTGTTCTTGGGATTATGCAATGATATTATAAAAATAGAGGTAGATATGTCACTAGCGCGCCGAAGATGAAGAGCGTAACTTGGGCTAATTAGCCCAACTGCTCGCAGTCGCTCTGTCAATACTCTGTCGATACGCACGCTTTTATTGTTGCCAGAAATCCTTGAGATTTGACATACAGCGTTAAAATGCCCTCGTGTATTATGCGTAAATGCACTAATTACACAAGTAAAAGAATTAAAATTCATGGAGTAACATACCGCACGTCAGTTAACATGATTTATTGCATTTTATATAATTTCAATATTTCTCTAACAAAATAAATATGGCGGCATGACAACGCCGGCCGAACATAGCATAAGTCCAGTTTTTGTGCAAATTGACTTTAGACCATATCAGTAACTAAATAAGGTCTTAAATCAATTTGCCCAAAAACTGGACCTATTGCACTCTTCGTTAGGACGGCAGATAGGGCGGACATAGATTAACATATACAGAAGTGACGATATATCGATGCTGTCCCCATTTGTATGTTTATTGTTAAGTACAGAGATAATTTTCTCACGAGTACACGTATTGTCATAAAACCGTACCGTATTAGTATCGAGTATTGTAATAGAGCCTAACATAAAGAAATTCATGAATAATCTATACTAATATATATAGAGAAAAGATTTTTTGTTTGCATTGAATAGGCTCCGAAACTACTGAACCGATTTGAAAAATTCTTTCATTGTTGGGAAGCTACACTATTCCCGAGTAACATAGGCTATATTATATTTTCAAAAAAAATTGGGATTCTTAATAAAACTCCAATAATGTAACCCAAGGTGTAAAAAAATAAGAAAACCGAAGCTACTCGTATAATGTATAATTTAAATTAAAAAGTATATAATACTTAAAACTTTTTTGTATCCGTCGATAAGCACATAGAAAAATTTACCCCTTATTGTAAAAATATTCGTATAATATATATATATATAGTATATAGTAACCCTTAGTGTAAATATATATTAGATGTGAAGTATGTATTGATGACTTGATGAGTTGTTTACATGCAATAAATTGTGGTTTCATAAATTAATCGTATTCGTATTAAGTACGTCTTTCACCATACGCGATTACGGTTCAACCACAATAATAATATATTTAAAGTGTAGTTCAACTGCGTTGCCAACATAATAAATTAATGTTTTAAAGAAATGCGTTTTATTATCTACCTACAGAATAAATAAGATGCTATGTAATAAGTTATTTAATGAATAACACGCCATACCTACTGCTTAGGCTGACATATAGGTACATGAAAAAGGTCGTGGTCCCTATAAGTAAGCGTATTTACTTTATTCGTAAATGTGTCACCATATTTAATATTTCATCACCGAAATCTTACTTTTACTACTACTTACTTTCAATCTACTGACTGTACTGATAACTGAATTTGTTAGTCTTTGCCGAAAGCCAACCAATCAAATCATCTGCACGATAATCTCTACAATATTGTGGAAATGGGCAGAGTTGCCAACACTAAATTTTTTTCGATATCTTCACAGTTTTTAGTTTAGACCACCAAAATTAAATCTAGTTTAAACTGAAAATCAAGAGGATGTGCAGATTGAAAACAAGTCAGTTTTAGTAGAAATTGTTAAGATTTAAAGTTGATTTACGAATATAAGTATAATTTTCTTAACGTAATATTAAGTTGTTTTGCACAATTTTATTTGTTGGCAACACTGTTCAATGTTTGATGACGCGAACAACAAACACTAGCTGTCTTTTTCACTATTATGGTTTTAGTAAAGCTATCCCTTTTACATAATTTACCAATGTAGTGATTGCCTGACTGGTGTAGGGAAACAAAAGATAAACGTGTGTGTGTTTCGGAACAAATTTTTCGGCTGATTTGTAAGGGCATAACGTATCTATATTAAAACATCATTGGGATTATGTCCGTCTTTTTTTAGGTCCGTGATATACCTATTGTGATTTTATTCTCATAGGTATGAAGACAAGTAGGTATTTATTTGACCATGAAATATGGACTGGAGACTGAGTAGGTAGTAGGATTTATGTATGGGTTTTGTAGTGTTTATTAGTCAAGATCTAGAAAGAAGTTCTTAACTAACAAAACAAACAAATTGAATAAAGTAAAATAAGGTTTTTTGTTCACTACCACAGAGTACCCACGGCGCGCACTTTATTTATATTTATATATTTGTTAATTTACAGTGTGACCACAATGATAAAATTTCTATTTCTTCCATTAGTAGCTTTAGCTTTTTGTCATTATGTACCTCATGTGGAAGATTGGGGTCAGTCTGCAATATAAGAGATTTTGAAATTGTACACTATAGTCTATAGGTAGGTACTATAAAAATATTTGTATTTTAATATTGTCCCATGGAAGTTAAGAAATGATTTCCGTTAAGAAACTTTTCTATGTCCATTCCAGATTCTCCACTATCCCAAAACCAAAACTACTATTTTATCAGAATCGGTTCAGCAGATTAATCCTCAATTCATTAGGTGAACTATGCTAACGTATAAACCTTCTATGGATCTCATGTTCGGTTTACACGTATTAAGTAGTTAAGTAGATAAGTAAATTTTAAGTGAATAATTTTTAGTGTCCGTCCACACGTAATAATTTAGTAAAGCACTTTAGTTCATACAATTCTACTTAACTACTTAAGCATTTTACTAAATTACTTAAGCATTTTACTAAATTTTAACTTAAAAGTGCCTGTCCAAACGTATTAAGTGATAAGCCCCGCCCACCTACTTAACAGAAAATAAAAAAAATTCTAAATTACTTATCTACTTGATTACTTAACTACTAAATTAATAAACTACTAAATTGTCCGTTTACACGTATAATTTACTTAAAATTTAGTTAACTACTTAATACGTGTAAACCGAACATAAGGGACATTACAGGATGATCTCAGGGATGATTACGTGAAACATTTGTTTCAGATTTAAAAAAAAAGATTATTGAAAAAAATAAAAATGATACTATTACGAATGGAAAAATTAACTTATCACTAATAAAATATATCATCTTAACTCGACCAAAATCAACAAAAAATTCTGATCCCGATCCCAAGGACCCAGGAAGTGAAAGTAGCACAGAGAAAGAGGTAAAATGTAGCTTTTTAAGTAGTATATTAAGATTAATATAAAGTGAGTAACTATGTAATAAGTAAATTAAGTATGGATATTAAAACATTTATGATTTGAAAATCTCAAGGTACTCAAGGGAGACTTCTCAAAGTGGCTCAAAAAACAGCTGCTGACATATTTCACATAGTTAATTAACAGGCCAGTCAGCTGTTTAGTGTTTGTACTTTGCAGTAGAATTTCAAATAACAATATGGTCACACTGCGTAACTTCTTATCAATCAGCATAAAATTACAGCATTAATGTTCACCATGGATATATTACTCTAACTGGATATGCAATTTCATAGTGGTACCTGATTATCGATGACGTCATAACGGAATGACCATGTTTGTATTGTGTCCATGTTATCTATAGTCCAAGGACATCTAACAATAAGATGATTAATATATACTATTATATTAATGATTCTGTACCCTAATTTTCAATTTACTCTTAATGCAATTACATATTATTTCAATTCGATAATTTTGAAAAAATTTTAATAAAATGTATTACATATTTCAATATTATAATTTTTACCTACAGAAAACATTTTGAAGAACCATATCAAAATAGGATATAATTTTTCTAAGTGTGGATACCCTACAAATATGAAGACAACCTCAATCCAGCCTGTGATTGGTCGAATGGTCATTTCGATATGTCGTCATCGAACTTCTGGTACCTCTACAGTCTATGATTCAGATAGAGTAATATATCCATGATGTCAACTCACAAATGTCAAACTTACGTTGTGTCGTGTCAGTGTCACTTCCACTTGTGTCAGTCTGAAGTCTCAGTCTTCCTCGTTTTTGCTTTTTGATTTGCATTTCCTTCCACCACAGAGTACTTAATCACTACGTTCTTCCACCACAGAGTACTTAATCACTACGTTTTACCTTCCACTCCATTACATTTTTTCCTGCTTGAATTCTAGAACAAATAATTTGTTTTAGATTCATTTAAAACGTAGTGATTCATTAGGTATTTATATTTGGTTCTGACTTGTTTGTTTTGCCTGCACTCTACTAATAATAGTGAATAAACGGCGTTTTAAAGGAAATAAGCACAATTATAAAAATTTGAAATGTCTGAAAAACATTTGCAAACCGGTAAATATGATTTGATTTGTGTCTAATAAAATTATGACTAAAGATCATCTATTCGTCCGACTGTCAGATAATAAACTTAGTCGAAGTTTATTTTGTTCGTCCGTTTAGCGAACGATTAGACACTTCGTAATACCTTGTTATATATTTTTATCTTATTTGTTTCATTTGCAGGTGATGCGTTACCGCCATTTAGTGGAAAGCTTAGGCTTTTCGCTATGCGGTTTTGCCCGTATGCTGAAAGAACAGTTCTTGTTTTGAATGCCAAAAAAATTGCACATGACTTAATTTTTATTAATTTAGATCACAAACCAGAATGGATTTTCGATTTCAACCCTAAAGGTAAATTATACCCAATAATGTGTTTTTTCATTAACATAATCAGAGTTAACAAAGTTATAATTAAAAGGTCTTCCACTCGGACCAAAACTTTTTTATTGGTCTGAGGTTTTCCAAGTATTTTTTGTCCGGCATAACTTCAATGAGATTTTAGATATTGTTAAACGTGTTATCAGTATCCAGGGGCGTAGCTACCGCCTTATCAATTATATGAGGCCCCCACAACAAATATTGATATGGGGCCTCCTTAGGGCTAGCTACGCCATTGTCAATATCCATGGTCTACACTCTACAGTGACCACTTACAATAAGGTGGCTGGTCTCCTGGTCTGCTTGGTTGTTCGCTACTTCTCCCTATTGTCTATCAGGCTATGAGAAAATATTTATACTACTTTCACACCTACACTACCATGTTCTCCTCTTGTTGTCAATGAATTTTCTTTATTTTTGTTTAATTTGGTAACTATAGACTTGCTTTAGTGTTATCAAGGTTTGTTTTTTTTTTCATTGTAATGGTACTGAACAGTAATTAATTATGAATATTATTCAGGTAATATGTAGAGAAGTAGCAACATAGCTTAGCTATTAATTTCTTCTACAAGGACGGAATAGGAAGGAAAACATTTAAATTACTGTATTGAATTTTATATTTAAGTTATGTTATTTTTATCTGTACAAAGCTGATAAATGGGCCACCTGATGATAAGTAGTCAGTATCACCCATGGACATCAGCCACAACAAATATTCATCAATGTGTTGCTGATAAACAAAAAACATGAGTAGATAGATACCTGTAATGAGTTATTAACAAGGTGTGCTATTTTTCAGGTTCAGTTCCTGTTTTGGAATATGAGGAAGGCAAAGCTATCTTCGATAGCAACATCATCAATACTTATCTTGATGAGCAATACCCAGAAGTGCCTTTACAATCTACGAGTCCCCTCCAGAGAGCTAAGGACAAAATGCTTGTAGAGCTGTTTGCAAGTGTAAGTTATCATATTTACTTAATACTACAATGTACTAAAGTAAAATACCTATACTGATATGAAATATGTAACCACAGTTATTTTTAGATGAAGAGGTATGAAATCGAAATGTATTTTGTGTTATCTAATATTTTGTTTGTAAGTAACAAGTAACTGTTAAAAACAAAATGAAACATGTATTTTACAATCTCATAGTATATAAATATTTTACTGTTGTTTATATCCTTATTTCCTTATTATATCATTGTTATTTATATCCTTATTTAAAATTAATGTGATATGATCTTCACAAATAATTCTTATTTACAGGCTCAATCAGCATACTACACAGCTGCTTTTAACCCTCAAGCAATTGAACCTAAAACTGTGGAGACTTTCCAAAAAGGCCTCGAGTTATTGCAAAAGGAAATTCAGTCCCGTGGCACCAAATACCTTAATGGAAATGAGGCACCTGGTCTTATTGATTACACCCTGTGGCCGTTCTTGGAGCGCTTTGAAGCTCTGCCTGTACTTGGCAAGGCTGAATTTGCAATTGATAAAACTAAATATGAAACATTGGTGAGTCTGCAACAAATATGTGCGCCAAATTATATTTATTGGTGTTTAAAGTGAGTCCTGTACTACTTGCAAAAGATTTATGTCAATATGGTACCCAAAATTCAATAATCAGTCATGTTTGTCAAACTTATAAATTATGGTGATGATAAAATGTAGTAAATGATGTAATGGTTCTCACTTTTTCCAAACAGGTACTGTGATTATTATGTATGAATTAAGTTTTTATTATTTTTTACAAAAAAAAATGTCAGATATCACATCAAATAATGGATGAAAATTATGTAGATAATGCCACCAAATTACAAATTAATGATGTACAAATTTGGCGTCGCTACTGTTATTAGTATACTTGATAATTTTATTTGACACAACACAATGATTAGCCGAAAGTTATCAGGTTCATTCATACCTACCTAGTCTTTGTCGGCAATTATAATACCTTAAGTCCTCTTATCTTGAAATCCCTCCATCGGAAAATATACTAATTGTATTTGGTCCATTCGTAAAAGGGCCACATTTTGTCTTTTAATGGGCAGCGTCGTTTGAAATTTTATGAGATAAAAAAATGTACATTAAATAACAGCAAAATCACCTGCAATCACGGACCTAAAAAAAGACGGACGTAATCCTAACAACAAATTCAGTGAAGCACCCATAGTAATACCAACTCTCTATTCGTACAAGTACACACACCCACACATTGACACCATAATGCTTCAATCGCGAATCAAAAATTACGCACACATGGTAAGCGGGCGACCATTGCTATGCTTCACTCTCGACTAGACGAGGTTACGTCCGTCTTTTTTCAGGTCCGTGCCTGCGATGAGCATAATTAAAATTTCAAACTTATTGTCGTATTATTATGACAATTTCTATGCGTCGCAAAAAAGCCTTGCTGTATGGACGCAGGACTACACTGCCCTCATAGAAAGTATACTCGAGTAGTCGTGGGCGACCTCTCTATTCTTCTATTGACTGTAAGCTATACAGCAAAATTCTCATGAACTGACTATTCTTTACAGGTTAATTACATGAACGCAGTCCGCAACGCGCCGGCTGTGAAGGCATACGCCTTGGCGCCGGACACGCACGCCAAGTTCACCGAGTCTAGGATCAAGGGAGACGCAGACTACAATATGCTGGACAGCAGTGCCGTGTGCTGCATGCGTCCTAGGAAGAAGAAGGAATAAATTCAGTTTATTATATTATGCTAACTATGAAAATGCTATAAAAGCATTGCTTTTCTGTTAATCAAATTCCGTCATTATAGCTTTGAAACAATAAAGTACAATTTTATTGAACTAATTTTTATTTCCTTCTCAAAATTGACCTCTGACTGTTGTAATGATTCAAGTTAAGATAAATACACATTATTTATGTGTATTTAAGTGGTTTAAGGTTCATTACAGCAATGCATTTCATTAATGGATTTAAAATAATAGAATTAAATTTTTTTTTGTTGATTTTATTTGTAACTTCAATCAAGTACATTCTAATAAATTTGTGTTCATTATAAATATATATTCATTCTACTTACAGCATGATTGTTTTTGCACATAACAATATTAGTGCCCGGCCTACTTATTTTAAACATGTTGCTAAAAATATTTTTCTGTATACAATATTTTAATAGTTATTCACTTAACTCGTTAGAATCCGTAACACAAAAATATCATTTCGTTTTGTACATGAGTTTTGTTTGTGAGTATTATATAACATAAACAAAATGTAATTAATAAACTAATAGAATACTTTTAATTTAAAACATTAGCAAATTATATCAATAATCTTGGGCATTTCAATCTACATCAGAGCATTATGTAGTAAAAGGTTTAGCAGAGCATTTTTCTTATATTAGAGAAGTTTTACAGTTTTTTATTCAATTTAAAACATCATGAAAACCTACATTGTATAAATCGGAATATATAAAAACTTCGATTAAAAACAATTATATGAATATTATAATGTTCAGAATCATTTTAATATACTTTAATTTACTTACACAAAATTGTATTTAGATAAATCGTTGTAATTTTACTCTCGTGTTGTTTGGTTCCGTTTTAGTATAAGATCACCAGTAATTTGGGTATCATAAGTTATATAGTTTAAAATGTACAAGATTCAAAAGTCATATTAATGCAATAGATTCTCATGAGATAAGAGTCAAGCGACACTAGTAAACTAAATAATGGAAGAACATAAAATTTATTTATAATGATATTAACGAATAAATGTCAATAACAACACATTATCTTACAGTGAAGCAGTTTTTATTAAAAAAATATTTCTTTTCGAGCACCACATAACTTCATCACTTTGTATCATTTAAATATTTCCCAGCAATATTATCTTTTACTAATTTCATTTCAAACACATTAATAATTTGAATATTAAATCGTAAAATTAAATTAAATTCGCTAAATATATGAGATAAGCATAAGTACCTACTAGGAATTCATAGAGACCTGCGCTTTAGCATTCATTTTACCTATTCCACTATTTTGTACTATCTTAAATTAAAATAAAGCATAAATATTAAGTACAATTCAACAAATAACATAAATATAAAATAATTTTAGTCAGGAATGATCTACGACTGGGGTGTCATGACTTAAGTTTCTAATATTTCTAACAGATTTTAATTCTATTCGGAACTTACCAACGTAGATGAGTTAAATGGTTTATCAAGATAAAATTACATCTATACTCCCGGACATGAGAATCGAGCCACATGGCTTGTTTAAAAATGTAAATGAAACATTTTTTTTATTTTTATTGGAACAACGTTTATAAAGTTCAAACGATTCAAACATGTTTTACTTATTTTTGAAAATAAAGGAATGTTTCTTTTCGGTAAAATTTGCCAATTTTGCAACCCATTCGCGATACTTTTCTTTACATATGATATTTGATTAAAAAAAAAACAATTTTTATCCGTTAAAGATGGGTGCAGAAACACCTCTAATTCGGCTCTTACGCCCCAAATCAGAGTCACTAAAGTCCGGTTTACACGTATTAAGTAGTTAAGTAGATAAGTAAATTTTAACTAAATTTTAAGTGAATAATTTTTAGTGTCCGTCCACACGTAATAATTTAGTAAAGCTCTTTAGTTCATACAATTCTACTTAACTACTTAAGCATTTTACTAAATTTTAACTTAAAAGTGACCGTCCAAACGTGGTAAGTGGTAAGCCCCGCCCACCTACAACAGAAAATAGAAAAATTTCTAAATTACTTATCTACTTGATTATTTAACTACTAAATTACTAAACTACTAAATTGTCCGTTTACACGTATTAATTTACTTAAAATTTAGTTAACTACTTAATACGTGTAAACCAAACATAACGGTTACTTAAATCGCTCTTTAGTACAAAATTTGTATGATGATTCTTTACTAAGGAGCGATTAAAGTAATCGTTAGTGACTGAGTTGGGGCGTTAGACTATATGTATTACCTAATTAAAAAACCTAACTCGATATTGTCTTCTGGCTGGGAACATAATTATCTAAGTATTTTTTTAAGATCATAGTTGTCGAAATAAAATGAAATTCTTAATAAATAAGTAAACAAATAGTAAAAAAAGTAGTGGAAGTCAATCAAGTCACAACCTTGTCGTGTGATATAATTTTTTTACTTAAAATAATAAAAATTAAAGCTAGACTGTTTACTTAAACATGCAAAACTTTTTTTTAATTCGTTATTATTTCAAAAGCTTTTTCGCACCATTAAGCATATCTATGTATCAGAATGCCCAATTTTTTCACAATATCTATTTTCTGTAATATTTATTACCCGATTGTCCTGCGCTTTAAAAATGAGCGAAAGATATATTTGACCCTTTTTTCGCTACGATAAAATTTTGTAAAGCGGTAGTTAAATAAAAAATAACCATCTGAGAGACCACTGTTTTTTTAATTTAACAAATTGTTTTATCCTCAACAATCCTACTAATATCCTACTAATATTATAAATGTGAAAGTTTGGATGTTTGGATGTTTGTTTTGCAATCACGCAAAAACGGCTGAACGGATATAGATGAAATTTGGTACACAGATAGTTTAATACGCAGAATAAAATATAGGATACTTTTTATCCCGAGATATTGATCTTTTCCCGAGGGAGAAAAAATAAAATTTATAGTAATAGGAAAACAGTTTTGACGTTTGTCATCACAGTGACATTAGAAAACTCAAAAAAGCTGATTGAGTGATTAAATTAGAATATTTATGGTTCATTGTTTTAATATGTTATTTTACAAACATATAAAAATTTGCAGTGAGACATATTGTGATAATTTTTAATCATACAATGGAAGCTTTTGTAGCCATCAATCTCGTATAAAATCAAATAAAGCAAGCACAGCATTTTTTAAGGCTGCTTTCACATCAGCTTTCGTCGAGCGTTCCTCGCGCCCAACGCTTTATCGATGAGCTATAAAAAAATAATAATTTTACGTTGAATAAACACTCGTAGCTTATCAAGGCTCTTCCTAGCTCTAAATATGAGGTGCGATTGAAATATTATATTGTATCGTATCAGGTTTAATTACTTGCATAAAATCATCAAATTTTGTTTTTAATATTCGTAAATATCTATCTATATTTTTATTTACTTTATAGAAATAAATATGAATTTTGTTAACCTATTTAGCAAATCATTATTCAAGTGTGTCGGATGAATGCATACGCTTGTAAAATCCTAGTGTAGTGTCGGCCTTATGTCAAGATCGGCCTTATGTCAATATTTCTTTATTTTTTTATTGCTGTGCACGCATATAAATAGCCAGTGCTTTAGCCGAACACTACAAACCTTAAATAAGTTTTTAATGAACAAGACCGTTAGTATACAATAGTTTTAGGTAGGAATAGATTCGTTGCTTAAGAAGCGATTTTTATGATTTTTTTATTGTATTGGGAATTCACTCAAGTTGGTCCTACTTCAATATGGTGAGACCAGCTTCTACCCGCGACTTCGTCCGCGAGAATTTAGAATTATGTGGATCCAAATCCTACTAAAATTTAGATGTTAGGTTTAGATGTTTGGATGTTTGTGAATTAAACTTACAGTATCCTGCTTTTCATATCAAAGAAAGGATATCATTGATTCCGACAACATGCTTATTATTTCGCATTGTAGCAAGTTGCTAAGGATTCGATAAAATCATAGGGCATATCGTGAAGAATAAGTTCAGCGGCAGGCTATCTTAAAAGCTGCTTAAACAGGCACATCATCGACACCAGCAACATGCTCATTATTTAGCGTCCCAGTGAGCTGCTGAGGGGTCCTAAAAATCAAAGGGAACGTCGTGAAAATAATTTCAGCAAGCTTGAGAGCTGCTACGCTGGAACAGGCAGGTAAACGACGTTAGCAACATTCTCATGAAACAGAATGATGGAGACGGACTGTTGCCAGAGAATGATGCGAGTCACGACACGCGAGTCTTAATAGCCACTTCTAAAAAGGGATAAAATTAACAAAGCATGTATATTTTGCGATGCGCAAAAAATAAAAGAACAACTATAATCTGGAGGAAAACTATAAAGTTATTCCGCATTTAGAACAAACAGCAGAACCAATAAGAAAATTACGTTTACACAAACGTAACACAAAAGAACCATATCATTCTTTAAATAACATAACTTTCATATTTTGTCTGTGGATCTTAAATACGCAGATGAAGTTACGGTTTGTTATATCGTTAAATCAAGTACTATTATTTCTTGTGGTTAAACTATGATTTAAAATTAAAAGTTCAGTGCTACCAAGTTATCTGTAAAATGGCGAAAATTGGAACTAATGCCGCGTCATTCATAAGTTCTCTGTGTTCATTCATTTGACATTTACTACGTCTCGAATTGCGTCCAATGATTGGTCCAATGCGTTCGACAGCGCCCTCCTCCAATTCACAGATAAGTTGGAGGCACTGTATGCTAAATTATTAAGTCTTTTCCTCGTTCTCATAGCGGGTCATCGCGAAACATCATCATCATCATACTTATATAAAGTGTGAAAGGTACGTATGAAAATATTTATGTATTAAATAGATCCCATAATAAACCAAGACTACATCGCTACTTACCATCAGGTGGGATTGTAGTCAAGCAATAAATTATAATAAAAAAAAGTCTATTTGTCTGTGCGTCTGGTTTTACAGTGTTAATGTTACGAATAACAAATATTTTTAAAAATTGTTTAATTATATCAGTTGTTCCGTTGAGGAGTCATATTTCGTCTCTGTCACCATACCTTGCGATGTCAACGATTCATCATGGTAACGATGTGGACAATGTCAACGATAACAACAGCAAACATATTTAAACACGTTTCCGTTATTTCCTACGGCTGAGAAGCTCACTCTTAACTCCAGAATCCATCATCTCACTACATATTCCTCACGACGTTCTCTTTGATTTTTACGACACCTCAGCAGCTCGCTGGGACGCGAAATAACGAGCATGTTGCTGGTGTCGATGATGTGCCTGTTTAAGCAGCTCTTAAGGTAGCCTGCCGCTGAAGTTATTCCTCACGATATGCCCTATGATTTTTTAGAATCCTTAGCAACTTGCTACAACGCGAAATAATAAGCATGTTGTCAGCATCAATGATATCCATACTTTGGGATGAAAAGCAGGATACTGTATGTTTAATTCACAAACATCCAAACATCTAAACGTAACATCTAAATTTTAGTAGGATCTAGATCTGAATAATTCTAAATGCTCGCGGACGAAGTCGCGGGTAGAAGCTAGTAATATATAAATAAACGTAAAGACGGTCATTATTTGTTCATTTATTTGTTTAATTTATTTTTTAAGTGTACTGATTGATTAATTATGGAATTAAAGTAACAAGATTGAATTAAAGTATTTTAACATAATTATACAGACCTAGCTAGAATATTTACTGCTGCTCATATTAATGTGGACAAAGACCGAACAGAATAAGTTACTAACCTATGGTCAATATTTTATTATAATTTTTTGTTTCTTCATATCAATACTATACATAACAGACATGTAGCTATTACAATGCAATACCTAAGATGAATGAGTATGTAAGTGTTAGAATTTTAGTACATTACTACAGCAGTTAAGATTTATTTATTGTAAATTTTTTTTTCTGGACATATCATTCATCAATTTCTCTCGTTTAGGTGCAAAACTCTGCATGCAACGGTAACGTAAAAAAATCGTAGGAAATAATATGTCGATGTCGAAATGTACGGTTCTCCTACCTCCTTCTACAAATTAACTCATCAATAAATATACATTCACAACTGTTTTTACTCGAGTAGCTGCCTTAGTTTTCTTTTCGATAACCAATACAAATTGTCGATTGTTTCCTTTTATAGCTTCCATACGAACACTGCTGATAAATTGTCGCTATTTTGACATTTTAAGGATTTGTTAGTCACAATTAGAGCGTGGGCTCCCGCCGCCCGGAGCCGACCGAAAATTTGCCGTCCCCCAATGAACTTTGCCGCCCCCATATTATTTACTAAAATAAATTATTAATTAAAAATGCACTTTTCTTGTTTTTTTTTTCATAACACAATTTACATTAAAAAAATATAAAATAATTAATTTTAATACATATTTTTTTTATTTAATAATCGAGTGGCTTGCCGCCCTCACTTCATGAGCCGCCCGGGGCCATGCCCCTCCCGGCATCCCCCCCCCCCACGCTACGCTACTGTTACCCACGAATACAAGACTAATATTGAGTTGAGTAACTGCAGCAACCACTAAAGCTACTGCTACACCTGCGTCCTAACGCGTTAATTACCGCCTTAACGATGTCATTGTCCAGACGTGGCCAATAATTTAGCGTGATTATCGCGTTATTTAACTAAAGGAAAATAAATTATTGTTAAGAAAATAGTATCGACTCTATTAACGCGTTAAATCAGACACATCCGGCGCAGGCGTTCACTGATGTAAACACACGTGTAGCATTTTTTTTCGATTGGACCGTAGCTGTTGGCTCTAGCGGCCTTTACAGCTTCATGCGGACAGAGAGCTTAGCTCAGCCGAGAATACAATTTTCAGAAGTGGGAGGAGTAACGTTCTTCTAGAAGTAGGGATTTCGAGCATCTTAAGGGCACTCATTTATTTTTCATTCTCGGCTTAGTTCTCTTGGAGGACATTACGGCGAGTATACCAATACTGTGATGATAGATTGCATCACTAAGTTTTCTTCTTGAATATATTCTGCAAGTTGATGTTAGTCTTGGACTGCTGGAAAATCTGTGAGACGCGGCGGCCGACCTCCTGCGCGGCTTGCAGGTTGCTGGGCGGCCGGGGCGGAGTCTCGCGGGGCTCGCTGGAGCTCCCCACCACGTGCAATAGGGCTTCGATCGCCGGCTTGTACTGGCATAACGACGGCGCTTGCACTACTTCTTCCAACTTCCTGTAAATTAAAGTTAGTCAAGCTATAATCTTGATGGACTTTATGGAATGCACTTACAAGGAAAAATATGTGCATACATAAGATTATTTATCAAATAACTCTAAACAAGTTACTTCTACTCTGGAGATGATCAAATCTCCGCCCACCACTGTGCCAATAACACATTATAAACTGTTTTGCAACCATTGCTCTAATCTAAATCAAATACTAATAATAATAATACTTGTAGTACTAAGTTTAAGTTTTATTTGAGCTAGTTACCCCTGCCTTCGATAGTCCTCGGTGTCACTCGCACTCTCTCTGTCTGTGTGTTATCTAAGAACGAGCAGCAGCGCGGGATGGTGCGGCGCCACAGATTAAATCCAATAGATACCGCATAAGTTTAATTTTCTTAGTTTGAACTCACAAAATTTGGCAGAAGGCGCGGCTTGCGGGGGACAAAAAATGCGCTGTGATTGGCTATTTCTAATTCATAGTTGGAATTGACGGGTCAGGATTGGTCGACACTAATGTCGTGAACATGCAAATGCACGTACGTGTTGGTGCGCGTCAGCTGCCTTGTATGCGGTATCTGTTGAGGGTAATCTGTGTGCGGCGCCGATAGTCATCGGGCTCTCTCTCTCTCTATCTTTCTCTGTCTGTGTGTTACCTAAGCGCCGGCAGCAGCGCGGGGTGGTGCGGCGCGTGGTGCGCGGCCAGCTGCAGGCCGGGCGCCAGCGAGGACAGCACCTCTGACGTCACGCCGCGCTCGCTCAGCGCGCACAGCAGGGACACCGCTGTAACGATACTTGTACGAGTACTCGTACATTGTGCTGGCGCAGCGTCCTTGTGCCAAGCACGAGTTGCCTAGCTGGGCGCGCGGAGCCCGTGAACACGTACAAGACGTGACTTAGCAAGCGTCTGACACCAATAAAACCTTGTCAATTAGCAATACAAATGAGTGCAGTAAACATCTTGAGTCAGCTCGGTCACGTGTTTTATTACCGAAACCCCCCCGGATACACTCACGGAGGCCAGGCTGCTCCTGCACTCACTAACCTCCTGATTCATTTTGGTCCTTCGAACCTTACTTTCGGTGTTTTAGCGGCTCCTTTGCGGCTAGCGTATCGGCTCAGTTGGCCTTCCACAAGCGGACCTCCCCAGCTGAGTTGAGAAGGGCGCGAAACCCGTACTGAAGCTGCGAGAGCACTGAAAGCGACCAGCGGCGAGCGATCTACAGTTTGCTGAAGAACGAAGAATACGCAACGTTAATCGTGTTGCTGCACAACAAGGAGGTTAACATCAACTGCGGGATAGGATACACATCCTTATCTCAGGAAGAACTTAACTGCCAGTAATCTACAATTTACTGAAGAACGAAGCACGAGCGACGTTAACTGCGGGATCAAGGAACACGTCCTTCTCTGAGGAAAAACATGTACATTTAACTTTAACTGCCAGCGATCTTCATTTTGCTGAAGAAAGAAGAATACGCAACGTTCATCGTGTTGCTGCACCACAAGAAGGGGTGAACGTTAACTGCGGGATTAAGGAGACGTCCTAATCTCAATGCAACACCGTATTAAAAAATGATAAAATAATAATCGTATTATGTAAATGACATAGCCAACTTCGAGGAAATCGCACTTTATAACAATAACGTGACATCTCAAGAAAAATTTAACAAACAACTTTATGCGTACACAAGTAATCACGTAGCCAACGGAAGGTGTGAATCACAATTACTAATGAAGAAGGGATTTGGAGAATTTGGCCAGTCTGCGTCGCAAGAAGTAATAGAACATAGAAAAATGAACCTTTATATGAGCAAAAAACACATCAGCTCCCAGAGTAACGCCGCTTCAAGTTTTACAAAGTACAACAGTTTTACACGTATCTTACAAATACCGTGTAACATCATTTGCTTTAATACAAAGCTACGTCATCGAATAACAACACGATCAGCTGAAATGGATTTCAAGCAATTTGACACAGGGGGCATTGCCTACATAGCAATTTTATTGAAGGAATAGCGATATAAAACACTAAACATAAGCAGTCAGCGTGGTTGTATTTTCATTATTGACATACTGAGCTCATTGACATCATCATGCCGACCACGTTGCTGCAACTCTTCTGAGGTCGGAGTGGAGATTATGACATTCTACGCAAGCAATTGGAGCTCTACAGGCTACTGGAGATTACTTGACATAAGCACCTATGAGATATGTGGATTGACATTTGTACAGCATTGACATTTGTACGAAATGCATCGTACAGTAGCAGCATTTGACATTTTGACATTCTTCAATCTACGAAACGTGTGGATGGAGAGCAATGACATTTGTACGAAATACATCGTACAGCAGCAGCATTTGACATTTTGACATTCTTCAGTCTACGAGACAAGTGGATGGAGAGCCATGACATTTGTACGAAATGCATCGTACAGCAGCAGCATTTGACATTTTGACATTCTTCAGTCTACGAGACAAGTGGATGGAGAGCCATGACATTTGTACGAAATACATCGTACAGCAGCAGCATTTGACATTTTGACATTCTTCAATCTACGAGACAAGTGGATGGAGAGTCATGAAATTTGTACGAAATGCATCGTACAGCAGCAGCAGCATTTGACATTTTGACATTCTTCAATCTACGAGACATGTGGATGGAGAGCCATGACATTTGTACGAAGTGCATCGTACAGCAGCAGCATTTGACATTTTGACATTCTTCAATCTACGAGACATGTGGATGGAGAGCATTGACATTTGTACGAAATGCATCGTACAGCAGCAGCATTTGACATTTTGACATTCTTCAGTCTACAAGACATGTGGATCGAGAGCCATGACATTTGCACGAAATGCATCGTACAGCAGCCAGCAGCATTTGACATTTTGACATTCTTCAATCTACGAGACAAGTGGATGGAGAGCCATGACATTTGTACGAAATGCATCGTACAGCAGCAGCAGTTGACATTTTGACATTCTTCAATCTACGAGACAAGTGGATGGAGAGCCATGACATATACGAAATACATCATACAACATATTACGAGTATAAGCATTTTACAGAAGGATTTGACATTGTACAGTTTACGCTAAGAAGAAACTGACATATAGCTAGTAGCGATAACTGACATCATGAGAGCATCGTCCCGGAGACACATCAGCAAAAAAGATCATCGCAGACTACACTACAATGGATTTTAACTTAATCACAGCTGATTGAAAACTCGCAAAACATATAAATGCATCACAACTGACATTCCTTTCGTTAAAGAATTGATGAATATGTACAATTTTACACACGTATCATGCAAATCGTGTTACTTACTTCAGTTGTTTTAACAAAGCTGCGTCATCGCATGACGGCGCGATCAGCTGGAGCGCAGTGCAAGCAAAATGACACCGTGGGCATTGCTGAGAATGCACCTATTACAATTATTTGTTGCGAGGTGAACAAATATTTTCAAGGTGACAATATAAAACAAGATCAAGGGCACGGTGACTTCCAAGATCAATCTTTTCAAAGTCAATCCTTAATTAGACTACAATAACGAACTGCAAGTGTGAGGCTGCTTACAACAGTCTACACTGAAGAGTGACGTCAAGATTGATATGGATTCAAAGTTGACAATTACTGATAAAACAAAAGCTCTCATGAATTTCTCAAAGCATGACGTCGACTGTATTTATACAAAAGTACAGGAAGATTGGTGGCAACATCACAATCAAGAAGATCGCAGGAAGATGCTTATATTGTTATCAGTTAACAAACCGTCGCCGCAGGAAGCAAACAGTTCCACCAGACTCTAGACTCGCTAGAAGGAAGCAGCAGAGAGTCACGTCGCCGTAGGACCTCAACGAGCAACGGGAATCGGCCGCGAAAGTGGACACTGCAACTTCCAGTTTTAACATGGAATTTAGATTGCAATATTTTAGCTTACAATTTACTACTGCAATGTTTTGTTTACATTTATACGTTACACATTTACGTTTAGATTAGGATTCAATAATTGCAACTTAACATTTATGCCCAAGTGCATTATTTACATTTTTGTTTACAAGCGCATTAGTTACATATTTACTTTTGTTACCAATCATTTTTACAATTTTCTACTTATTTTGTTAGCGACTATGTGTATACATTTTGTTTAGTTTCTTTTCTTTCGGTGTCAGATGCCAGTATGTACGAGTACTCGTACATTGTGCTGGCGCAGCGTCCTTGTGCCAAGCACGAGTTGCCTAGCTGGGCGCGCGGAGCCCGTGAACACGTACAAGACGTGACTTAGCAAGCGTCTGACACCAATAAAACCTTGTCAATTAGCAATACAAATTAGTGCATTAAACATCTAGAGTCAGCTCGGTCACGTGTTTTAATACCGAACCCCCGCGGACACACTCACGGCGGCCAGGCTGCTCCTGCACTCACCAGCCTCCTGATTCAATACTTATTTCTAACTACAAACATAGCGCTAATGGAATAAGTACAAAAATAAACTCGTTTTTTATGGAAGCTGACAAACGCGCTGACGATCCACCTGTTGGTATTCATACCTTCGTTGTCAACATCAGTCTAGTACGAAAGACGTGCCATGCTTCGTCTTTCATTATGCGTACTGCGAATGACTGGAATAAATAGACATCAGCAACATCAAAGGAAACAATAATGCGTTGCTGGCCAAGGAGAGAAGAAAAAAAGAATTGGCTCTCAAGTCCCCAGCCGGAACACGACTTGAGTTGTTTCGTGGCTTTTTTTATGGAAATAGCCGGCAAACGAGCTGACGATCCACCTGATGGTAAGTGGCTATCGTCGCCCATGGACATCAGCAACACCAAAGGCTGATGCGTTGCGGGCCAAGAAAGAGAGAAGAAAAAGAAAGAAAGAACTGGCTGACGCAAAGTAAGATGATCTAGTTAGAAAAGTAGCTATTTATTGGCAAAATATATTTTCATACAAAACATTTGGCAAAGTAATCAATAAATGTCTCCTGTTGAAGTATTTCCCAATATTCTATCACTCTATAATCTTCGGTAAGTATAGTGTATGTGACTACTTTCTAGCATTTGCTAGGTAACTTACGTCCTAATCACGTAAAATAAATAAAATATTATGCAATAAATTAACAAAACAGTACCTTTACTAGAGACAGCATTGCTCTCAGCAGAGGGCAGCACGAGCAGCGCCAAGGCCTCCGCGGCCCTCGCGCTCTCCCGCGGCGAGAGCGGCCTGGCCACCATGTCCTCGAGCGGCGGCCAGCACTGGGCCTCGCAGCCCAGCGCGCGCACTACGCACGTTCTCGTCACGCTGCCCCACGCTGTGATCGCTACTTCACGGACTGACCTAAATTTTTTTATATGTGTAAATAAGCAGATGGTGAATGGTCCGTTGCCCATGGATCAAGAAGCACGACGTTAAACTATATGGCAAACTAACGCTCTACACGCGGTTTTACCCGTGTTTTTCGGGATAATAAATACCCTATATGACTATATCTCTTGTTTATTTATAGTTACATTTTAGGGAAACTTACAGCTATGTTGTATTTATAACTAGCAAAAATAGTTACAAGGGCCAATTACAAGTTTCCACCTGTAGCTATGAAAATAATTTTGCCAAAAAATTGGCATGTATAGAGCAACTACAACATTAATTTTAAATATTGTATGTAATATCGGCCAACATCTAAGATCATGTTAAACTCACACGTCCTCATCATACAGTAGCGCGATGACAGCGGGCAACAGCTGGCGCTCGACGCAGTGCTCGGGGAGCGCACGCTCGGCCAGCAGCTCGCCGAGCAGTGCGGCCAGGTGCGCGCGCACCGACCCGCCGCCCGAGCTCGTTGAGTCTGGACGTGTCAAACATATTTATATATATATAATTTTTTTATTCAAAAAACCTACGACAGTTTTATTACACTAAACATAGCTAAGAACCATCTTGATGACGTTAGCTTTCAAACAAAAAAAAACGCATCATAATCGGTTCATTCGTTTTGGAGCTACGATGCCACAGACAGACACATAGATACATAGAAACACAGACACGTGAAACCTATAACATCCATTGAAGTATTATTACTAGCGTATAGAACAGACACCGCGAACATCGGGTTCGGGGGTATGCATTGTAGCCGGCCGGCTTCATTACATTGTCACTCGGCTGCGCTCATGGATGTCGGCCACATGTCAAAATTGTGACAAAATAACATTTCAAAAATGCCGTAGTACGTTATATGAAGCTGTAAAAATCAGTCAAGTACGAAAAAAAGATATTTGTGTTACTTATCATCGGCAAGGAAACAAAACATTAACTTAAATCAACCAAAACGAATTTATTTCATGATTGTGCAATGTTTCCGCCATTTTTCATTGAAAAAAAATCATAAGGCTCGTTTACATACTGAACGATATTTGGCAAGCCGCAAGCGTGTTAATGTACTAAATAGGCTTGCTTAAGCTTGCCCACGCGACGCTTGTGACCAATTTAAGGTGTTGGATTTTTGACACGAATCAATGGTAAACATTTGAAAATCGTTCAAACACTTTTGCACGTTAAATAAAGTTGGAGTAAGAGCTTGTAAAGATTTGGAGTCGGCGACTGCTTGTCTTGGTTCGGCAAGTGTCATATACAAAGTTACTCTATGGCAAGTGTGCAAACGCGCCTTCTAGTTTGAAAAGAGAACGGGGGGCAAGCCGACGGCGGGACACACATTTTGTTCGAGATGTCTGTTCTATGTCATTATACTTCAATGATAACATCCCTCTTTTGCATCGGGGTATGCGACAATTACGCAACTTTCGGTCCATTAATAATAAAATGACATATTGGCAATATTTATACTACGAGAGTTTACAATAATCCCGTGTTATAATAACATAATTATACTTACATTCTCTTAGATGTTGTAAATACGAATTGAGGACTTCGGGCTTTCGTTTGGCGATCCACTTCAGAGGTGTTGAGAGTATTTTAACAGGGAGATTCCTTAGACTACTGTACACAACCCACCTGGAAACAAAACCGAGAAATATCAACATCATCCTATTGTAGGATCAGTATTCTTATTGCATCAACGACAACCATTTCTAATCTACTGTAAATTAGCTTCAAAATAAAACGCATAATATAATATTGTCATAAGTATAATTTTTATTAAGATCACATTTTAATCTAACAATTGGTAATGTGTATAAAGACTTAAATTGTTCATTTATTCTTAATTCCTTGACGAATTTAAAGCTTTATGGAAGAAAATGAAGAAGATATTAACTTAATATAATGCAATAATATTTATCTTAGGACCTCGTTTAGTTCATATAACAATGTGGAGTATTTTTTGATCTCAATAATAAGCACGATTGACTTACGCCCCAACTCGGAATCACTAACAGTTACTTAAATCGCTCCTTAGTACAGAATTTGTATGATGATTCTTTACTAAGGAGCGATTTAAGTAACCATTAGTGACTCTGAGTTGGGGCGTTAATACTGCAATACTTACTTTTGTAAAAATTCCCCGTGTTGGTTACTATCTTCAACAGCCACTAGCACGGTAACTAAATAAATACCAACAACTATCGCTCTATTCACATCCACCGTATGCAGTTTCTCTAATTTGTTCTCTAAATCCATCATTATTTCCATAAAGATGGGCTTCAGTATACTCGAAGTGAAGTTTGAACCAAATTGGTCCACGTAACAACTAAATAACGTTATGATAAGCTCGTACATCATTGGATTATTTACAGCCTTGCTACTCGTTGCTATTTCTAATATTTGTTTTACACTGAAAATAAGGAAAAATATAATTATCTAACGATTTCATGTAAAACAAGAATATAAATTAAAATGTTATGCGGTTATACTTTCATGAAATTCTCAGGATATAAAGTTTCATTATTCGCTATAAATTTTGAGAATTCCAAATTATCTTGGTTGTTAACTTATGATCATCCAGATACAAATACAATACAATGAAATAAATATTATGTTATTCTAGGTTTAGGTATATCTCTCTTCATGTATGTGAACTCGAGAATACCTCACCACATTGTTCCATAGTAAACTATACATACTTATTCATAAACCAGGTTAACTCCGTCCATCTTACTTGAGGATTCTCCTTGACAAAGCTATTCATGGCCACCAACAACACTTTGGCGTCCGCTCCGTCCGTCATATAGCACTGCAAGTCTACAAACTGGTCGCCATCCAATGGGACCTCTTCTAGAACTTTATCACAGTCGGTGAGGGTCTGGGTAACTTCTCTAACTATTTGTACATTAACTACGAAGGCCAGTTTGGCCAGCACTAGTGTTCGCATCATATCTAAATACAACAACGCACTTTTCCATTCTGATTCGCTGCTCGCTTTCTCGAAATTTGCCATGATACGGCTGTATAAGTCTGATGAAAACTTGCCTGGAAAATAAGAAAATAGTCAAGTTTCCTGTAAAAAAATTGAGATATCAGGGGCACCATCCAATTACCAGCTCATGATATACTTTGCTGATGTCATGTTTGCTTGTGATCACTAACTGGCACTGGGTTAAACTTAAACATAAGTTGTAATTGGATCTAAAGGTACACTATGTATGGGAGAATAAATATGTGACATTAATATTAAGTTGGCTTATTTCTCTAAAAAATTAAGGCGACTTTCAATGCCAATGCCCTTCCAAAAGCGGAAACCAGTTGCTGGTCTAGCCATTCATAAATAAATTACTGTTCAAAAACGTTCAGGAGACATGCCTGAACAAGAACCAGTTTAAAACTTTAAATAACTTCTATCACGAACCTGCAAGCAAAGCACTTCTCGCAAGCAGCGGCGCGAAGATACCGATCGTGTCCTTCACATTCTTCTCCACTGGGTCCTTGAGGAAGTTGAACATGAGATTCTCCAGCTGTCCGTACTTGTGGTCAGCTACCGGACATATCAGGCACGCGGCTTTGAGGCCCAAGCTTCTGATGTCCCCTTCACTGGACTCACACATGAGCACCACCAAGCTGAGCAGTAGTGATGTGCAGAGTTCGATAGGGACGTACGGCGCGATGGCTAGACAGATCTGGCTAGCCAGCACGCGGCGCTCGGCAGACCTGGCCGCTAGCAACTCGGCTATCGCGGACAACACTTCGCCGCTCCCACCCCATTTTACTACGAGGCATGTTGCTGTAACAAAAATTTTTATGAAATCAAATGTTATATTTTGTAAGGCACCATGATGACAATGACCTTAGATGGCTGTAGCGCTGACGTCGAAAGAAAATTAAAGTGTACCTTATGTTGATATGCGATGTACATATGTGTTACGTACGTTCGAAGATCGAAGATGCTCGTTGAGCAAAAAAACAGCTCACAACACATTTGTAGCATCTGTAAAGTCGCTAATACGAAATTCGTGTCGTGGCTCTTATGGACACGCTCACGACGCGTTGTGGCAATCACAGAAAGACCACAAAGCGAAATTTATCCTGGCTGTCAAAAGCGTTAGGACGAAAACCATAGGCCCCTCCTCCCGCAAGGAGGGCTGGGGTAGAGGCGAGACCCCCGTTATAAAAAATATACGCAACTAAAATTGATAGTTCAGTTTGGTGGTTTTTTATCTAGTGGAAAAAAGGAACCCCGAAAAGTGGGGTTCCGTCTATTCTGTGACATAGTCACATTGTTTAAATAACTGCATATAATAAGGCGTATAGCCTTTAGCCGATGATTGTTCACCACCCCCTCACCTTCACAGATGATCCTAGCGTCGGGCGGGTCGGGTTTCTTGAGCAGTGTGAGCAACGCGTGCAGCAGCCGCGCGCGGCGCGGGCCCGCGGGCAGCAGCGCCGCGCCCGCTGCCAGCAGCGCCGCCGCCTCGCACCGCCGGCCCACTAGTGTGTGCGGGAGGATCTGACACACACCACAGAATACTTAATAGTACCTACTAGCTGACTTTAGCTGAGCCCGGCGAAATTTGTATCGCCTAACAATTTTTTTTTCTAAAATAAAAGTAGCCTAAGTTACTTCTTGTTACATTAGCTATCTGCCAGTGAAAGTCCCGTCAAAATCGGTCCAGCCATTTCAGAGATTAGCCGGAACAACAGACAGACAGACAAAAATTGTAAAAAATGTTGTTTTGGTATATGTACCGTGTATACATCCAAATGCACTTAGTAAAAAGCGGTTATTTTAATATTACAAACAGACACTCCAATTTTATTTATTTGTATAGATGTTTAGATTGGTACAGAAGAGTTTAACAATAATGTTTAGTGTAGAGCCGTTAATTTTAAATTAACTAAAATACTATCTTTACTATCTAAAATGTCACTTGTCAGTGTCACTCACCCTAGGAAGCGTGTCAGCGACGAGCGGCAGCAGCGCGGGCAGCGTGACGGGCTTGTCGCAGCCCACCAGCTCCGCCAGCAGGTCGCTGGCCAGCGGCTCATTTTGGTTCAAGTTCTCGCTGCACCAGCTCAGGAGTGAGTCTTTCAGACGAGGTGGCAGGCTGCTGTGGGTAGGAGAGAATGTTTTCAATCGTTTAATCATATATGTAGGTATTACTGATATGCTTAGGAATGTAATTTTTTTAATCGACTATCGCTTCGGTGCTTTGAAGAAATGGCGAAAGAAAATGTATGACTCTAAATATTATTAAATTATATTATTAAATTATGGCTCTAAATATTGTTTGTATCCAAATTGTACTTGGAACGAAATTGTACTTTATTAATCATTGAATAAAAACTGTAATATCTCAAAAGATAGAAAAATAAATAGCACAGAAAATTTATTTCCGTCTACTTGAATAACTTGCATGCCACTATATGAGTTTTATACCCTTATAAAATTTTCTCTTCAAAACCATACCAAATCTGTATTATACTGAATTATACTCGTATATCAAACAGAAAAATTGTTTCTACCTATGTCCATTATAGACTTTGACACCGTCCAACCGATGTGCCCCAAACTAGTTTCATTTGAAAGGCAAGAATACGAAACATGGTTTGAGACCACTAAAACAATGCATTGGGCACATTTCTCATACAAAACTAGGGTAATAATGTACAGTGCCATCAAGTTATCTGTGAAATGGCGAAAATTGGAACTAATGCCGCGCCATTCCTAAGTTCTTTGTGCTCATTCCTTTGACATTTACTACGTCTCGAATTGCGTCCAATGATTGGTCCAATGGGTCCAACAGCGCCCTCCTCCAATTCACAGATAAGTTGGTGGCACTGTAACAACATCACTTACGTGTCAATCCACATCTCCTTATTATTCTCAACAGTAGTAAAGTCATAGTGCACGCGCGTCCACTCGGCCGTGTCGTTCATGCTGAGCGTGTCGTCGAGCGTCGCCGCGCTGCCGCGGCGGCACGGCGACGCCTGCGCGCTGCCCTCCAGCACCGCCGGCTCGAACGAACTCGTGTTCGAGCCTTCTTTTCTTCTGCAGTACATGATACATACATAAATGAACTGTAGACTTATACCTTCTCCACTCCTAAACACAACAACAATAATCAATTAACAATCTTTACCCAAGAAGAAACATTTATCGAGTTCGACAATTGGGACACCTCGCTTCGCAGGCAGGGTCATGTACATAAATAAATAATTAAAAAGAAAAATGAGTGCCCTGCAACAACTATGACAGTCAATTAAAGCTAACTAACTTGCATTCAATGCTCGTAAACTCGTAAATAACTGCTTGATGGCAAGATTTTAATGTATAATAATGTAATATAAGTTAGGTCACCCACAGCTCTATTTTTGAACGACTTCAAAAAAGGAGGAGGTATTCAATTCGACTGTATTTTTTTATGTTTGTTAATCGAAAGCTGGTCCCTGTCATGTGATCCCACTTTTTGAGCGAGATCTGACGAGTAGTTTTTGAGTTATCTCTAATTTTGAAGTCGGTTAATTTTTGTCAAGAATTTTGTAGATAGTTGAGAGCCAGTTCTTTCTTTCTTTTTCTTCTCTCTTTCTTGGCCGGCAACGCATCAGTGATGCCTGTGTCTATGGGCGACGATAGCCACTTACCATCAGGTGGATCGTCAGCTCATTTGCCGGCTATTTCCATAAAAAAAAATAGTCTGGAACAGTGACGCGTTATTGCGACAACAATAAAATCACTATTATAAAATGTAACAGTGGGGACTTTCCTAACAGTTTGACATATCATAAGGTTAGTTTCATGTACCTAACAAACTTACGTGACTGAAGTCTTTTCGTTATCAATAATCTCAAATTGATCCGGTGTCGCACTATGAGTAGAGTTCCCACTGCCGTAGTGGTTCTCTCGGGCCATACAAGTAAGCGGCTTGGCTTCAAGTTGCTGCTCTAAGGTTGTTTGGACGGAAGACAGCTTATCATGAGGTATTTCCATATCAATTCCTTTGTTTTCTAACACTGGGCTTGTTAAGGAGTTTAAGCTAACTATTGCTGCATCATACAATTTTTGGAAGTTCAACTTTTCTGTCTCTAAAGCTATTATTTTCTGTTTCAGTAGTTCTATTTCCTCAGCTTGTATTAATAACTAAAAATAAAAAAATATGTGTTGTAGATTAATGAAATATTTATCACTTATTATTTAATATTTATTTAATCTTATTGGAGTCTTATTGGAAGCCCATGGGTACAACAAAAACATTCAGCGCTAAGTACCTGCAGGCAGCTGTTTAATTAAGAAGCAATATCATACTATATCCTCAGATCCATTCAAACTTAGCCAAGTGACCAGTTGACATAAGAACTCTTAGGTTATTTACAACTTTGAAATTGAATGAATAAATTAAACTACTAACCTCATGATTCCAATGATCATTGTCAATAGATGTTTGACAACTCACACACACTTCATCCACGTCTGTCTGACACACAGCATCCGTGTAACATAGGTCTGTTTCAGTGGATGCATCTACTTTTGGCACATTCATTGTGGAAGCACCACCCCAGAATAATGAAACCAGGCCAGCCGGTCGGGGCATGTTCAGACCAACATCATCCCAATCTTCAAATTCCTGTAAACAACAGAAAAATAATGATTAATGAAAGTTAATTAATATTAGAATCTGTGAAACAAATTGAAAAAACTTAAAAATAAAAAAATACCTGATCAGGATTTTCATCAGAAAATGTTATCGATGTCAGTTTATAGTTTTGTAACAAAAGATATTCGTTTATGAGAAAATTTAATGCTCGTTTTTCATGTGGTTTTAAAGACCTTTGGTTGAATTTGTCTTTAGAATTTTTATCTAAAGCTGAGTCTCCATCTGAAATGTATAAGCAGATTATAATGGAATTGTTTGAATATATAGGAATTAAGTAGTTCACATAGCTACGATCTGGCCACTAACGGCCGGTCTCAATAATGTACTAACAGATGGAAGACTGTGGATAGGGCTACCATTAGTATGTTATCTGTCATATTTGTCAATTTTTGCGTCTGAAAAATTGACAAGTATGACAGATAACATACTAATGTTAGCCCTATCGACAGTCTTCCATCTGTTAGTACATTATTGAGACCGGCCGTAAGAGAATGCAACATTGACATTTGTAGGAAAATGAAGCATTGCAAACATTTTGAAATTTATTTATAGAGAGAATTGCTATTGTCATAAGTGCTTTTTTGTAATCTTTTCATCATGTCAATAAATTTTTAATCTTAGTCCTTCAATAACTCAAACAAAACTTTTATTACATTATTGTCACTTTTTACTGTCATTATTTACTGTAAAAAAATATTTACTGACAGGCAAACTTTTAAATACTTTTTTGTTATTTAATATACTGTTACCTGCAAACTGTGTAAGATTAGCTCTCAGAGAATTGATTGTCTCCTTGGCTTTCCTCAGTTCAAACTCCAGTACAGCAACATCCCCTCCACTACAACCCCTGTCTCCCCCGCCATCCTCGGAGTAGCGAGCTGTGTCTAATGAGTCTAATGTGGCCTGGCTTGGGGTTCGATCTATTGAATAAATTACAAGATATATTACATCTATATTTAATTTTTCAACAATCATAAGACATAGGTACTGTAGGCAAAACCACCAAGAATATTATGGCTTTTACTTATCGTTTTACATATCGTCTCTGCGCGTGCGAATCCGCGTAAGAGCAACTGGTAAAGACCGCGTATTTGCTTTTTGATGATTTTACAGGAGGAAGACAAAACTTAATATATCAGCGATTTTAATTCTTATTACCGACTGAACTTAACAGCTAGTAAAAATAAAGTTGTAAAGAACTACCTGTTAAGTTCAGTCGGTAATAAGAATTAAAATCGCTGATATATTAAGTTTTGTCTTCCTCCTGTAAAATCATCAAAAAGCAAATACGCGGTCTTTACAAGTTGCTGTTACGCGGATTTGCACGCGCAGCGACGATATCTTGATAGGAGGTCACTGAACTCTGTATTGTCCACTTCAATATCATTGGTGACATTGGTACATAAATCATAAGTTACGGTTAATTATATGCCTGGCTAACCTTCCACCTTCCTTTCAGAAAAAATGCATCTAGCATTGAAAAATTGAAAATGTATTTAAACACATTGCATTGTCGGAGAGCTGAACTAGTTCAGAGTACATGTACCATTCTTTCTTTCTGGCTCAGATCAGGAGATCAGGAGGATCATTTACTTGTTTGGCTATTGACCATATTGACATACAAAAACGAAGATGTATTACCACATTTCTTATGTAATTTATCCTATATTGCATTCAAAGAAAAACTTGCAGTTGGAACAGCAGACTATATATATCTATCTTCATATAACTTAACTATTAGATGCCTTTATTTATAGGACTAAAAAGATTGAAATTTGAAATCAAGTTTCATGTGAGTTACTTCGAAATAGTCAGAAGTTATACATACGCATGGATCCTGATTCTGTAGGCCTTGGGACATGTTGTTCAAAATTCCCTGGATTAGAAAAGAACTCTCGTAGTTGTGGGAGCTCCCGCCCACCTTCCACTAACTCCGTGTGCAGCTCAAGAGCTGTGAGAAAGTAGTGGTCTTTCAGGAGCTTTGTTGCAATATCCTCGTAACTTAAATGAGAGGACGTAGTGAACGAACTCTCTTCCACATCCTTGTACGGATTCATATTTATATAGTACTTCCATAAACAACATAAATAATGTGTTCTTTGTTATCGCACTAGCTACACGTTTCCCATTAATATCACCTGCAGTTAAATATTCACATAATTATAAACAAATAAAAACATTGTCAAATAAATATTAGCGTTTTCCTACATTTAAATGTACATCAAGGAACATAATATTAAACTCTCCATTTACAGAAATAGAACAGAAATTACAGAAATGAAATAACAATTGACAGACATTGACACTAATGGTTTGAATGTTGACAGTGCTGACAGTTGACAGATATTATTGGTTTGTTGCCAGCACGGGTTGCCAGTGCCAGAAATGGCAAATCAAATCAAGCTTGTGGTTGCGACCATAGATTAAGAAGCATAAATTCTAAGTGTACCACGAAAAGACCATTTCAAGACGGATCACGTGACATTGGATGAACATCTTCCACAAACCCTAATAATAAATAACAATAATAAACGTTTACACACTCATATCCCCACTGTAGGTTTTTACCTGAGTCGCGGGTGGCATAAACGACACATAAAACACATAGCACCCATTGATGACCCGAGTACAAATATCTATCTGTCACATATCTAGCTTGGCCGGGAATCGAACCCGAGACCCCTCGCTTCGCAGGCAGGTTCGCTACCAACTAGGCTACAGAGTCGTCTCACAGGCCTATTGATGATAAGGCTCGTATCACTCGAAGGGTGTCAGGGCGTAATTTCGACAAAAAGGGTGAAGATTCATTCAATGAAACTTCATCCGTTTGTACACGCAACCTTTTTTATTTTGTTAAATGCCTACAAACCGAAAAAAGTTTCACTTGCATCGTGGTTTCATTTAACCATACTTTTTCATATACTATGACATTTCTAACTAAAAATAATCTGTGATAATGTGTAAAATAGTCTGTGATTAAAACATTACCATCATGGAAAATTGATTACCATGGATAATAATGATGGAACATTATAGACAATTCTCTGGTGATAAGTGAGTGTGACAACTTGGTGTCAGCTAGACATGGGTCGGTACGCGTTTTCATAATACCATAACTATGTATTGGTATTGTCGCCGATAAAGGGTTTTAAAACTGTTTATTTTCATAACTATTTATTGAAACGTTTACTCGGTTTATCTGGTGTCATCGGTGTAGGCGACGCAATTTAATATTGTATAATAAAATAATAATAAAGTTTGCACTGAACTGCATTTTGTATATTATAAACTATTTAATTGTGAAATTAAATAAAACAGAGCGCGTCCGAGGGACCTCTTTGTCTTGTCACAGCTACTACTGGCAGTTTTCTTAATTTAAATTCAATAGCTAGACAGAGTACTTAAGTAAAAATCTATATACGAACACGTCAAGGCCCTCGGTCGCGCTGTAATGAAAATTTTTCTCCTAGTTTTACTTCCATCGCCTATAAATCTGGTCCTTCGAGCCGGATCTTACCAGTACTATGTTTAATACACCATCATCTAATAGGCTGATGCCTCGTAAAGTCCGAGAAGAACTTAGGGAACGACTAGAAAGTGCGACCGGCCAAGTACTCGCCGGGGACCGTTGCGAACAAATTGTAGTGAGTAGTTCACAAATATTGCAACAAGATTTACCAGTCCCGGAAGTACATAAACTCGCCTCGGCGTCTGTAGTGGCGTCTTCAGTGTCGACATCATCGTCACACGTCAGGCGTAAGAAGCTCGAGCTGGCGGCTGCCGAAGCTAAGGCGAAAATCCAGTTCGAGCTAATCGAGAAAAAGCTCGAATATGATCTAGCTGTGGATGACCACGAGAGCAAACGTGCATCAAAGTGTTCTTCACATAGGAGTGAATCTATTGTGAACGAGTGGTTGGAGCGGAACGAGATGCAGCGGCCACCGCTACCAGAAATGGCAGCGGCAGCGGCGACGGCGACGGAGGCAGCGCGGATACATAATGACAACCCGATCGGCGCACAAGCCCAGGGCCCTCCTGTCGACAGCATTCTTCAACTCGCGAACACCCTGAAGGACATAATGGTGACTTCATCCACCCAGCAAGAAGAACGCTTGCTGACTAGATTAGCTACACCGCGGGAGTTACCAGTTTTCAGTGGAGACTGCATCGAGTGGCTACATTTCAAGAGCGCTTATGAAGAATCCACTCGTGTGTGCAACTTCAGTGACTCTGAAAATCTATGGAGGCTTCGACGAGCCCTCAGAGGGGAGGCCAAGGAGGCAGTGACGGACTTGCTCATAGGCAACACTGCACCAGCGGTCGTCATGGAGGCACTGGAACTGAGGTTTGGCAATTCCAATTTGATTATACAACATGTAACGTCACAGATTAGAAAGCTGGCTCCACTGCCCAATAATTATCAAAGCGACTTAACTGTATTCGCTATGAAAATAAATAATTGTGTCGCAACATTAAATGCGCTTAATCAACAAGATTACTTGCGGAGTCCCGAGCTATCAGTCGCTGTAACATCTAAGCTCCCTTGTATCTTGTTGAGCAAATGGACCGAATACGCGTACACGAGACTAACATCTGATATACCGAAGCTCAATCTGCTAGCTGCGTTTTTAAAGAGAGAGGCTGAAATGGTGTCCGTTGTTGGTGTTGTGCATGTACATAGAAAACCTGAAATTGTACAGCCGAGTCGGAAATTCGATGATAAACCTCGTTTTAGTAATAATCGACCCGTATTAGCTACGATTACGGAACCGTCTCCTAGACGATGTAAATATTGTAAAAAAGCTGATCATTTGTTACCGGAATGTCGACCTTTTAAACGAGCTATGAGAAAGGACAAATGGAAATTTGTTAAGTCTAACAACTTATGTTATTGCTGTTTACAAGAGAGACATGAGCGAGATAATTGTCCGGGTCCTGTGTGTGATATAGATAGCTGTGGCCTCGCTCATCACCGCTTGTTGCACTACAAGAAGCCACACGGAACGCATGCAACTACAACAGAGGAGTGTGTAGCTGAGCAGACGCCGTCATCGGAAAGTCAACGTGGTGAATCATCATCAACTGCAGGCCGCGAGACTGTGGCTCACTCCCTCGCAACGAGCGAGGCGCAGCGGCGCGGGAGCGCCCCGGAGACTTCCCGCGCCCGCGCCCCCTCCACTCACAGTGTATTACTTAAAGTGGTTAAAGTGAATCTGAGTGGACCTAAAGGTACGGTAACTTGCTATGCTTTATTAGACGATGGTGCTTCTATTTCCATGATTGATAAAGATTTAGTGCACGAGTTAGGTCTTAAGTCATCGCAAAGCAATCCTATTAAATTTATTGACGCCTTTGGTATTGAAATATTTCAGGCTGATGCACCTAAAATGTGTACTAAAATAAGCAGTTATCATGTAAATAAATTTTATGATATATCATTGCGACAGGTAGATAAATTACAATTGCCTAAACAAGATTTATCATCTATAAATTATATAAATTGTAAACATTTATTACCTGTTAAGGATGTTGTATGTAAAGAACGTGTTGTGCCTCGCCTACTTATTGGAGAAGATAATTATTATCTTATTGCGCCTTTGCAAATTCTGCACGGTAACAAGCAGGAACCTTATGCTACGCAATGTCGATTGGGGTGGTCAATTCATGGTTACTATGGTCTCACTCACTCTTCCGTGGATGCTCATACATTCCATCTCACTCACACCGAGGCGCAGGAACAATTATCTGTTATCAATGAACTTAATAACTTAGTTAAAAATTCCTTTGAATTAGATGCAATCGGAGTTTCGACCTTACGACGTGACAATACGGCGCACTTGAGAGCAGTACGTATCCTGGATGAAACTGCACGTCAAATAGGCCAACGATGGGAGGTTGGTCTACCCTTCGTCAAAGACGAGTTCTGCATGCCTGACTCCTACGAGTATGCACGTTCCAGGTTGTCAGGTATTGTAAAAAAGTTTCAATCTGATAGTGTTTTCGCGGAGAGATACCGGAAGGAAATACAGAAATTATTCGACAACGGCTACGCTCGAGAACTAAACGATTCTGAACTTTCAGCTAGTCAGGTATGGTATCTTTCCCACTTTGGGGTTCAGAACCCTAACAAACCCGGCAAATTAAGATTAGTCTTTGATTGAGCGGGAAAGGTGAAAGGTGTTTGTTTAAATGATTTCCTATTGACTGGTCCCGACTTATATAATTCATTATTAGGAATTATGTTTCGTTTTCGTCAACGTAAAATTGTCGTGACAGGTGATATTAAAGATTTTTTTCTTCAGATAAAAATTCGTGATGAAGACCAGCACGTGTTTCGCTTTCTGTGGCAAGAGAGCCCAGCAGCACCCGTTACGAGATGTGTTATGCAAAGTCTATTGTTTGGCGCTACCTGTTCACCTTTCGTCGCACAATACATAAAAAATAAAAACGCTCTAAAATACCAAGACTTGTATCCCGAAGCCGTCGATGTAATTATAAATAATCACTACATGGACGATTGTTTGCACTCGTGTGACAATGAAGCTCAAGCTATTCAATTAGTAGGAGATATAACAAATATTCATAAGTCCGGCGGGTTCGAGATAACACGTTGGTCTAGTAACAGTAGGGTTGTATTGCAGTCCATCCCCTCCGATGCACTCGCGCCTACAGCCGTAGAGTTCAAACATGGAGCTACGAACACAACTGAGCGCACTCTCGGATTGATGTGGCATCCTAACGACCATACATTTGGATTTAAGTTGTCATGGATCGTATTTCACCTAAAGTTATGAATGGATCAGAGCCTCCAACGAAGGCACAAATGTTGAGCATTATAATGTCAGTTTACGATTTACATGGCTTTCTATCTCCATTCATAATAAAAGGTAAAATTATTTTTCAGCTTGTACATCGTAGTGGTGTAGAATGGAATTGCCACATCCATCCCGAGGAACATGCCTTGTTCGTAACGTGGCTCAATGATTTACAACGTTTGAGCTCGCTTCGTATTCCGCGATTTTATTTAGATGTACAAGAATGGGTCGAGTGTTACTCGACGTTGCCGAAGTCAATGTCGCAAAGCACCGACCACATTATTGATACACAAATGCATGTTTTTTGTGACGCTTCGGCTAAGGCATACGCGACCGTTATTTACTGGCGCTTTACACGATCAGATGGACGTGTACTTATTTGTTTTATAACCAGTAAAAGCCGCGTGAGTCCTTTACGTCCGATATCCATTCCTAGGCTGGAGCTGCAGGGTGCGCTGCTGGGCGCGCGGCTCGCGGCCACCGTGCAGCGCGAGCACCGAGACACACATCCTACTAAAAGGTACTTCTGGACGGACTCCAGTACTGTGTTACAATGGATTAAGAGTGACCCTCGAAATTACAAACCTTATGTAACTCACCGCTTAGGTGAAATTGATGAGCTGACACAGGCATGCGAATGGCGTCACGTCCCTACCGGCCTTAACGTAGCAGACGTAGCCACGCGCGAAGATGCTCCTCCGCTTGTTTATAGTAGTGACTGGTTTCAAGGTCCTTCCTTTTTGCGCCGCACCGAAGATCAATGGCCAAAGGACCTCAAGCGCAACAAATCGCTACTGGAAGCAATGTGTGAGGAACGATCTGTTCATGCTGTGATCGGACATGACTCAGGGTTATGTTTGCCTAACGAACATAACATCTCAAGTTGGATCACACTAGTGCGCGCTACGGCAAGGGTTCTGTTATTCATTAGAAAATGTCAGCGCAAACAGTGCAACTTAGACATTATTCTAATGAAGGAGGCAGAGGACCTACTGATAAAAAAATGTCAAAATGATAGTTTTAGCACCGAATTGTCATATTTGAAACAAAATAAAATGTTACTGACTAGCAGCCGCTTGTTACAGTTGTCACCGTATGTTGATGACTCGCGCATGTTACGGGTTGGTGGTCGCATAGACAACGTCATAGGTGTGGAGCACCAAGCACGGCGCCCCGCTATTTTGGATGGTAACCATAAGATAACACGGTTGTTAGTTGAATATCATCATAAGCAAGCGATGCATGGCGCTAATGAACTTGTAGTTAATAATTTGCGACAGCAATATTGGATTTTACGACTCAGGCCAACCGTCCGTTCTATCGCGTCACGTTGCTTGTTCTGTCGTTATCGACGGGCCACACCTCAACCACAGCGTATGGGTGACCTGCCCGCCGCTAGACTGCAACACAATAGGCGTCCCTTTAGCTTTTCGGGAGTGGATTTTTTCGGTCCATTCGAGGTCACAGTCGGTCGTAAAAGGCACAAACGGTATGGAATGTTGTTCACGTGCCTCACCGTTCGAGCCATCCATATCGAGCTTACAGAAGACCTCACAACGGACTCCACAATAATGGCCCTGCGACGAATGGCTGCTCGTCGTGGCATACCTCAGGTAATCATTTCAGATAATGGTACGAACCTTCGAGGCGCCGATGCGGAGCTGAGACGGAGCATAGCCGAGGTGAACCTGGATACGATTCGAGATGCCGCCGCTGTTCGTGGCGTGGAGTGGAGATTCAACCCACCAGGTGCCCCAGAGATGGGAGGTTGCTGGGAGCGGATGGTCCGCACAGTTAAGTCTTCCCTTAAGGTCATTCTAAAAGAACGCGCTCCTCACCCTGATACTCTGAGCACATTGTTAGCTGAAGTCGAGGCATTGGTAAACAGCCGTCCTATTACTCACGTGTCTGATGATCCGAATTATCCGGAGGCGCTTACCCCCAACCATTTTCTAATTGGTACGTCCTCAACAGGCCCACAATTTGGTAAGTATGTTGACTCCGATCTATCTTTACGAAAAAGATGGCGAGTCGCACAGAGGCTGGCAGACATGTTCTGGGCTCGCTGGCTCAAAGAATATTTACCGACTTTACTGCCGCGCCAGAAATGGTCTCAAGAAGCGAAGTCTCTCGAGGTAGGTGATTACGTCATCCTTGTCGACCCTAGTCAAGACAGGGGTTGCTGGCGTCACGGAGTAGTGAGTGCAACCTATGCAGGCAGGGATGGTCGCGTCCGCATAATTGATGTACGCACACGCACGGGCGTGCTGCGCAGACCGGTCACGCGCGTCGCTCTACTGTCACCACGGGACTGTAGTGCTAACTAGTTAGCACTAAGGAGGCAGAAATTGTAGGCGACGCAATTTAATATTGTATAATAAAATAATAATAAAGTTTGCACTGAACTGCATTTTGTATATTATAAACTATTTAATTGTGAAATTAAATAAAACAGAGCGCGTCCGAGGGACCTCTTTGTCTTGTCACAGCTACTACTGGCAGTTTTCTTAATTTAAATTCAATAGCTAGACAGAGTACTTAAGTAAAAATCTATATACGAACACGTCAAGACCCTCGGTCGCGCTGTAATGAAAATTTTTCTCCTAGTTTTACTTCCATCGCCTATAATCGGTATTCTCGGTAAAGTCGGTATTAAGGATAAAGGGTTTTAAAACTGTTTATTTTAATAACCATTTATTGAAACGTTTACTCGATTTATCTGGTATCATCGGTATTCTTGGTAAAGTCGGTATTAAGGATAAAGGGTTTTATAACTGTTTATTTTAATAACCATTTATTGGTATACGCTTATTCTCAGTAATGTCGGTATACGAAATAACTGATTAAATGAAATATTTGTGGTATTATACCAGTAAAGGTTTATTGAAATATTGAAACTGTTTATAGTTTATACCACGTCTTCATACCTTACCGCGCAATACCTCGTATTCTCGAATAAATGGTTTCTCTCAATAAACAGTTTTTGTAGCACCTGATACCGTATTTGTGGTATTATGCAAATAAAGGGTTATTGAAACTATTTATAGTTTTTACCGCCCATGTCTAGTGTCAGCCAAGGAACAGTGACAACTGTCAAGAGTGAAGTATAAACTGAAATAATTTGTTTGAAAAATCTTCGTAGTTTTGATTGTTTTCAAAATGTTAAAATGTTTAGTTTCCTTTAATAAATGAATGATAATTATTGAAATGTTTATATCGCCAGTAGTTTTTTGGATTCTGCTCGAAGGAAGCTGATAGATTCATTGAAAAAAAATGGGTGAACAATATTTTAGCCTAAAACAAAAACTCGAAGAACTTGGGTATCATAATACTTTGCCCATCGATGCTGTGCCTTTAGTAGAATGTCTTTTGGCAGACTTACTGCAGACAACGCGTAGTTTGCAACATTACATGAATCTCTCGAAAGAAGCTCTTATGCAAAGAGATGCCTTGATGTTAGAAGCGGAACCTTATAAATGTGACAATGCTAAACTAATTCAAGAAAATAACAAGCTTCATATGGACATAATTCAGCTTAAAGAGGAAAATTTTAAACTTTCTAAAGATTATAAAAGAAAAGTAAAGACTATATCAGATGAATTAGCTAGAAAAGATACAACAATATGCAAATTGCAACATGAGGTAAGAGATTTGAGTTTAAGAGGTTTATGTGCTGATACACAAAGTAGCCGAAATAAGAGCCGAAGAAAAGATGGTGGAGATAATCATTTGTCTAAAACTTGTGTGTGTATTGAAAGAAATAGTCATCTTGAAAAAGATGCTATAGAGTTAACCAAAAAAGTTCAGTTATTACAAGAAAGAAATGAAGAATATTATGATGAAATCCAGCAACTTAATGCTAAAGTTGAAAATAGGGACAGTGAAATAATAAGGTTGAATATGTTGTTGGAAGGTGGTCGACCCATACCTGCTTTGCAAAAAGACTTCTGCAGTATGAAGCCAGATGTGAAAGTACAGACATTAATGAAACAGTTGAGCGAAATGGAAAAAATTAATGCAGATTTAAAAAAGGAACATGAAAAAAGTTTAGAAAAGCAACATGAAGCAATGCTTCGGGCATTGAATCTTGCTGATAAAAATAAAAACTTACAGGAAGAACTACAGAAAGTGGATGCTTTAGCATTGAAAGTTGAGGAAGATTGCAATAAAAGACTTGCCACCTTGACAAATGAAATGAATTTTATGCAAACTAAAATAGAAAATCAGACATTGAAAATTTTTGAATTAGAAAGAGAAATTTCTAACGAGTTTCCAAAAGAAAGTTCATCTAGGCTTCTTAAAATTCAGGAGTCATTGAATATAGCTTTAAGAGAGAAAGATCTGCTACAAAAAGAGATAAAAGATTTAGTTGAATTAAACAAAACCTTGCAAGAAAAAATAGTATCATTGTCACAAGTTAATAAAAATTTTGAAAATCGAATGACATCTCAATTTAAGCACACAGACAGCCCTAGGTGTATGGTTAAAGATGAACTACAAAAACTTTTAGAAGATGAACGAAGAAAATATGAACAATATATGAAAAGCATTCAAGAAAAATTGACTGACACTATAAGTGTATTTAACAGTCACATAAAAAATAAGGATAAACCATTCAGCCCTAAACTAAATGGATCAACAGACAATGCATTTATCAGAGATTTGCATAAAAAACTATGTGAAAGCGAGCAAAAAATTCTTATGCTCAAAAAAGAAAATGATGATCTTATGAGCAAATTAACAAATAAAGATGAGTGTAATAAGCATGGATATCAAGATATTATTAATCACTTAAATGCAGAAAATTCAGAACTATCAAAAGAAAATATAGCACTTTCTCAACAACTGAGTCAGTATAAGGCTATCAACTCTGCAAAGTGTGAGAGAAGTAATAGTTCCAGAGATGATGTGAACAAATTAAAAGAAAACATGGAAAAGTTATTGAATGAAATAAAGATTTTAAAGAAAGATAAACAAGAATATTGCTCCAGGTATAAGGAAGGCCTGAATTTAGTGGATAAATTAAAAAGGGATTTAGCATTTAAACAAAGAGAAATTGAGCATTTAGAAGAAGAAAATTGTTCTTACAAAATGACTAACAGGACTGGGAAAGCTTCAGTGGACCAACTAAAAGAGGAATGTAATTTTCTAAAAGACCAGTTAAAAAAAATACAAACTGATGTAGTTAAAGATAAAACATTAGCGAATCAAATCAAAAACATACAATTAGAAACTGAAAGGAATAGCAATCAAGTGCAAAATGAACTACTGTCTGTTCAAAAAAAGCTTAGTTTATCAAAAGATACAATTGATAATTTGGAAAAAAAGTATAAAGATCTACAGTCTGAAATGTTAATTCTTAAAAATGAAAAGACAAATTTAATTGATAACATAAGAGTTCTTGATCAAGAGCGCGATAAGTTAGTTATAGAATTAGATAATAAGGCAGAACTTATTAATAGCCTAGAAACCAAAATAAAATCTCAGACATATGAAATAACTAAACTGGAAAATGAAGTTGCTGATTTGAAAAGAACTATTAATATGTCCAAAATTACTGAACATAAAGTAGCAGATTATGAATCACAGTTAACATTTTTGAATGGTGAAATATTGAGATTAAAACAACAGCTTGATTCAGCGGTCATTGAAAATAAACATTTGCAAAATAGTTTGACTGATGCTAATGGTGCATTAAAACTAAACAAAATGGAACTAGATAAATCCAAGAAAGATGTAGACAGTCTGAAACAGCAATTGCAACACTATGTGGCTGAAATAAGGAGAATAGAAGAAATGCTCTCTCATAAAGAAGCTGAAAGATCTGACATGCTGGAGCAATTTGCAAGCCTTTCGGTAGAAGCAAATATATTAGAAAATACTAACCATTCATTAGAAAGTGAATCTGCTTCTAAGTCCTTACAACTCCAAACATATATTGCACAAATTCAAGATCTGGAATTAAAACTTGTTGAAAAAGAAAACATAATAGATAGTCAATCAAGTCGTTTGGCAGCTATGACACACAAAGTAACTACATTGGAGAATGAAGTGAAATTAATAACGGAAGAAAAAAATGTTCTTGAACAAAACATATCTTATCTTAAACAAATGTGCAGTAGTCTACAACGTGAAAGTAATAGCAAAATTGCAGGTGTCAATGAAATGGATTCAGAATTAAAATTATATGAAAATCGAATTAAAAGTCTTTCTAATACAAAAACAAAATTGACAGCTGAAAGAGATGAAATGATTGAAAAAGTGAAAACAACAGAAAGGTTATTATCAAATGCACGCAGAGAAATAGTCGAGCTAAAATTAGCTTTGCAAGATGCCACATCAGAGACAAAATCATTGCAAGATCGTATAGACAGGTTAAGTAGAAGAAACTTGCCTGAGTCCTCATCATGTCAATCACTGCAGGAGCGTATTGATAGCTTCAGCAGGCGAAATATTATTAGTCATGAAGTTCATGAAGTAATAACATTATCTATTACTACTTTTAAAATTCTATTACATCCTTTGCAGTATATATTTACTTAAAAACAATTAATGTTTGTATTCTAGATTAATTCATCAAAAGAAGAGTTGGAATTGCCCCTGATGTTAGAAGAAACTATTCATGAAGTGAGTCAGGAGGATGACGACAGTATACGGTACCAAGCACTTAATAAAGACTATTCAAAATTTTCACATGGTAGTACTCTGTGATAATACTAATTATTTGTATTGTATGGTAATATAAATATGTAGGTATGTGATTAATGATATGCATTTATATTAGTATTAAGAATTTGTTGCTGAAATGGTTTGGTTGGCAAGGGACACCATATAGATTTATTTATACTTGAAGCAAATAACTTGAAGCAACTTTGTCATTTGGTTTGAAGTATAACTCTGTGACCAACCCAAAAAGTACTTTAATTACAGAATTGGCAACACTAGCCACTTAATAACAATTGGACTAATTACGTATCCTTTCGCATCTTTTGTGCCAACAAAAAATGCATAATAATTTAAGACATATTATAATAAAATTTAATTTATTTTACCTCTTATATGAATAATATTATGAAGTTACAGCTATATACATTATGGAAAAAATTAAATAGTTTTCTTTATAAGATGTTCATTGTTATATATTTAAATAAAAAATAAAATACATAATTTAACCTTAGATTCACAAATTTTATAGACATTATATTAAAATAAAATCATACTATGAAATTTAGTGTTTATTATTGTTTTTATTAAAAAAAAAAAACAATATTCCATAATCTGTATCATACATGGAGGATAGAGGTAATAACTCCATGATATCACATGACCAAAACCTAGCAAGTGTTCTACAGAAGGATTGAGTAATATTTTTATGAACTTAATTTTAGTTCTATTATTCAATGACTAGTATTTGAACTGAATTGTATGAGACAAACTGGCATAAAATTCCTACAGGTATTACAGGATATCAATGAATATTTTATTTAATGTCACTCCTATATAAAATGTGAAATTAATCTATAATAGTAAAGATATTCTGAAGAGGTATTATAAATTCATGTTTATGACACCAGAGAAACATAAAAGGGGCAAAGATATAGTTTCAATACTATTGCTGGTATTGAAAAAAAAACCAGTGTATTACCAATTGGGGCAGAAAACTTATATAAGTTTATTTTATCACATAGTGTTCTTCATTATAAGTTTAATTCACAATGTTTAACATAGTCCGTGACAAAGTAGTATACAGTAATACAAATCACACATAAATCACATTTTCTCTTGTTTTAAAATAACTTACAATTCATTCAGGGATATAGAGTAGTATATATACTGCCTATTTTTGTGTACATGTAATATAGTTTTCTACAGACAAACAGACCATATTAATAAACCGATCATGAATCTTCTGTGATCTCAAGATTCAGTTTAAAATGCAGTTTTTACATTAGATTGTACATAAGATTGACATTTGTAACATCTGAGATCACTCTCTTAAGCCGATGTTGGTAATGTGGGCTTATTAGACTTATGTGACATTACAACAGTACATGTAGTAATAAAAGATAATCCCAACTTGACAGTTTTTCAAAGTATTTACTTTTTTCATGTTGAAACAGTAATAATTATACTCTATAGCTGTGCAATTCACCAACATATCTGTGATAAGTACAAATTAATAAGCCATTAAAATACAGGAATATAAATTACTACTTTTGTAAAAACTATTGCTTCTCACAATCTCAATAAAATTAACATAATATATACATTAATGGAGAATATACACTTTTGAGAAAACCTACATAGAATTATTTTCCGTTTTGTATTAATGACCTACTGGTGTACCTATTTTAGACATGATCAAATTATAATGTTACATTTGATTGTTAAAATGATTAACGGAGAATAATCTAAATTACAGTCATTCATGGAATGCATTCAATTTTAAAACTAATGTCAATTTGGAAATAGTGAACGAAATTAATTAAATAATATGTTTTACAATAATAACATTTATGACACATCGACAAGTAACAAAATAATCAAAATATATTATAAATTTCATTCAAAAGCAAACTTATGATGTTCAGTCACATGCTGCTGCCATTTTACAACTATAATAACATTATATTCAATTAAGCATAACAGTAATAGGCATATTTTTTATTGATTATGCGAAATAACTATCAATACAATATGCAATTATTATTCGCATAATTGTAAGATATAGTATACCAGTCTAATGAGTATTAATTATATCTAGCCCGACATAGAGAATTAAAGTTACATAGGTATCCTATCAAACAATTCCATACATTTCCCCAACAACCAACAATAACTCTAAGGTAATTGACTTCAAACTTCTCAACCATATTACATTTTATGATAACACTATTGGGCTACAACAATATAGTATACAGATACAATGTTGAAGATTTACAAAGTAGCTAGAATTCTTGTGAACCCAATACCGGCACCCAATATAGTCTGTCCTATTCCCCATACCATAGCGTGTATGGGTGGCATTGCTAAGTTCGCTGCACGGTATATAAAAGCGACAGCCGCACTACTCGCCACTCCTGAAGTCACTGGGCCCACCACACCCATTACTATTAATAGGACCGGAAAAAACTTTCCATATTTATGTTTTCTAAGAGTTCCGAACGCTACTAACGCGGCGCAAGTATGCACGAACACCGATGAGCATAAAGACCACAAGAACACTGGATACCACATTTCACCGAATGTATCCAAGGGATCACCAGGGGTTAATTTCAATATATCAACAAATGAATCAAACTCTGACACTCTGAACTCCGACAACATGTCATACATGTTGCCTTTCGAATTCTGATGCTTAAAGGCATCGGGGCTGTTCTAGTACTGTGCTGAGAATTACTGTATCACCAAAGCAGTGTTTTAAACTGGGAATGGTATACTAAACACCTATGTCATAGAAGTCTGATTAACTACATCGAAATTCTGTGTATTTTACTGCTGTGGAAATCACTTTTGGTAGAGTTTTTCATTTGCGTTGATAACAAAAAGTAAAAATATAGGCAAACAGTAGACAGAAAGTCCGAATTCCGATCGAAAATTCCAATATCTCAGAAAAACGACAGAAACGAAACACAACACACACACAGACACAGATAACAGAAGTGTCAGAATTTTTGTAAATGTCACTGTCACAAGCATAGAAGAATGTCAGAGGTAAAAAAGTCAATCATTTTTAATTATTAGTCTATGGTTTGGGTCTATCATGGATATTACTCTAACTGGATAGATAACTTCGTAGTGGTACCTGACGATCGATGATGACGTCATCATTTTTATTGTGTCCATGTTATCTATCGTTCCAGAATATATAATTAGATTGCGATTTTTTATAAACGTTTAAAAACGTCTAAGATGAAAATATAATATAGGTGTACCGTAATTGTGTACTTTAATTTTTAATTTACTCTTAACCTCTCAACAGTTGACGCCATTTTATGTAATATGTGCAATAATTTGAATTCGGTAATTTTGAAGAAATTTTAATAAAATGTATTATTTCAATAATATAATGATTACTACCAGAAAAATAACCTATAGAAAACATTTTTAGTTTTTGAAGAACCATATCAAAATAGGACAAAATTTTTCTAAGTGCGGACACCCTACAATTATAAAGGACAACTTCAATCCGGCCTGTGATTGGTCGAATGTATCATTCCGATATAACGTCATCGATGATGTCATGTCAGAATCGAACATCAAGTACCTCTACAAAGTCTATGATCCAGATAGAGTATATATATCCATGTGATCTATACAGAGTAGTTTGCAATTTTTATGTGAAGAATTGTGATTGACCTTTTGAACGTGTAAACCTCGCGTTTTCTCACATAATTAACAATTAATGAATCAATAATAAGATGTAGAGTAGGTCTAACTATAGTCAAAATTATCTAAGATGCCCATAATGATAGCTGCTATTTATTAATATGAACTAACCTTGTATGGGTGTATTTGAGCGAAATGGAATATTCATCTACTTGACATGAATAGTTGAATACTTACGGACAAAGGATTTTGCCAAAATTTGTTAAAAATCCCTACTCATTTTCATTGGCGTTGATTATAAATCATATTATACGTTAAAATCTAGTAAAAATTCCATCACATCATAATTTATGCAAAATTTAATAAAAATATATGACGTCAAAACAATCTTATATGAAGAAGCCTAAATCTAATCTGACGTAGGGTGATGTGACGGCTTGAAACCGTTTATAAAACCAATCATAATCGATACATTACTATAATCGAAATTTAAAAATGAAAATTGATTAATTCAATTACATTGTTAAAAATGATTTGTTTGCATTTTAATTTAAAATTAGGTACCCAATAATACAACAATGAATTGGATGCTAACAAAGGACTTTTTCCATTATGTATGGGCACTTCGCCATCCATCGACAGTAACTGCAGATAATATGTTATATGTAATTATGTATTTAAGGTTGCGGTAAACATTTTTTTTTTTCAACAAAATAATAAGCTTATTTCGTAAGCGTTTCTTACGAAATAAGCAAGAATTTATTCACTGTAGTTTTTTCCTGACGCTCATAATATAATATTATGTCAAAATATTATTATGAAACTGAGCGGGACTTTCATTCTATCATGATCTATCTTTCTTTCTTTTTCTTCTCTTTCTTGGCCGGCAACGCACCAGTGATGTTTTTGGTGTTGTTGATGTTCATGGGCGAATGGATAAAAGAATATTTTATTGAAGTCGTAAATAGGTACATATTGAGAATACGTTGTACGAGATAGCTCAATCGAGGTAGTAGGTAGGTAACTAGGTACCTAAATAGAAGGTTTTTAGTTTAAAATTTAATTATCGAGTCGATTAGAAGGTCTTATAATTTTGAATCGATTTGTTGTAAAAATTGGTTTCTTTCATAAACCGATTTTTTCGTACATCTCTAATGTCATTGTGATGGCAAACGACAAATTGGGCTTCTTAGTTCGCGGCGACTATAGCTTATATAAAATAGGCCATATAAAATACTTATCTATGAAAGTATGAACGAACCTAATCTCTATAAAGTCTGTGGTCAGCAGCAGCGTTGTGAAGTTAGGAAAAAACAAAATTATTGTGCCATAAAACTTTCGTGACTGGATTTCGGTATCGTTTACAAGTGTTATTTATCATAAATTCCTGACATTTTATCCAACCTTAAATATTAAACAGAAGATCGTATCCTTCTTGTGAAGGATAGGAAGGTATGTGTATTAAAAAATCTAAAATATTCATAGTACATCTATGAAAATATTTCTTTGTCTCGTTTTTATGGAGTGTGAAGTTAGTTATAAAGTGTAATGCACTGTCAAATTCATTGTCGAGTCGAGGTTGATCGATAATTTGCTAACCTAAAATTATTCCGCACGTTGCGTTAGTTTGTAATTTGTTTCTGTTTATTTCTCGATAGTTATTAAATATTTTAACACTTCACGATGGGGAAAGTACGATCGACTCCGGGTGCACCCCGGAAACAAGGATTCAACAAATCAGGTCATTCCATGAACCCAGAACGACCCACGGAGGGATTAAAAGGTGTTGGAAAACCTAGGACGAAGGGAACGATAAAACGGCTGCAGATGTACCGTAACTTTAAAGCTAAACGTGATAAAACTGGCAAGATTTTGACACCAGCACCATTTCAAGGATGGGTGCCTTCAGGTACACAAGCTAGAGTTGAACCTAATCAAAAGTGGTTTGGAAACTCACGTGTCATATCACAGAGTGCCCTACAGACATTTCAGGAGGAATTTGGAGCTGCAGTAAAGAATCCATATCAGGTTGTGATGAAACCTACAAATTTACCAATCACCTTACTCAATGAAAAAGCTAAGAATGCTAGGGTACACTTACTTGATACAGAAGGATTTGATAAAACATTTGGACCTAAAAAGCAAAGAAAAAGGGTCAACTTGAAGGTGAGCGATATGCTGTCATTGTCAAAAGCTGTTGAGGAGAGAGTAGAAAAATATGATGAAAATAAAGATATTGATCTGGTTCGTGAAGATACAGGTGTAAAGGAGGGTCAGAGAGACTGGGTATTTGGTGCAGGTATGAGCAGAAGAATCTGGAATGAACTTTACAAAGTTGTTGATTCATCTGATGTTTTGCTACAAGTGCTTGATGCTAGAGATCCAATGGGCACAAGAAGTCCTTATGTTGAAAAATTCCTCCGAGAAGAAAAACCTCACAAACATTTAATATTCATTTTGAACAAAGTAGATTTAGTGCCAAACTGGGTAACTCAAAGATGGGTAGCCATTTTAAGTGCAGAATATCCAACTTTAGCATTTCATGCATCTATGACACACCCATTTGGAAAGGGTTCTTTGATAAACTTACTGAGACAATTTGGAAAATTACACATAGATAAAAAACAAATTAGTGTAGGCTTGATTGGTTATCCTAATGTTGGCAAATCTTCTGTCATAAATACTTTGAGATCAAAAAAAGTATGTAAAGTTGCCCCTATTGCTGGTGAGACAAAAGTGTGGCAGTACATCACTTTAATGAGAAGAATATTCTTGATAGACTGTCCTGGTATTGTGTATCCATCGGCTGAAACTGATACTGAGAAGGTTTTAAAAGGAGTAGTTAGAGTAGAATTGGTGCAGAATCCTGAAGATTATATTGAAGAAGTTATTAAAAGAGTAAGAAAAGAATATCTGGTAAAGACATATAAAGTGGATGGCTGGGAGACAGCCACAGAATTTTTGGAAAAATTAGCAGCTAGAACAGGAAAGTTACTCAAAAAGGGTGAACCAGACATATCCCAAGTAGCCAAAATGGTGCTTAACGATTGGCAGAGAGGAAAACTACCCTTTTATGTTGCACCTGAAGGTTTTGAAGTACCTTTGTCAAAACAACAAAAAGACATTGAATCTGCAAGTGAACCAGAGGTGCAGCATACTAATAAGAATGCAGAAAAGACAACACAAGAAGGACCTCAATCAGACTCAATTGAAGAAGTACCTGATAAGCCTATATTAAGTGTCAATAAATTAATAATAGCTCAAGATTTTGCAAAGATTAGGGTAGGATTACAATTTGATAATGATGATGATGTAAAACCCCTTGAAAAAGTTAATATTCCTGAGAAATTAAAGGATATAGATGTAAAAGAGAACAATGATACATCTCAGGACAATGAAGATGATGAAAATGAGAAGAATGATGATGGTGACGACAGTGACAGTGATGTTTCAGGTATAAGTGATATTTATTCTGAAGATGATAATAAATGCAGTGATGTAGAAGATTACTTGACTAATGACCAAGAGACAGTAAATAAATTGAAGCGTCAGAGAATTGAAGTTGCAAGAAGTGGTACTTTTACTGTTGAAGACTTGACCGAAAAATCAAAGAAACATAAAGGTGATTCAAATGGTATTCCTGCAAAGAAACTAACTGCAAAACAAAGAAGGGCGATAGAAAGAGCACAACGTCGTACTAAAACAGGAAGCAACTTTTATGAAGTGTCCAATGTGAAGAATAGAAACAGGAACAAAAAAAAGATTTTGTAGAAATAAAATAAAGCTCTTAATTATTAAATTAAAATTAATGTTAATCCACCACTTAATTTTTTATTTGTTTCATAGTATTTTAAGGTTTTCTGCGTTACATTATGATATAGCATTCATAATCATGAATTAAGAGGTACAAAATTACTTTTATTGAAATTATTCTATACAAATAATTACTTGCTCTATCTTCTATATATTTATTTTTGCAGATGTCATCAGGGAGTGAAAGTGATGAAGAGTATGTACCTGAAGCGCCTGAGAAACTTTCAGAGGAGGAATCTGCAGATGAAGAAACTGATCTACAATATGATAAAGAACAAGAACTACACAAAGGGCAGAAACGAAAGTCAATACAAAATTTAAAAGGTAAAAAGAAATTTAAAACTGCTAATGGTATCGAGAAAACAGATGAAGAAGAATTAAAAACCGAACAAGTTACCAATCCAGAAGAGGAAAAGAAACGAGAAGAAGATCTGTGGGCAAAATTTTTGGAAGGAACAGATACCAAATCGAAATCTACAGATAAATCTAATAATGTCGTTCAAACAACATCTGTTACATCAAGCAAAGCTGAGCCAACAAAAACTACTGATAAGCCTAAAGTGAACGACGAAAAAGAAAGAGAAAGGCGCATTTTCGAATTTGCAGGAGAGACAATTGTTGTAGAGAATAATGTTATCAAAGAAAAAATAAAATCAGAAGAAAAGCCTGCAGCAGGTAGCTATTTTAATTAATTTTTTTATTGATATTTAATGATAATTTTTGTTCTTTTATCTCATATATTTCTTTATTTTTCAGCTAGCGATAGTGTCGGGCCTTCGAGAACGCGCGGTTCTGGTCTATCAAATGTTTTAGGCCAGTTAAATAAAAAGAACAAGTTATCAACTCTGGAGAAATCTAAACTCGACTGGGTTACATATAAAAAGGAAGAGGGAATAGAAGAGGATATTCATAGTCACAATAAAGGAAAGGAAGGGTAAGTCTGCTTGTATTATTAACACTGCATGCACCATTGCATACTGCAGAAAATTTATAATAAACATTTATAATAATTATTAATTGTCATCGCATACGAAAATTTAAACTTAAATATCTTAAAAACTATCAATATCAATTGAATTTTGTAGTTTTTTTTTTAAATTTATAATAGAGTATACCGTACGGTCGAAATAATCAATGCTCATATTTTCTCCATTGTTAAGATCAGAATTTCTGTGTATATTCAAGATGAATATCTATTATTATATCTGTCTAAAAAATAACGAAAATACATTATCTGTAACCTGTTTGTGATGTTTTGAATGTTATATTGTCGATTATAAAATAAAATATACATTTTTTTTCAATAAGCAATACTTGTTGTAAGGATTTCAAATATATTTTTGCTATAGTTCTACAATGGATAGTTTTAAAATTATTTAAGAAAGAACGAAAATTAACCACTCCCATCCCCCCCCCCCCTTATCTCCGTAACTACTGAGGCTAGAGTTAAAAAAAATACAGAAAATAGTTCTTTACTTAAATATTACAGGAAAATCTATAAGAAGTCTATAGTCTTAAAAAACCGGGCAATTGCATGTCAGGCCATGCGCAATGTAGGGTTCCAAAGTATTAAGTTTACCGACTATTACTCATTAACTACTTATGTTAACATAGCCGTTATAGTTTTCCTTGTAAATTCATAATATAACCTATTTTTGAGAATTTTTTCACTTGTCCAACTCCAACCGTTTTGCCGGCAGGTGACGACGACAACGACTCTAAGCAAAATTAGCACTTTTAAGTCAAATATTTCGCAAACGGACCCCTAATTTCTAAAATCGTCTTAGAAGACCCATAATATTTTTGAAAGAGCTTTTCAACGATACTCCACACTATAGGGTACGCGACGATTTATCCTCACGTTATCTGTAGGGGAGGTACCCTGAAAAAAATTGTTTTTCAATATTTTATTCTACGATTTCGGAGTTTTAATAAATATGTATATCCATGACAAATTACAGATTTCTAGCACTTAGGGTCTCGACACTTTGCTTCGGACAGACGGACGGAAATAACGATTGGGGTTCCGATTTTACTTCGGAACCCTAAAAACGGCAAAAATAAATAAAATAGAAAAAAAAACGCGAGTTTGACTCGCTCTTGTCTGGTTTTTTTTATTCAATGTTGTAATATGTATAAATATTGTTTTTAGGTATTTGGATCGGCAAGACTTTCTGGAGAGAGCGGACATGCGGCAATATGAAATTGAACGGGATTTAAGAATGAAGCGTCGCAGCAATCGATGAATTCAACATTGTAGTACCTACCTTTAATTAAGTGATATTATTGTACCAGTGTATTTCGAAATACACATTATACGTAGAACTATCATTTGTTTTTTGAATTTTCACAGAACCGATAATACCTAGTAAATAGTAAGTACGCAGTAGATCCAATTAAATCAGTAAGTTAAGTTTCCTAAAATTCCACAGGATTATTAGGCAGTTTATTCAAATAAAACAATAAAATTATTAGTAAAATAATTACTTATTATTCTATACAAACAAAAATAAAATCTAAAAAATTATAAGGGTTCCGATTTTACTTCGGAACCCTATAAACTAGGTTATTAAGTCAGCAAAGCAATGTAGTCTGTGAATGTAGCTGTTAAAAATAATCAGTTTAGTATAGTTAAAATATTGGTTTGAATTTCTGCCATATTTGTTATTAAGGGGCCGTTACTCGTGCACCCACAGGCTTCACCCGCCAGTGGGTGCATGGGTTGAGCTTTACCACAGAACAAATAATAAAACTTATAATAATGTGGATTTGGAAACTTAAAAAAATCTTTATTTACAACTTCGCTTTTATCAATATTAGCAATAATGTTAAAGTGCTGACAGTGACTGACTAACAGACAGACAACACATAGCTCGAACCATTATACCTTTTTACAGGAGATAATTAAGTAAATAATTTTACTGATATTGTTGGTTTCATGAAGCTTGTGTTAGTGTGAACTTGCTTTAGTCAGCCGCCAAAGGCCAAACGTCTCGGGCATGTTCCATTTCAGTTCCATTCTTAGGGTTGAGATTGTTGAGAACCACTTCTTACTTACTTCTTTCTTGCCCGAAAACGCATCGACGAGGCAGGTGAGGTGATTGTTGTTAGTAAAAAGTCAACTACAAATTAAGGAGCCAGCGTCTGCTATCCCACGACATTTAAGACAAGTGGTCGTAATATAGTCGTGTATTGCGGCACCTAACATGTACGTTGTACATCGATAATGATAGCAAACAACCTCGCAAGGTCCATTTCATCCATTCTCCTCAATCATATCAATGAATGCGGCTCTTAGTGGGCAATCAATTTCAATCTGAGTGCACAAGTGCCTACGGGTCGGACGGTCGACTGGAACGATTTGCACAGTTCGTGCTAATCAAGCACTAACATAGTACAGCAATAGCTGTCGTCACCACACCAGTGTCATATAACATCAGTTGTGAACTTGCATCCGTGGCGTCATGATATACCTTGATTCCATTGTTAAAATGCTAACCAATTATTCGCTTATCTGAAGCAATTAAACTACCAGTGACGTTACTGACTCTTCTAAAACACTTGTGTAATAATGACGGCTTACGGAAGATGGACTCTCATGGAAGGCGCGATGAACGGCGTACAGGTATGGTGTATTCGTTCCAGTAATAAACTTCGCTACTATTTCTAAGGTAATACTTTTCTAGAGAAAAAGCTACGGAGAAGGTAGGTAATTTTTACAGTCTGACTTAGTATCTGATCTAAAGTTATAGGGATTTTAATTATGCATTAAAATTTCAAGATCCTTATCCTTTACATAATAAAAAAGAAACAATAAGGTGCCCCTATTGTCTCAGTTTTTAAGCAGCCAAGAACGAAAGACTACGGAGAACTCTTATTAAAAATAGTCCCTAAAGTCCTTGCAGTGTAGTACAATACCCGCTCGTTATTGCGTATTTTTAAAAGACGTCCAATTATTTGTCTTGGTTAATTATTGTCAATGGTTATAAAATGAGTTGTACGGTTCTAAATTTTACTTGCAAAAATATACTGTATATAGGTAACCTGTATGTACCGTAGATACTCGACTGTAGGTATACAGCAACATACATTTCAATGAGTTAACATTTATATTACATATTTTTCTTGAACGGGTTTTTGGTAAGCTCATTGAGGCTACTTTGATTAATGAGTGAAACTCGAGTAAATAAAGTATGTTGTTAAGTATTCTTCTCTACGGTACCCTTAATAACAGAATAAACGTGTTTTATGAGGAAAACTTTGGTGATATTTTTAAAGTAGGCTAAGAAATAAATCAAGTAAATAACACATACATTTAATTTATGCAATTACTGTATACTTAAATAACAGAAATATAAACGGAACCTATTTTTGCCCAAACCTTTTTTTCCTTTATTTCAATTGTTTTCTAATTTCCCTCAATAGGAATTCTAACTATGTACTTACATTTACAAATAATTCAATTTTCCCTATTCTGCAACGTAAGTAAGTATTTTATTGACCACAGACAGACACTTATCATTTACCATTATCACACAGACATATCAGTAACATTACACAAGAAAATTAAAGTGAGATACAAATAATAAATATCCATAATTCGCATTATTACAGTAAGTATTATAGAAGATACTAGGCTGTTACGTAATTAGCCAGTTTCAATTAAGTAGCCTGTAGTGAATTCTAGTTCCCACCCACGTTGAGCTCGCGCTAGTGAATGACCAGCTCGGATAGTAAGTGTAGGCCAGGGATCGAGTTTTCAATGTATGTCTCTCGATCAGACCGCTCTTTCCCACTGGGCACTCTGAGCATGTGCCCAGGACCCCATGATCGATAGGGGCCTCCTAGTTCCTGCCAGATCACTAAACGATAACCGATATTTATTACCGAAAAACTTTTTTTATTCGAATAAATCGAACCTATATTACTGACTACAATACCAATTTGCTTATTAGCTTTTGCATAAATCTAGAGGCTTTCTTATCTCTTTCTTTGTTTATTCTAACAAAATAGTGTTCTGTCAAAGTCATAGGGGCCCCGTTATTCTAATATGCCCAGGGCCTCCAGTAGGTTAAAGACGGCCTTGCTCTCGATAGAGGGCGTCTGCAATTCTGCTGTAATCCGAACTAGTAATGCATGAGGGCCATGGGTGCCGTGACTAATGTCAGCTTGGGCTGTAGCCTGCAGTCCTGTTCCATTATTTTAGACTGGAAAACGAAATAAACTTATACCTTATTTGATTAGTGACAAAAAGCTTGCTTAAAAGTAATTAGCATGTGAAATGCTATATAGAGTGAGTACCTACTAATTACCAAAGAAACGTTATGTTTATAATTTATTTTTTCGCAAACAGACGGTTATATGATGCGCTGGTGACTCACATTGACAAAAGAATAACTCGTAGGTACCTTAGCTTTAATAGAGCTTGTGAACTGTACTTTGTACCACCTTTATCTATACTTGAGTCAAACTCGTATCATAATACTTGTCAACAAATCATTAAAATTCCTTTATAGGGTTTTCACAAACTGATTTGTATTTCGCACACCAAATAACTATTAAAGAACTAAATAATCATTAAAATGTTTGTGACATCTTCATTATTTTACTATTGACCTATAACAACAACACACTAAGAGAAAACGACGTAAAAACCAACATCTTAAAACAATTTTCATCATTGAATAACTCACGCTCGCACATCCTTAATTTCGTGAAGCGACTTGTAACCTTTGCACAAAATTATTTTTTACGGTCTGCCTGCCTATGACTATAAATAGAAATGACTACGAAAACCTCACAGCTATAATGGCGCTTACATGCTTTGCAACTTGGTCGTATTATATTACGAAATATAGTGAAATCAACTTATCTGTGACTTTAAGGAGGGCGCTGCCGGACGCATTGGACCAATCATAGTGCGCTATTAGTAAGTTTTGAATGGGATCCAATTCCAAGTTCCAATTTTCGCCACGGCACAAATAAGTTCTTTAGAGATGGCACTGTACAGATTATACAGATATTTCATTCCACTCAATATGCATGAGCATAGAGTTATTTATAAGTTAAATTTCATTAAAAAAAACCGAGTAACATTTTATATTTATGTTTATGTATTTTAAAAGAGTCTATATCGATTTTATGCGTAACTATTCCGTGTTATTTTAAACTTTTGCAAAATAAATATTGTTTAAAAAGAAATTAAATTATAAAGAGTGGAATGGAACGCGACTTGCGAACTCCAGATTTAGTTCAAACGCACTTTATACGACCAAAAGTTTCATGCACCTGTTTGTTTGTGGTTGCTAGGAAACACAGTAATAAATTGATTTCATTTGGATTCGTGGTAGTTCTCACAAAAAACACATTTTTTAAATAAATATAACTATATCCAATATTAGGTACCTACATTCATTTATTAAATTAGGTACTTCACTAGTACGGTGGTGTATCAATAGTTCAATACCCACCTACCTGGTTAAGAGTGCTGACATTTAGCTAAGAATTAGAGCGCAGCATTACAGAAATGGTCATACCCACTTGGTTTTACTCGTACTTAGCGGTTAACGCGCTAACATGCAAGGATGTCTTTGAGAGGATTCAGTGTTCAACTCGAAACATAAGAGGATTCAGTGTTCAACTCGAAACATAAGTTTGGTTTTACTAAGTTAGCCTTAGACTCGTTGAATCACTGAATGGCACTGGGTGGGCCAGTGTAATAACTGTAGGACGCATTTCCCGTATAGCTATGTGAGCTGTACACGATTGAATTACACTTAGGACCTGAGTGTATGTGCAGTGTCTCCTACACTTAGTCTCGTGCTACGTCTGCTTCGCTGTGTATCATGCCTGACAACTAACCTCGTTCCGGTGGGCGGCTTGAGAGCCAGTTCTTCCTTTTCGTTCTTTTCTTTTTTCTCCTTTCTTTCTTGGCTGGCATCAGTAGTTCTTTGATGTCCATGGAAGACGATGACCACTTATCACTAGATTGTTTGTTCGTTTATCGGCTACTTACATAAAAGACTGACATTTCCTTCAGTCTCCAACGAGATAGCGTTAGTATGCGACATCCTAACACAGAGTCGCTTTAGGATCATGGTAATCCTTTTAAACTTAATGTGATTACCGACTCCTGGTCTAGAATAATGACGTAATCGGTGAATGTAGCGGAAAGGAAAAGTGGGCGAGCTACCGATTAAGTTCGCAGCCTCGAGCAGCGCCCACGCATCCATGCCTTGCACCCTTCCAATCTTATTAGAAATCCTAGTGAGAAATCTGCCTCCTCGTCATACTAATAACCTGCACTTGAACAACTTCCAAGTCTTCCAACAGTTTCTGTATTGAATAAACTAATCTGCGAATACATTAATAATACTAAGACTGGATCTCAGATTATATAGAAACAAATTTTTAATCTGAGTGCTGGATCAAATCGTTTTTCTCGTTGGTGGTTCATCAGACTGGTCTGACCAATGGAAATATTTTTTTTCGATGTTAAGATCGACGGTGGAGCGTCAAGATCACGTTAAGTATATCCGATACATGCTTATCAATTAAATATCCTGGATTTGACGAATAAATTATCAATTAACAAGTAAGTACCCGGATGACCGAGTTTTGCTCGGTATTTTTTTAAGAAATAACGTTATGTAGTACCTAGCTATAGTGTTGCTACTCGCCAATAGATGGCAGGAAGGGTCTATTGTAGCAGTTTTTCATTGCCCTAAAACCAGTGGCGAAGCGATGGTTCCCGCCGCCCGGGGCCGACCAAAAATTTGCCGCCCCCCAATGACCTTTGCTGCCCCCATATTATTTAAAATATTTTTTTTATTAATTAAATATTCACTTTTCTTGTTTTTTTTTTCATAGCACAATTTACATTAAAATTTAAATAAAAATATTTCATTTTAATGTATATTTTTTTATTAGTTAAAAAACGAGTGGCTTGCCGCTCCCTCTTCATGTGCCGCCCGGGGCCATGGCCCCCCCGGCCCCCTCCACGCTACGCCACTGCCTAAAACATGGATAAAACGACATTTTCTAAAAAGGAATCCTAGCTAGATCGATTTATCGTCTCTGAAATCCCCTGCATACTAAATTTAATAAAAATCGTTGGCGCCGTTTTCGAGATTCAGAAAATATGTATATTATTATGTCGGAGACGGTTATTATTACTATGGACGTAACACGAAACGCGACACGAGTTCCGGGAGAGGGCAGCACCGTCGTAATGAAATCGATACTCGGCTAACTTCGTGCTACAACAGAGCCTAGCGAGCGAGCCTAGGTGGAGGGGCGCTGGACGGAGCCTCACTTACCATTTGGCCGTCGTAGAGATCGGTTCCATCACTCTAGGAAATGATATTCGTTTCGTTTGCCCGGTGTGCAAACAATATTTAGAATCAGATAAGAGATTGACCAGTAACAGAATCAGATCAGGGATTAGGCTTGGGGTGGCTATAAGGGCAGGTAGGAGGCCACTAGGGGGGTTCAGCCCTCATTTCTGACTATAATTGTGTAAAGACTAAAGTGTGATTGTGATAGTGCTGAACAGTAATAAAACGCGATTATTGTGTGTTCGCTGTTTCTCTTTGCTCGATTACCCACGCTACACGCCCACAATATGCCAGAAATTGGTATTGATAAAACCCCCGAATCCGACATATACAAGAATTGCTCGTTTAAAGGTATTAGATACATAGATAGATTCGACATTGCATTTATTTTACCGGACAAAATTTATATAAACAGTATAAACCTATGTCAACCGTCGTCACCAGGACAATAATATTTAAACGTGGGATACGAATATCATATGACATTTTATTCGTTACTAGCTGAGCGGGCAAACGTTTTTCTGCCATATAAATTATTACTAGATATAGGGACACCCTAATCACCTAGCGCCTAGCGGTATGAATATACTTTACAACCTACTTTTCTCATATCTATCAAATATACACAAAAAAATCATAAAAATCGGTCGAGCCGTTTTAGAGGACTTCAACTACAAATACAGGAGATTTTTTTATATTATATTAGATTTACCAGTTTGCTCGAATCCGCCTTCAGAATATTGCCACCTCTACCTATAATATATACCTACCTCGTCCTACGCATTTTTACGGCAGACGGAAAGGGATTTTAAAGGATATGATAATCCAGATATGGCACAGGATATAGGTAATTCACAGGATAACATTAAAACAAGTTTGGACGATTCTGTCCTTCGAATGTTTGCAACTCTACTCGTGACTCTACCTCCATATTTTAGCTTTATTCCCATTTTACGTCTACGACCTCCAACCTAAAGTTGCCTGGTGGTAGAAATCGTTACTACAGCGTTATGGACGAGTATTGGATTGGTAATAATTTGACACTAGCAGGAAAGTCTGGTTGGAACCGTCTTGGTTTAAATGTATATGTGTGCATAATTCCGTGTAAATACACAGTGGCGTTGACTGGCTTAGTTTTTTTTGGCTTCATTCAAGTGAAGGCGGTGAGATATCCACCTTTTTATTTTTATTTACCTACCTACCTTTTTATTTACGTATTGACCTGAGTATGTATATTGTAAATCTATCTATTCCAATTTCCACCCACTTCTACCCAATAATGAGCAGTGATAGCCTAGCGGTTAGAACGTTGGTCTCCCGAACGAAGGGGCCCGAGTTCAAATCCTGGCAGGCACCTCTAATTTTCAAATATTATGTGCGTATTAAAAGTTAATTATCACTTGCTTCGGTGAAGGAAAATATCGTGAGGAAACCTACACACCGGAGAGTTCTCCATTAAGGTCTCAAAGGTGTGTGAAGTCTACCAATCCGCACTTGGCCAGCGTGGTAGACTATGGCCTAATACCCCTCACATTGTGAGAGGAGACCCCGAGCCCAGCAGTGGGACAATTATGGGTTGTTGCTTTGCTTTGCTCTACCCAATAATGATATAATATAACGTACATAGATACCTCGCATCACAGAAATTCTTAGTTAGAACCTTCCTCATATTAGATCAGATCAATATAAATACGTGAAGCAGTTTATTTACCGTCGCACCAGTTAATCCGCAATTTAAAGCACCTGCTGTAAATGCACTCAATTAAATACTTAAAGTTGAGTTTTCCCAGGAACTCTCCATTAAATGAGTTAGAAACCGTTCTTTATACAAAGTATATACCTACCTACCTGGGAAGTTAGTAACCTCTCTCCAGTGTTCTCAATTTCTCCGTGATTTCAACGGGTTTTGTGTACAAGCTCGGCATATTAGATACAGTTTTATTGCCAATATAAAATTTGAAAGGCATTTTTAACTTCCGGTTAAATTAATATCGGCGTTGGGGGCTGCGATACATAGTCTAGGTAGGGCTTGGCCTAACTTAATTGGGCCTTTGTATGTATCGCTGTCTAGCTGTCTACTCATAGTGCAGGTAAGATAAGGACACAGTACGGTTTACCAAGAAATTAACGACTATCATTACAGTAACCAAGTATCGTTCAGTATTGTTGTGCTACATGCTTGTGCAGTAAGTACCTACCTGGTTGTTCAATCATCAATGTCAGGTCGATTGCGTAACTGTTTACAATTGCTACGTCTGTACCATTCATAATAAGTATTGACATGGGCAATTTTTTGGGTATTTTTGGGTTTTGTTCAATTTCCAATACATACATCGATTATAGACTATTTCAGATTGGTGCAATACTGCAATACGAACAATATTCGGAACAGAAGACAGAAGTTGTGTGCCTTCCGTGTGTTAATAATTATCAAGCGAGCATATTTTAATTGACGCCAAGTTCCGCTTGTCTTTGAGTTAAGAATATTAGTTCAGGTGAGGCTGTGTGCCGAGCGAAGCGTTACAAATGAATGGCTACGGCAATAGTAGCATGCATTGCGCATGTGTACTCGCGCTCGATAACCGCACTACGCCCGTGGCCGCGGCACGTGTCCGTGCGATCAGCCGGCGCGCTGAGAGCCTGAGATGAAGGAGGCTGGAGCTGTTTTACCGCCAATACCGCCAGTACCGCGACCCCGAACCGCGATCGCGGAATGAGCCGGGTGAGGGCGCTCGGGTGGCTCGCGCTTTTGCCTCGGGGTGAGCCGTGAGCGTGAGCGAGGCGAGTGGGACGTGGGACTGGGCGCGGGCGCTGCGCGGCGCTCTCGTCTCGCGTCACTACTCACTCGCGCCAGTCGCTCGCTCGCGTGTACCGGGACGGGCGCCGATTCCGTATCATCAACGCGCCCTCGCCGCGCCGTCGCTCCACGCACGCCTTCGCTCGATGTATATTGTTTTATTTACGAACCTTATCGCGTGCTCCAAATGAAAATCGATACGTGATGTGGGGATCGTTTTGCGATTCGCTGTGAAGTGTTCGATTCGGTGGGCTCGTGGAAAATACGTCTTCGGGAAAGTGTTTTTCTTGGAGGCGAGGCGTCGTCGAAGCTGACGGCGGGCGCTCGCCGGAGCAGCGGGTCGGTGGATGGTGCGGCGCGGGCGGGCGCCGGGGCGCGGCCGGCGGCGCCGCTAGCAAAATGTCGATACCCCTGGGCCGGGAGACTGTGCTCCCCACGCAGGTGAGTCCACGCTTTTCTCGCTTTTCCGAGTTGGTTGAGTGTCCGCGCACGAAGCCGCGAGCGCGCTCGTCGGTTCATCCCGGTGAATGATCCAGTAGCAACACACTCGCACGACAAGGTATAATAAATTTGTTTACTTGAAGCTTAGTGCTTGTAATATTATTATAAAATGTTATTATGCTATCTATTGACTAATAAGATAAATAGAAGGTGTTTGATAGAGTTTCGTGAAAAGTATCGGAAAAATTCGCGGATATTCTTGCCATAATCGCAAAAGAATCAAATTGTAAATTGTAAATCTTTAAGTAGCGTTAATCTATTTTCCCTTTGTGGTTAGTATACCACCTACCTACTTCGTTTTATCGAAATGAATCATCGATTGACTGAATCGATGGCGATTTTAGACTTCTAGGTAGAGTCGTTAATTGTTCTCTCATTTCATGAATGAGAACAGCCTGTTCTTAACTCCAGGTCCTAGAGTACCAATAGGTATAAGTACCTATTCCTGGAAACTCGCAAGGTTTTTGTAATATTAACTCTGATAACGTTATCACAGCGATTGAAAAGCAAGCGAAGCAAACAAGGTGACCAATCACTCTCCTATCGGGCTTATCGCGAATATGATCCGCGGAATAATATTCATCATCGTCATTACCTACCTCGTCAACTCGTGATACCTTCACGGTGTAGTTGCAGGTAATTAAACTGTAATTACTCCTAAATTTTGATAACACAATGACAACATTAAATCTTGTCACGTAATTATCTCCCTAGAAAATACTTGACACAAACAATTTACCTGCTACTCAGTATATGTATATTAACCATGTATTTATGGCGAGTTATTTTCTGGCCAAAGTAAGTTAATCAATCAGGTAAATAATAAAAAAACAGTTTGAAATTACATATAGATACATACCTAGATAGTTAACATAATATTTTGTGCTTATGCTGTGCTTAGCTCTACAACTTCTACTCTGTGTCAATCGTAAAGAATTGATCGATGTTACCAAGGAGGTTTAGGATTGATGATCGCTTGCAATATTCTACTGTTGTTAATAACGTTAGATGCCAGTCATTAAGCTTTGTAGGGTAGAACTTCCCATTGGGTGGCTATTAAACCCTGCTGGGTGCTGGGTGCTCGAGTAGGATAAGCCTCCCTAAATTATTAGGAAAGTCTTGTTATAGTTCATTGTTCTACCGCTTGAAGTGGGTGGCTATTTCTACTAATTATTAAACTAGTTAAAGTAATAAGTTACATGGAAATATTGCTTGCGTAGATCATCATATTTCCATTATTATACATCTTCAGTAACGTGACACTACTCATAAACAATTTAAAATAAATAGGTAGATTTAAAAGCAACTTAGTAAAAATGGGTAGGTACCTACCTACCTATATTCTATCTTCATTTTACATTACATCTAGCTTCTGCAGTACTTCTAGTCTTCTACAATTATAAAGTATCGTATATTCACTATGTTAGCAAAAATTAAAATATAAAATAATTGGACTTACTTCTTTAGTGTTTTTCGAACCAGGAATTTCGACAAGTTAGGATTCCGGTCTAGTCGATTTAATCAATTGAATGGTAGAATTTAGCGGGCGCGCCGATAGAGCTGAGTTCAAGGCTCTATTGATCCTGAAATAAAGGACAAGGCTAAGTTACTATCAGTTATTCTACTGTGATGTCTCTCTTATCAATTAATCGTCGAAAGTAGGAGCTCAAACACCACTACAAGTAGGTTTATGAGAAAGGTGTTATGTCGAGCCATTATCAGATTTATATTGAATCGTGAATAATACTTTATACCTACTTAGATGAGTACGGGAAAGCTTGATTAATGACAAAGTGTCTGAGCGTATAAATAATCTATAGCTACAGTAGTAGGTACTATTTCATGGATTTAAATTGTTTTTACTAATAGACACGGAGAATCATGAGGAAAGTTTAAGTGTTTGGAGTAACATGAATTTATGGATCTGATAAAACTAATATAATGCTTTTGGGTTTAATGTTAGTAACTAGATATTTATAATGTACGATCGGTGAAGAGATTATCCGGCATGAGAAGCAGTCATTTATCGAACTAAATATCAATATAAGCGTATATAATATGAAGCTTTATTTGATTTAATATGATTTAGTTTTCAGTTACTAATTTATTAGTAGGTATTATGTTTAAGATACTTTCCATAGATACTAAGCATCGGTCATAAGATGCCATTAGTAACTGATGTCCATGGTCGATGATAAGCACTAATCATCGCTTCTTGCCTCATTTATCGACTAATTACGTAAAAAAGCGTTCTCCTTACATGTTACATTATATCGCTCTGTCCTCATGAAAATGTGTTTACGAATGGTTCACGAATTCAGTTCGCTGTACGGCCGTTGAAGGAAAGTTCAAGGCTCTATTGATCCACGGAGCGGAGGCAAGGTTGGGTAGACCTATTTTTAATATTATTATACGTTTACCGCACAACAAGGGTCCAATTAAATCATTGGAACTGTAGACCTTTTTAACCGACTTCAAAAAAGGAGGAACAACAACAATGAATGAACTACGATGATATATGTTCAGAAGAGTGTCCCTACCTACTATAAGTTATGGAAATAGTGAAACACAGGCAGATAAGTGAAGTTAATATTTTTTTAGGACTGTAGGCGCATCAGGAAACATATTTAAAATATATTTCCATCAGCAGATGGATCGTCAGTTCGCTTGCCGGCTGTTTCCATAAAAAATATTACTTCTATAAATGACAAAGTAATTTTCCCAAACGGTAGTAGAAGCAAACAATTACGTTTATGAGTAGGTACCTATATTGAAAAATTACTCTCATGATAAATTTGAATTTTTAATTTAAATGAAGAATCCTTATACATATAAATAATTTAGATAATTAAAGAGTTAACACTTTTAAGTCAAAATTAATCATCTTAATTTACTAAAGGTTATTAAATACAATGAATTAAATAAATATGCATATTCACAAAAAATATGTTAAGTGACGGTGATTTGACTAGCCTTTGTAGAGCTTCTATCTGTCTTAGGATTTCCGCTTGATAATTTTTGGGACAGCCCTGTATAGTAAATAGTAAAGTAAAGAGTCGTTGTAAAGATAAGAAACTGGACTTAACCTCGTCCTGGTCGCCTAGATACTTTTACGTAGGGCTGTCAGTCCTGTCAGGCACTGTACACCATTGGTAATAATTTTTATAAGTGTCTGACCAAATTCCAGATTTTTCCTTAATTTAACTTATATTGTTAAATTATATAAATAATATAATTGGTGATTAAGATTTAAAAATAATTGCTATTATAAAAGATCAAGATAAAGATGAGATTCAAAAGATTTTGACGTGTTTATTTTAGTTTCAAGCTAATTTGTAGGCGAAATACGTTTACCTTAGAGCGGCCTGCCAATATCCAATTCAAACGTGGCTAGAATGTAAGAGTATTTTACTTGTTACCGAGAATGAATCAATTATATCGTAAATTAAACACGTTTGCGGCTAGAGTCGATGGATAAGCTTTAGATACATAGAAAAAACGTGATGATTAAAACTTTCCCAATATTTAAAATATTATGAGCTTAATATATTGTCGACGTGCATATGTCGATTTATCTAGGATTTTTTTTCTTTTTAAGTAGTTATGTATATTTATTGTTGTTGCTCTCTAATACTCTCTATCAAGTATCTATCGTAAGATTCTTGAAAAAGAAACATGCATACCTGAGCGCTGACTCTACAAAGTTCGCAAAGACGGGAGAGGTCCGCCAAGCCCTACATAGCCACCATTATAGTCATAACAGAGCCCCTTTAGCGCGAACAGGGCGACAATTACAGGTTGTAAGTGTTGTGACGTAGTGTGGAGCAACTAATGGGTTTATGTAGCAACTATATGTTGCGTTTCACTGACATAAGTCTGCACTTCGCTATTATATTGGTTGTATTGTTTCCTAATTAATTAACGTTATATGAAATGTAATTTTATATTAACTCATAACATGTACCTATTGTTACCTTTTATAAGCATGATAACTACGCTATTATTATCTTCCTAGTTATTGGTTCTTATGTTTTTTAAATTTTAAAAACTAACTTCAATGCTACCAAAATAATAGTGAAGTGCAGACGTGAAACGCACTTTAGCAACCCTAGCTAGTTCCGCGAGTACGTCGCAAGTCGCATTTCTTGTGTCGCGCGACGGAGTGGCACCGCGCGCTGCAGCGGAACATATAAACATTGCTCCTTTATGACTCACTAGGCTCGGTAGGATTCTTCTCTAAACGTAAACTTACCTGACCGTTAACTTCACTTAAACAAATACATCCACATTTACATAATATTTCATTCATTTAAACGTATGGTAGACAGTGCCGGCGTTAGAGCCACTGACACGCCCGCGCCGGGCAAGAATATTGTGGCGCTCACTTAAGGAAATCAAAATCGAGTGTTAATTTTTTGCTGAATCAGTGTGAACGGATATTAAGAATTTTAGCTTTTTCGCCCCTCCCCTCAAATTTGGCGCCCCCCAAAATTTGGCGCCCTGGGCCGTCGCTCCATCGCTCCCCCCCTAACGCCGGCACAGATGGTAGAGACAACGGGTAAGCAGATATAGTAATTAATCGTGTAACTGGTCATTAGTCTGTAGTAGTGATATTTCCATTTCTTCTAAGCAGTGGCTTAGGGGTTGCGTCATTTCAGCAGGTATGATGTGATAAATTGAATCAACCGTCAGTATTTTGATGATCTTGATTCATCAGTTCGATTAGTTAGATCAACTTCTAACCTGCCCCATTGCACAATGTTAATAAATGAGGTATTTACATAGCTTAGGCATTAGAGAACTGTATTTGTGACCAACCTCAAGTAAGATTATAGATCTGATTGGAGTCGGCGAAAGATGTACTTAGTTCATTAAAATTAGGCAATTTTTTGCATTATTGAAAATAATTTATTTTCTGCCTTCCATTCATATTCAGTCTACAAAGCGTACTCGTTTCATATTCAGCTATGAATACGTAAAACGCGTTACTGAACATTTTAAACTTATTATCACCACAATAGATTCTGAACGATATTAAACCGATACATATTTAGTGAGATAAGAAAAAGTACGTGGATATAATGGGAAATTATGCAAAGTAGTGGAGCCCTGGCTGTCCCTTATCGGTGGTACATTGTCTGCATCTTAGTTGTAGCCTTATTGCGTTAATGGAAGGCTTTAGAGCCATGCCCCAGTGTATGGAGCGTGAGAGTGAACAATACCTTCCTGGGCTATCGTGGATGGTTAGCTTATTAAGATACACATAAAGTACGGTCGTACGGTGCTTGTACCAGTTAAGGACGCATTTAGGGAAAGTTCTAGAACACCATTCGTCCTTTTTGTCATATTAAATCTTATCACTCTATATCTACTCATAATAATATAAATGGTAAAGTTGAATCTTAGAATTATAACTATTAGAAATTTTAATAAAGTAATAAAAAATATAGTTTTATTACAAAAGTAAATGAGTTGTATTAATGATTTGGAATTTGAATCTCGCGCACTGGCTTACCTTACATTTTACCCCAAGTCATTCAGTTATAAGAAATCAGTTCAGTACACAGTACAATGTAAAAAAAATTATATGCTGATGTAAGTACGTGTGAATGTGAAGTCGTGTGCCATTACTGAAGCAAGCACCTTATCTATCCCCAAAGAGCGTGCCGACACTGCCGACAGCTCGATTCTTATGTGCTTGTGTATCCATCGATTCAACTGACAGCCAACTAGGATAACATCCAGACTCCGAGCGTGACACACTTCTCACGCTTCCTCTCAATTCATTAATCTTCATCTACTTGACGTTATGGTAAATGAAAGCGGCCTTCGCTGCGTGCACTTCATTGGTAACTGATATTTTCAAGGCACCATCATTTAATATAAAATACGCCGTTAAATAGGACTAAGTACACAGAAGTGCAAAGTGCAAAGAATATATTTGATGTATTGCCATTTTTAGACTAATTAGGTAGTTGCAAAAAATATGCACTATAACCACAGAAGAAATAATAGTACTTGTCTATAATGCACTTAGCGACAAATAAACCAGTTATTTTTAGTCTCATTAGTAGTTTCTTCGTTCATATTAATTATCTCTGTAGACAAATTATATTAATTCGAATACTAGGTCAGGCTGTGAAATTATTGTATTGTCATCTGTTTTAACACAGTTTGTGCAAATTTTTAAACAATGAGACGTTTATACGAAGCTGAAATTGTATCTACGTAATTTAATCCAAATATTCCATTACCTTATCAAGCCAATACGCGTATAAAACGCGTATAAAAATATACCAAGGAATATTACTTTCATACTATACAATATGTTGTTGCTTTTAGGACTGTATCGCTTATGAATATCTACTGATAGCCTGATAGCCTACAGTCATGATAAAGTTATCTTTAGCTTTGGTTCTTTTTTGTGTCTAGTCTAGACATATTCAAACTACTGAAATATCACTAATAGGTACAAATTGGTCTGGTTATAAAATAAAAATACGCGTTAAAAAAACGTGAAAAAAAGTATATTGAACCATAATTATTAACCGACTTTAAAAAAGGAGGAAGTATTCAATTCGACTATATTTTTTATGTTTGCTACCTCAGAACGTTCGACTGGATGAATCGATTTTGATGATTCTTTTTGTAATCAAAAGCTGGTGCGTGTCATGTGGTCCCACTTAAATTTGAGCTAGATCTGACGAGTAGTTTTTGTGTTATTTTGAAGTCGGTTATTTTTCGTCAAGAATTATAATGATAAATAAATGATAAAATAATGATTTTAGACATTACGTCACGAAATCCATTAAGGTTGCCTGAGATCCTCTCGTCCTTCACCACTAAAAAGCTGAAGTGTAGACAATGTCAAATGCTTGAAATGCCGCAAGGTTTCAAGATTGCGCTCATATCAAAGCCGGTTTCGTGCAATTAGCAAAACAAGATCGAGAGCAGCCAAATTCCTTTTACGCGAAGCCCAAAGGTAGTAAAGCATGGCGTGCGTGATTTCTGAGAACTATAAGTTCCTTAAATAACCTCAACCAGTTGTTTGTAATTCAATTTCTTGCTGAGCGTCCTCGGCGGCGCCCTTTACACCACTTTTGGAGAATGCCCCCGAGCTCCATATTTGGCTACATAATAACCCATCTCTCTAGTATCTCCGAGGAATCGATTGTTCGCCCTGGATTGGAAATCGATTGCATTGCTGCGGTTTTTCGATTAGACGCGATTTAAAGAAAAAATAAGCTGTCTAGATATCGTCGTCGCGCCGTCGCATATTTGTTGTCTGATATGGAATTCCACTTTTGAATATTTTTTTCTATTTTGACTATAGAACTAGACACTTATGTAGTTAGTGCTATATTTACTTTGTACTCTACATCAATCAAATACACTGTTCACGGAAAAAACACAACAAGAAACAGTAATATAGTGTGTCAAGTATGATAAATTCAATTATCTGAGGAAAAGCCAGAAAAATGTATTCTGTCGCACTGTCAAACTGCTGCATAATTCCGGTAGAGCTTTATTAGATTTTTCAAGAATACAATTAGAAAATAATAAAAGTGCAGTTGAGTTTTTTATGTGAATAATGTGGAAATGTTTCGAAAAGTCCTAGGTAATAAATTATAATGATTCCTCTCTACTAGAGCCACCTAGAAAAAGATTCCAAAGGTGACAATAACATTAATTTTAATTTGTGGTGTAGTAAACGAACCTTTTTCGCAAGAAAAACATAAAATTATACACTTCATTTAATTTTGTTATACTTACCCTTTCTAGTATGAGTCAAGACTGCATATGCAGCACTGAAATGTGTGCACATGTAAACAATCAGGGCATGATCAGAGGCCAGTTAACCTGCGACAGTGGTGGCATGTCGCAAGCCTCAGCCTGTTGGCCCTCAGCGCCATATACGGAGCCCGCAAGCCAGCCCCGACTGAGGACAGTGGGGTAAGCGTGATCACTATCGAGAAACCTATAATCCGAAAAGATTACGGAACAGATTACATTAAATGGAAAATTAATTGATTTTCGGCAGGTTCGGTCATCATCGGAGTATATTTTTTACTGACTATAAAGTTTGTTCAAAACTTCACTACAGTGTCTGCCATTTTTGGATAAATAACTTTTAATAAAAAATAACCGACTTTAAAGAAACAGTCCTCGAACAAGTAATAACACATTCTATGGGATAATTTAAAAACTACTCCTCAGATTTCGCTCAATGCGACCACATGACAAGCACCAGATTTGAATAAAAAAAGAATTATTATAATCGGTTCCCCCAGTAAAAAATTATGCGGTAACACAGAATAAAAATACAGTGGAATTGAGAACTTCCCCTTTTTTGAACTCGGGTAATAAGTCGACAAAATATAATGTGTGAATTATTATTCAATCGGTCACTCCGCTCAGAAGTAAAACAATAAACAGACGCACAAATTAATTATATTCTTAATTATCAGATGCTGATAATAAAGATAATGTGATAATTAAATCTTAGTCTTAATATGTAGATGCGTTGGAAAATCACAGACAATTTGTCCATACCAGGGGCCACTGCGACCAGATTTGATCTATTGTAGCCGTATCCGTTTCTGAGTTAGATATCTGGTCTCTAAGTCCTACTGCTCTGATGAACAGTAGGATACTCCTAGGTTCCAGTTCTCTTACTTGGCTGGGTGGGATTAGGTGGCCTCCTAAGATGCAGGTTCTGCAGTGACTTATGGCAGGGCAGTCACAGAGTATGTGGATGGGCGTTTCCTCTGCCTCGCTGCATAATCTGCACATTGCAGTGTTGCTCAGACCTATTGTCATTAGGTGTCTATTGAGCCTGCAGTGTCCGGTGAGCAATCTTATAAGTACCCGTCGGGACGATTCAGTTTGAGCACTTTTTTGAGTATCTTTGCGAGTAGTCAGTCATTAGGGTTTTGGCCTGTCTTACGCCGGGTTCTATTTGCCACATCTCAGCTCCCCTCTTTAGGGCCATGGCTTTGGGTATGATTTTTTGTCGATTTACGAACAACGCAAATTTTCAATGTAGGTATATTACGAACTTATTCTAATTGTTGTTGTAGTTGTTAGTCGTTACCTAATAACCATTTTACCTTCGTTCTATTGGCATAGAACATTTATGTAGTTTAGCGATTATAAGCACTTAACGTTAACTAATTGTCATTGCTCATTGCTCTGCCATTGTCATGTTCGATTTAGCCACTACGTGCACAACACACTGGAACGAACATCGACATTCAATAGACATAATTGTGTGATGGATGGATACAAAGATTGGATTGAATTAAAAGCAATCTTTAAGGATAACATTGCTTATTGCAATACAATGCAAACTAAATTTAGAAACAGGGATTCCAACTATGTCATTGTTATCTTTTTTCAGACATATAGTAAGTGTACCTAGTGTGTAAGGCAATTCTTTACATTAGTTATATTAACTGGTAAAAATTTGCATCTAGAGCAACAGTTGTTAACCTTTAAAATGAGTGCGATTCCTCGGAGGGCAGTCGTTATTTGGTAGACAATTAAAACGCTGCTTGCACAGCAAAATGCTTCAGAGAAAAAATATCTCAAGTCCTGTTTATAAATATTCTTGAAAAATTTAACTTGTTAAATCTTAAAGGATAAAATTGCTTACAGAATTTACTGTTAATTGAAGTCAAATACTACCTTTTATTTTGTTAATTACTGACTGAACTTGAATTTAAATACCTAATCCAGCTACTGACTTAGTTTTAATTGAAAAGATACCACACCACAGGCAACTCAGCAACTGACTGACTCTATGTAGAGTCTCGACGAGTAGGCTGAAATTCCCGCCGTAATTCACAGATAATAAATTCACGGTGTACAGATTATACCTTTATTAATTGGCAAGGTGTCAGTATATGTGAGCGTGTATAAGTATAACTGGAAACGTATTGTATAGTGTCTAAATGATATATTTATGATGTCCGTCGATTGTATCTAGAATCTAGATGCATATCTTTATATCTATGATAAGATCAATAGACAATACTTAATGCAAGTACCTACAGACTGGTCGCTCATTACGATAACCTTACACAATGAAGCAAGACATTTGCCAATGGGTCATAGAAGCATTATTATCTGAAATCATGATTGTAATCATTGTAATAGTAGAAAGGCGTTTACAACTCAATATTTACACACATTTAGCATAGCATTTACAATATGTAGTGTCTTAAGATCTATGTTACGATATTTGATCAGTCAGATGTCAAGCTTAATAAATTGTATTGTTTTTTAATGATAAAATGTTCATATTGATTTCTCTCAGGCAATGAAAATTATTTAAATCACTTGCTTCTTATTAAGGCTGAAATAAGTACGCGGTATTCCTTTGTTAGCTCAAAACAAGCTACTTAAATATTTTGTAGAGCAAACAGCGCTTATTGGCTTTGTAGGCGAGCATTGTTTTTTATATCAATTGAATTTAATGATCCTGAATTATTATTACTTGAAAACATGCTGCATTCAATACATTTTTTCTCGTTCCTTTTGTTATGTCTAGCATTAGAATAGTATAACGGGGGCACATTTAGCAACTTGGTTTAAGTCTACGATTTTACTTGCATTAGAATTTTTTACACTGGAATTTCAATTCTAAAGATCATACTCTGCTGAAAATTTGCTTGAATTTGTCAAAGCAGAAAGTTTCATATTGTAACAAATGTACGAGAAAGTAATAATTTATCGCATTTATCGTGTTTCGGACATATCACATTAATTATTTATCTGTGGTAGAACTTTACTTAATTTAAACAAACCTTTCATTTACTGTAATAAAATATCATAGAATATTGAAAGCTAATACCAATAAACTTGTTTTAATCATCGCCAGGATTGAGCCCTATAGCCGTTGGAACTTGAAAAAATCTGCAATTGACAAAATGGCTTTTTACGGTAATACGAGAGGTTTATCAGATGACGCCGCGGCGCCGTCAGCATGAGTCCAATTAGTGGCGTACCAGAATTAATCATCATTCATCAACAGTCATCAACGTTTGCCATGCCAATATTCAACTTCTTATTCAGTCGTTCTTTCATTAGTTTATTGATGAAAAGGAATGAATTGCAGAGCGTTGTGCGATATTATTGAAAAATTTATTTATAACGTAGGCAGTGTAGGAAATTTCAACGAAATTGAAATTTACAGCATTACACTTTTAAAGTTTCCTATTTAACAAGTACAATAAACAATTGCAGATGTAGTTTATTATACTGAGCGTATTTACTTTCTAAATTTAAATAAATAAATAAAATATTTAACTTTGGAGGGTAGATCGACTTCAAAAGATTGGGTTTTAAAGTATTTTTTAAAGTTATTTTGGTAAAGTTTATCTAATATTTCTTACAATTCTTAAATAAAAAACAAAGTTGATATTCCTTGTAAGAGCGACGCCCTAATTAATCAACCTATACTAGCAAGAACATTTTATGAAAGCATGAGACATCACAACTTGTGATGTGTGTTTGATTCACAAGTCTAAGTGATGTCTCATGCAAATTGTATTCTATGTCTTAGACAGATCATAGATTTCGCTGTTTAGTGATTTGGTTCTGCCAAAACGCGATAGGTATCCATTATAGCAAAAACTAATGAAAAAAGTCACGAACCGATTAGAAACAAATATCCAGTCATCAATCTCTGAGATTAACGGTAGTTTTCGCACCACACGATAGCGACATAAATACGAGTAAGTATTGGCATAGACAAAACATAGTCAATATAACTGGCGAATTTCTAGGTAACTCGGTCATTAACTTTTACCGGCTTACGGTGGCTGCTTGATGTCTATCTTGTTACTTTATATCTGGGTAATATCCTGTGCAAAAAACTTAACAAGTTCCAAAGTATCTCGATCTACTTAATACATTTTATTTAATAACATTTCAAGTGAACGTTTCCTATAGATTAAATTACGATCGGATAAGACTAATTCATGTCAAAATATGTGAAGTTAATTTGAATACTCGTATAGCAATGACCGTACAAACTTATTTTATTTAAGAAAAGTCACATCGCTTCGCTTCGGAAAAACTATACCTACCTTAGAAGATACTCGTACCCACCCACACTAGTTTTTTTTGTCGGGATTCTTTGAATCTGAATGGAATTAAATAAAACAAAACTAAAAACTCAAAATTACTACATCAGCGAAAATTGTATTTAAAACCGTTATTCCGTGATTAAGATGAGTGTGGACGAAACAAATGCACAGACAAACAGTCAGAAATTCCAAAAATATATTAAATAAACTTTTAGCTTCTCACATGAAGATTCAATTTCAACCACCTTATCTTAAGACTAATCAACAAAAGCCAGGCTTCAGTGTGTAGATAGATGTGGTGTAGTTAAGCTTATTTAACGACGACAAAGGCCCCATGTGCGAAGTATTTCATGTCACGTAGGACACACGAAACGCTGGCGTTAGTTAAGGTAACTATGCAAATTTTATCATTGTGTATTGGGTTACATAGGCATTCAAGTAATTCGAACAAGAAGTCATTGCGCAAGTATAGTAACTAAATTACGTCCGTACCTTCTTGTTTACAATTAGAACAATTACAAGAATATTTTACCTCCATTATTTTGTTTATTATGTATGTAATATGCATTATGAACTTTACATGAACAAGGTCGATCATTTTATGAATAAGGTAATTTAATTTTACCTTCATGGAATGAAATGAATGAAGCGACATTGTCAGTGTTTCACGGTGCAATGACATTTTGTTTTTGGTGCCTGATTTAAAAATGTCTTTATTTCATGTTAGCCGTTCTTCCATAGAATTTAGAGGTATTTTTTATGAATCTGACGGGGCAAGGCCGAGAAAATTACTTTCATGGTCAGAGCGATGCTACGGTAACAATGTTTCCCGGTGCAACGACATTTTGCAGTGTTATCGTCAGTTGTTTAGTATGAAGTCAACGCCCTCGGGTGTTATAAAAAGTAACTCGAAGCCGTCCGCCGCATTACTGCAAATTGACTCCATATCGGACGACAGCACGTATCTTGACTTGCCTACTTCACGTGTTTGTACTTGGCGCCATAATAACGTTTATTTCATTTACTTATGTACTTGACTTGTTGGTATATAAAATAAACAACTAGTCCAGCCTCTGTCGGTAGAGTTCCGTACTATACCATAAATTATGTTACCTATGTTTACAAATATGTATTCTTCTTTTTCGCTTCCCTGATAAAGGATTTACTTGATTTTCCTGTGAGCCAATACCTTTCTATTTTTTTAATAATGTAAGAAAATAAATATTTAACCTTATTTAACTTGTCTGTCACTTTTAAGGAGCGTCATAACTCATAACTTTTTGTACCTATCTGACTAATTTACGCCCCAGTTCGCTGATTTTGTGGTAACATCGCATCCATTATAGAATAAATAAACCCAAATGTAAATCAGGTCATTAAAAAAAGTGTGACTGCTCAATGCCCGACAGAATAACATGCATACGATTGTAAAAGTTTTATTTTCACATGGATGAAGCAGAAATTACGACCAAAACTGAAGTTTACGACTGTTTGCTAATTACGTCGCCATTCTGAGACAGAAACGGAACAGTAAAAAGATGTAAGAAAGATTATTAATCATAAATAATTAATACGAAATATTACTACGGAGTGAAATATTGAAGATGGACGTAGAGGTTGCATTGCTTTTGTCTGTTCCGCTCGATCGACACTCGAAACATGTTCGTAGTCGTTGATGAGACGATATTCTTCGAACGATTTTGGGTGGTCCTGGCCGAAAATTAAAATGTAGATTGAATTTGTGTCAGGACAAAAAAATACTTTACTTCTAGACTTATTGTTTTAATTAAAGTGAAACTTATAGCTGTACCATTCGTTATTCAAAAGCAGTGAAAAAACCTTTTTTAAAACAAAACTAGTTCAATGCTCTATCTAGCGGAAATACGAACGATAAGAACGCCCCCCAAGCATGTGGATTGACGACCTGAAGAAGACAGCGGGCATCGGCTGGATTCAGAAAGCTCAGGACCTGTCAGAGTGACGCAAGTTAGGGAGGCCTATGTCCAGAAATGGACCTCCAAAGGCTAAATGGATGGATGTATGGACTATAAAACTTGCAATTTCCAAATAACGATTGATCTGCCTAATATAAAGTGTTAATTATAGTACATGGATATTATTTGTCAGCTTGAAACAGAACAGTTTATTGCTACATCTTAGAAAGGCAACTGAACGCTTAATTAGATATTTGTGAAAAGTAGAAAAAATAGCTCTATCTACTTTTTCTAGTTCCACGACCTGAAAATGTTCTCAAAGTGACCCTTAATGCTTCATGTCTGTAACAAGTTTAAATATTATTGGTGCGTAATACTGGTACATACCTACTCTCGATTACTCTCGAAGGAATATTGATAAAATGAATAGTATTCCCTTCGAGGCTCCATAGTGACTCCACTGACTTTCACTGATCAAATTTTTGCTAAAAGCCGGTCCATGTTTTGCGAAAGTGGTTCGTCTGGTGGGTGAAGGCATTATATATCGGCGTCGCTGGTTAGCACTGGATAGACTAGACAAGCCGTATTTCATGCCTCATACATACATACACGCCTTGACTTGTACTTTCTTGCATTTTCTAATGCATATACATATGAATATTAGCTGTGCCCCGCGGTTTCACCCGCGTTAATTTGTGGAAAAAACTAACTACTTAAATATATGATGTTATATAGCATATAGCTTTCTTCGATAAATGGACTATCAAACACAAAAGATTTTTTCAATTTGAAGCAGTAGTTTCTAAGATTAGCGAGTTCAACCAACAAACTCTTCAACTTTATAATATTAGTACAGATTTAGCAATGGACTTTCGCGATTGTGACTGTATATTTACTGGTTTGTGTAATTCGATTTTATAATTAATTATATTTTACTCAAGTTTACGAATTCCATAATAAACTTTATGAAACCCCGCAACTGTTACAACTTCTTTTATTTTCCTACTTGCAAGCAATGTGTCTCATTAATCTTTGAACAAAAATAAAGATTTTATTTAAGCGGCTGAAGATGCAAGCCGAATGTCGTCAACGTGGAATCGTAAATAAAAGGTTATCGAAAGATAAGATAGAGAATAAAGATAAGATTCGATGGTTCATAAACCTAGATATCACTAGCGAACATAATATTTCAAGTGGGACATTAAGAGCACTGGGTACTGCTTTAATGGGTTTGGCTTACCATCATAATATATATAAATTACCTACGTGTCACGTTGTTTGTCCGCGATGGACTTCTAAACTACTTAACCGAATTTAATGAAATTTGCACACCGTGTGCAGTTTGATCCAACTTGAAAGATAGGATAGACGGAAGGTTTAAAAAAACTTTTGACAGAACGAAGTCTGTCCGGGCAGCTAGTAACTACTAGTCTTTAAGCTCAATAACTCTTTTAAGCTCAATAACTAAGATACTTACGAATGTCATTTTTTTCTTCTTTCGTTTTGGAAAGGTGTTCTAGGAGATGATAGCGAAACTCTAGCATACACATACTCGATAAAGTTGAGGCTTGATGTCTTGATTCAATGTTCCCATCGCTAAATGTCCACTGTTGATGACGGAAGTTTCGGAACCTGTCTAGTGCCTACTGCTTATTTGTAAGGAATATAAGCCAGCTAGTTATTAACCTCTTTCTAAAGTCAACCGTGAAATCAGCCTTCGACTTAAGGTACTATTGACTACGGCTTTAATGTAAAATTACAATTTGGTAGTTAGTTATTTACCTTCCCTTAGTTCCCAAACCAGAACCACCTTTGATCGAGAATTGGCATTTTGATATACCTAATACCATTGTGTTCGATAAAAATAAAAAATAAATGCGCCGCGTACCTAGGGTTGCCAGATCGGCCAACCAAAAAGCCGGACAGACCAGCCAGTTTGGCCGGACATTTGGGTAAAAAGGCCGGACACCCTAAATTATCAAGAATTTTATGTAATAATGAAAACTGTGATCAAATCTTTATATTAGGAGCTTGATAGGATGAGATAAATAATTAGTAGGTACAAAGATGTAAACAGTGATTCAGCAAAACCATTAAAATAAAAAAAAAACACCGCAAAATTTTATTATCCTCTTAAACTTATTTTTGAATCTTTAATCAAATGACAAATGCCTGTTAGTGTCATGATACTCGTCGCTCATTACCGGCCCTTTGAATTCTTCGCACGTTCAAATGAACTGGTTCTGCGCACGATTTTAAAGAATGACATGTAAATTGTAATAACTTATACCATTATAAAGGAATGACTGACGACGTAATATTCTTAGAAATGAATGTATTTTGAAAAATATGTAGCGTATTCGTATACTGCGAGTATTGTGGTCTAGACTATTGATGGCTAAGCATAAAAAGAAGCTAACGATATTAAATTGTAGACAGTCATCAAATGTTTTGTAGTCATAAATGAACTGAATTTGTTTTTGTTTCTATATAGTAAATCACGATATTCATAATTCATAATATTCACGAAGAAATCATCTCATCATCTTTTACTGAGAATAAAATAAACTTGAACCTAAGATTCTAAAGCATTTCTAGGAATGTTAATAAAAACCTTTAAGCAATGATTCATTAACCAGTATCATCCAACAAAATTTGAATGGCAATAAAATAAGTGTTAGAGTACGAAACTTCGTGGAAGTTGGGAAAATACAGATAAATTATAATTAGTTATATGTTTTAAGTAGCCGAGTATACAATAATTATGTTAATGTTATTTTTACATATTTTCCTCTCGTCCCTTTCTTATCATTTCTTATGATCTGAACTATGTGATATATAGATTTTGGATATACATATACATATCCCGACAGAAATAAATAAATTTTTAATTAAATGGACAATTGACATATATTTTATGTATCTATTTTTCAAAAAAGTGTTCGTAGACCTGCCCAGCACTGCATGTCTGGTAACCATATCCTTAGAGTAATTTACTAATAGGCACAATGGAACCAAAAAAATATTTCACAGCGATGGTTTCAAATATGAAGTGAAGCCTGAAGTGATTCTTAATTTGGCACACGTTGGTGCAAAGTGCCGGATTATTAGTGGCAGAAGCAGGCCAGCTTCGTGTGAAGATAGCATCAGCGATCATCGGCGACAGACAGCGACTGTGCGGCGACCGTGCGGTCGTGACTGACGCGCGATAGTGTCGTCTGCGTCGACAATACAGTATTGTTTTATGAGATGTCATGGACTGAGCTGCTGTTTGGATAAATCGCTTTGTGTATAAATGTTATTTATAATGCAAATGGATTTGCTAGTTTGTGGATGAAACTAGGCGGTACAGTCAACGGGAATCTTGATGATATTTTAGAAAGGACTAGGAAAGAAGAGATAATCTATAGGTACAGTCTTTCTCCCTCGCAACTACTTGTATCTTAGCCGCATCTTAGTAGAAATCTACATTTCAACAGCGTAAAGTAGGACCTTGACCTTTATCATAGAAAGACCTAGTAGTGGGACAAATACACTCGAGAGCAAAAAAATTGCACACCACCTGCATTTTAAGCAAAAGTAAAATATTTTTAAAATGAATTTATTTACCAAAAATTTATCCTTATTTATATTACAGTATGAATTTTAGACTTAGCGACAATGGCAACAAAACTTTTGGTTAAAATGTCAGTGGTGTGCGATTTTTTTGATTTTCATTCATTCGTTATGTCATACATGTTCAGATAACAGTTCCAGTTTTGGTCGGCTACATATTGTTAGTTAAAAATACTGCAGGCGAAGATAAGAGTAAGAAAGACAGAATGTCATATTACGTTTATGTGATGTGAATTGATATCAGCCCACAATTCAGATCAAAGGACATCAAGAACGACATCGATTAGGTATATGTATGAGAAGTTGTGTAATTATCCCGTTAAGTACGTTATCATTATCAGCGTCAGATAATTTTATGATAAGACAAAATCCAAGCTATCATTCGTAATTGAGTTCAGTGTCAAAGCTTTTAATTAAGTACCGTTTCATGCATGTTATATCATGCAAATAATTTTAATCTAGATGCTAATAAGTAAGCCAAAGTTACCTACATTGCGAAAAGTATTTTAAATAAATTTAAAGAAAGAACCTCTATTCACTGGGTTTAATTCACTTTGTTTTGCGTCGATCAATTTGACAATAATTCATGGTCGGCGGAACATGACTGATATGCAAATAGGGCAATGATACGTCGAGAGTTTGAGTCGATACAACGATACAACCTTTAATTCGATCGACGAATAATGAATTATTCAAATGCTGTCGGACACGAAAGACAAATTTTAATACAGTGCTAAGTTATCTGAAAGTGATGTACGTATTGCATATTGTAATTTTTATTATGCAAGTATCGCACGTGCAAATACAACCTGCGAGGCACTGTGCGTGTTTTGTTTCATAATAACCTATTTTATTGTATTGGTTACGATATTATGTAACTTGTAACCCGTGTAGAGTAGCTAATTTATACGTGATTATTTAGTGTCTACATTATATTATTTTATTATTGAATGTTGTTTGGCAATGTGCAATGTATGGTAGCGCGTATTTCGTTTTAAATATCTGCTTTAGGACGTCCATTTTTGTCGACAGTTACAAATTGGCACACTCTGCTGCAAGTGTATTACGGACCGGTTGATAATGGAAACATCAATTTAATTAAAACCAACCCATTAAAATGACGTTGCAATCTGCATTTTAAATGACCTATAAAATTAGCAAAAGTTTTATATTTGCTATTAGGATTATTATTATATAGGTATCTATTAAATGCATCAGTACGTTATAGGACTTTACTTTTTAATATAAAAATTGCAAGCTATGAAGACGATGATGCAATAAATATACATCGTGATTAGTTTGCTTATATAATTTAATAGAACAGATATTAAAAATATTCCATAATGATTTAATATAAGAGCTTTAATAAAAGCATTTTAAGAAAGTGAATCCTATCTCGTCTTTACATCAGAAAAGTCTTGAACGTCAACAATCAAACGCTAAAAAAGTTTAATCTTAGCCTTGTTTAAACGTTTACAGATAGATTGATCTTTAGTCCGGATATTCCGATTTCTGTGACATTGAATGTAGACAAAGACTCTTTAATTGTTTTTTATTACAAACCCATATATTTATCTTATACCTAGTGTCAGATATTTTACTAAAAAGTCGCGAATTTTATCTATCGTATAAGGTACTACACCCGTACAACCTGTGTTATGTTCTCACTTTTGTTGTTAAATAACAGTGGACATTAATGGATAACGGCTCATGGCCCATGGCGCCACTAGTAGTGACTTATCTTTTTAATAGTGGAACACATGTTCTACATATCGGTCAATAATTACCACGAATTATTACAGTAACTAGTTTACTGCTCATGACTGCGTCGCATCGCCGAGTAAAAGACGTATGTACCAAGGAAGTACGTGTGTTTTAAATATGTTTCTTTATTAGCAGAACTGTAATTTGGTAAATTACTACAACTTTATATTGTTTGAAAATGGAACTTAAGCAAACCACAGGCTGTTTTAAAATTTAAAATAGAGTACCGACCATTTTATGAATTACTTTTATATCACGATACCTTATGTTACAGCTTTACAGCAAAATTATGTTTAAAATATTGTTAGAAACCCATTTAAAATTTATTTGAGGATATTATTTATACGACAATCACATGTAAACCTAACAGTTAGATAGAGCTTTTTGGGAAAAGCAGACAGTGTTTTTAATACCTAGGTTTATTCAACATAAAATTTTAGTTTGAAACTTTTCTCACTCAGAATTCTAATTCAGTTCTAAGGAGCGTAGTTTAATACGCGGTGAAGTTTCTCCAAGTGGTAGTTAGTCTCGTTTCTCGAGTGATTTCGAATTTCTCATATGCTCCCAGACATATTGCAGTATGCAAATTTAATGACACGTTGTTTATTCGCAGGCGTACCGTCTGCTTCTCCGGATCGTACGGACGACCTTATTTATTGCTATCGCCGTATTGATTTATAACGTTTCATTAATCGAGTAATCCCATTTTAAAGTAATTGCCACTCAATTATATCTTTATTATATACAAGTAGCTGGATTACCAAACTGTTTCGTAATTGGTTTTAAACTTTGAGGTTTAGTTATCAAAGCGAAGGAAGTAGGTATAATATAAAGTACTTACCTAGATTTATGAGTTCCTTTCAAGGAAAATACTTATTGATACTTTAATTGCCATGTTAAAGTCGTTTTAAGTAGTTACATAGTTCATGCTTTAACTTTAAGTAGTTTAACGAAATGCCCTAAAAAGGCGACAAGATATGCATCGAAATGCTAAGCGCGAGTGCGGTTATCTTTTTATTATCCTACAGGAACCAGTAGCGAGGTCAACGGCCTTCGAAACTCACGTTTCATAACAGAATCCCTGCCGCAATAAAGAATAGAAAAACCTCTCATCTGTCATCTCGTAGCCTGTAGCCACCCTGCGTATGATACTTATGTTCCATAACTTAAGGCTTACTGTCAAAAAGAATAGGAGGCTGTTTATTGAGGCCTTTTATTACACTCGCCCGCAACGTGCACCCTTTATGTGGTACAATACAGCCGACACATCTATACATCTATACAAATAAATAAAATTGGAGTGTCTGTTTGTATCTGTGTTGTTTGTTATATTAAAATAACCGCTTTTTACTAAGTGCATTTGGATGTATACACGGTACATATACCAAAACAACATTTATTACAATTTTTGTCTGTCTGTGTCTGTTTGTTCCGGCTAATCTCTGAAATGACTGGACCGATTTTGACAAGACTTTCACTGGCAGATAGCTGATATAAAAAGGAGTAACTTAGGCTATTTTTATTTTAGAAAAAAAAATAGTGTGTTAGGCGATACGAAGTTCGCCGGGTCAGCTAGTTCTGACTAAATGTGTAAAGATAGTGCATGCTTATTGGTTTCTTTATTTAGATAGGTTACGATTAGATAGGTTAGGATACATTGCGATCAAATTTCTCTTATTCTGCCGTATTATCAATTCACTTTTTGTTCCAGGTAAATGTCAACAGAGAAATCTTCGTGTAACTCAATATTGTAAGTTTTAAGTTATACCAATATCTAGGTATTTTGGCATTAAGGTTTAGATACTCTTGATTTATTGGTTTTTGACATAATTAAGTAGGTACCTAAATAATTATATAACTTTTATATGACAAGAACGAAAGCTTATACATATAATTATATTGATACTAATATTATAGTAGAACAATTTCTATTTCTCAGGAAAAGGGACATGAAGTGCGGAATGATCAGTGTTTCGTATTCTAACACCTAACAGAAATATTGCATGCTGAGCGAACAAAATCTGCTTTACTTATTCCGTGAGGCCGACAAAGTGCGCGTCGGTGCAGACAGTCAAATGAGCCGAAGCAATCGCTGCATCTCGGAGCGGAGCATTGTCCTTATGCTTTATATAAGGCCCACTGCCCACCTAAGTAACGTGACAGAAAAGTGATTTTTTGTGTCACTAGAAGCACGCTAAATGGCACATTAAGTCGTGTCATGCGGTCATGCCACACGAATGGTGCTACTCCCTATAGTAACATTCAATTTTGAGACTGGTTGCAAAGTACAGGTTAGATCACGTCTCATGTTGCGTATGTGGGCACCGGGCCTAAAGCTCATACACAATGCACGACGCACGATATTGTGCACGACTAGATGCACGACATGACGCATGCGTTTCGCGTCACGTTACTTAGATGCCTTTTGTGAAGGCAATGATAATGCGTGGACAATACTGCGTTTTCACGATTGGTTTCATGTTTCATTTATTATTAAGAGAGTGCATATTTTATGCCTGTCAGTCACTGCGTTGTGACTGCCAACGTACTGTAACTATAAACTGAATGAGTTCATTGAAACATTTTTAACACGCTTTATATTAGCTTCACCTGTATGTATGACAGCTTGCTCAGTCTCTTCTCCACCCCATCCTTGACTATGCCGACATTTGCTATCTGGACATAACTGAGGAGCAATTAAATAAACTTGAGCGCCTTCAAAATGTTTGTATAAGGTTCATATTTGGCCTCAAAAAATATGACCACGTTTCCGAATTTAGATCTTCACTCAAGTGGCTCCCTATTCGCCTTCGCCGGAATTCTCACATACTTTTTGCTTTGTACTGCGTGCTATTCAAACCCACTTCCCCTTCTTACCTAAAAGAACGCTTTCAATATTTACACCTTACCCATGATCGGTTCCTTCGCTCCACTCATAATCTTTTGCTCAGTACTCCTGCCCACTCTTCCTCTTTCTACAAGAAATCCTTTTCTGTAACTGCTGTCCGTCTCTGGAATTCCCTTCCTTTAACTATCCGTCGCTCCCAGTCCCTTGAGTCCTTTAAGAATCAGGTAAAATTATTTTACCTAGGTAGTCTTGACAACAACCGCTAATTTGAATCATTTCCTTTAAACTAAAATTCTTAATCTTGTATGTTATATTAATATCTGTATTTATTCCTTGTATGTGTAAGTGTTATTTAATTATTATTCAAGTAGTTTATCTTATTTATTATATTGTCTGTGCAATATTTATATCGTATAGTATGTTCTAATGTATTAACTTACTCGGTGTGTACAATAAAGAGTATTCTATTCTATTCTATTCTATGTTTGTTTGTTTGTTTGTTTGTATCTTGTAACCGACTCCTTTGGACTTGATTTTGACCCACTTCAAACGATCAGATTTCTTTCAAACTTCGTAGACTTATCGAGGACCGATGACAATTCAATATTTAAAGAAAAAAGAAAGAAAGAAAAAAAACCTAAATTTAATTTCAAACAATCAAACTAAAAAATGAAAAAATTAATAATAGTTAAAAAAAAACTAAAAAACACGTTTTTATAGAAAATCCAATCGTCTAATTGTAATAAAAGCGTGGGGTGCATGGTTTCAATGAGTAGAAGGGATAATATCTTAAACTATATACCTATTATTTATTACTAACTAATGTAACAAATTCGCTACTTAAATAAAATTAATTTATTGCATTATTCATTTGTCTTTTGTTATGGAAATAGCCGGCAAACGAGCTGACGATCCACCTGATGGTAAGTGGCTGTCGTCGCCCATGGACATCAGCAACAAAGGCATCACTGATGCGTTGTCGGCCAAGAAAGAGAGAAGAAAAAGAAAGAAAGAACAAGAGGCTCTCAAGCCCCCAGCCGGAACACGACGAATCGTTTGGCGGCTGACTCATGCTCAAGGGTGGTAGCTATCCAGGCGAACCAATGGAGAAATAATAATAGTAATAATGGTATTAATTAAGAATTAAAATCAATATTACCAATATAATCCCTCGAGAGCAATACAACCATCCGGCTTGGGATTGGGGTTAGTATTCTAAGCCGCCCCAATACGGCTTGTCTGCTTCAATGCATCTACAAATTTTCAGTAGATGTTTATAAACATGGCTCAAAACATCCGCAGAATAACTATACGTATATACAGACTACTATTCGGGTCATTTTAAACAGCTACATAAAATTTTAATGCGTGCGACTTGCATTAGTTTGCATAGCGCCATATGGTATTGGCCGTTGGCACGGCACGTGTTTGTACATCACTAGAGCATACTGGGTCACTTCCATACGTTACCCGATCGGTTTAAAGAGTTCATTCAATGCGAATAGAGACTATCCACTAATCGATAATCAAATTAGGTCGGCTACGCATATTTGTATAGACCTTATCTATACTATAAAAAGCAGGTAGGTAGTTCATTCTCAGAAGTTTAACTCGAGGGCGCGTCCCGGCATTTTTCAACTTTTAATGGACCATTTGGACAACGTACGCTTTTTCACTTTTTGCGCAAATATTCCTCTTAAGTGTCTGAATACGTTTTTTTGCATGCCACATGTGTTGTGTTTTAGCCCTTAAATTGGCAGACAAAACAATTGTTAAAAATATTAATTTTTTGAATAGTTTTGGATTTTATATGTGTATAAAGGCTTAGAAAAAATATTTAAAAAAATCTATATGTACTAACTAATAAAAAAAACCATGTATGACCTGGTATACACTGGCAATTGCTTAAAATAAAACACAGTGAAACAGATGTATGCTGTGGCATACTTTGCCAATGTACGATAGGGTTAAATAAGTGAAAAAAACTTAAAAAAACATGCGAAAAATTATTTTAACTAAGCAAGCAATAACAAAACAATTATTTTTTATATAATAATCGAACTGACAATTGCGCGAGCTTTTGCCAGTACCAAAACACAACCGTACCAGCACTTGACACAAATAACCGAGGTCAATTTGGAGAAAAGGCGGCATCAACCCTGATGCGTCATATACATGAAATGACCTACGTTATTGTGGTCCCTGGATCCTGGCACCCTGGATCGGTGCACTCTGGGTGTCTTTTTGTCTCCATTTCCAGTGGATGTCTCAAATCTGCCAGTTTTTCTCAGACCCTCGTATGTCTGTTGGTATCTTTTCAGTCATCAAATCCGCGACTAAAGAAAGTCTAAAACGTTGGTTCCAGTTATCAACATAAGCAGGCATCTGTATAGTAGCCATTATTATATGAATCGCTAGGAAATCGCGAAATTCATCTTTAATTTGAACTGTTGATTTTTCGGTTTTAGCTCGGAGTATGTATTTGTCTGTAAAACAATTTATGATATCTGAAGAGAAGAAAAGAAAAGAAGAGGAAGATTTAGTGGCTTCAACAGCCTCTATTGTAGCTGTATGAGGAAAGACAGCCTTTTGCCATTCATAGTTCAGACACAGAAGAAATAATAGTACTTGTATGGTTCAGAGTAAACTTCTTGATTTTTTGGTCGTTTGGCCGTTGGTACTATACGCGGCCTTTTGGACTTGGTTTTCCTAATAAAAGAAACAGGAGTAGAAGCAAATGGAGTTGCAGGATTCGCAATAGATGTAGGTGATTCGTTTATATTCGACGGCAGTGAGGGTAAATCGGATAAAATTGGTACGTTGCTGCAATTAGGTTCTTGTGAAGAGCTGAGATAAACTTCATCGTTTATGGTTATAAAACGGATGCTTTCGCCTTGATCATTGTTGCTGTCCTCTTCAGAATATAGTATGCATCTTTGTAGAGAAATATTAAGAGAAGGAGATGGTGAAGAAGAATAAGAGACATACATATGCGTGTTAATTTCTTCTTCGGCAGATGTTTCGCTACACTCAGAAGGTGCTTTTTTAGCAAGCACGTGTGCAATTACTCTATCACTGCGTGTTAGTTTCTTTTGCTGCAGGAAAAAAAAGAAAACCCCTAAGCAAATACAAGTAGGCAACACAACAAAAAATATAAATGGGCAAAAGAAGATACCCTTAAATTGGCAATGTATGCGTCGTCATACAAGCAAATATAGGTATAACTTTCTATGAAATTGGCAGTGTATGTGGTGACATACATCAAGATTGTTGCCCAATAAAAATATGTTATTTTGTTATTTTAGTACAAATTAGCGTGTATTAGTATTTCTTGACAGTTGAAGCACAAAATAACAACGAAACACACAGAATATTTAGTCAAAATAAAAATAAAACAATTGTTTTTTACTTTGACGAACGTCAATTGTTTCTTCATCGTTGCAATTTTGAATTTTACAGTAACTGAAATGTTTCCAGGTCTAGGATTTATTTTTTTACCAAATGTGAAATAATGCTAGGAACGAAATAAAAGTAGAAAACTTTAAATCGAGTCTTATGTTAGACTGTAGATTTTGTTGAATGTTGTGTATGGTGCGACATACAGTGTCAATTTAAGGGTTAAGAGCTCGCATAAAAGCCGAGAGAGTCTTGAATGAGAATGACCCATTACTTTCGGAAAACCTTAAAATAAATATTTAATGTCAATAAATGCGTATCCGGTTACAAGTAAATAAGTCTCAGACCTAGTGATATAAGACCTAAGACTTGAACTTGGAATTTCTTTAGAATCAGATTAACAGTTCAGCCCATCGTGAGCAATGCGGGCGACAGGTCCATGGCATATCTCGAAGTGTGTCACACGTCACTAGGGGCTTTGCTGACACAGGCTACATAGCTCACATACAGATAGCCTCACGTGACGTTATATCCTGTTACTTCGATATCAGAGATATCTACCATTACACATATTTGGATAAAAAATTGATTATTATGTAGTTTATGAATTTGACATTTAATGAAACATGTAGAGTAGTCTACTTTGCAACAAATGCAAGCTAATACTATTGATTACAATAGATTTTCGCGTAAAGGGCTTACGTACTTGTATGTATGATGACTTACTGACGTAAAAGTATTTATCAGATAGTTATGACATAGTAGAAAATTGCGCAACTAATAAATGTTTTTTACACATCTTCGATTAATGAAAGCTAATAGGTGCACGTAGGTACAGTCGGCCGTAGAAGTAGCTTAACATTTTAGTACTTTGTAATAGTAACTGTTTCGACGGTTTCCTAGCAACATCTATGACAAATTCAAGAAATGTAATGTGACAAGGTACTAAAATGTTAAGCTACTTCTGCGGCCGACTGTACCTAGTATCCCTAAATTCAAAAAGATCCAATAAATAATTTTAAACGATGTGTGGCCGGTTTGACGTACGCATTTACTACTAAGCTCTATCTCATTGACAAGTTTTATTTTTTAATCACATGGGAACCGAAACAAAGCCACACGCGGTCTCTATTGATCTCCTCACACATTCTTTGGAATTTGAAATCAAACCTGTCTTGAGACGGTTAGCTAGCCTCACTCTAGACGGTCTTATTGATAGTTATTATAATTATTGTAAATATCTACGGTATGAGAAAAAATTATAATGTTAAAGTTAAAATTGCTTTTTATATTTTTTTTCTATATTTATTGGATGCGGTTAGTATATCTGCTCATAATATTTATTGCCTTTGTTATTGTAAGAAAATATAATTTAATTTTAATACCTAAAAGCTTCATTTCGTTACTTATGTAACAATTCGTCAATATCAGTAATTTTGGACAGAACCGCCAAATTTTGGATGAAACTAAAATTCGCAGGAAAGATATTATTGCTCTTGACATGACGTAGGTTTAACCAAGTACCTACAATAGTTTCCACAAAAGACCGAGGTTATATCGTCAGGGCATTGTGAGTCAGCGGTGCAATTGCACAGCCGTGAACTGCCCGCGGCAAGGCCTGGTGCACGCTGCACACCCGGAGACGAGGGAAAGGTCAACTGCTGTTTTATAGCTCACTATAATATATAGCATGCGAAGATGCGACCCACAGATTTATCCGCAAGTTTTTGTGAATGGACTTGTTTTTCTGCATGTAAATTGCAGAAAACAACTCTTGATATTATTGTCTTTGCGGTCGCTTGTTATTCTGATATTAGGTAGAGTTTTGAGCACCCAGATAATTTATCTGAAGGAAATACCTAATAGGTACCTAAATTTAACGCCTTCACAAGTTTGTGAGGACATGAAACCCAGTCCACGATTTTTATCACCTGTCTCTGTGTTTATTCAAAGGGCACTGAAAGTGTTGATTGGAAAGATGCAATGTGTTCTCTTTATCGTCTGTTATAAGTGATCTATGAATAAGTCTTTAGCGTAAACCGTAGTCAAATCTCCATATCTCAAAATCCTTGGCTTAACAATAATATTTTGTGTTATTCGTATTAAAATTACTTTGAAAGAAATTTACAAATAAATAATAGTTTAAAAAACTAAAAAACACGCTTTTATAGAAAATCCAACTAAAAAACAATAGAAAATCAATTTGAATTAAAAATCGTGTAATTGTAAAAAAAGCGTGGGGTGCTTTTAAAGATATTATCCCTTCTACTCATTGACACCATGCACCCCACGCTTTTATTACAATTATACGATTTTTAATTCAAATTTATTTTCTATTTTTTTAGTTGGATTTTCTATTAAACGTGTTTTTTAGTTTTTTTTTACTATTATTTATTTTTTCATTTTTTAGTTGGATTTTTGAAATTATTTTTTTTCTTTCTTTCTTTCTTTCTTTTTTTCTTTAAATATTGAATTATCATCGATCCTCGATAAGTCTACGAAGTTTGAATAAAATCTGACCGTTTAAAGCTAATATAAAGCGAGTAATTAGGTTTTCTTTCTTTCTTTCTTTCTTTTTTTTCTTTAAATATTGAATTGTCATCGGTCCACAATAAGTCCACGAAGTTTGAAAGAAATTTGACCGGTTAAAGTGGGTCAAAATCAAGTTCAAAGAGAAGTTACAAACATACAGGTGAAGCTAATATAAAGCGTGTAAAAAGTACACTAATAAAATTGGTAAGCAAATACAATTTGAAGCCTTATCACTAATAAGCGATTTGATATTATATAACCTAATGAAACGAGAGAGAAATTGAAGGAAGGAATTACAACTTAAAGAAAAACATACTAATCAAATATACAAAATACAAAGTAAGAATGAAAAATTTGAAACTGACTGCTTTCATAGATGCTACGAAAATTGTTAAGACCCAGTTAAGACCCCATTCGAAAGCTCTAAAGCACAAGTGGTTCGTATCTCTAGAAAATATTTTCGCGAATATTTCCTGGCAATGAACCAACTTTCAATTATTCTATAAATACGAGAGGTTTGCAATGAGAGGATTCAACTCCGTAGCGGCGGCGTACACGTTAGTTCTGCTTTATGTAGATAAACTTAATTCATGTTAAGTTTAGACAGCGCTATGTTTAGTACTACACTATTCTTAACTACGCTTGAGTGAGTTTACCCCCCAACTCAGAGTCACTAACGGTTACTTAAATCGCTCCTTAGTACAGATTTTGTATGGTGATCCTTTACTAAAGAGCGATTTAAGTAACCGTTAGTGACTCTGAGTTGGAGCGTAAGCCTCGTATTTGAGTGACGAAGACTTCAAAACGTAATCTGCAAGTAACTTAATACTTAAGAATACGTTATGAGTAACTTTATACGGTATTTTAGTTTAAAGTTATTATTGTTTAGGTCTGTAGACAACGCGGTTTTTTATGGTTTCCCAGTTAACATGATAATGAATATAAAGTTATTTTATTAATTTTAAGCTTTATAATTTCAAGAATCGGCAGGCAACAGCTTTTATTTCAGAGTTTTTTAGGGTTCCGAAGTAAAATCGGAACCCTTATTGTTTCGTCATGTCCGTCCGTCCGTTCGTACGTCTGTCCGAAACATAGCGCCGGGACCCTTAGTGCTAGAAAGCAGTAATTTGATATAGATATAGATGTAGTTTATTAAAACTCTAAAATCGTAGAATAAAATATTGAAAAAAAATTTATTTCAGGGTAACGTGAGGATGAAATTTTTTTCATTGCTTACCCCATAGTATCGTTGAAAATGTCTTTCAAAAATATTATGGATCTTCTAAGAATCTTGGATTTAGGGGTTCGTTTGCGAAATATTTGGCATTAAAGTGCTAATTTTGGTTAGAGTCAAGTGTCCACACCTCCCGCCCCCGTCCCGCCGGCTAAACAGTTGGAGTTGGACAAGTGAAAAAAATTTCAAAAATGGGTTATACCTAGGGTTACGCAAAATTTCAAAAGTATCGATACTTTACTCGATACCAGTATCGTATCAAAAGTATCGATACCAAAAAAGTATCGGAACAAAAGTATCGATACCTGAAGGTATCGAGTACTTTTTAAAACATTTATAAAAAACCTGAATGGAATGTTGTTTGTGCTGCAAGGTTTCGCAAAAAATTTAGCAGGAACGTTTCTCACAAAATAGTCACTAATATCCAATCTATATAATATAAAACACAAAAAAAATTGTAGGGATGTCCTTTATAGAAACTGAAACCATCCAACCGATATGCCTCTAAAATGGTTTCTTTTGAAAGGAAATAATCCGAATGCAATAAACCAATACTGACTGACAATATTGACAAAGTCGATTTTCTACTTTTCCATATTTATCAGAAAATTTTGCGCAGTGGACACGCCGAGCATCCACTAGTAGATATATATCATGGAGGATTGAGTTGAAGGAGGCCATCTCTGTGAATTTACTCTCTCCTTACATCTCTGTGAAAATTATGGGTGGCGCTACGGTACGGTCTACAACAGCTATGTTCAAATATCTACTTATCAGACACAAGCGCCGTTCATTACGGGTGGCATAACTCAGCAAACTTCACACACACACACACTAGCGCCATTCTAAAATGGCCATTATTGGAACCTCTATTTTCAGTGAGTAGCTGGACACTTTTTCAACTTTCTCCTCATATGAGATGGCCTTCCTTCTACCTTTCAATGCTCCACGATATTATATACTAAGAAACTGTTAGAGAGTTAGTCCATAGAGTATAGAGGGTAAGGAGAGCTATCTCACATGGGGGAAAGTAGAAATAGTGTCCAGCTGTATACTGATAATAGAGGTTCCAATACCTACCATCATCCTACGACATTAGTGCTGGCATCGGAATAACTACCATATGAATATAGATGTTGTAGACGGAGCTGGGGAGTGAAGTTTGCTGAGTTCAATAAAATTTATCCTAGGCTACCACAGCACCCCCCGTTATTGGACGCATTTTTACGGACAATTTTCGTGCACAGAGATGGCTTTCCTTACCTCTATACTATAATACATGAGTTAGTCATAAGCGTAGCTATGTCAGAGAAGTACTTTCCTATAACTAAGGAATTGAAAGATGCTGTGCAAATAATGCAATAATATTTTTAAGGCTACAGTTATCAGAAAACTGAATAAGTGAAACAGTTTAAAAGACACAAAACACTACACAGATTATTCAACCCGTAAAGGTTACTCGTAAAAAACTTCTAAGATAGTTCAATGGAATAAAATGGTAACACACATAAAGTGCTCGTCAATGAGTGGGAATTCACCGAATCATGTCTTAGGTTTAGTAGTGTTGTGACAAATATTTTGTTTAAAAGTTCGACTAATAATTGTTATTTTTCATAATGTAATAATTTATTGGAAATGGGAGAAGGAAAGTATCGTTACTTCTAGAAAGTATCGATACCTCAAAAGTATCGGAACAAAAGTATCGATACCAAAAGTACTTGGTATCGCAACAAAAGTATCGATACCTAGAAGTATCGATACTTTTTGCGGATCCCTAGTTATACCTATGATGAATTTACAAGAAAAACTATCACGGCTATGTTAGCATAAGAAGTTAATGAGTAATAGTCGATAAACTTACTACTTCGGAACCCTACATTGCGCGTGGCCTGCACGCACTTGCCCGGTTTTATATCACATGTAGGTCTACTGATATAGGTAGTACTGTATTCTTTTAAAGAACAATAACTATAGAAAACGATAACGCGTATTCAGTGATTGTTAGAGTAAGTAAACTTGTAATAGCCCTTGTGAATCTATTGATTGGGCGTTAGTGTTATCATGATCAAGTTAACAGTCGGAACTGCTAGATTTATAAGTCATGAACATCTATTTAATTTCATCCTTTCATACGATAGTGAATAGTGACTTAAATACGTCTCTGAGTAAATACTCGTAGGCGACAAAGTGCCAAGGAACTTTGGTGTTACTTGGTATTAGTTTAACCCACATCCTATTGAACAGTTAGCACCCGGGCGGATGGTGCTTGTTCCTAAGTACACAGTTCAAGAGAAGAATTCGTTCACTCACACATTCATTCTGAACTCAATTCCCCTTACAGTCGCTGGCTGTAATCGATTTACTGATTATTTGAGAGATTTGCGAACCCTAGCGCAAACCGCTCTGTTACTGAATGTTACAGAAAATTAATACTTTTTTTTACTTCCTCGTCTTTTGGTTATTTTCATGATCCATCCCTTCGTATATTAGATAATCTCCATCCGCATTCCGCATACATACATAATATACACAAAGTATCGTCCTATGTTTATCCAAAATAGGATTCTTGAAGTACTAAATTATAATTTTTTACATAACTTTATTCTATGCCGGGGTTAGAATTCCGGACTATTTTCGTATGCATTCGAGTAGTATACCAAATCACATCCAATTGTGATAAAGGGTCAGTAATAGAAATCAATATAAATCTGCACTACCGTCAAACACAAAGAGCTTTACTTATTGTTTTGCGACAAAGTCGAAGCGAACGTTCAGAATACATCGCCATTGAGTCTAGCCGATTGGAACTGAAGAGTTGCAGCGTAGACGTTTTGCACTCCTGGAATAAACCCAGCCAACTGTGTTTACACTGCACATGGTTGACTGCACCCGAATGGAGGACAAAAACAGAAAACACTTTGTTATGACGTCTCTATCACGTACTTTAAGCGGATATGACGCAGATTATGCTGCACGGGCCAAGTGTGCTCGCCTATTTCGACATTTCCTTTAGACTATTTGTGGATTATGCAGTTTTGTTGTGGACTGTACTTAATTTGGTGTAATTTCAAATTTCCTTAAAGATTGAGTTATTATTAACCGACACTATTTCAGTAATACTTTGCATCTGTTTTGTTTAACAAAACAGTGTTCTGTGTTGAACAGTACACAGGTATATTTGGTCAAGATCTGACTCAGGATATCTTCGTGTAATGTAAATAAATACTATGAATAGTACCGGGAACATGTTCGTAGCTGACCTGTGTTATCTTAATTTAAATAAGGTTTAATTGTACAGCTAAATGATACGTGTTCCTAGCTCATAGCTACTTGGGATTCCTCCTCGTCGAATCGATCGTATCACTTGTGTAATGTGTCATTATTAAAGAGGTATTGTGTCGATTCGATTCGATTGAACATCTGTGAGCAAATAAAATATTGCTCCGAAGTGCGTCCTGCTTGCTGACAGGGGATCCTGTCAATATCACTGATTGGAACCGATCGGCCTACTGATCGTTTCTTTTATGTTTGCACGTTTTGCCCACCACTAAATCTCTCTCGGAATAGGTACAAAATAAAAATTACGGCAGAGCTACTTAATATTCCGTTCACTGCCGTTATATTTTAGGATAACTTGATAAGTAAGCCCGAGAATATTGAGGAAAATTTAAATAGAAGATTAACAGCAATATTGAAAAATTCTCAGATAATTACATAAATGATTTTGAATTTTAATTTCCTGGCTATATTTTTACTAGTAGATAGATATTATTATTAGTACTACTTTGCTAGGGTATTATTGGTTCAATTGGGTCACTTTAGCTTTGAGTTTCCCCATACGACTTGGGATCTTCTTAAGCCAATAGTAGGTATTTCTTTCATGTATTTTTTTATAGAAATAGCGGGCAAATGAGCTGACGATCCACCTGATGGTAAGTGGCTATCGTCGCCCATGGACATCAGCAACACCAAAGGCATCACTGATGCGTTACCGGACAAGAAAGAGGGAAGAAAAAGAAAGAAAGAACTGGTTCTCAAGCCCCCAGCCGGAACACGACGAGTCGTTTGGCTGCAGACTCATGCTCAAGAGTGGTAGCTAGCCAGGCGAATCCCATGGAGAAATAATGTATGTATGTACAGCAGCCCCATTCCATTGTTTTTGATCCGATTTTGATGATTCTTGTTTTAAAAAATTTCAGTGAGAAAATAATTAAATTATTCCAAAGTGTCAAGTAATAATAAAATTAGTGCAAGTTTTCCCATCATAGGACTTGTTAGGTACAAGTAGGATAGACTCTTTATATCTTAATATATTTTACATTCAAGACCTTTTTACTAAATTGTGTTAATAACAATGAGATAAATTATTCCATTTCCAAGCCAACTTTTATCAATTGTTAAGTATTCGTCGGCTATCGCGAGAATTTTTCATGGTAAATGTGATGTCATTATGTCACGGTTTCGGCGTCAGAGGGTGTTCGTGTTATCGTCCCCGGGACGGAGCGTGACCGCTCATCTCGTTACGACGCTGTGTCTGCCTCGCCAGGGTTTTTGAACTTCAAATAAATGTTTTAACTTACTTTTACTTCGCTAATATTCTTGAAAGGTTTTCTCCTTCCAGTGCATTATCATCGAAGTGATTTTGCAAAGACTTAAGTTACTTCGCATTCTTTTATATATTCATTTATTTATAAAACTTACTGAATTTTTATAAGCTTCATAGCTTTTCTTTGCAGAGCACTTAAGCAATTTGTCTCAATAGTAATTGGTATAAGAACATTTGTTTCAGATCTGCTCATCAATGAGCCTCAGAGAGACTCGGCGTATTTGGACAAGTACATAGTAAGATATCAGGTCTCTTCTGTTGTGTGGAGAGAGGTACTCGAGCACAGTCACTGATGATCACAGATGGCTTTCATATCCTTGTCTTGTTCTAAGTATCGACGTACGTCATTAGTAGCTTTGTAGGATCAGGACGAAGTGGGCAAGTTTTGTGCAAATAAGCGACTTGTACACTTTGTTGAAGCTGGAGCAACATATTACCTACATGGAATTGTTTTTCTTATTGTCTCTTCTATATTTAGTATTTACACATAAATGTTGTATATTTTATTATAAAAGAATTTTGGCGTTAGGGCTGAATGATGATGTTGGGAACGCTGGATAACAGTACACGATCACTCATCTAGGTTATTACCGCATACTGCGCGCCCACTTAGGGCTGCAACTCACATTATTCACACTAAGTATTTATATTGTACTAGCTGATCCGGCGAACTTCATATTGCGTAACAAACTATTTTTTTTTTCAAAAATAAAAGTAGCCTAAGTTACTTCTTGTTACATCAGCTATCTGCCAGTGAAAGTCCCGTCAAAATCGGTCTAGCCATTGCAAAGATTAGCCGGAACAAACAGACATATGGACAGATAGACAGACAGACAGACAGACAGGCAGACAGACACAGATAGACAGACAGACAAACAGACAGACAGAACCAGACAGATAGACAAAAATTGTAAAAAATGTTGGTGTATGTACCGTGTATATGTTACCGGCAAAACCCGATTTCAGGTCAAACTAGTTTGGCCTAGGCCAAACTAGTTTATCCTACTCGTGTCAGGACAAACCAGTTTGGCCTAGTCTAAATTAGTTGGGCCTAGGCCAGACTAGTTTGTCCCGACACGATTAGGCAAAACTAGTTTCTTGTCAGGCTAGTCGTTAGTTAGAGTAATAGTTGCATATTGTTTACCAAAATGATGTAGGTATTAACTCGACGATTACCGGGAACGTGAATTCACGTTCGAACTCAAAAGTACCGCCGCCGCCGCGATTCTCAGGTATTAAGTAAGGTTTCGGACCAATTTTATAAAGAAAACGACAAATCATTATAATTACAAAGTTGCATTATATGCACTTTTAGGAAGAATTCAGGGGTTTTTGGTACACAAACAGGCTTCCAAACGTCTCCGGCGCTGCGGGAAAAACAGCCCCTCCGCCCTTGCGTAACAAACTGCAGGCACTCCATGACTCCGTGCCTGCAGTTTGTTACAGCGGGCGGGGGCTGCTCTCCCTCCGCGCCTCCGGGGTTTACATTCACTCTAGGGGTAGGGCAGACTAGTACCACGTGGGGTCGGGGTTGACTAAGTCGGTTCTGTCACCAATTTTGAAAAATTGATAAAACAATTAATAAAGGAAACCATTACCAACGAGGGGGAAATAGAAAATATATTAACAGGTGCCCCACCAGAACCCAAGAAAACAAAGTACTTGGATAAAGAAGAAAGAAGAAAGAATCAACAGAACTCTGTTGAACACAAATCTTCGTATTCAGAGGAAAAATTATTAATGTGCATTGCTACGAATTTAATGTGTTAAGGTTTTTTTGTAATTCTTAAATAAAAATTGCATGTAAAAATTAGTTTTTTTTTGTCATAATATAAATGTACGAATAGGGAACTGTTACACAGACGAAACGTTATTATTCGTCTAAAAGTTGTCTGGCCTAGTGAAGGATTTGACAAATGATAAGTGCTCTGAACGTGTTGTGTCATCATAATAATCAGCTCCATTAATTCTACCAAATGAAACGTTGTCATACAAAAAATTGACAATCGTTAGTTGTCAAAGTGAAAAATAGGCGAACCGTTGGTTGGCAAGTGATAATCGGCCAAACAATTTTCGGCGAGAAGGCAGGATCCCGTTTTAAGCACAAAGATTTGTCGAATAAATATAAATCCGTAACAATTCGGTTCTAATCAGTTTTAGACTGACGAGAAACTAGTTTTGCCTAATTGTGTCGGGACAAATTAGTCTGGCCTAGGCCCAACTAGTTTAGACTAGGCCAAACTGGTTTGTCCTGACACGAGTAGGATAAACTAGTTTGGCCTAGGCCAAACTAGTTTAACCTGAAATCGGGTTTTGCCGGTAACATATACATCCAAATAGGTATACTTAGTAAAAACCAGTTATTTTAATGTTACAAACACACACTCCAATTTTATTTATTTGTATAGATGTATAGATTTGGTGCTTCATAAGTGGTAGAGTTCTGAAAACAATATCTTGTTATTAATGAATTATATTTTATTTTTAGACGAATGCACACATACACCCCAATGTGATTCAGCATACCGCAATAATTAATAATGGTCTAAAACTAAATGATAATATTGTAACGTTGGCTAAATTAACCGCAATTACTAATACCTTATATTATGATATCGCTGCCAAATTAGAACATTTTTAAAGACATAATACATTGTTAAAAACAATGAAGTACCTAAGTAGATAGATTTTAAATTTTAATTTCAAAACACGGCACGAATTGCTTGTTGGATTTTACACGAACGGTTTTGGAAAAGTTTACGCAACCCTGCCTAACGACAATTTACAATTTACCGTCCACCCGCCGGCCGCTTGGCCGCCCACTCGGGGGCGGTTTGTCATTTTTAACCCAATTATCACACGTCTACGCTATTTTGTTCCCAAACTGCGGGTTGACAAAACAAGTCCAATTATAACTTTAATTTCTATTTTATTTACGCACTTGTAAATCAAATTTAACGATAAAACTACACGAATACATATTAATTAATTTGTTCATTTCGTTTAATTGCAATAAGTTTCCACATGACAACACAATGAAATCATGTCAGATCCATTTGTGCATGAAGGGCAAAAACTGGAACATTCAGCTTTTATTTAATTATTGCGCATTTAAATAGTTTTTAATGTCAATTTCAGCATGGATAATTTCACGATACGTCTGGAAACTTGGATATAAAGTCATGTATATTTCCGAGTTTCAAACACTCAAGTTAAAGTGCTGTAAGCTCTGTGAAACAAGTTTTAGTACTTCAAGACATTAAGCTTTCACGCTCGAGGCAAGCAACTGTCCTTGTGTTGTGTAAAAAGGTGAACATATAGCGAATTTTCCTTTTCTCGTCTTTCTAGGGATTGTTTCATATATGAAAGAAAGAAGTAAACTGGGCTACTTCACTTTGCTGTTTTCTTGTTTTAATCTCGGCCACAAAGACCGGCTAAAGCGCTGGAAAATTACAAAATGGAAATAGTACACGTGTTACCGCTATTATGTCGTCTGTGCTTGTGCATAAAACGTATAATGATGATGATTTGAAGTGAGTGATGATACAAAATATTCTTCACTTTGGGTAACGATACTCACTTTTTTAATGTTGAAGGATATTTGTGGTTCGATACAAGCACATTTGTTAGATTCCATAAAATAGTCAGCTACCATTCATGTTTGTTACTGAAAACTTAGATACCTTTCATGTGATGTGTCTTGTCTTCTTTGCGGTATTATTTAATCAATTTTTTTGTACTTACTTACTGGCAGAAATCAGACTTATGTCGTGATAGTGGGGTTAACTGTTTATTTGCATTTTTAAGACCTGATTATTTCGTTAACAGTTGTCGTCACATACGAGTAGAAGATCCACCAGTAACACCAAAGGCATTACTTTATATTATATATTATATTAGTAAATGTTGTATAAGGTATGCAAAAATACATCTCCTGATTTTATTGCCGCTATCAACTGACAAAAAAGTTGTTAATAACCTAGCGGTAGATCATGTCGTATGCTCGTATGATTGACGGACGGATTTTGGGTTGTTGAATTTTTTATTGGACATGTCGAAAATGAATACGCCCGGTGACATCGAGATCCGATATCGGTGATCTCGTTGTGTCAGATCATATTTTTTTAAATACGAGCATTTACACTGAGTTTGCTTTTATAAACGGGCGAATATATTTATGCAGACGAACAAAGGCATGTTTCATCATTGTTAAATATTATTCAAAGCGAATGTATTACAGCTATTACTTATTATGTTATTATCTTCACTAATGAAGTACTGGACACAGGCATTGCTGTTCTTATCGACGTTATGAAAATGTTCTTCTCGATATTTTGCGTGACTTTTAAAATCAAATTAACTCTATGTTATTTTTCGTGACAAGAATGTGATTGAATTTTGTTTAAAAATACAACATAACTTATTTGATTTTAGCCGGCATCGAATCATTAAACGGAAGATATTTTGAACTTCGAGGCCCTTAGTGCTAGAATGCTGTAATTTGGCATGGATATACATATATAGAGTCAAGTGTCCCGCCCCCTCCCCCCTGGCTGAACGGTTGGAGTTAGATAAGTAAAAAAAAATCTCAAAAATAAGTTATATGATGAATTTACAAGGGAAACTGACGGTTATGTTACCATAAAAACCCTTCATTGCGCGTGGCCTGACACGCACTTGCCCGGTTTTTATATTTAAATATTTTACATATCTTAAATAAAATTCGCTGTATCTGAAATCTAGGTTTTTGTATCTTCTCATCAATGTTTACCTAGCTTAACAAGATCCTCAAGGACTAGAGGTTTAAAAATAATTCAAGACCGGGGATTATGGCGCCTTCAGGTGTACCGTCTCTGAGATTGTATGCTATCTTTACTTCACATCGCGATAGGGTAAAGACACCTTTCGACGATACGATTTTAAGTTCCATTTTGTTTCGCGCTGTACGGAGAAAATCGATTAGGGTTTGTTTACGAAGCGGATTTGTATCGGAGGTGTAATCTTGTTGCGGCTGCGTATCGCGAGTGGCATGTCTCGTGTCTCTGTGTCAGTTTGAGGCGCTACAAAGGGCTTGTAAGACCGCTATCATATTCGTGAACAATATAAACTTATTATCTAACCTATGTGCGTCATGTAGAACGCATGGGAGAAGATTGGCGAGTGAACAAAGCATAGGTAGGGTCAACTGAACGGTCGGCGTCCTGTCTAAACTGTACCAAATATCGTCGGAAGGACAGCATAGACGCGAACCTGACCTGCGTGAACTTCAAGTTTTAGATTTGCAAGAAATCTTATCGGACCGAGAAAAGTGGAAAGCTCGGACGCAAGTGTCGGAGCCTACCACTAGGTTAATAGTACATAGTAAATAACCTATGAGTGAATTAAATATACGAAGAACACTTATAGATTAATTACTTGAATTCCAAAACCCATCCAAACTCAGCCGTCCATGTCTGTGGAAATATTGCACTGCCAAGAGAGAAAATTTATTTTTATATTCATACAAACTTTTACCCGCTATTTTACGACTTTAGTTTTTCGAGTTTCAGAAATCCTGTAATAAGTATTTAATAATTCAGTTGAGAAAATTTTGTTTCAAATTCCAAGCAAATCAGACGAATATATAAAATATCTTATAGGTACAAACTTATAATCAAATTTTCGCTGTAGGTATCTATGTAAAAGACAAAAGTATACGAATATACATATAGTTCAAGTCTTGATGAAGGTGACCAATTACTTATAACAAAACAATATAACCACCGTTATGGAATATGTATTATTGTTATATCTTAAGACATTTAAATAGCTTCAACTCATAAATATGCATATCTACTCCACTTGACTCTATATTAGTTCACTTTTAATGGTTGGAAATGTTAACGACGTATGATAATCAAGTTATGTAATGACAAACACAGTTCGATCCAAAATTTTATAGGTAGAGAGATTAAATTGACTTCACTATTATGTTTATTTTATAAATAGTTATATATTTATGTCAATATTAAATACTAATAAAAATTGTGAAAGAGTCGTTTCTTCCGATTCAGATCTCAAAATATTAGGACAGTTTTTATAGTTTTAGTAGACTTTTCCGATATAATTAGAAGCCAAAGCATATTTTATTCGAATGTTTACGCAACAGTTAGTAAACAGATTAAGTTAAAACCTGTGGTTAAAACTTAGCATGTTTATAGCTCGCTATTGGGGATCTAAGTTACTTTGTATCCCAGGAAATTTATTCCTGTGAGATATGAGATAAAATTAAGTTTGAATTTTTTTCAAGAGATTAGTCCATAAATAAATATATTAGGCTTGCAGTTATTGCAAAAATATTGTTTATTAAAGACAAGATTATGAACTATGTTTAAATAATAAACATATTTCGTACATGCCTCCTTTGTTTTTCAGCACAGTTCAAGCGAGTGAAAATAACTTTCAATATGCACACCACTTTGGTGTGCGCTTTGGGAGTCGAAAATATTGGACGCCCCAATTTCATACCACGAGAATAGCAGTATTCGTTCTCACAGATGAGAGAGACAATTACTTGCATACCGAACTAGTTCATGATGCAGTGAGGCTCTAGATAAAAAATTGCTGTTTTATCCTGCTCCATGCTACAATGTACGAAATCGCGATAATCATACACACTCTTCTACATATTATGTTTATTATATAAATAGGATAAAACGGATATTAGATTGGGTACCTATCTATTATCCGGTGTTGGCCCTTTCCGGCCAATGTTTATTATTCGGCTGGACACCGGATTTTAAGAAAAACTGTGGATTTTCCCGATTTATTTATTTATTTATCGGTGTTATGTGGGATCCTTTATTAAATTACTTTTAAAAAATTGCCCGAGTACAACCGAATACAGCGAATCACTCATGCTTTCTCGCTCGTTATGACGCACCGATCATCAGTTTAGCCACCGGTCATCCGGCTGCTGAATATCCTGGTATCTGACACTATCCGGTCAAACAGCTATCTGTTTCATCTCTATAATTTATAACAACAATATAGGAACAGCCAGTTCTAGAGCATTACCGACACACAAGTGTTACACAATGATGTTGTTATTTTTTCTATTTAGTAGTGCAGAGCGAATCGCGTCACAGAAAGCAAAGTCCGCACGAGGTTGTCGCGGCGGCCGCGCGGCCGGGGAGCGCAGGCGCCGGCGCAGGCGCCGCGTATCTTAGTATTCTGCGTATCGCATGTTGTTAGGCTATTCCTCTTGACATTAGGGCTGGCAAGCGCACATCATTATAATACAGGATGCTGTGACCTCATTTTGACGACATATAACTTGATACTTGTACAAAACAACTAGTACTAAACAACAATAGAAAACTAAAGGCCTTAGTCAATACGTTATAACCACGGACCTTAAAAAAATACGGACGTAATCTCAAGAACAAATTCAGTGAAGCACCCATCGGAATACAAACTTTTTATTCGTACAAGTAAACACGCACACATTGACACCATCGGCCGCCATTCCGGCGCCGGACCGCACTCGAGTCATACGGACAACGGGAGTTGATAAATAATAATAAAAATGCCTTTGTATGCTGTTAAAAGTTGCAAGAACAATAGTAATTCGGTTAAAAAACATAAAGGGATCACCTTTCACAAGTAAGCTTGTAATTTAATCACTGATTTCTTTTATTTTTCCTAAAGTTATTAACAAAATAAACTAGAAAAATTGTAACCACAAAATCAGCCAGTGTTGCCAACAATATTGCATATGCAAATACCCAGAATGTGTGGGAAAATTATAGTATATATAAAATCCTCGAGTTTCTTACTTTAGTTTAAATATATATTTTTGGGATTCCGTGGTAAATAACAAGGAACCCTTACCTATATGTTTGCCATGTCTGTCCATCTATCCGCGGCATTGCGTACAAACTAATAATATTAGAAAGCTGAAATTTGGTATAGATTAAGGTATATTAATTACCTTAAGATAATGGTAGAACAAAAATTAAAAAAAATTTTTTAGCTACCTCTCCTATAAGTGAAGTGGGTAAACCAGTGTATTTAATCTGTTGTCAATTATTAAAATTCATTAATCTCATCAAATATAATAATTTGCTTTTATTGAATGTGTAATGTGTTATTTTCGATTTACATGCATTAAGTATTTAAGTAGGTAACAAAATTTTAAGTGAATAATTTTTAGTGCGCGTCTAAACGTAATAATTTAGTAAAGCTCTTTAGTTCATACAATTCTTCACAGCCTACTTAATTACTTAATATGCATTTTTACTAAATTTTTACTAAAAAGTGTCTGTCCAACCATGTTAAGTGATAAGCCCCGTCCACCTACTTAACAGAAAAATAGAAAAAATTCAATCTTTTTTTTTGTTTACTTGCGTACTACATTTTAACTACTAAATTGTTCGTTTACCATATTAATTTACTTAAAATTTAGTTATCTACTTAACTACTTAATACGTGTAAACCGAACATTACGGAATGTTATTCAGTAAGTAATAGTGTTTAGATTTTACTACTACATAAAGAAAAAATGGGGAAATGTTCATATTGTGGTAACCCCAAAATTACGCACACGTAGTAAGCGATCGGCCATTACTATGCTTCACTCTCGATTAGACAAGGTTATGTCCGTTCTTTTTTAACGTCCGTGGTTATAACATGACGCCTAATTGATTAATGAGTTATCATTGTAAATGAAAATCCTCAAAATTGACAAATTATTTAATTTTCAAGATATTTTCGTTTTTATGATACTTCCATAATTTATTTTGATAATACCTACGTACCTTACAAAATACGTAAAACCGCGTAAGCTTTCTTTACGACTACTTCTATATCCATAAATGTTGTAAATATTTAACTATGAACAGATTTGCACTAACAAATTCATACTTACATAATTTTGTTTTCCAAGGCCATTTTTCACAACAGGCATTGGTTGCTTTCTCTGACTTATGAAAGCAACGTTATTACACACCAAGCGGAACCTATTAAAATGTCAAAGCTATAAATCAGGCTTAATTATGGCGTTTCGTAATTAATCAGCTTGACTGTAGGCAGCCCTAGCGCGCGCGGGCCGCGCGGACGAGACGATCGACGCACGCGCAAGGTCGCCGGGTGCGTTTCTATCTACCACGGCGCCTTCTGACCATCTAAAAGGCAATCAAATTAGAATCCTTCGTTAATGGCCATTGGACATCAATTCCTTTAATGGCTCGTCTCAATCTTCCTCGTATATTTTCGTATTCGATTGCAATAAATCTGTATGTCAACGCGCCGCTTTCGACTCCGTCCTATTTTAGTGCGTACAATAGATAGCACAAGCATCAATGGTCCTATCTAGTGCGTCAGTTGCGTTGAATTTATTTCAGTGATGCAGCGACAAATTTAAATTTAGACTGCGATTTCCAACATCCCAGTTAGATTGTGCACTGGAGACTATTTTGTTATAATAACTGAACTGTGGTCGAGGATATTATAATAGTATTTACATAAGCGGAGAATAGATAATTAAAACACTTCTGACTATCTTGTAATTTTAAAACTGGTAAAGGGTATCTGTGTTATTTCCGTACTCAAAAGGTAACGAAAACGGCTCGACTCTACATTTTCTTCATTTTCATTCTTGGCCGGAACCGCATTGTTGATAACAATGGTGTTACTGTCAGTACCCAATGGGAACGGGGAACTATTACTATTACTATCTAATGGCTCGTGTGTTTGCTTGTCGGCTATTTACATTAAAAAACACGCAATGACCTAATTAAACCACGAAATTGAGCAACGTTCTTCAGAAAGTTAGTCTGAGTTGTGTGTTGTGTAGTCCCTTCTGGTTCTTATCAGCTTTAAGCAGCTGTTGTTAAATCTTTCAAAGTTTTAAAATCCTACGTTGGCTGCTAATCCGTCCTACAGCAGTGTGGACTGTGGTAACATTCCACATTCCAATTTCCACGACGACTCAGATTAAAAGAGAGACTTGTTTTTCAGTGACCTACTATTGAGTTGCAGGTTACGAGTTCGTAAACCACCTACTAGATTTTTGGTTTCGATGCTTGGCTTTTAATTAACAAAGTTGGATCCGTTTTACATAATCGCAATACACTTGTTTAATTCAAAGCAATAAGCTAAGCTATAATTCGTAGCTGATATTCCTGGGGTTCGATTGCACACTCCAATAAGCAATGCAAATAGTTCTGTGAGTCGGTAGCCTGTTAAGAATTTGTAACAGGTCTGTGAGCTATTTGCCATCAAAGTTCCACAATCCACCAAAGTTGTGAGCTACAATGTCGCCAAGTATTTCGGTCACATTCTAGACCGTGTCGCAGTATTTTTCGGTATGACGTACTGGTATTGCATTGTGTCGGGCTGTCGGTTACCGTCATGCCTTAATCGATTGCCGATAACGAGTGTTCAACGTGCTCATTACCAAGGCGTGAATACATTCCTGCATGATTAAGCTCCGCAGCTCCGTAGAGACCGTAGCTTGTTCCTTAAACTATTCTTGTACCGTTTATCGATCAATTTTGTATTGCAAAACCACGACTGCGACCCGAGTGTTCTATAAATATTAAAATTCTGTCAGACTTTTAGCGGAAGAATAAATAATCCAAAGTAGGTAATTTATTAAATTGGTTTGTCGTGATTGTGTAAAAAAAAAACATTCCTAAGCGGTAATGTTTTTGTTAACGGAATAAGTTATATTATTGATAAAAAATAAATAGGAAACTATTAAGTTTAGAGTTAGCAAGAACCATAGCATTATCAGTTTTGCTGGAATGCAGAATAAAAGCTTTTAATAATGTGCTTGCTATAGAACTAGGGTTGCCAGGTGGCAAAACTGAAGTATCTGAACAAAACTTCAAAAAGTTGGGATTTGTGAGGACAAAAAATTTTGTATTGGAATTGTCGGGACATTTTGTATTTTGTCGGGACTTGTATTTTATCGGGACTTGTCTGGACATCATGTGAAATGTCGACAACGGAGTCTTCCTATCACCGCCGAGCTCACTGCGGGGACTGTGGCGAGGGATGTGCGGGTCATGTGAAATGTCGGGGCAACCGAGACGAATCCCGACCATCTGGCAACCCTCTATAGAACACAGGGCAGTATGGATTACAAAACATATTAATCAGTTGCTCTGTTTGTAAAATGCTCACTTGCGCCTTCCATGAGTTTCATGGCAAGTTTTTTAAACTGCGTTTCACTTAAGAGTTCCGTTCGCTGTCATAGTAATGGTATTACAGGGGCAACGCAGTCTAATAGCTCTATCTATTGTGATACAGGTAGGTTAATATGGGCCATCTCAGCACTTGTATGTGAGTACGTAATACATGGCTGGTATCGATTGCTGATAAAGAGGCAAGTGTTCGCGGTATCTCATTACGGGGCGTGAAGTAGGTAGGAATGTTCCGGCATGTTTTGTTTTACATGCAGATAATTGTTATGTTGATTCGTCAGCCATCCCTGTTTTGTTACACGTTAGGGGGGAGGGGGGGCTCGATGTAGTGTGACATTATGTGACAAGGGGTGGGAGGGGGTCCTAAATTTCGTGACGTCACATTTCAAAATCGAATAATTGGTATGTATAGATAAATATTAAAAACAATTAATGGAAATAACACTTATTTTGGAACTGCTGTTTTAATTTAATAATTTCTAGGTGTAAAATTTCATATGTGACGTCACACTAGGGGGGGAGGTCTCACAAATGTGACCTGTGACAAGGAGGGGGGGAGGGGGTCAAAAGGTCATGAAATTAGTGTGACGTAATTTATGGATGGCCCCTAATAGGAATACCTATCACGATACAAGTCTATGCCACAGTAATGATATCTTTACCATGTCTATATGCAGTTTGAAGACGCCGATAGAGTTCGATATTTGGTCAATTTTATTGTTGTTCTTTGTTATAAATTATTTTGTTAAGCATTCAATAGTTTCGGCACTTTCTATAAGTATTATATTTCATTACCTAATCACTTATACTTAATAGCGAAGTATGGATACGTAATAAACTCGTAGTCACCCAATATTGATTGAAAGATATTCGACACATACCGAAGCTACTTACTAGCTTACAGATAAGCCGGATAAGGCAAACGGATTGCTTATGTAACTTGATCCCGGCTGTCACAGGATTTACGCCGTCATGAAGAATCCAACGAAGCCGATTTTATAGACTTCTACTATATTTATATACTTTAGTTACTTAGTACTAAAGTACTAACGCCCCGACTCAGAGTCACTAACGGTTACTTTAACGCTCCTTAGTAAAGAATCACCAAACAAATTCTGTACTAAGGAGCGATTTAAGTAACCGTTAGTGACTCCGAGTTGGGGCGTAAGTAATTAAACTTACTTACGGTAACACATCTCGAGTACTTTTAAAACTTGCAATATGTGATGTGATGCATCCCCAATATGCGAGTTTACAGGAATTTGTGGTGCTACGATGCCCGTTTAGCCGTACCTATATACGACAGATAAGTGTCGTAAGAGGCGTCTAAATGCGGCCTACTGATGGTAGGTCTTCGCGTATAGCTACAACCCTCTTGCCTGAGTCAGCCACCAAACGACTCGCTAATCTTGAGAACCAGTTCCTCTTTCTTTTTCTTCTCTCTTTATTGGCCGGCAAAGCATCAGTGATGCCTTTAGTGTCACTGACGTCCAACGATAGCCACTTACCATAAGGATCGTCAGCTCATACAGCAGCTATACTATATTCGATTCTCAGTCTAATTGCCGTCAACGTTCGACGAATGGAACCGGCATATTTATTATTGGACACCACGGACCTGAAAAAAAGACGGACGTAACCTCGTCTAATCGAGAGTGAAGCATAGCAATGGCCGCCCGCTTACCATGTGTGCGTAATTTTTGATTCGCGATTGAAGGAGTGAAGTGTCGATGTGTGGATGTGTGTACTTGTACGAATAGAGAGTTGGTATTACTATGGGTGCTTCACTGAATTTATTGTTGGGATTACGTCCGTCTTCTTTTAGGTTCGTGTTGGACACGCAGGATTTAGGCTTGGAAACAGGTCCGTGCTTATAAAATTTAGGTACATAAAATATTCATTTCCAGTCATTTATATGTACAACACTACACATACTCATTTGTTCCGTATTTATTTTAGGTCGTATTTAGAATCCACATATGAAGTGGTGGATATGTGAAGTTATAATAGGCGTTCGTAATAAAATTTAATTACCTCGCCGTTTGCTCGCTCAGTACTCATAAATATCAGTTTTGTTATTTTAATGTCGTTGTGTGCAATAAATCATTCGTCATTCAAAATTAAATTATATATTCTAAATAAATTAAGCAAAGCATGGAACGACGTAATCCATGCACAAGTCGCTACAATCTGGAGAATTCATAGGCAAACTTGCAATAGAATACCTGACGGACATAAGGCCGTAGAAAAAAATTTTCAACATAAAGCACAGGTTAACTTATCATTCTAACCGTTTCTGGTATCTTCATATCGATAGCACTATCCAAACAGCCAGTAAAAGCAATTTCGAATGCAATTGAGAATGCAAAATACGCTGGCGCCATTTTTATTCAATCAGAGTCCATTTAAATGGCATTTGAACAATTTGAGTGACGTAACGACGCCGCGACGTATCGCCGTACCCGTACCCTTCCACATGCAGCGTCATGCTCAGCGGTTATGGCATAGAATTCCTTATGGGATAGGATTTTGGTACTGGCTCTCAAACTTTTTAGTAACGAATGATAATTTTACCTGTTTATGTACATAATATGTATATTCGTTGTGTTTGTTTTAAATGTGTGCTTTTAAATTATGCCTTGTTGATTAAAACGTCACTTAAACTATCATTGTTAAGTTGCTAAGAGCACTAGAAAATACCTACGTTTTAGGAAATGTAAGTTGTATTATTCTATGCAAACAGTGCAATGGTTCACCGAGCACCGCAATGCAAACCAAAAGTACTCGTATCATCACATCAACAGTGGTACAGTTTAGTTCTTTCATATATAATATTACCTCAGTATTACGTACATTATTGAGGATAACGATACCTTTCTTTTTCTTATATTTTTCTCATTCTTATTTTTGACAAACGATCTCTTATCAGGACGGGCAATGAGACAAATAGATACGTAATAGTATTTTATCTATACTAATATTATAAAGAGGAAAGATTTGATTGTTTGTTTGCATTGAATAGGCTCCGAAACTACTGAACCGATTTGAAAAATTCTTTCACTGTTGGGAAAATACACTATCCCCGGGTGACATAAGCTATATTATATTTTCAAAAAAATTAGGGATCCTTAATAAAAATCAAATAATGTAACCCAAGGTGTAAAAAAATAAGAAAACCGAAGCAAAGCGAGGGCGGTTACTCGTCTGAAATAAAGAAGTATATCATAAAATCTTTGAGAGCCACTAGTGTATGGCATATCTGTCATCGTTGGGTGCGTGTCCTGACTAGACGCGGGGGGATTATCTCGGCTGCCACTGACACTGAATGAGCGCCATTCGCCAACCCTCGACAAGTGCGACGCATGACAGAATATTATGATTATGTACACGTTTATCGCATTATTTCTCTATACACGTGAACACGGAAACATATCTACGAGTATGACGACTTTCGATGCGTACCAACCGACTATTCACGGATAAAAGTTACTGTTCTTCCATTGCCTTATTTTTTGTATAAGTAGAAAATAGATATTTTCAACGCATACGAACAAGTTTCATTGTTTCACTCATTTGAACGAACGGTTATAGTTAAACCTCGCTAACTGGGAGGTCGTTTTATGTGTTTACGGTAACCCAATGGTATCTCAATTCCGCTCGTAATAATACTGAATTTCAAAGCTTGGAAAGTATGTTTACTGCCGAGTTTATATCGTAACCGATGCATATCACCCGTGGTATCCGATATGCATAAGGAGTACTATTACTTAAATCGTGTTTTTCAACTCCTCGTAAATTGCACGACGCGACCCTTTGCGTTCTCAACGTTTCATCCCCGAGCGAGACTTGAAAGGGATCGAGTGGAGACCGCGAAGTGATTTTTAAGCTTCATTTACAACTGAAGAGATAGATTAGCTGTGTTCGTATGTCAGCTATTTTCAAGGAAGGGAAATCTAGTTTGCTTCGCTTCATAATGTTGAAAGGGTTTTCAGTTTAAAGTAATAATGTTTGAAAACCTTAAGATCGATCAGCTATTTTAATGTAACTTTTACAATGTTGTTATATCCCACATAAATCATTAGTATTATTATTATAGTTATTAGTATGATAAAGGTATATGTTGTTCTAAAATCTCAAATTATTTAGAATATTTTTCACTTCAATGAAATATAACTTTAACACTTATGTAAAATAGTACCTATCTACATACGAATACTAACTTGGTTAAGCAAGTTACTGAAATGAGAACAAGCTTTCAAAATTATAACTTTACACAATGATAACAATATCTTGATAAAATACGTTTATCATGATTCGTAAACATCAGCGTTCTAATATTAGAAGGTGAGTCTCATTTCGTCATGCTCGCAGATAATAAATTGATACTTCTACTTGTATGAATTATGATTGGCAGTTTCAGAGCATGTAACTGAAGCAGCCTAGATATTTAGAGATCAGTCTAATTTACATATCAAGTGAGCCTGTATGACTTACAGATATGAATTATGACGCTCTACCTAATTTGCGGTTTTGGCGATGTTAAATTTCCGCTGTTTGTCTCTAGATGAGTCATTAAGTAATAATTGCATAGTCACTTTTATTTATAGTTTAACGTGTCGCTTCCTATTGGAAACGTGCAGCGTTAACAAAGATACATAATGTTAATATGATTTCATGATTATAATGCGAATACTCAGAGTAGATACCTACGACGCATGGCTTTCTTCGTTCCAGAAAACATAATCCTAACTAATGCAATGTCTATAAACTATAACCCTAATAATACATCTGTAACACATGACTTTCATAGTTTTACAGAGTTTGTCAAATAAGAAAGATATTATTTTTTTTTGTAAAAAATAAGACACCCTATTTAGCGATAAAACGGGCTACCTTCTAAGTTTAAATAAAAAAAATGTATAAATTATGTCCCGTTACTAGTTTATTATATTTTATAATATATTCACACTTTGTGGTTTGTCTTGTATATTTTTCGAACTTTTATTGCAAGCGATAAGAACTAATTCCACTCATCCTACGGAGTGGAAATTTCACAAATTGTTTCGATGACAATGCATTTTTGTAATAATGGTGACCAGTTACTACGCTCAGGGTTGGCTCCAGAAGAGGGAACTATAAAAATTTTATGCATAGAAGCTATATGCTACGATTACATTTATTACATACAGTGTGAAATAACTCTTTGACAAAATGAATTACGGTCGAATTTCGAACGTAGAGCGGGTGTCTAGCTCTACTATAGATAAAGACATTAGTAGCCGTCTAACTCAGGCTTAGATTAGTGTATTCAAGATTACTTATTTAATAAACCGATTCATATTATATGTATTACTTTACTTTGACAAATAATCCATTAAAGTGTGTGGCAAAGTAATATAGTGCGTTTCAAGTAAGAGTTCCCATCGCAGTCATACTAAAAGTATGGTAGCGAAGGGAACACTCACGCGAAACGCACTAGGTAGGTAATGTAGGTATATTATACCACATACTGTATAATACAATGTTGAATGGATATTGCTCGTTAGTACCGCACCTGAGGGTAATTGTTTCGGGTCAATGAGTTTGGATTTCCCCGCATAACCCATATCGAGGGCTTCCACTTTATACCTTCGTGAGGACTGTTCACTGTACAGTATAATGATTGTGCTTCATTTATTGCCATTTTGTTTGAAAGGCGTTCAATACCCCTACTTTTATAAATTACGAGTAACCACCCTCGCTTTGCTTCGGTTTTCTTATTTTTTTACACCTTGGGTTACATTATTAGATTTTTATTAAGGATCCCTAATTTTTTTTTGAAAATATAATATAGCCTATGTTACTCGGGGATAGTGTAGCTTCCCAACAGTGAAAGAATTTTTTAAATCGGTTCAGTAGTTTCGGAGCCTATTCAATGCAAACAAAAAATCAAATCTTTCCTCTTTATATATTAGTATAGAAGTATAGATAATATGACACATAAAGTATGTAGCCATAATTCACCACCGGTAGGAAGATGAGGTTAGATTAGGCAGAATGGCGGAATTTATAAATTTTTAGGAACATTAAGGAAACCTCAAATACGCGAATTTCCTTATGATATTTTTCTTCAGTTGATAATAACAACCAAGTGATAATGATTTTTTGATTAGCTTAGCTGATAAAATTATTGATGCGTGCAAGACTTGAACCTGGTCACCCCTCGGCGGTAATTAACTTTATAACAAACTTCTACTACAACACAATACCGTCTAGTAGGTATAATAATTGGACAATATTAACTTTTAGTAAACGAACTTCTTACATCGAACGTAACATTTATTTTCTGACAGACAACTCAATAAATTGCATCTAAAACTTTCTCAGTAGAGCTACGTCTTCGAGGACAACTCAGTTATTGTAGTTCGCTAGATTTTATGGGAGATATTGAACCGCAGCGGAGGAACTCTATCTAATTTTACAGCTCAATAGGAAGCTAGGACCATTGTGATGATTGCATTATTGTGCTGAACGCCAGTAATAATATCAAATAACTTCTTGTACCTAATATTTATTGACATTACAATTTCTACATAGATACAATGTATTGCGCTTGGGAAACTAGTATTTTAAATATACTTCTTCGTGTAAGAATTCATAGGCTTAGTTATATCGCCAGGTACATGAGAAAAAACTGTCAGAAGTAAGTTAGTTGTATAATTTTCCAAGAGATTTGAGAACACAATTAAATCACGCGTCTGGCCCGAATAACCTATATCTTGGGGTCTTCGTTGACGACTCGTTGCGACTAGTCAATATCCGTCGCTGACTAATTGTTAGTGTGTAGTTAGTAACGCAAAGGATTCTATAGACAAAATTAGCAGTAACCGATCTGCGCGAACACGCAATCTTTATAAACTAAGCTACGACCAAATTGATTGTCTCCATTCCAACGAATGTCTGAACGAGTCATGCGATGATTTACAAAGATATTTATCTATGATGCCACTCGTGCCCATTATTCAAAATCAGTGTTGATGGCTATTTTACAAAATTCGTATACGGCGGCTTTTGTGTTTCATGTATAAGCATAGGAGTTCCCAATACTCTATAATATTGAAATATTTCATTGTTCGCCTGTCAAAGTTGATAAGTACATCAGATTTATGACGACTCGTAAATAATACATCAGTACATTTCGGAACCATCAAAGTCGTGTTTTCAGAACGGTCTTGTTAGCGCATCACAATCGTAACGGTATTTTGTATAGGGTAATGCAATTAGTTAAAAAATAAATTCTGAAGCAAAATTTTGAACAAAAGTTATGACCACGAAGCGAACATTTTTACAAATACACTCAACCTCCATTTTGTAAACCAACTTTGAAATTTCAATCTGGGTTTTTCATACTAACTGTTGCTCAGAATTCTCAAAAGGAATTAATTTTGATATTTATTTTGTGCTTTGGACTTCCTCGGTCTAGAATGTTGAATTTAGTTCACTTCTAATCGTGGCATAGATCTAAACTCTAAACTCTCAACTTTAATGTTATGCAATAAACGACAAAACTTTACTACCGTACTGTCCGGTACTGTCGTCATACTAAACTTAAGAGAGACAAAAGTTGAATTTAGTATTACTTCAACCGCTATTAAGGAAAATTATGACTGAGCAATGTTGATATCTACTTATTGTTAGTTGATTTGAATTTATGTGTCACAAATATTAATGAACACGAAGATGGATGAAGCATCTTTGCTATGCTCGGTCTAACTAACAAGATTCATTTGGTTTCACGGTTGATAAGTATTTTATATTTTTATATCATTCTAGTATAGTAAACATACATAAAGATCTACTACGTAAGTTTCGCGTCAACAGCGTAACAGTAGAAATTTAGACCATCGATCACTAATAAAAAAAAAACATAAGGCAAGTATGCTTTGATAGACAGACAGAAGCGACGACAAGACAGGCTATTTATCAAAAAGTCACTGAGCTTCACCTGTTTCGTTTGGTTATCGAATCTTCTAACCATTTACGTACGTTATCGTTCCGATTGATCGCAGTAACCAACCGATTTCCCATATCTTGTGCTCATAGAATACGATTTATCAATCATGTTTGTTTATGTTTACTATAAACAGTATCTATACAGTATACATACTTCCTCATATCTGTATATCGGTTAGGTATACTAATAACGTATATTACTATAAATTATATTCACCATATGTGTTACTTATTATGTACAATTAACGGCTATTCACCTGATATTCTTGTAAGACTAACCCGACATCATGGAACAAGATGTCGTTAAGATAAAAAATATGACTGATCGATAAAATATCCTTTGTCTCTGGTAGGTATTCCATTGATAAACATATCCTTCAACATAAATAATGTTCTTGGCTTTTTACAGCTACACCGCGAGCATTAGCGTAAAGTTATGAGATTTATGAGCATAATGATGTCATTGTATTGCAAGCTATGTAGCTATTTATATGCAATGCAGATCCTAACTGGTAATGTCAGCTAAATAATCTCACATTAGCATGCTGCACGTAGCATCTCTCTGCGAGTTGAGCGCCAGCTGGTGGTAAAATCATTTAAATTTCCCAAAGTCTAACTTTCATGTGTTTGGAACAAGTAACTTCATTAAAACTCATGACCCAGCAACAAATCTAATTGGACCCACTTTTTTGTTTCTCCGGATCGGGATCGGGAGTGCTAATTACGCCGCGGCCTGTATAAGGGACGAAGAACAAAGGAACAACAAATCGTGTATGTGGGCTTAGAAGTACGACTATTGTAATGTATGAGGGCGAGTAGAGACCACGTCGAGACGCATTATAGCGTTTGATGTCTATTTTATGTGCGACTGCCTATTTTCACAGTATTGTCGGGCCACAGCGGGGGCGCAATGGTATAGTAATGAGACATAGCTCTATAGGATACTATAGCTGTACGGGTAAGTCGTAGCCTCGTCGGTACGATTTAAAAAATGAGGGTGGCGCAGGATTTATCCCTGTCAAGAGACGGCGTCGCCGGGGGAAATGCGCGCGAAGATTCGCCCTATTGTACTGTGACAGCGTTACAATTATTCAACTGCTACGATTATTATATTACAGTACGAAAAACTGTATATTAACATCGCACTGCAACCTTCTGTAATTTACAACTTTCTGTAATACATTATAATCTTGTGAAGAAATATTTTGTTATTAAATCAGACATGTATTTTCACAATAGATGCCTGATATAATAATGATGCCTGATAAGCAGTAAGAACATTTTCAGGCAACATTATTTGAATGAAATATCCTCACAATGCGTTGTATCATAATTAAAACATAAACATAAAAAAACATTTTCAAAAAGATTTTTTTTTCAAAAAAACAATATCAAAAAATTACAATATTAAAAAAGCAATATTAAAAAAAGCAATATTCAAACAATGTTTAAAAAAAACAATATAATAAATATAATGATTAATTTTTTCATAACGCGCTAAAAACGCGCGTTAAAAAATCACCTATGACGTTTTTCGTCACCTTTTGTCACCGTCACCGTGTCACAAATCTTAAAATTTCACTCTCATCATTTTTTCCATTTGTTTCATAACGCGCCTAAAGAACTAAACTTGTAAAATGTAATAAAACATGATAAAAGCGAAGCACACAGTGTACAAGGCTAACATTTAATTATTAAGGACCTACGTTCTTCTCTTATTATCTCTTCCCTTATATATGCGCCAATTAAGTAGCAGAAAAGATTGACTTCTTTACTCTCAAGTACAAATTAAATTAAGGATACAGTTTACAACCTTTCCTTTCAAATCTGCCGTCCATTTGTAACGAAGTTTCTATAGATAGCGAGTTCATAATTTCGCGTTGACGAAATTAAAAATGATTTAGATTTTTCAGCACTGGAGCAAAGTATTTAACAATATAATTTGAATTTAATGGCGCATAAATTTTAATAATTTGGTTAGGGTGACAATATGGCAGTTATACTGCACGGTCGTTGTCCCGAGTAGTCACGTGCTCCTCCCGAGGGCCATTAAGTTGTCTGGAGACAGTGGTTGCTAAACTTTGTCTCAACTACCTACCCATAATTCTGACATCTATGAATCTGGCTATATACTCGTCACTTATTATTAAAACTCGATAGAATTTATAGCACTCGATAAAGGTTTGCTGTAGAAGACGGACCATCTGATTTTACGTCACTACTCACTATCATCTTGTTGTGGCACTAAACTCGACAAATATTGAATTAGAGAGGTTAGAACGAACTCAGTAGCCACGGGAAACTAAATTTATATAAATTATTTATCAAACTCCGCCATGAAAATTTCTTCAGCGGTATAAGTCGCTTTGCAAGAGTAAAGTCTTCATCAATAATGTATATTCTCAGTCCTCTCAAATTTTATCAACGCCATTTTAAGTTGGAAGCAAACATTGTTGTGAGCACTCCAGCCTCCAGGGTGCTCCAGGGTCGACGGGTCGCAATCTAATGCATAATACAGCACTGTCTGTCTGCCGCTCGAACGCCGAATTTATGCCCCTCTTACCTATTTTCTCCATAATATTCAAAACCACAAACTATACCAACTAGTAAACTATGTGACTATATAGTTACATATATAATTAAATTAACGTTTGCGAAAACTTATTCTATTAGCCGTTTCACTGTTTTCGTTTCATGGTTTTGCATAACTCCAGAAATAGAGGCAAAATAATTTAAATCTTCAGGCACAAATTTCAAGTGAAGTAGGCTTGAATAAAAAATATCCTACAATTTAAAGGTTTATTTGTATGGAGGCGATACATCGCTTGATTATTTTGTTTTCCTTTAAGTACATACTACATACTTAGTTTAGTAGGAAATTCGAAAATGTTTTCCAGTTTTATTAAAACGAATAGCATGAAAGTCACGCTCACGCTCTAGGGGTTTTAGATTTGAATCCAGTGCTTTAATATTTGCAGCAAAATGTGCATTACTAGTAAATAACTCAGCTGATGAAAATAATGTATACCCAAAAATATTCAATAATGTTCTCAAAGATAATTTCGGTTGGACTTTCATTCTGTCTTCAATTTCTTTGTGAGACAATCTGTAATCGGTTAGTATAGAATTTTAAATTTTTTATTCTAAGTGGAGATTAGTAATCTACTGTAATGACAATGGCATACAAGGAGAAGGTGATTCATACATAATTCGCTCCATATATTTACGCTTAAAGAAATCATCCTTCCATAATATTATTAAGTAGGTATATAGAAACTTTTTAAACATCTCTTTGAAGTGAAATACATAAACTTTTCCAGTTTAAACCTAGCCAGGTAATTTTTTAGTAAAGTTGAAAGTTTCATTCGTGATTAAATACATGCAGCAACGTGCTTTGAGAGGAGCAAATAAAGCAAAGCCGGGTGCGGTTCTGAGCGAGTTTTAATCAGAGACAGTGCTCTCGGCACTCGAAGGGAGTTGTTTCAAGTGTCGGTGTCGAGCACAGTCGAGCGCTCCACTCGCCTCGCAACTTCGCTGTTGCCAGGAGTGCCAGGAGCACCGGGACAGAATAGTGTCCGACGAGACATTACATCGAAACTTTCATTTGTCTGAGAAATGTGTATTGTAATAAAATTGCAAAAACTGTAACTGGGCCATGTCTGTACACAATGATCTCTAAAATGTCTCTTTTATATGGAATAGACTCATGATTTCAATGAATGTGTCCAGTAGATTCTCGTTTTTATGTAGCAGCATTTTGTATGAAGTGACACAAAAATATAGTTCCAACACCCGGAAAAGTTGTCTGAGCTGACAGTAGTACGAGTAGTATTGGGCATTCTACCCCACTTGTTCGCTCAGGCGTTTGCCTTCGCGTCGTGAGGCAGAATACCCAATAAGATTTCTGGTAACGTGGGACAGAATGCTTCATTAAAATTTCATAATTGTAAATGAGAAATAGCAACTGTTTGTCGTTGTAAATAACGCGGCTTCAGCTGAGAAAGGAAATTACTACTGATATTTACACGGGCAACAAACCAACTAAATAATATGTAAAAAATGGTTGTCTGTAAAGTCGGTTTACGGACGGTAGTTTAACGTGACAACGTCATGACAAAGCTCCGCTCAGCTCCGCTCCGCTCCACTCAACTACGATCGCCTACGGCATCGGCTACGATACGCCGATCGTAGCCGATCGTGCCTCTCTCTCGCTTTTGCCGCTCTCTCGCTCGCGGAACGCTACATTTTTTCGTGCGTGCGCCCGGCGTTCATCGTTTTAATAGACGTTATCACGTCAAAAAATATTTATTGATAGTTATAATATTTAGTAGGTATTAACGTTAATTAAAAAATTCAAACAACTTTACAAAATGCTTTAAAAACTTGCTCATAGATTGTGTTAAAACTCAGCGATTGTGGTTGTTTTACAAACATGATTTGAGTGGGCAGTAGTTAGATTGATATTGAGTAATTATACTCATCACATTAACATTCATTAGCGTACGTATTAGACTGAAGATCTCATCCATCGACAACCTGATATAACGTCTTAATACCGGAACCGTGTTGGGCATTCTGTTCCATCCACGGTGAGGAGGCGTATAGAAGAATGAAAAAGTAGAACAGAATGTATGTATAAGCTCTAATTACTTAGTGGACAATATTATACTACTGACAGTTTTCTGCGAATTCTAATTTCCTACTTACTGTGAGCGTGAGTGATACCTATAACTCGTCTAGGCAGCCAGCAAGTCTTAAAGTCCATCCATTTGATTGCTAGTAAGCTTGTAAACTATTCTGAATGCAACAAAACGTGGTTTGAAAACAATTTACTACTAATTCCAAACACGAGGTCGAAGAGCTTGGGTTTAAGTATATAGTGTAGCAGACGGTAGATGAACAAAGGTAACATTTGGGCGGATGCCAAATCATGCCAGCCGGTCCAAGCTACAAGTGTCAAGAAGAGCAAGGATTGAATTTTGGCATCCGTCCGCTACTAGTGAATTACTGACAACCAAAAATGAGGACGCGGATTAACATCAGTTAAATTTAAGAATTAGTGTACATATATACATGAGTATAACATTTACAATTAATTTATTCCCTTATATATTGTTATTATTTTTGTTCATCTGGTACTAATACTATGTGAATGTATAAGCACAAGCACTGCAAAACCGAAAAGTAACTTATTTAAAATGAATTCCATTTTACGCTGTAATTTTTTTATACCAGTCCTTACAGAAATCGGTGCGGAGCTGACTTTATAATAAAGACTATTTACGTAAAACATGATTTCAAAAAACATCCTGCTAATGCAAAGACCGTATGAACAGCATTTTTGCATGAGGCAGCTTTCCCACCCAGGGAATATGCTTTCCTCATTTGTATGATCAGTAAATAAACGCTCGGCCTTTTGGAAGTTTCGGTTAGATACAAATAGAAGTGAAGACAATTATTCGCTTGCGTATCCACGTATCCATACTGCAATTGAATTTGCATCAGTTGTCGCCTTGTCGCCGTCGCACCCTTGCGGGTTGGGACGTCTTTTCAATTTATCCGCTCTCCATCCGCCGACTAGCAGTAGCCTCTCTTCTATAGTCCTCTATACCGTATACTTAGAGCTCTCGGCGTTAAATGAATTCTCTTCATGAATACAATCTAAGGGGACCTAATTTACATATTTTTTCAATTGAGACATTAAGTGTATAATATATTAGTGTATTTACAGATTACTTACATTAGACGTGTTGATAAGAGTACTTATTTCCTTTATAAATTATGCAAGCCCTATCACTCTAGCATATTATGAACTTCTTTATGGTTTCGCATTGTATATTTTACAGCAACGAGTTTTACGAGTCAGACGCCCACACGTGGTAATACAGTGTATATCAAGGTAATATTTACCCGTGTTCGACCCCCAGGCGTCACATTTCACGTCACCGAGTTACGCTGGGAATATAAACAGATCCACTAACCTGACATCAACACCTACGTTATGTGATAGGACTTATTTCTCACGGATATAATGTCGCGTCATTTATACTAATCAGATTTTCAGAGTTGTACTTAGTTGGTACCTAATAATAAGTTAACAACATATATTTTTTATTTTTTTATTTTATTTATATTGACGGCCCATTACTAAACATAGTTCTGATGGAGAAAAGTTTTGTTGCCCTAAGTTAAGAATAATGGACACACGTAGGTTTCTGGAATCGCTAAAGTTTGGTCTAGTGGCAGTTCGCTTATTAGTCCGGTCAACTGAACTAATGCAACTTTTTAGTGTCAAGTAGTTCGGTTAACTGGACTGACCGAACTACTGCCACTAGACTTAAAGTTTACATGGAGATAAGTGTATAAAGGTTTTTAATATATAAAATGTGTTCTAGATATTATTAAAGTAAACTAAACATTGAAAAAGTCAACGTACAGTAGGGCAACCCTTTGACAAATTAAATTACTGTTGAATTTCGATTGCAGAACCGGCTTCAGTAACTATAAAAATACCTCAAAGAAAATCTAACTGTAAGTGATAATGTATCCGCAACCCAATACCTATTCTATACATTTTCAGTTAAAATACTTACCAGTACTTATCATTCGTTTCGAGGAATATTCAAACCTTTGCATTTAGTTACGGTAATTGTTTTGAGTTAATAAACAGTAATGGGCACTCGTGCGTGTCTTTTCCTTTTATGGCATATTATAGACATCATTTTCGCGAAGTAGACAATAAAATTATACTTTAGGTAATTTTACGTACATACTCTCTTAACTTATACGAGTACAATTACTTTACTTGACATCATTGTTTGTCTAGCCATCGTTAATTTATATTTATGAAATATATTTTCATAATTTCTTAGCTATAGAGTGTAATATTATGATTTTATCGATAGAGGATGCGTTTATCGGGATGGGTCGCTGACATCAGCTTTGGTAACCAGACGAATGAATATTTAAATCTTAGTGTCATTCGATACTCGCACTGCAGCTAATCGAGCTATGCTGCTACATCTTTAAATATTTAATGTTAGTTTTAAAAACGCATTTCAGGAGACGATCATATCGGTCTGTTATGTAATCATAATTAATTAGAGTTTAATTTGACCTGTCTCCAGGAGTGCGATTGAGCTGGAACTTTGTTTACATAGTGTTACTTCTTACTTTTAACTAACAGTAATATTATTAATGTGAAAGTTAATGAAGATGTATGGAATTACATGGATGTTCGTTATCTTTAATACAAAAACTAATGAACGGATTTTCATGAAATTTGTCACACAGCTAGACCATGATCTGGAATAATATACAGGGTGCTAATTATCCCGCAAAACGCGGGCAAAGAAGCGGGCTGAGTGCTAGTTAACAATATAGGTAGGGGAATGTGGGGTGACAACGGATAGTTAAGAAAAAAACACCATAAATTCGTTATAATGTTATATATTTAAAAAAATCAACAACACTTCTCAAAGAACATATGTAAGACATTACTTTGGCAAAAAATATCCGAAATCAATAAAGATAAAAAGAAGTAGAAAGGGCATCGAACCTAATTGGCACACCTACAAGTCCGCCATTTTGAAAAAACCTCGATTCGGCGGCCAGTGATGAAACATATGTCAATCGATAGAAAAAATGATTATGATCAAAAAGTATTCAGTGATGAAATGTCGTAAGTGATATACTTTCTGAGATAAGCGAGTTCAAAACTGTAGAAAAATAAAGCAAAAAACTTCGTTTCGGCGGACATTGATAAATTATATGTCATTCGATAGGCTAAATAATTACGATTAAAAAGTATTCAGTGATGAAATGTTGTAAGTGATATAATTTCTGAGATATTTAAGTTCAAAACCGTAGAAATATAAAGCAAAAAAACTTCGTTACGGCGGACATTGATGAAACATATGTCAATCAATAGGCTAAATAATTACGATTAAAAAGTATTCAGTGATGAAATGTTGTAAATGATATACTTCCTGAGATATTTGTGTTCAAAACCGTACAAAAATAATGCATTAAAAATTATCATTTACTTATTTTGAATTTATTGGGTCAACAATGAAAAATAAGTACATTAAGCCATATGTGTATGTGCTGCATAGGTACTTGATTTATTAATAACGGGTAGGTTTGAAATAAAAAAAGCAAAGCAAAAGCAAACTACTAGGTTGTTTTATAAATAATTTATTTGCCACCAGCGGCTACAGCTTTGGCAATTACTCTAAACCAAAAGTTATAATTCATTATTGGCTTAATTTTCTATATCATGTCTGACAATCACTGAATCTAAAAATTCCGCTGGTGATAAAGGCAATGTTTTCTGATGTCGAGCCCATGCCAAGAACCATATAACACACATTATATGGGAACAATAGGACAAGGTTCTTTTTCACACTATGCATGAGCAGTACCATCCCGCGATTTTATCTCTACCCTTAAGTTGTTTGTTTGACGAATTTTTTCAATTTTTATAATACATAACGTAACTGAGGTAAGGAAAAAAACTGACCGGTACACTTCAACTGCTGTAACACTTAACCATAAATACGCCATAAACACTCTGGTCATCCCTCACCTTGATTATGCTGATGTGTGTTGTACAGATTTGTCAGAGGAACTTCTGAATAAATTGGAGCGCCTTCTTAATAACTGTATTAGATATATCTTTGGTTTACGTAAGTATGACCACATTTCCCAGTTCCATTCCAAACTTAAATGCCTACCCTTTCGATACAGGCGAAACTTAACTTAAGAATTCTCTCAACATTTTATGCTATTTTGAATAATGTGTCTTCTCCTGTTTATTTAAAGGAAACCCATAGCACTGCTTATTTCGGGAATTCCTTCACAATACATTTCATACTGTTCTGGAACTCCTTGCTTGTAGACATCAAAAAATCATAGACTACCAAAAGCTCCTTGAAGAATTCCAGCAGCACTACCTGAAGCAATTAGAATGTTGTCGCCTGTGGTCTTCAACCAGTTGTTATATATGTATTTATAAATATTTATTTACTTAATATATAAGATGTTTATATGTAAATATGAATAAAACTGTATTTATTTAATTTTGTTTATGTATATTGTGATTTTATTTGTATATAGTAATTATTCTAAATATTCATAATATTTCACACTCATAATATCTCCATATATCCACTAAAAATAAAAAGACAATTAATTCCAAATGTTTTATTTTTGTACGGTTTTGAACTCAAATATCTCAGAAAGCATATCACTTACGACATTTTATCACTGAATACTTTTTGATCGTAATCACTTAGACTATCGACTGACATATGTTTTATCAATATCGGCCGAAACGATGTTTTTTGCTTTATTTTCCTACGGCTTTGAACTCAAATATCTCAGAAAGTATACCACTTACGACATTTCATCACTGAATACTTTTTGATCACAATCATTTATTCTATCGATTGACACATGTTTCATCACTGGCCGCCGAATCGAGGTTTTTTCAAAATGGCGGACTTGTAGGTATGCCAGGCTCCATACAAAAATGTTGGAAGCCCTTTATTTTAATAAAAAACATAAATCCGGATTCACCCCATACCTATGGGTAAAACCGGATACGCGTTTTTAGTCAACGGGGTGAATACGGATATTTTTTTATGCCTTATGCAAGCAAACGAGCTGACGGGTCACCTGATGGTAAATGATTACAGCCGCTCATGGACATTAGTAATACCGGGGGCGTCACCAATGCGTTGCCGGCTTCGAAGAATAACAATAGACCTGCTTCTTGAAGGACTCCATGTCAAAGCTTAGTGGGAACACCGATGCTGGAAGTTCGTTCCACAGTTTACATGTGCGTGGTAGGAAATTACATGAAAAGTGAACTGTGGACGAACGCCAAGTATTAAGGTGGTGTTGATGGAACCTGATACATCGTGATGCGTGGTGACGGAAATCAATCGCAGGTATTAAACCGAACAGTTCTTCAGAACATTCCCCGTTGTACAGAATGTAGAATACGCATAGGGAGCCTACGTCTCTCTTCAACTCAAGTGATACTGAGGTCCTGTAAACATACTTATGAAAAAATAAATAAAGTAAAGGTTTAAGATTTTAAGTAAATAAGCAGACATAACCTATTCAATGATTGGGGGTGACACCGGATACCCGATATCACCCCGTCCGGTCGTACCCCACAGGTGCCACTTTTAAAATACTACTTGCAAAATTTTTATTCTTAGACTCACAGCAACAATTAATGCTGTTTTTTTAACTTAAATAACCAAGATATTATGATAATAATGTAACATTATGATTGTACATGGCCAAAACAAATGAGAATACGTTAAAAATTACAAAATATTAGATAACTTACCAATTTTTTCTATTTTGTGGAGTACAAGCACGTGATGAAATTCTATCCTGTCTGCCTTTTGCAAGCAAACTGCCCGAGTGTTCGCAAATAATGTTTGACTATTTAGAACGAGATAGCTATATGCCTACTAGTAAAATAGCAACTATCTGTTTTCACCCCCTGTCCGGTTTCCCCCACATTCCCCTACTTTGCTTAAAAAAATTGCGTATATTACCTATACGTTTACGCTTATACCAAGGCTACTCTACCTTTTAAAAGTCACATTTCAGTGACATTATAAAATATGACTGAGCTCTCCACATCCTTCAATAAGAAGTAGGTAGGTAGGTACTTGAGTGCCACAAAGACATCATTGCCTTTTAGTGGTTGTGAGATGGAAGTATTATCTAAAATGATAATCTCCGAGCACAGATTCCAGTAAGTCGACACGGTGTTTTTGCAAACTCTCAAGTGAAGGCCACTTTACCATCTGTGACCAAGCATTCCAGACTTTTGAATCACATCCGGACATAGAGACTTATCGAGGTTTCACACTAAGCCACAATACAGGTAATCCTATTCCTTTAATTTTTATGTGTCTTACACAGATACTTAATACTAATTTGATAAAATCGGGAAATATTAAAATAATGAACAAATCTTGCCGATTTGTCCTGTAATTTCATTTATAAAGCCTGGAAAGTGGAAACCTTTTTGTAAAGCTTATTACGCTTTGCGTTATCTCCTCGCTTTACGATGGTTTAGTACGAGTTTTGACTTTTGAGTGGCTCATCTGTCTTTTTGCAACGCTGCAATGTTCGCATCATCCAGAGAAAACACTTCTACTGTTTGTTGACCTACAAAATATATTAAACTAGCTTTTGTCTGCGGCTTCGCCCGCGGTAGAGTGGTTTCAAAACGAAATTTTTAATTAATTAATTTAGATTTATACGCCCGTGGCTTCGCGCACGTGAATATCGATTTTTTACAAATCCCGCTGCATCCCTGGACTTTTCTGGGATAAAAAGTAACCTATGTGTTAATCCAGGGTATAGGCTATCTCCATTCCAAATTTCAGCCAAATCGGTTAAGTAATTGTGGCGTGATTTAGGAACAATCCATATAATATTAACAGGATTCTGTATTTAATCGCTTGCTAAAAAACTATATTGGAAGCACGGACTTAAAAAAAGACGGACGTAATCCCAAGAACAAATTCAGTGAAGCACCCATAGGAATACCAACTCTGTATTCGTACAAGTACACACACCCACACATTGACACCATACGGCTACGACATTGACACCATCGCGAATCAAAAATTACAAAATTACGCACACATGGTAAGCGAGCTGTCAGCTGTCAGCTTCACTCTCGATTAGACAAGGTTACGTCCGTTCTTTTTTTATGTCCGTGATTGGAAGCTTTATATTTTCTACTTGCTGTAATTTTATAAAATAATAACAATACATCTATTTTTTAATTAACCTCAGAGTTAACCACTTTTTAAATATGTAGGTTCAACACCAATGAACAGAAGACACTTTAATTTTGTTTTCCTTTTGTGTTCTATGAATCAATCAACCTTGTTTGTTTGTCTCATCAAACATGACTATTGAGTTATAGAAAAAGCGATGAGGCAACCCAGTCATTCACGGAGTTCAGGCGCCAACCGACTTTATCGTCTGCAGTCTGCAGCGGACGGGAGCGACATAGCTTGGTATTATTAAAACTGTATCGTGGCTACTATTTTAAGTGCTCGCCTCGTTTCCTAGTATGCTGATCTGTTTAAACAAGCATTTAGATTGCTGTGAATTAAGGAAAGACTAATGAATAATAACTCTCTCTCTTTAGTCGTTCACTCTTGGCAGAGTGGTCGTGGTCTTATGACGATTTTTGAAGAGTTGCGGCCCTCGCGATGCGTCTCCATCGGGTTCTGTACTTGGCGTTGCGAGCACATTGGGCAATGGAACACCCCGTTACACTTTTAATGGTGTCCGTCAAGCGCGTGGGTGATCTGCCTCGTGATCTCTTTCCTTCGACCTGCCCCTGGACCACAAGACGCACCGTTGAGTTTTCGTTACGGATTATAATGAATAATAACAAATGCTAATAATTTCCTAACCTAATTGTATCATAATAAAAATTTTAGGATGGTTCCGTCGTCTGATCCTGAGCTAATATTCACCATGCTTTGGCCAAATATGAATTTGCTAACTTCAAAAATCTTTAGAGATCAAAAAGATTATGGAGAATACTCAGGTGGATCCCCACGACAGTTTCTTCATCGAAGCAAGTAAGGTTAAAATTGAAGCTGAAACAATAAAACCTACAGTATTAAATTAGGCTTATTAATTCTGAAATTAAAACTTGTAATTCAATTATTTCTCTATTACATAACTTTGCCATCCAGATGGTGCCCGAACACTGTTTGAAAAAGTATGGATATTTTTGTTATTTGTAAAGGAGTTCAGGAAAACTTTGTAAACAAATTTTCTTGCCTTTTTGTGTTCAAGTCATAAATGTATGAATACCTAACTTACATCTTTACATAGTTATAGCTTAAAATGTTATCTGATTTTATAAGTAATCCTGTAGGTAGATATGTAATCTGTATTAGGTACCTACCTACCTACAGTAAAGTCATCGGTTTCTTTGTGTTCGACTTTTGGTTTTTTATTGAATACTAGAGGATGTGCTACTACGCAAAAAAATTTTAAGTATGGTAAAAATTGAAAATGTGTCTAATATAATACATTAGACACATTTTCAATAATTTTGTGGTCCCAAACCATCGTCACATTATTGCCTTTCAGATGAAACCATTTCGGGGCATATCGAATTGTGGTCGGATGGTTTCAAAGTCTTTAAAGAACATCCGTACAAACATTTTTTGTGTTTTATATAAATAGATACGAAACAAGTAAAAAGGTCCTCGTCCCGGTAATAAAGTAATTACAACGGCCCTAATTGACTAGTTTTGTGTGTATTGTTTTGTTAAATGTGCTTCGGCGATTCTGATGGTTCATAAGTGAAATCGTTAATGAACTAGCAATTATTCATTGTAGCGTAAGAGGGAGGTGGGCGAAGTAGGTACGTGGGAAGGAAAGAATATAAATCTTGTTGAATCAAACTTTACAAATTGTGCACGGATAATAAATTGTTAGTGTTATTCTAACGATATCTTCAAAGTTTGTTATCTTTGAACAGCCTAGTAGAGCCAGACATCTCTGCTAATATTGGAGCATAACATAAGTAGGAAGATTTTATGTACAAAAGTTTAGCACAACCTTAAAAGGAAAAGAAGTTGTATAAAAATATTAATGAAAAGTAAAAATGGAATACCTACTGAGACGTGGGTTATCTTAAATTATGACCATCTTCGCAGTTCTCATTTTGAAAATATACCTATAGAATTTTCTTTATAGCGATTTTGTTTGATAAGTTTTAAATAATAGTTTTAAATAATAGTTAATCATAGGTGTAAGTTTTAAGTTTTAGTATAGTTCTAATAAGGACTCTCAACACGTAAATCATAAAAGCCACATGAATACAAGTAACAAATAACCGGGCAAGTGCGTTTCGGGCCACGCGCAATGTACCCTACATTCCGAAGTAGTAAGTTTATTGACTTTAACTTTACTCATTAACTACTTATGCTAACATAGCCGTGATAGTTTTCCTTGTAAATTCATCATATAAACTATTTTTGAGAGTTTTTTCACTTGTCCAACTTCAACCGTTTAGCCAGCAGAGGGGGTGGGGACACTTGACTCTAACCAAAATTAGCACATTAAAGCCAAATATTTTGCAAACGGACCCCTAATTACAAAAATGGTTTTAGAAGACCCATAATATTTTTGGAATACCTTTTCAACGACACCCCACACTACAGGGTACGCGACGAATAAAAAATTCATCCTCACGTTACCTGTAGGGTACCCTGAAAAAAAAATATTTTTCAATATTTTATTCTACGATTCTGGAGTTTTAATAAACATGTATATTCATGCCAAATTACAGCTTTCTAGCACTAAGGGCCTCGGCACTTTGCTTCGAACAGACGGACAGACGGACGGACGGACATGATGAAACTATAAGGGTTCCGATTTTACTTCCGAACCCTAAAACGGGTAGCCGAGGTTCTGTGAGTAAGCAAAATGTATGGAGATAGTAATTAACGTTACATAATAGGGCAGAATGTGCGTAACAGACTAAAAATATGCCGACATCTGTGCGCATGCGGGTTGTTCCCGCGTACTACGGGAGGGCGACCTTCGTAGGTCGCCGCCCCTCCATTCAGCCCCCTGCATCCCTCATTGATTTTCGACCGCCACATGGCATACTACTCAAGCGCGAAAACTGGCCGAGTGGCCAAACGCATAACTGGACGAAAATTATTATTGTCACGTGTGCGTTCTCCACACGTCTGTGGTCGGTGATTTTTTTTATTTTTAGCAGTGTTTGGATTGGAATTAACAGTGCAATGTAATTAAACAACGGAATATGAAATAAACACGGGCTTAAGTGTAACGTGAGTACCTAATCTGCTTATTTTTTAAATCGATTGAATTTACTCGGAAAAATTCGGCTCTCGACTTTCGGCTTTGGCTGAGTTTCTATGGTTGATTGACATTGATGCGGTTTTGACTTTTATTCAAATAGGTACATTGATGCAGTTTTAACTTTTATTCAGGTAATTTATTTTAAAAATTATATTTAAATAAATTAAAATATTTTTTAAATATAGTTTTGGAGTGTTAGAGATTTTTTAGAAAAATTAACTGGCAGTGGCTAGTTAAATTATCTTATGCCCCAACTCAGAGTCACTAACGGTTACTTTTATCGCTCCTTAGTACCACCATATAAGTTTTGTACTAAGGAACGATTTAAGTAACCGTTGTCTCTGAGTTGGGGCTTTAGACTCGTAACTTATTCACAACCTATCAGCTGATTGTTTGTTGTTACTTGTTATACAAAGTAAGTTGTACAATGTGTACGTACTATGTACCTAAGTTGTTGTTATTAAAAAGTGTTCTAATTTAATTCTGGTGGGTAACTACCGCTCGCCAATCTACGTGCAGTTAATTGCCAGTCATCGCCTTAAATGTATAATTATGAACTTATTATACCTCGGGTAATCCCAAACCCAAACAAGACACGCCTACGTGAACTTTAATCTGTCCCCAGGGCACTCCCGTCCATCACCAAAAACATTATTTCATTTTAACAGTTTTGTTTGTTATCTGTATCTATTGTAATTTCTTATTTATTGCTTACGTAAGATAAAAATTAATTTAATCATCTAGCTAGCTAGACTAATAATAAAACTGTAAGATGATCATGTTCTGATCAGTGTGATCTGTGTATCAAGTATCACTAGAGCTAGGCTTCATTAAATTACGAATGACGATAAATTTGCTGATATTTTTTGAATAACATTTTCGTTTTCTTAGCCTTAGGTCATGCTTAATGTATAAAACCGAAAACAAACATTTATAAGTTGTTGTTTATTGCTCTGAGTTATTTAAGTCGATTACCACCAATTAATCAAACGTTGGTTGCGACTTAAAACCACAAATTCTTAATTTCTTGTAATAATAATATTTATTTACTAAGTTTACTAGATTCATTACAGGCATTACCTACTATTAGAAGCATATTTTATTCTGTGAATACAAGGAAAAAGGATACACTTAAAAATAAATTGAATACTTTATACTTAATTACAAAAATGTAGAGATACACATCTTACACTATATTTTATTTTTAGAAAGTTGTTCCCACTCCCAAACTAAAAAACTTTTATCTTTTATGTATTTTCTAATCATTTCGTCTCGGTTTTAAGGTTGTCACTGTTTCTATAATAAATTACTATACGAGTAGAATAGATAGAAGGCTCCATTGTAGGCTGAAGCGCAAACTTTAATTTAAAGTGACAAGATAAATGGTGATAAGGCGGCCGCGGCTACAAAAAGTTCCGTATGAACCACGTAGGATGACCGCTTCTAACGGGGCTGTGACAAATTTTGAAAGTTGTAAGCTAACTCTTTATTACTGCAATATCACTTTCGGCTTTCGTACTGGTATATCTAAATTGTAGAACAGTTTATGAGTTGAATATAAAAAGTTGCACGTCTGTGAAATCTGCGATAAAAACGGTAACAGTAAATAACAACCTGAATGCAGATTTTTTCGATGATACTTATCAAGGCAACATTAATATTATGATAAGTATTTTTTTGTTTATGTGGTGGTCGGTGGCCATAGATTTGGTGGCATATTTTACTAGGTTATTTATTTATTTATTTATTATTATTTATTTACATATTTTACTTTACTAGTTCGTTAGTTCACTGAAATAATAAAGACAACAAAAAACAAAATATAAGCCGTTATTAGGTCACATTGAACTAGTTTATTGTCATCAAGTATTTTGTAGTCTTTGGAGATGTAATAAATAGATAAATATGTATCTAGGAAATCGTCACATTTTGGTATTGTTATTGCATTAAATAATTCTCTTTTCATATAGCATTGCTAATAAAATAACAGTACAATACGTAAAAGTTATTGTTAAGTTAAGGTTATCAGCTGCGTCTTGCGTACGGGTCTTTTTATTCCATTCTATTTCTATGTCCGTTGTCTGCCATTTTTTGTCTCATTCTTGCGGACATCGGAAATATTATTCGTCTTGTCCCCATGTGACCACACTGGACAAAAACATTTATAAATTATAATATTAATTTCCTCAATGAACTGAACCGTTTAATATTTTATGTTTTACATGGAAAATAAAAAGAAGAATTTTTCAATTATGCTACAACGAAACCATTTTTTTCAGTTTTTAGGAAGATAAAAGAGAAGATGATAATTATATTTTTTTATGAAAATGAAGTTTAATTGCCTCGAAGCTTAATTGCTTGCAGAATTCCGATTATTTGTTGAATAAAACACTGACTAATGCCCTAGAATTTCAGTAACGGTGTTTAAATCAAACTTTAAGATAAGTATACCAGAAAACAAACCTTCGAAAAAGTCATTCATTAGCGTTGCTTTGTTATCTCAGCAATAAGACGCAGTCAATGACCTCATCGTCGCGGTGCGATTGAAGGCGAAGCATAGTGCGTAATGCGAAGGGAAGCTTGCGCGATTCTGCGAATGTTTCGCGCCGTGATTCACTATCCGCCTCGCAGCATCCTTGTCATACTTTCAGATCAGTGAGCTTATAAGAAACGAAACATACTTATCTTTAGTCTACAGCTTTACGTTTATTCCTAGCTAGTTCCTGCACTTGCAAGTTTCTATTTAAAGATCTTGTACCTATATAACTCTACCTAGGTCTAACGAGTCAGTTTCCTCTGTCCACTCTTTTGTTCGCCATTTCACTGAAAGCTTAATTTTCCTTGAAAGGATTTTTGTAGCTCGCAGAGTTAGTTAGGCTGCTCGTTAATGAATGCTTTATGGAGAGTTTACACGAAACGGCCTTGCCTGATTTTTGTTTGTTTTCGTTGGACAAATAACTTCTTCAGTCTCAAACGTTTGAGTGAAAAGTAAGAAAGTATTTAACTTCATTTTACATTCTAAATATTTTATATACCAGGACAAAATTTATGTAATACCTTTGTACGTGATAGACTAGACGTGTTAACGAACTTGTATTAATAATCGAAACTTAATTCATATTATTCAATGTATGTACGTATACAATGACGACAGATAAAATTATCCCGAAACGCACCAAAATATCTATTTTCCGTATTCCGTTATGGCACGTATGCTTCGAAGTCCTGACGTCGCGTCGCGTCGGTGGCCTGACCTGACTCATCTTAGAACTGTTTTAGTTTTCGATCCCATTCAATAAGTTCATGCAATAACAATTGTTGTGATGCTTAGGAGATCAGTAGTTCAGTACCGTTCTGTCCCTTGTGATGTAAACACGTTAGTATGGTGCACAACTCGACTGTTTCATTTGATAAGTGTCTAGTGAGTGGAATAACTGTACAAATTAGTACCTGGCAAAGTTTAATAATGTGTAATTGTAAAGGTTCTAAACAGAGAAATGGAAGAACGGTGTCAGAGAAAAAGGTTTGTTTATAAATAGGTATTATGTATTGTATTATATAATATTATATATGTTTTTATATAATATTGAATTGAAAATAGGGTTTCAAAATTCGATTTTTTTTACTTATTTTTTGTATCGGTACAATCAATAATGTATATTACCTACTGAGAGTACCTGATACCTATTGTAGTTTTAGTCTCTATCTTTTTTAGCTTTATCGTCCAGTACAATCATTCTCCAATATTCATAAGAAGACAAATTAGAAAAATATCTTTTTCGATTATTATTATTCTAAAATCGATACTCACATAATTTTATCGTTTGCATAAACGGCTGCATCGGAAACGGACATGGCCTGCCCCAACCCGCGCCCACACCGTTGCACAATGCGATCCGCTATATCGCACTATCGCCATATCGCTCGATTTAGGACGATTTTTTCCGTCACAGCTGTGGACCTCGTAGCCTCCCGGTTAGAAGTAACCATGCTTCAAGTCAGAAGAAACAACAACAAAAACAATTTATTATTTAAACCACTGACACTACTTTTACTACTTTTATCGTTATTAGGTCTACTTATCTATCTATCTATCTATCTATCTATACTATAATAAAACTCAAAGGGCGAATTTTCTGTGCATTGAATATTTTTTTAAAATTTCGATTAGGGGGCACTTCAATAACGTGTTAGAGCACAAAAATATTTTTTTTAATTATTGTCTGTCTGTCTGTTTGTCTGTCCGGGCATCAAATGAAAACCCTTGAACGGATTTCGATAAAAATTGGTAAAGTTGTTACTAATACTCCGGGTCATATTTTAGGATACTTTTTTATCCCGGAAAATTAAAAGGTTTCCCCGGGAAATGGGATGAAATTTTGTATGGAATATTTTTCATATGCTTCAAATTTGCAACAAAATTGTTCTTTGATTAAATTGATGGAACACATATTTTTCAGTTTTTCAAAATTTTGCAAATAAAAGGAAAAAAAAAATTATGTGAATATTGCTTATTTTCAAAACCCGCCCCTGGAGGAATCCTTTGTGATTTTATAGGGAATTTCAGTATATAAACTACTAAATATAAGTACTTCAGTATAAATTCACCGTTTTTAAATTTTCTTCTGCAAGAGTTACAAATAAGGTAAAACATAATTTTCGTATGCGAAGCTGCGGGCAACAGCTAGTGTTATAATAAAATTGTTTTAAGTGATTGTTGTCATTGATATTGAATGTGAATGTTGTCGTTAGTTACTTACTTGACAATCCATCTTACTTTTCTTTGTTTTGAAAATGAACAAGTTAATAGTTTAAAAAACTAAATAAAAGGTTTTATATCTGTAGTGTCAATGTAGATAGGAAAAAGATTAGGACTGTGTTGTCAGCCATTAAGGAGTTCCTTCGGCTGGAAACAAAACTGTGTGCAGTATTAGTTCATGCTTATCATAAAAATGCATTGTCATCAGAATTAAACCAGTGTGTAAAATTTCAATTCCTTAGGATAAGTGGGAGAAGGTCTAATTAGACTTGCAAGATTTGACCCAAACAAATAAATAGGGCAAGCTAAATAAAACCGTTTAAAAATATACCCGCTAGTAACATCCAATAGATAGCCATTCCTCTATTGTAATAACTAGCATAAAAACGCACGTAAAAATCATTAGGTAAGTAACGACAAGGCAGTATGTGTGAGTAGTTAGTACCATAATAAATAAAAAATATTACTTACATTTCTATAATCGCTTAATGCAAGAATTTACGTTCCCCGTTAATTGCACGAAAATTGGCGCAATATCGTGTTGTTTGGTAAATACATTGAAAGTTACGTCATTATCGAAAGTTTAGTGTTATAAAAATACATAAATAAATATGATAAATATTATTTCTAATTTGCCCACTTTTTATATTTTGCCTAGCTTACTAATGCCCCAACTCAGAGCCACTAACGGTTACTTCTTAAATCGTTCCTTAGAACAGAATCGCAATACAAATTCTGTACTAAGTAGCGATTTATGTAACCGTTGGGGCGTAAATGTCAAATAGTTTTTCCCGTTGGTAAATGCTTGTCATCTCCAGGTGTACGTGCAGCCTTGACACATAAGTAATATGGGTTTCCTTCGACGGTAAACTAATTGTGGTATTTCATCTTGACGTCAGGTTTTACAATAAAACTCTGCCCTCTGGAGTGGTATCATAGATTCCTCACACATCTATGCGTGCTATCTCAGGTTTAGAATGGGCAGCAATGGTGGCGTATTCATATTAACGAAAATTTTATCGAATATTGGCATATTCATATTTTACCAGAAAGAGAAAATTAAAGAGAAAAACACAGTGAAGTTAATATTTTACCATCGCAGACTGCATCTTCACTTATCATCAGACAAGATTATGGTGAAGCTTAAAAGAAAAAAATGTCCCAACTGGGCTACACCACTGGGTTACATGACTGTTCCTTATTATATTTAAAACTTTCTTTTAAAGCTTAAACTATTACAAAGTGCACACCCCTTGAAAACTCCCGCATGTGTGCCTAATACGCGCCAAATCATTTATGAGCGCAAAGGTGTCGAATTTTAATAAGTCAAAATAAGTGGTTTGACAATTTGACATTCAAGTCCCCCTCGCCTTGAGGATGTGGATATATTTTTCGTGTTACATGATTCTATAATTAATTGTTATGCGGCAGATGGTCTGTTTATTAGTCCTACTCATTTTACAAGGCACATTTAAAGTATTTTGATTTAATTGCACTAAAAATATTATTATGAATGAAGGCTGCTGCTTGGGGAAAATTGAGAAACGGGTTGCAATCCATAATCCGGCACGTGTGTGGTAACTGGTTAACATCGTATAATTATCTCTTTCATCGATTTTAATGTCTTTCATCTGATCAGATCAGATGATAGTAAAGATTGAAATTTATCATTAAAAATTTAACTTGTGTACGTTGCGGTTACAATGTAAAGACGATACTTTTCGTATTTATTGGTAAAGAGATTAATGTTACTTCAGATTCTTTTATGACATCGACATGAGTAGGACAGTATGAATGCCGTGCAGCTTGTGCTATGCAATTAAAGTTTAAACTTTCGACAGTGTATTCGAAATCGAATTTCTTGGTTTCCAATGCAATAATTTTAAAGTAGAAGTCATAAGATTTTTCTGTTCTTGTTTATGTTATTCGTTTACTTTATTCCGTTATACTTATTTCTAATTTGTAATGATCTTTAACAGTATTTACGAATCGTAAATCTATCTATTGTTAAGTCAGTGTCATCTCTGTAATTGAAACCATTTGTAACGTTTTTTGTGGTTTTCCTTAGCTCACTCCCAAGCAAACACATGTACTTAGTACAAGTTTAGATATATAAACAATGAAATGAAACACGAATAGGTAATTGCTCGTCACGCGGTCATTGATTGATCTATGGAAGACAATTAACGGTTTCAGGATAGTTTGACCAGCTAACAAACAATGATCACACATAACAATTTTATTCATTCATTCATAATTATTCATTTTTAACTATCTTCAAAATTTAGGCTGTGCTGTCATCATGTACCTCTACATCATATACAATCTTTAAATCCGGGGTATTTAAACTGGGGTATGAAACACTGTTGTACAGCGGAGTTTTCTCTGGATAACACTGAAATACATTTTGTTGCGAATGATTTTTTACTGATTTCTTTGAATTTATTGCTCAAACCCCCCCTTCCTCAATACCTTTAATCAGTTAGCAAGTTCGTAGTGTACGTGTCTAACAGTGTACATTTTTTTGCAGTGTATGGCGCGAGCTCTGTACGACAATATAGCGGAGTCACCAGACGAGCTGGCGTTCAGGCGCGGCGATTTGCTCACCGTGCTGGAGCAAAACACCGCCGGCAGCGAGGGCTGGTGGCTCTGCTCGCTAAGGGGACGACAGGTACATATAGAGAGACATTAAATTTACTGCACAAGCACTACTTAAGGGTTCATTAGGTATTTTTTTCTAAATGCTAAGGCTAATTCGGTATACATTGCCGTATTACTAAAAATGATTTACGTTATTTTGCGTTTGTTTCGTTTACGTTATAAATGTTACGACATACGGAGAACAATCCTCGGCGTAGGTAACTTTGTCAACGTCTTACTAGAACTCTTACAATCGTTTCGGATAACGCACATGAGGGACTGAAAATACGCGTGAGACATCGACGGATAAACCGGTATTTTCATTGAAAATGATTGGACACCGTTGAGTAGCTGATATAGCTAGGAGGTCATTTGTCTGCGCAGGCCATTATGTAAAATCCTGGCAAAGTTCGATTCCAGATAATCACTGGAAGTCGGTAAAATTGCCTCTTTAGGAAACCTCTTTATTTGTCCTTAGTCATTTCTTGCAAGGGCTCGATAATAACGGGAAGTTTCAATGCTGGTTTGAACGGTCAACCAGTTAGATATTATTTACACTCCACCACTAAATGCCCATTTCTTATTAAACGCAATATGCATTAAAACGGTTATTTTAGTAAAAATAGCCCATTGTAAACATAATAATTTCCAGAATACGATGAGGTCGAAGCCTTGTGAGGTCACCGGCCGGTTTTGCGGTATCATGACGTGTCTCGCCCTTCTCGAGATGACGTCAGCTTGAGATTAGCGAAGGTTTAATATGAGCGTTGTGGTTACAGGGAATATGTCCGGGAAACAGATTGCGGATAGTGGCCGGGGTGTTCGATGGCAGTACGGGGCTGCAGCGGCGGCGCGCCAGGGCTCCGGCGCCGGTCGCTCATCAACCACTTCCTTCTCAACAATCACCTGCTTTTACAAAAGTAAGTACCTGCTAAAGTGTACCTAACTATGTTTTGTTTACAGCTGTGCTTAACACGTTTTAGATAAGCATAAGTTAGTTAATTATAAACCGCAATAAGTAACATGCTTTTTTTAGTCATTCTCTACAAATTCTTATGTGCTCAATAACGTAAGGAAGGACGTTTTAGTAGATTAGAGGAAGAATTGCGATAAGTTGTAAACCGAATCACATGACCATCACCTTGAATTTCTGTCTTTGATCTGGGTGTGTGTGTTCTTGTCCTTGCGTGTTGTCCATGTCCACGGCACCCACGGCACGGGGAATCTTGGTGTGGGGCAATGAGTGTGTAGCGTTATTGTTATCACTTGACAACAGACGTAGGCACCTAACCATCAATGTATAACACTTAGCATTAAACCTTCCAGATCGAAGAGTGTTCCCACTACGACGTGCCGCCAGCACCGATGCCAGTCAACCGACTGGGTACGTACGACTGTCCGCGGCCAGCGGCGGACTGGTATGACGCGCCGCGCGCCCCCCGCCCCGCCAGCGCCGACTCGGCCTGCAGTGGCACCGGCTCCCTCACCTCAGCCACGTCCAGTGCCTCCGCCAACTCTGGCAGTTCAGCCCACTCCGCTGCCTCCGCCTCGAGCACGTACGACGTGCCGAGGTCGAGAGCACTGCCTTTACCTTGTGACGCTGCCTTGGAAGCTTTGGAACGATTACAGGTAGGGGTTTAAACTAATTTGGATTTGTTAAACAAAGTGATGTAGTTTTAAGGGCTTCTGATGTTGACAAGTAAGTGGATGTGCTCTACCAAAGAAGGTACACTCACATGTAGGTAGATACGTGAACACGTAGGTAGACATCGTTTTGGCAAACGAAGATGCAGGTAACAGGTAACGACAATGTTCAGAATATTTTGTTACCGATTTCTAGTGATTTAAATCCTAATAGAAATATGAGATACAAAGAGAATAATTATGTCTCCTGTGACTTCAAATAACACTGTTCCTCTGAGGTTGGCTTTAAGGGCTATAACCACCGCTAACTGTCACCAATTTACCTTCGTTCAACTTGATACTTCCATTTCACAAACTAGCAAAATCTTCGAAATACATCGAGCATCTAACAATATTAAGAAACCATTCAGAAACGATAATGTACCTACTATAACACTACCTACAGTGTTAGGTACTTTCTAAAAGCGAAACTACATGCTTCAAATACTACGGCTCTTTAAATTACTACTTTTGGGTTCTTATAACTTCTACTTTTTCCACAGGAGGAAGCGTCAGCAGCAGTATCGCGGCTCCTGTCGTACGTGCGGCCGGGCTGGCGACGGCGGGGGGCGCTGCGCCCCCGGCTGCTGGACGTGCGCGTGGCGGGCGCCCGGCTCCGCGCCGCCCTACACGACCTGGCTGTCTTCGCCGACGCCACGCTGGCTAACGCACACGATGCGCAAGACAAAGGTTTGTAGTTTACCTGGCTTCAACCCATTAATGGCCCACTACTGAGCACGGGTCTCTTCTCAAAAGAGGCCTAGAGCATACTCCACCACACTGCACTACTGCGGATTGGTGGAAAGTAGTTTTTTGTACCTGATTTTGTTTTACTACGAGAATATCTGATGGTAAGCAATGAAGTCAAGGATGGTAAAATTGGTAAAGCGCACCCGTTGTCCTTAGTAATCTAAGACCTTCAAATGCTAAACTTTCATGAAGTTTCATCGTCATAAAAAAAGCTCCAAACCTCAATAAAACCAAAATTCCTCCGCAGGTATCGCAGTAAAGCTCCGGCCGCTGGTGAAGGCATTGAAGGACGCAGAGCGGATCACACACGAGGCGACGAGCGCGCTGGACGCCGGCGACTGGGCGGCCGAGCGGCTGGAACGCGAGCGGGAGCCCACCGACGGCACACAAGACGCCTTAGACCAGTTAGTGGCGTGTGCGAGGTCCCTTACTGAAGACGTGCGGCGTGCCGCTTCCTTCATACATGGGAACGCTTCGTTACTATTCAGGTTAGTAGAAGTTAAACTTATATCGTTGGGGAGACAGACAGGGTAATGCTCACACACACAGGATGCTCTTGACCAGCTGGTGGCGTGTGCCAGGTCCCTTACTCAGGACATGCGGTTCGTTGAAGTGAAACAGATGTTTTTGAAACGAGAAATGCAACGTTGTCGTGTCATGTTTTGCCGTCATGGCAACAACAGTAAGTCTATCTTCATAAGAAATGCAACGTTTTCTTGTAACGTTTTGACATCACAACTCTATTAAGTTAGAGCAATAAATAACTTAATTGAAGAAGCCGGCAGCATCAGACCGGTCACCTAATGTGTTTTCCTCCCGTGAACGTCATTAACTCTTAAAGTCATCACTCATCACATCACCGATGCTTTGTCAACTCTAATTATATGCAATCTAAATATGTAAGAATCAAGAAGAAACTGGCAATTCAATACGAATACAGAAGCAGGTGTTTCCCACAATTCCACCCTTTATGCACAATATTCTTATATTAAATTACTATCTATTTCCTCCACAGGCGGTCAGCAACAGTCCCGGAACACGAGTGGACGGAAGAATACGACTACGTGCGGCTGGAGTCGCGCTCGGCGGTCGGCCGGCGGCACGCAGAGATCCGCGCCGCGCTGCCCGACAAGCTGAAGGCTTCCTTCGACGCCGTCGTACGGGACGCAGACCACGCCGGCGAGGTAAACTAATAAAGTCATAAACTAATTGATAGTTATTAATTTTATACCTTTTAGACGAAGTGAAATTGAAATTTATAAATAAAAAATAAAATAAAATATTGGTCCTTCGAGCCGGATTAATTTTATGTCTACTCTAGTTTTAAGTAACGATCGTCGCGATGCGAACCCTGGGTCCGATTTACGGCTGGGGTTAATATTTGTGATAGATACATTTTTTAAATGTGTTAATTGTGCACAAGTATGCCCATACCAGCTACAGCATAGGCAATCCCAGGGGGTATGAACGTGTGAATGTTTAATATAGGTAGTTTTTTAATCAAAAAATTGGTCCCTCCAGCTTAAATAAATCTATTTTTTAAAACAATACAGTCCTTAAGTGTATATACCGTAATGTTATTACTCCTGTAGGTTAGCGCATTAGCAGCGGCGACTCGTCTCCCGCCGGACGACCGTCAGTTGGCCGCGTTCTACGCAGCACAGACGGCGACGTACGGCGCGCACCTCGCCACCGCCGTGGAGGCCTTCCTCCGGACCATCGAGATGGGCCAGCCGCCAGACGTGTTCCTAGCGCACGGGAAGTTCGTCGTGCTCAGCGCGCATAGGATAGTCCATGTTGGAGATACAGTGCACAGGTGAATTGCACATCCATTTTGTTTACGTTTTTAGGGTTCCGTAGCCGAATGGCAAAAAACGGAACCCTTATAGATTCGTCATGTCTGTCTGTCTGTCTGTCTGTCTGTCTGTCTGTCCGTCCGTATGTCACAGCCACTTTTTTCCGACACTATAAGAGCTATACTGTTGAAACTTGGTGAGTAGATGTATTCTGTGCACCGCATTAAGATTTTCACACAAAAATAGAAAAAAACACTAAATTTTGGGGGTTCCCCATACTTAGAACTGAATCTCAAAAATGTTTTTTTCATCAAACCCATACGTGTGGGGTATCTATGGATAGGTCTTCAAAAATGATATTGAGGTTTCTAATATCATTTTTTTCTAAACTGAATAGTTTGCGCGAGAGACACTTCCAAAGTGGTAAAATGTGTGTCCCCCCCCCCCTGTAACTTCTAAAATAAGAGAATGATAAAACTAAAAAAAATATATGATGTACATTACCATGAAAACTTCCAACGAAAATTGGTTTGAATGATATTTAGTAAGTAGTTTTTTTTTAATACGTCATAAATCGTAAACCGCAAAAAACATTGATCAAAGTTACAACGAACTACAAGAACTTTTATATTATGTTACTTGCTGCTACGGAACCCTTCATGAGCGAGTCCGACTCGCACTTGGCCGCTTTTTATACATGCGAGCGAAGTGCTCGATCTCTTACGTACTTTCCATTGTGAATACATTACGAATATACATTAAAAGCGCTCCTTGTGTAAGTTGGAATTTTAAAAATAAAAGCATCATGCTAGTTATTAGAAATTAAGTGAACTTGAAAAATAGCAATTCAGAACACAATATTGACATAATGAAAATAAAATTACAGGAGCGCACAACATGCAGGATTGAAAGCTAAAGCGTTGCGGTGTTCGGACGCGTTATCGGATGCGCTAGCGACGACGGTAGCGAAAACGAAGGCGGCGGCGCAAGCGTTCCCTTGCGCCAGCGCCGTCGCGGAGATGGCCGAAGCGGCGCGGACGCTCGCTGCGCGGGCGCATGAGCTCCGCCGCGCGCTGGTGCGAGCCGCAGAGCCGCCGCCGGAGCCCGGCACGCCCGCCACCACGGTCCCGCCCTCCGCCACCACCACCCCGCTCACCCCTCTCACCCCCATCGCCCCCCTCAACGCTGCAACTCAGTCGATGGCCGCGCTTCAAATATAGAAGCAATACAAATGCATTGCCGCATTGGATTCATCAGAAGCTACTGTTGTAGCACCTGGACAGGATATTCGATATCAGAAAGACAATAAATGATAAAATTATCGAGTATCGCATCGTTGCCGCTGTAAATAACTATGTACTTAATCGTAATTGTGTTAGTGAGTGATGACGCCAGGATGCTCCGTTCGTAACGAATGGCGCACTTGACTTGGTGCTCCGTCTACAGGCGCAGCGCCAGCGTAACGTTACCAAAGAAAACTGAGATAGGACACAATACTTACGTCAATATGTACTGCCAATGAAGACAATCGCACGAGAGTTTCTAATAAATTTAGAATAAATAATGTTACAATGAAAAAGGCTGCCTGTATTTTAATTTGTGGGTGAGGTTCGCCGCAGCTAGGGCGAATTTTTAATTGCTGGATGCTCATTTGCTGTAGTGAGTTGAGTTGTCCGTCCAGTTTTATACAATTTTTCAACAATATCATAAATCGTAGTTTGTGTACTTGTTTTATGTGGTATGAAGCCGTAAGGTTGGTATTGGACGACGGAAGTGGTAAGATAGGTGGGAATGTGTTCACAACTATGAACCGGCGGGAGCCGTAGTGAGATGAAAAGCTTTTTATTCACCGATCTATGAAATTCTGCATACTAAGTATTACTTACAACTTGTATTGGTTTCGCGATTTCTTGCTGTTTACCTAAAGCCTAATTGATGTCGCAAAATGTATTATTTAATTATAGACTACATATGGTGGTTTTACCGATAAGTGAGATAATTATACAAATAATTTCAATGTTCCTTGCACTAATTACGTGATTTTGAACTAGAATTATGCTCAGACTTACAAATAGAATTTTTTATTGAAATTTTAGACTTGAATTATTACTACGACTGATTTTAAAGGTTCGTTAGAGTTATGCTCAATTACGTGTACATAACTACTAATGCTGAATTGTGTTCGAACTCGTCTATTCTATGTGTCGCTTGTTAACTAAACGATAATTCCAATATATGTATGTAATACAAGTACGCCGGAAGTTTCGTTTGATAAACATTACGAGGCTGTAAGAATTTATAGTTGTCTAATAATTTTATTTCTCATCTCGGGCCGCGTCCTAGGGTAAGTTTTTATTTGTGACAATAAAGATTACGCATTTTTTTTTGCGAATAGTAAAAAAATCGTAGGAGTACATAGTGGAAAAGACATATTAAACTTAGGAGTTCAACATTTAGGCAAAGAGACAACAACTATAATTGTTATTAAAATCTGACTAATCTAGGCAGAAATAAGAAACATTCCTTTATAAATACCTATCCATCATACAATTCTTGCATGTGAAGAGGTTGCCTTTGAGTTAGTTACACAATGTGATGTTTCTCAAGCGAAACTGTATTTGAATGGAAATGTTAATATTAATAAGTTATAAATATATCTATCTACCTAGCAGTAGGTATTGTCAGTGTAAAAAGCATGCTGTATATTAGCAATGTGTAATATATTACCTACATAGATGTCGTAGTTTAGTTAGGCATAGAAAAATTGTACAAATGCATATTAAATATAATAATTTTATTAATGAATTATAATTTAATCAATTGTAAAACGCAATCAAGTAAAATATACAAATTTTCGTATTTATTTGTCGTGTTTTATTTCGTAATAGATGTAACTGTTGATGGAAGATAATATTAAAGTACCGCGTAGTACCCATAAATAATTAAAATAATTTTATTCTAAAGAGCTCTAGGTATGTATTAAGAAAACGTATTGTTGGTGAGTATAATGGCAGAGAACTAAAGCCTTAAAGATTCAGATATATATCAGTCAGCCTTGCTTTAGCATTAAACAGCAACCCTGCTACAACACTCACGGCCATGGATTAAAATTATTTCCCAACCTCTATCATTATTTTCCACAAGACGCAATAACAACACGAGTCATCTCGCCTTTTATAGCAACTCACTTTTATTGGGTAAGTAATGGAGGACATTAATCGTAAATCTTGGAACAATTTAACATATTCACATCGACTTTAAATCTTGACAATCGCTAAGAATTGCGGGAAGATAAATGGTGATTATATGATCGTAAATTTTAAAATATTGGTATGTAAAATAAGAGGGATGGTACTATATTTTCTTTCCACATTTTATGCGGCCAGTGATTGTGCCCTGCAGGAAATTTTATGTTATATTACGGTCCAGTGACAATAAAAAAATATATCTAAAAATACCATAAAAACTGTAGAACCTAATGACATTATCTTATTGATTCTAATTTTTAATAATATACGTTTTTGACTATGGCAACGTCTAGATGTCAACATCTGTTGTCGATTATCGCTGTGCGACTTGAATTATTACACTTTATTGTGTCGGAGCAAGATTTGTTTAAATAAATTTAAATGGTTTTGCTATGTGACTCTTCTGTACCAGTATGTACTATTAAGTGTTCTGTGCTATGGTATTTGTTAAAAATTACAAATACGGAATTAAAATATCAGTATATTCAGTCTTGTATAATTTCTCAACTTAAGTAATCTTTATCTTAAACCTACTTTCAATGTATTGCACGTCTATTCTTATATTTTTATGTATTACAAAACAATAGTGTAAATGATTTTTGAGATTTTTAACAAAATTACAGGTCAACAATATTAAATAGCTTGAATGTAACTTGTATGCAAGGGACAAAAAATGTTTTAATAATGTAATTACAATAATACGTGACTAGGTGTATCACCTACATAATCAAACCGATTTATAAAATATCACTGTGTCCTGTATACCATCATTACTCTGTGGCGAGTTCACTGTTCATACTGATTCATATACTGTTCCGCGGGGGCCTCTTCAGGTGTGTATTGCAGTGCGGGGTGCGCGGGGGGCAGCTTGAGTTCCGCCGCCACCGCTTCCAGCCGCGCCGCTCGCAGCCGCAAGCACCGCTCTACAGCCAACGAGTCTCGCGCCGTTGCCTCTGCTCTCATAGTCTCTTGTAGTCTCTCTCTTTCTAGCTGTAAAACAGAGGTACGATAATATGGTGAAGTTAGACGTAATAATGATAAGTAGGTGAAAATGTCGAAGTAGAGAGGTAAGGTTATAGTCGCAATAAAGCTTCAGGTAACATCGTAATATCTAAATAATTGACGGTAAGTGAAGTTTAAAATCATACACTAAAATAAAAAGTCGTATTAATTAGTCATAAATTAGTATGTAATAAGGTTTTTTTTAACAAAGAAAAGAAAACTAACCTTTGCATTCTCCAGCTGATACTTTAACAGTTCAAGTTTTAATTTTGTTACTTCATTGTTACCGAAGTTATATGCGCCAATAAAGCTGGTTGAACCTGAAATTAAAATAGGTAGCGCATATTATATTTACCCCCGTATTCAAGAACAATACTTGTATAAGTAAAGAAGCAATACTATGCGAAGTAAGGCATTTCTCAGTGCGTTCGTAACGGCAAGTCTTCTATTTTATAGTCGACACTTAAGTATTACTTGACTGGCGAACGCATAGTGCTGTATACAGCCCTGTAATTGGTCCATTTGATGTGGCAAATTTCACTCTACCTATAGTCATTTGACAAAGGTAAAAGACAAAGATAAGCTCGTCAGGCACTTTATCGATTTTGACAAACGCATAGAGATGGATTCCACTCAAGTATTGTTTATGAACTGGTTTTAATGCTAAGTACTATGCACTCGCAAACACTGTGAGATATCACAGTGCTGTTCTTGAATACGGGCGTTAGTCACAAAAAATTTTTTGCAGTAACATTGACACTATAAAAACGTGTATTTATTGAAGTGAAAACTTCTTTAGCATCGTTGTGATTTGAATGTCGATGAAACGAAAAAGCGACAGTGAAAAGAGACAGACTCATAAATTCATAAGATTTAACGTGGGAGAAAATGAGATAAGACGCATTATACAGTGTTTCTTATGTTCGTGGTTCTCTTTGTGTTACTTTAAAAAGTGATAAGTTGTATTCATAGATGGCGCGAGAAACAAGATAGAAGATTCATTTTATTGCTGGATAGATGGCACTAGCTGCTCATTTTACTCTTCATTTTATGTTAAGAGATGGCGTTAGTTACGTTAGTTAAAATAGGGACCCTGTGAAGCGGGGTTCCGTCGACATCTGTGACGTAGTCAAACTATTGTGACATTGTTTAGTTACCAAGTCCAGAGTCGCTACTAAGCACGGTGGCGAGCGGGTCGGGCGCACGTTCCGGCGAGATGCCCGCAGTGTATCTCACCGCGTCGTCGGCGTCGTGCGTGACGTCATCATCCGCCTCGTCATTGTCCTCTGACTCCGATCTGTACTGGAAACCTGGCTCTGCCTTTATACCCTGGAATGGTGTCGTGATAGCATCAATTAAACATTGCAATTTTAATGTATCTGTAATCAACAGAAAAAAGTTTTCCTTTCCTTTTATACATTTAATATTCCTTAAGATCAGTAAATTACGGGATAAATCTGGAAGCTTACACTTTCAAATGAGAAAAGAATCTCCTAAATCAGTTCTTAAATGATGGAGCCTTAGAAATCATAATATAAAAACAAAAAAACACAAATTGAAAACCGCTTATTTTGAAGTCGGTTAAAATAAGGTACCTTCAAAATATGTAAAGTAATTTTATAAAAGCTGGCATTTCAGACAATTTTCGCATACCTTACTGTTTTGTTCTCCTAAACCATGACCGTTGCTTTTGACACACGCCCTAAAATAACTCCGTCCCATATTTTTCTTCAAATTAGCGAACTTCGTTCTTAATACTCTTGTTGATCTTTGTTGTTGAGTCGCTTTATTGAAAGCTTCTGTTATCTATAAAGTACGACAATAGGAATAATAAGTTAAATCATAATTTTAATTCAACCAAACGCACAGACGTCGTAGGCTTATAGAAAGGGCGTAGCCTCAACACTGCGGCGCAGCCAAGGTGACCGCACGGAAAATATCAACAAAATCAGACATCGCATCGTGGAAATTACCGACGCAACATGTACGAAGCCGTATCAATGACATATTTGCGTTGCGACAACGCATCGCCTTGCGGTGCTACATCCGATCTTGCGGTGCGACATGGTTTTTGCGGTGCATCACCGCGTCGTCGCACCGGCAGCGTTGTGATTGTGACCTCGCCCAAATACTGCGTATAAAAATATCCTCAACACGTTCACGCCGGGGCCGATTTTCATTAGTTTTGCTGTGAGGCGGCGCTCGAATTAATGACGCGCTTCATCTGGCGACGCGCGATTTTTCCCTGTTCAGACCTGCAAACGTGTTGCATGTTTGCTCAGTAGTACAGTGAGTGCCACCACCGGTGGTACGCGCCCCCTGATGAAACAATCTAGTGGGGGCTATCGGTGGTACGCGTCGGTCGCCCAATGAGACAATCTAGTGCGGGCCACCGGTGGCCCGCGCCGCCCGATAAGACAATCTAGTGCGGGCCACCGGTGGCCCGCGCCAACCGATGAGACAGTCTAGCGTGGGCCACCGGTGGCCCGCGCCGACGTGAACGTGTTAATTAGCATTAAATATCAATGGTCTAATTACCCTCGTCCATGCTTTGTTTTTTTGATGTATTGCTCTTGTTGTTTGGTTTTTAGTAAATAAGTATTTGTTTTCCTCTCTCACACATTTCAGTAAAACGCTTACTTCGTGTGGTGAAAAGTTAAGGGACCTGTTTCTCCTGCAAATAAATCAAATTAAAAACATTAATGAAAAAGGCGGGACACATTTTTTTAAATAATATTTTGGTCATAATTTTGGTTACGTTTAAAATATATCTAAGTTTTAATAACTTACTTGAATTCATAATCACCATCTGCAAAAAAGTGCCATTTTACCCATTAATTTTATTAATACAAAGTAAAACAATTTCACGCTCATATTTATTATATAATGTACATACATACATATAATCACGCCTCTTTCCCGTAGGGGTAGGCAGATACCACTTCTTTCCACTTGCTACAATCCTTACATACTTGTTTCGCTTCATCCACTTTCATTATTCCTTCATACATGCTCTTCGGTTTAGGGTACTCTTGACCTGGCCTTTTTTCAAGACCAAATCAGGGACGATTTGGTCTCGAAACGTCCGCCTAGGTCTACCCCTTCCAGCACTTTCATTCACACTCGCCTTATACACTTTTTTCGTCTATCGTTCTTCATTCATTCTCTCGACATGGCCAAACCATATATAACGTAAATTACTTACCAGCTTCCGACTCATTGCCAAATGCAGAACTTATTGGATCAGGTGCTGTATCCGACTGACGAGTTGTGTCAAAGTCTGGGAGTACATCATTCAGGACATCATCGCTGTCATCACCATTATTGTCTTCATGGTCCATGTCGGATAACTTACTTTCAAACTGTGGCTCTGCTTTTATTTCCTGAAAATTTACATATAGTGACCTAGTCTTACTAGTAACAGTATAATTTGTATTATTTCGTAGCAATCTATACACAAACAAATAAAATTGGAGTGTCTGTTTGTAATATTAAAATAACCGCTTTTTACTAAGTGCATTTGGATGTGTACACGGTACCTACATGTACCAAAACAGCAATTTTTACAATTTTTGTCTGTCTGTCTGTCTGTTTGTTCCGGCTAATCTCTGTAACAGCTAAACCGATTTTGACGGGACTTTCACTGGCAGATAGCTAATGTAACAAGGAGTACTTAGGCTACTTTTATTTTAGAAAAAAATAGTTAGGCGATACGAAGTTCGCCGGGTCAGCTAGTTATATATTATATATCTATATATATAAAAATGGATGTTGCTAAGCGCTAAACTCGAGAACGGCTCGACCGATTCGGCTAAAATTTTTTGTGTATGTTCCTTGGAGTCCACGGAAGGTTTTTATAATATTAAAAAAAAAAAAAAAAAAAAAAAAAAAAAAAAAAAAAAAAACGCGCGGACAATATTAAAACAATACTTTTCTTTTCACATAAAAATTAGTTTCAGCATGTATAAATATGCTATATCGTCGCCGATCAGCTGCAGATAAAAGAAGATCAACAGTTGTAAAAGTAAATCAACAAAATATCGAAATTGATAATCGTTGCATTGTTCCTTATTCCCTAATCCTATCAAAAACTTTCAAGGCGCGTATCAATGTTGAATCTTGGAGTTTTCTATTGATGAAGTTAACCAATACCAATGGGCCGTTACGTTAGTATTAATGAAGCAATTTCGCGCATTTTTTCTCTTCCCATTATATATGTGATGATATCTTGCATCAAAATGCGCACTAGAAAAGGGAATATACATTAACAATACACAGAAGAAATTTACAACGAGGCATTGATAATAGTTAAGGACATGTGCTTGATGATGTCAAACAAAGTATCATCTCTATTAGGCATGGCCGTGCCTAATCGCTCAATGCATGACGTTGCTTTAAGGGAATCTGAATAAATGTTCCACTGTTGAACCAGCAACAAAATTTGTAAATGATGGAAATGGAGGAATTTACTATTTGGACGCTCCAGGTGGTACATCTTCATCTGGAATTGCAGCCACGTTATTGAAAGGCGGTCGAACAGCCGATTCAGTGCTAAAATTTCCATTGAATATTCAAAGCAATGAAACTTCGACCTCCAACATTTCGAAGAACACAGCAATGGCAAAGGTTTTGCAGCAATGTAAGTTGATAGTGTGGGATGGATGCACGATAGCACATAAAAAGTATTTGGAGGCATTAGATAGAACTATGGAAGATCTACGAAACAATCGAAACCGATTTGGTGGAGCGATGATTTTATTAGCAGGAGATTTTCGTCAAACATTACCAGTGATTCCTCGGTCAACGCCAGCGGATGAACTCAATGCATATTCAAAGTCCTCCATTTTGTGGAAATAAGAATATACGTATACGATAGCAAAATGATCAATCTTGAGAAATATTTTTAAAGCAACTCATTGACCTTGGTAATGGCAAAATCCCTGTTAATGATTCGACTGGCTGCATTATATTTTTGTCAGTTTACTGAAACAACAATCGTGCTCATACAAAACGTGTTCCCAAACGTCTCTCAAAATTACAAAGATCATTTGTGGCTGAGCGAACGTGCTATATTAGCTGCCAAAATTACGGATATAGATGAAATAAACTTCAAAGTTCAAAATGAAATTGCCGGTGAATTAAAGACATACAAATTTCACACATAGTTGATTAGGCAACTAATTAAGATGATGTCGTCAACTATCCACCAGAATCGTTAAATTTTCCGGGATTGACACCTCATAATCTTCAATGGAAATTAGGATCGGTAGTCATAATGTTAAGAAATATTAAATATTAACTTATTTTTGCAAGTAATCGTCGTTTATTGTTGAGATATAAATAACGTGATCACTCTGAAAAATTTATTTAATTTCTACTATTAATTTTTGACAGAACGAAGTCTGTCCGGGCAGCTAGTTATATAATATATACCTTACCTCCTCGACTAATCTTTTATGCTTTTTGCCCAAGAGATAACTCTTGAAATACCGATCTTTCACATTTCGTTTCATATTACCAAACTTTGTCTGTAGTGTTATGGTGGAACGTTTTCGAGGACTCTTCTTATTGAAAGCATCTGTTATCTGAAATTTTTATATTTCTTTAATTAGACATAAACATAATTGATTTCAGCATCTGCAGGGATCACATACATAGGTATTTACTCTATAAAGTTCTCCAGGGTCACTGCACTGCATCGGTGACTCTCAAGTGGTCCAAATATCTATAAGTGAAAAGGGCATGTTTAGTTATTGATCTACCATTTTTTTCTATTTTTCATGTTTTTAAGCATGAAACTGTGTTGATGATTGGCCAATAACCCTTACTTACACCCTGTTGTTGCTAGCACTTCTACACAAAAAATTAATCCTGTTCAAGACCCATATTATATCATTCTAAAAATTAAATAGAAGCGTACCCTCGACCATGCTTTCTTTTTTAGCTGTATTGCATTTTTCGTATTCTCTTTGCAAAATACATATTTGTGTTCTTCATTGACACACTTCAATAATAAACTGCTTTCTTGTGGGGAAAAGTTGAGTGATCTCATTTTCCTGGAAAATATATTAGGCATTTATTTACTTCGTACAAAAAATTCACAGGTGTATGTTTGTAAACACTCTTAAGTGAGATATTTGCTAATTTAAACGTTAAAAAAACAACGTTAACAATAAAAACTAAAATCAAAAAGCTCAAAAACAATAAGGCCCAAGGCATAGACGGCATACCATCTGAAGTGTGGAAATATCGTGGCGAAAGTCTTCAGTATAAACTGTACGAGCTCATAACGAGAATATGGAGGGCTGATAGGCAACCAAGAGTGTAGTAAGTAAAAAGAAGTGTACCAACTATGTACTGGGGTATTGCCCTGTTGCCTCGGCAACACGTACAAAGTCCTATTCTATATCCTACTGACGAAGTTAGAACCTATCGCGGAAATAATCCTCGGTGATTATTTATCAATGTGGATTCTACCGAAACCGGGCTACAGTAGTTCAGATTTTCCTCGTGAAGCAACTGATGGAGAAAAAATGGGAACACGTGCAGAATATCCATGCCCTCTTTGTGGATTTCAAAAAGGCCTATGACAGCATAGATAGGTGTGCACTCTATGAAATCTTAAGGAAAGTCGAGATCCCGAATCCCGGCCGAACTCGTTGACATGTTAATAATAAACACTGGAGAGAGCAAGATGCATGTCCCAGTTGGAAACGAACTGACTGACGACTTTGCAGTGATTACCGGACTGAAGCAGGGGAATGTTCTGTCACCTGTGTTTTTCAATCTAGTCTTGGAGTATGTCTTGAGAGAAGAGCATTCAGCACTGGACTCAGGCATAGAACTCAGAGGAAAACATAAGGTGATAGGGTACGCTGATGACCTGGCTCATTTGGGGGAAAACCGTAAAGAAGTTTTCAAAGCCGCTAGTATCCTTGAAAAGGAAGCAGAGACGGTGGGACTCAGAATTAAACAGGAGAAGACCGAGTGTTTCTACATGAAACGGTATAAGAACACTCGTGTGCAGCTGCATGAACTTCGTGTTGGGGCACCTGCTAAAATAGGGCTCCAAATTAGAATACCTAGGCTGCACTGTTACGGACAAACACAAGCGAGAGGAGGAAATCGACACACGGAGCCATAACGCCTTACGTTACAGTGCAGCTCTTCACAAGGTTCTGGTATCCAAGCTGTTGAGTAGAAGAACTAAACTCCGTATTTATAAAACCGTTCAAATCAAATCAAATCAAATGTTTTTATTCAAAATTGGTTTGGTTTACAAACACTTTTTGAAAGTCATGCAAGTTATGTCAATGCTTCAGACAAGGCCCTACTGTGAGAGGGCCCGGGAGAAGAAGCAGCAAGAAACTACCGGGTTTGTTTTTTTCCTGCTCACAGTTACAGATAGCACTTATCATCTACTACAATCTATATTCATAAAACTCATGTCCAAGCAGTCTTGTCTTTAAAATAATCATCTAATTTGTAATATCATTTCGTCATAAGAATGCTTTTAATATGAGTTTTAAATTTAAGGTAAGGCATTTTTGTAAATTTCGATGGAATTTTTATAAGTTTACGTTTACGTAAGTTCCTTGTTTACGGTTGTGAAGCTTGGACACTCACACAATATGAGGAAAATAAACTTCTGGTAGCAGAACGGAAGATCTTACGGAAGATTCTGGATCCGACACGATCTGATTGAAAATCTAGTGGCCGAGCCCATCGTCATTGGAGTAATTAAAGCCCACCGCCTTCGCTGGCTCGGCCATGTGGAAATAATGGGCAAGAATGGTGGCGTTAAGTGAATATACTTGAGGCAACCAAATGGTCGACGCCCTGTCGGGTGCCCAAAGTGCCGCTGGGTAGACAGGGTCGTCGCTGATTTGCGCGAACTCAAAGCCAGTAATTGGCAAGAAACTGTGCAGATCAGGGAAAAGTGGTGAGCTCTCGTGTCGGAGGCCAAGACTCATTTTGGGTTGCTGCACCAGCCGAGTAAGTAAGTAAAAATTAAAACCAACTTAATAAATAACTACCTGGATTCATTTTCACCATCTGCAATAGGAAAAATATACAGATTTCAGAAAAATATTTTTATTAATATTAATTAATAATTATTGAATAAGTTTTCTCAATTTAATGTTAACTAAAAAAGACTTACCGGAATTATCTGATTCTTGTTTGTTGTAATTATCTGAGATTTTTTCTGAATTATCTATTTTCTGTCCAACACCAACTGTGAATAAATGACAAAATAAAAAAATATTTCTATAATAAAATTTCTCAGGTTCACAGTCAGAATAAGTCATTATAAGGTATTAAACCAGAAATATGAAATAATAAGAAAAAAAATATTAGGTAATGCAGTTACTCAGCTCATCTGTAATAAGAACTAACAATGTAATGATATTATTGGTAATTACCTACCTTGTTTCAATTCCTCCCTAATTTCCTCTGGAATCTCAAAAATATTCGAACTCATTTCTGCCTCACACAGTAGAGCCACTACGGGATTTGTAAGATCATTGAACTCATCATATGTTGGATCCATTAAATTATTTGATACTTTTTTAGCACTTCGTTTAAGATTTTCCCACTTTGTTTTCAAACAGTTTAGGGTTCTTGTGTGTTGGAAACCTTGGTTGTTGAATAACTCTGCAATTTTTATCCATACCGCTTCCTTTGCATGGTTCACAGCAGCGATGGTTGATTTATTAAATATAATTGTTTTATATTTTTCTACTAGTTTTACCAGAGCCTCTACTTCTTCTCTACTAAATGCTGGGTTTCTGTATCTATCAAGCCTACAATATTATATTTATTATTAAATCTTCGTTTTTTAAACACTAGATCGAAGTAACATAAGCTTATGGACACATAAATTGCATCAAAACTATGCTGGTCTCAATTTCAGTGTATTATGAAATATGGTTATGGGCATAAGTAGGGAACAAAAGTAAGAACATACTGCATTATGTAGTACCTTACTAAACATCTGTCCAACATTATCTTTATGTATGACAATGCATGGTGACATCTCACAGTACAAATAAACAAATACTTAACTGATTTTGAAATTCCCATAATGGATCATTAAACAAGGAATCCTGGCCCCAAAATTAATCAAAAAGCTGAAAAAAGGATGGAGGAATGGGAGGGATGCAAGAATGGGACACCACAGGATCTCATACGTAAATGTTGACTAGATCATTGCGAAAATCGGTAAAAAAGGAAAATATGAAAATCCCTGTTTTTATACAATCTATTGTTTAAAAGTAAACATTGTTTTCCTATACCATATATAAAAGGTTTTCAAAGAGAAGGAGAGCCAATATTTAAAACTCAGTAAGTATTTGAACCATCATATAGTGACGACCCGTGTGGCGCAATGGTTACCATGCCGGATTGCCGCACCGAGGGTCTTGGGTTCGATTCCCAGTGAGGCGGAAATTTGAATGATGAGTTTGAATTTCTGTTCTCGGTCTGGGTGTATTGTCCTTGTCTATGTTGTGTGTTGTCCATGGCACCCACGACACAGGGAATCCTAGTGTGGGGCTATGAGTGTGAAGCGTTATTATATATGTAATTATAAATGTTTGTCAAAAGTTCTCATAGTTTTATGCACTTAAATAAGCAAGTGTATTCATAATAATTATATATTTATTAAAATATGTTTGATCATTTGAATTCTATGGATCCAAGTTGACTCAGCGATAGAATTTACTAACAAGTACTTACACAATATGGGATTGTAAAAGATCTTCGTCTTCATTCATCATAAGGCTTCTTTCTTTTGAATGTTAAATTACCCGCAAGTTTGGGTTTACCTTACTACAAGTTTGGGTTTACTGTACTTTATTCTGTGGGCTTATCCTAGATTTTTTCTTTAACTCACAATAGATAACTCAGGCTGAATGCAAACTATACATTAAAAATAATTGTTTGTTTTATGCAGTGTTGCCAACCCGAATTTTACGAAATTAGTAGATTATGTGCCAAATGTTGGTAGAAGTTGGTAGAATGTAAAATACAAAATTGGTAGATCTACCACCTCAATTTAGAAAATTTTTTAAGATTAAAAATGCATGAACTATTCTTAAAATCTTCCACCAGCACACTTAAGATCACACCTACATGATTTGCAATAAAAATATCCTTCACCCTTGGTACTTTCTTGAAGCCATCCTGCAAATTATTTGTCTTTCTCCCATAATTTTGAATATTTTTGGTCATAGTGGCTTTTTCTAGGTTTTCGTGGTGGAGTCCCTAACCTAGAACTCGCTTTTTAACCGACTTCAAAAAAGGAGGAGGTTCTCAATTCGACTGTATTTTTTTTTATGTTTGTTACCTCAGAACTTTGGACTGGGCGAACCGATTTTGATGATTGTTTTTTTTATCGAAAGCTGGTGGCTGTCATGTGGTCCCACATAAATTTTATTGAAATCTGACAATGGCATCCATGAGAAAACCACATAAGTCGTAAATTTGTGTTAAGATGTGCGCGACAAATGGACGAATAACTCAATATCACGCCAACCGATTTCAATGATTCTTTTTTTAATCGAAAGCAGGTGCTTGTCATGTGGTCCCACATAAATTTGAACGAGATCTGAAAAGTAGTTTTTGAGACTTTGAAGTCGGTTATTTTTTGTTAGTAAAATTTAGATTATGCTGCTGTCAGAATCCACTATATCGACGCTTGAAAGGCAAAAATTACCAAGCGACATGTTGACAACTTTACACTTGAGCATTTTAGTTTTTAATTTTAAGAAAAAAAAAATCGCTTTATTATGCATTTAAACTGTATTTAAAATTCATTGGTATGAAGTAGCTATGACTAATACGCAATTTTTTACGATCTTTTTTTCTAAAATTAAAAACTAAAATGCTGTAGTGTAAAGTTGTCAACATGTCGCTTGGTAATTTTTGCCTTTTAAGCGTCGATATAAATAAATGCACGCAACACAGAACAAACAGCAATCAGGACCATTAACATGTAGTTAATTTTAGTTTTAACAACAAAACAACACAAAACAGGAGGAAAGATTCACCATTGATTCCGCAACAAACCAACCGGGAATGATGGGTCACAGAAAAGTATGTTATGGGCGCGAAATGGCGCGAACGGCGCGAAAGGCGAACTGTTGCTGACGTTTTTTTTGTGGTTTATAGCCTGGACTCTATGTATGCTTGACGCATCGACGCATGGCTCAGGCAACACATCGCAACGTCGCTCGTCGATACAAAAATTATACAAAGTGGTATTAAGTCAAACTAATTTAAAAAGTAGGTAGTTTTTAGGTCTAGGGTGGTAGATAGGTAGACTGAAGTGAAAATTGGTAGATCTACCACAAAGTTGGTAGATATGGCATCACTGGTTTTATGGTACTGAATTTCATGTAATGATTAACAAATTTAACAATACAGTGCGACCAACTTATCTGTGCATTAATCTATGAACTGAGCCAACTGAGGGAGGGCGCTGTCGAACGCATTGGACCAATCACTGGGACGCAATCAGTGTTGCCAATGAAATAAATTTTTTGGAAGGCCGTGTACATGAGATAAAAAAGCCGTGTTTGTATGGAAAAAGATCAACTGTGGGCCGTGTCCACAGCTGCTAATATATTATGCTATCCAATTATGCCAATATATACCATCGGTTCAGCGCTCGGACTAAAAAAAAAAAAAAAAGGTCATCAGCAGTGAATTTCATGTCCACAAAACAAGGAACACTCTTCATTAGCCTAGTGACACTGTTTTAAGGGTTTATTATTCGTTAAATGTCTGCAAAAATAATAAATAACAGAAAGATCGTACAATTTGCGAAAAGCCGTAGAATTTGCTACGGCCCTAGGGTTCGGGCCGTAGACCGTAGATTTTGTGATTTTTTGGCCTGAAAGCCGTAGAACACTGTAATTGCCGTAGCATTGGCAACACTGGACGCAATTCGAGACGTAGTAAATGTCAATGTCATTCATTGACATTAACACAAAGAACTTAAGAATGGGACAGCATTAGTTCCAATTTTTGCCATTTCACAGATAAGTTGGGCGCACTGTACATAGTATTTTACTCGTCGAATTAAAAAATATTTTTTGCATCGATCGAATCGACTTGACATTTGACATTGACATTAACTTGACTTCACTGGTCTTTACGTCACCAGATTTGACAGTTGACACTATTTACCACAGAGTAAAACAGATGTATATGTAGGGTTGTTGGAAAAAAGACCGGACAAGTTTTTAATTTTTTATTACTGATTTCTTTGGAAAAATATAACCTAAAGTTAATCAAATTTCTAACTAATAAATCATAATTTACACTTAAAGCTAAATAAGCAGTTTATCTACTTTTTTGTATAATTATATATTATACATAGAAATCAAATTGTCAGTTTTGATTAAATTGATAACCGGGGAGTTCCCTTTTCAATTACGTACATTGTAACGGGCGTGAGCTCTTTCACTAGGACGTGTCAGTACGTCACGCCGGAGAACGTTCATATTTTTTTTATTTATGCTTAAAATAAATGAAAAGACTATGAAATATATATGTTTTCGTTTATTTTAAATATATATAGCACAAAGGAAAATGCAAACAAACATTACAAACAAATAGAAAAGAATACTTACAAACAGTTTGGAAACAATAAAGGGTACAAAAATACATATATATTTTTATTCATCTATACTAATATATAAAGAGAGGAAAGATTTGATTTTTTGTTTGCATTGATTAAGCTCCGAAACTACTGAACCGATAACAAAAATTCTTTCATTGTTGGGAAGCTACACTATCCCCGAGTAACAAAGGCTATATTATATTTTCAAAAAAATTAGGAATCCTTAATAAAACTCCAATAATGTAACCCAAGGTGTAAAAAAATAAGAAAACCGAAGCAAAGTGAGGGCGGTTACTCGTCTATACTAAAGAGGAAAGATTTGATTTTTTGTTTGCACTGAATAGGCTCCGAAGTTACTGAACCGATTTGAAAAATTCTTTCACTGTTCACTGAAGCTACACTATCCCCGGGTAACATGGGCTATATTATATTTTCAAAAAAATTAAGGATCCTTAACAAAATTCCAATAACGTGTAAGAAAATAAGAAAACCGAAGCAAAGCGAGGGCGGTTGGCTTCAACCCATTAATGACCCACTACTGGGCACGGGTCTCTCCTCTTGAGGAGGCCTAGAGCATACTCCACCACGCTGCTCCAGTGCGGATTGGTGGAGGGGTTAGTGGCCAACCCAAGTGTCGGAATTTTTCAAACCACCCGAGGGCCTCCAACATGGCTTAACGACTGTTATTTAATGATAACAACCGGGACCGACGGCTTTACGTGTCCTCCGAAGCACGGAAACGCTCAGGAAATGTAAAAATAAAAATATAAATGAATAAAATATAATACGAAAATAGGTAGGTAAGTGTAAGTACGTACTCGTCACTGCTCACCCAGAACATGTCCACCACTCTCAATAGCGAAATGATAAGTGATTTTCTCAGTGTCCTAAATTCACGTCGAAACATGCATCGATGACTAATACCTCTGTTGTACAAAACCACACTTCCTACCCGTTCCAGGACGCAACATATATTTCGAGGACGTATTATACGTCCTACCCGTATTAGGCTACTGTGTGCTTAGTGCGAGTTTTCCGTAACATAACGGGCTCGCTACGTAAATGCAAATTTGTATGGGATCGAAGCAGAGCCATCTAGCGGGAAAGTGAAGAAAAAAAATGCGCGAGTGCGAGTTTCATGCGCTCACGTTCACGAAAGTAAAGTTCACAGTGAAGTTATCTGTCAGTGGTTATTGTATTGTTTCTCGAACATTGCGCGAGTGCGAGTGGCTTTATTTGACAGTTCCAATACGTAGCTTGCGAAAACTATGGGACCACGTGACCGAAAAGTTTTCACGCGAAATTTACTAGTGAAATCATAAAAAGATGGTTTATTATTTTAATTAAACTTTTTTTCTGTTTCTTGAAAATTATGGCTGGACATTTATAATTGCTCGGAGCATGTTTGCGGCCACTAAATCTTAAAGTGAATAAAATTATTGATAAGTAGTATTTGTATTGTACATGCAAGAAAGAATTTCCGGTAATCCAATCACAGAGTACTTAAACACTACGCAATCACAGTCACAGAGTACTTAAACATAAACACTAATCCAATGGCGAATGTCACCAAGTTTTTAAAAAGTTTATGAAGATATTTTTAAAGAAGATAACTTTTAAACTACTTGCAAGGAACTCGATAAACCTAATATTATTGTGTCTTGACTTGGACTCTTGGAAATAAAAGGTACTTACATTACCTACACAATTAAGATTTAAATAAGTTTATTTAAAATTGTCTACAAGTATGAACTCAATGAATTATTTGATTATGCAACTTAATATTGCCAAAGGTGACAATATCGTTTGCATTGGAGCTCTCAAGGATCAAGGAAAATATTTATTTAATAATGACATATTTGATAAACCCATAAACTGAATACCCAGCTGCGAGGCAAGCGGTAACTAGATACTAGAAATGCAATTAACATTCAATATATTATCTACTTGGGACTATATTATCATTATGACGTATCAGCACCTACACTTTTGAGATCCTAAATTATATCTATGTTCTTAATGTTTTAGATTTATTGTCAAGCCAATATACCCAGCAAGAAGATTTAATGATAGTACTTCACTATAATTATGCCATGCCATTGTAATGTGCCAAAATGATATTAAGGGCCTGCTTTGTTTTAAAATAGATAGAGAATAATTTAATAAGGCATAATATGTATATTAAAATGTTTAATTTAATATATTTATGTATTATATTTTACAATTATATATTTAGCCTTTGTTATAAAAGATTTTAATATACTGCTGAACACAATAAAATTGTCATATATTTTTATTAAAGGAAAGGTGTTGAAGAGCAATTATAAAGAATACAATAACAAAAGGGGAAGATTGAATTACAACTAAGACTATTGACATCCAGCTGAATACTGTTGTCCGGAGAAGAATTACAAAAATATTATATTAAAAATTATTTACCGTTCAACGTTTTATTTCCACTCTTTAAACCAAAATTACATAATTATAATTATGCTGTAATGCCTTAATAATTTCATATTCAACATAATATGCCTCCTAAAATAAAATTATCAAGAAAACCACAATCTGTCTTTTAAAGTTTTATTTCTCCCACATAATGTTATACCTTCAATTCCAATCTCAATAGAAAACCAATGAGTAAATTACAATGGTCACAGACTTCACATTTCATACACTGTAATATAAATTAATGATTATATTTGTAGCGGCCTTATTTTCACATATCTTCTCAATTCTCAAATCCATGTTGCTGTGTTTATACTTTTACTTTATATACGTATTTGTTTACTCGTTTACTCTTAAATAACAATGAGGAAAATGTTGCATTGCTGTTGTTTTGTTGGAAGTAGTAGTCTGCGCTAGTGCTGTTGAGACAAGTTTGATACTCTGCCATCTCTCTTGATTTGTACCTTAAATATAAAGATATAAATAAATACTAGGAACATAACATTTCTTACTTTGTACACTTCCTCATATTGTAATATGTTAGGTATCATAAAAACTTTCATTTTTCAAAATAGACATGATTTGTCCATTAATTGTTGTTTGTAGTGAATAAGTATTTACAGCCAAAGATCACTGTGCTTATACATATAAATTCTATTAAATAAATATTACACCAATCGTGAACTTGTTAATTATTGATCTGAGCTTGTTAAATAAATAATAAATTTCATTCACATAACCTCACCACACAAAAACTTTTCCATATCAAATGTATCACTGTAGCTATGTTCATTAATTAATATTGCCTGTTTTCTCGCTTAAAATGCCACAATATAATATGATTGAGAAGTAAGTACTGAAAAAAATAATATTTAATATGAAACAAACAACCAAAACACTAATCTATAGCACGTTAAGCAAGTAAACTACAGTATAACACCACTATTTTAATTGTAGCTTGATACTATTGCTCCAACTAAATAAATGTATTATTTTCAATTTGGTTGGGTTCTTTCACGATGTTTTAACGAGATTTAACGACGGTTTTGCTGCCAACATAATAATAGATATTTTCAATGAACAAACGTGGATTGATACGAGTCACGTTTTGGAACTGGCACTCGCAACTTCTCGTTAGGCATGTACTGACGTTATCGAGGTAGGTGAACTTTTCGATGCAACTCGCACTAAGCACACTGTTTCGTGTGTATTGTCCGATGGAAAACCGGACAACTGGCAACTCTATACATTTAATGCACAGAATGTTTATATAGGTATTGTAATATAACCACAGACTGCTTATCGTTTTGTCGAAAAGGGAGAATCCAAACCAGTAGTTAACCTATATTTTTAACACAGTGTTGCCAATGCTACGGCAATTACCGTGTTCTACGGCTTTCAGGCCAAAAAATCACAAAATCTACGGTCTACGGCCCGAACCCTAGGGCCGTAGCAAATTCTACGGCTTTTCGCAAATTCTACGATCTTTCTGTTATTTATTATTTTTGCAAACATTTAACGAATATTAAACCCTTAAAACAGTGTCACTTAGGCTAATGAAGAGTGTTCCTTGTTTTGTGGACATGAAATTCACTGCTGATGACCTTTTTTTTTTTTTTTTTAGTCCGAGCGCTGAACCGATGGTATATATTGGCATAATTGGATAGCTTAATATATTAGCAGCTGTGGACACGGCCCACAGTTGATCTTTCTCCATACAAACACGGCTTTTTTATCTCATGTACACGCAAGGGCGGATCCAGCTTTGGCGCCAGGGGGGGGTCACATAGTCGTGGTCAAATCACAACAAGTTATAATTTAATTTTGATGATAATAGATGCAAGTAATAAATATGTATTATGTAAGTACTGTACATAAAAAAATCTAACTATACTTAAATAAAAAAATATTTTTTCTTTTACGTCGTCACTTCACCCGAAACGCGTTTTCGATGCGTTCGTTAGTCTAGTCAACAAGTTCAAAAACGTGTTAAATAGAAATAAAGCTCCTAAAAATATGTGCGATAGCTCATTCGATTCGGAATGACGTCTAGAAAATTGTTTTTTAAGGGCTTATTAGCACATAAAAAATTGCGCTTGTTATTAACAAAATAATGGTATTTAAGAAATTTTGGAAAAAGCACCTGGAAGAGGAAGGAATTTCCAATAAAAAAGTCCCAACTCCCAGAACTTTATCTTTATTATTTACGAGTAACCGCCTTCGCTTTGCTTCGGTTGTCTTATTTTTTTACACCTTGGGTTACATTATTGGAGTTTTATTAAGGATCCCTAATTTTTTTTTAATATAATATAGCCTACGTTACTCGGGAATATTGTAGCTTTCCAACAGTGAAAGAATTTTTCAAATCGGTTCATTAGTTTCGGAGCCTATTCAATGCAAACAAAAAATCAAATCTTTATATATAGTCCAGTGCCGATACCTCTAAAAACGGTAAAAAGTGGAAGAAAATTATAGTAGAATGAAACCTATTGCAAAAGGAAGAGAATATAACAAAAATAAAAGGAAAAATAAATTACGGGCGATCTGAGGTCGGGAAGTGGGGGGGAGGGGGGGTTTAAGGGTAAAAAATGGTTTATCTCGATTTCCGGAAACACTACAAGTCCTATTGAAAAAAGTTAATTGGCAAAGTTGTAGGTAATAAAAAGATCTACAACTTTTGTATTTACACTTTTTTACATAACCTCAAAATTTATGTGAAAAATTCAAAAAACCACGTTTTTGGTTTTTTTTTTTTTTTCTTTTACAAAAAAAAAATTTTCACGAAATTTGGTGAAAACTTACCTCTATATGTCCTTAACATACTGTAATTATTTTGATTCAATAATATATTTTTTTTCACCTTATTTTGATCTTATATCGAAAATGCACCCTTATTTTCAGTCGAAAAATCTCACGTCAAAAAATCAGATTTTTTTAAAAATTTGGTTATCTTTTTGTTCGTTGGAATCTCTACTTTCTAATGGTATATAAAAAAACTATATTAATTTTTCGACTGAAAATAAGGGTGCCTTTTCGATATAAGGTCAAAATAAGGTGAAAAAAAAATACATTTTTGAATCAAAAAAATTACAGTATGTTAAGGACATACAAAGGTAAGTTTTCACCAAATTTCGTGAATTTTTTTTTGTAAAAGTAAAATATAAAACCAAAAACGTGGTTTTTTGAATTTTTCACATAAATTTTGAGGTTATGTAAAAGTGTAAATACAAAAGTTGTAGATCTTTTTATTACCCACAACTTTGCCATTTAACTTTTTTCAATAGGACTTTTATTTTTTCCGGAAATCGAGATAAACCATTTTTTACCCTTAAACCACCCCTCCCCCCACTTCCTGACCTCAGATCACCCGTAATTTATTTTTCCTATAATTTTCGTTACATTATCTTCCTTTTGCAATGGGTTTCATCCTACTATAATTTTTTTTCGTTTCAAAAATTATCGGCACTGGTCTAACATTAGTATACTCGTAGATAAAAAAATTAACGCTGAAAATAGGGCTCCGCGAGGTCGTTACGGCATAGGCGTGCTGCCTAAAAAAGCCGGTATATCACATAAAATATTTTTTTATAGTATTAAATAACTACTTAAAAATTTGAATAAATTATGGTGTAATCTAGACACGTGAACGAACAAAACCTCGGTGAAAAAAAATCTTTTGTCGATTTTTTAAAAAGTTACACCGTTGTTAATTAACAATTTTTTTCCGATCTCTGTTTTTATAAATTACTGTATAAAAGTTTAAATAATTGATCTATAAATTTTTCGCTTCGTGGAGCTCTTCTTATTTAGGTACTTAATAAAGTTATGCAAAAAACAAATATTACAGTTCATTATTTTGTTAATTCTAATTTTTTTAAGCTAACAAAATATTAAATTTATAAAAAACGTTATCGAAAAAGATTTTTTTTAGTAATATATTACTTCTGTTTTTGCATCTAATATAGGTTTAATACCTACTTACTTAACATCGGAAAAAAAATTTTACGTCATTTTTATAAACAAAGAAAATGTTTATAAACAAATAGACTATTTTGGGATTTAAAATAAAAGGTTACTATCTTATTGCATAGATGAAATAATGATTTATTGAAAAAAAAATTCTTAAATATTTTTTATTGTTTATAATCGTTTTTTATTTATTTTTTTAATGTTTAAATAATTAGTTCAGAAATTATTTTAGTCTTAAAAATCATCATTGAGCCTTTCCAATGGATTAACAGAATTTTTTTTTATTAATAATCTCATAGTAATAATTTGTTATAAAAAAATAATATGAACCGTTATATTTTTTTTCGAAAACTTCAAAAAATGACAAAAACAACCGTATATAACAAAGTATAGAAAAAAATTATTTGCTAAAAAAATATTTTTAAAAAATATTTTTCAGATTTTTTTTTTATACTTTGTTACATAATATGTTTGTTTCTGCAATTTTTTAAAGTTTTCGAAAAAAATATAACGGTTAATATTATTTGTTAATAGCAAATTATTAAGTTAAAAAAAAACAATGAAATTATTTATAAAAAAAATATATTTTTTTTGTTAATCTATTGATATTCGACCTACAATCGTATGCAGCGGGTAGAAATAGCGCCACCTTTTAGCTGCAGCGAATGACTTTTGTGTTTGTCATTTAAATTTGGATATTTTATTGATTGACAGTTAAATTTAGTTAGCATGCGTACTAAATAATGTTTTGTACATTGTATAGAGGGCAGTATAAAAAGTTTAATACGAAAAGCTGCATCACGGTGACGAATGTAACTCGTAGTTTCTATAAGAGCTGTGGTTCAGCAGAGTAAAATGAGAACAGTAAGGAGAACAGTGAAGAGAACATTAGGGAAGAACATTACTGGAGTATTAAACCAGTGTAAAGTAGTAATAAATGGTGTCAATAAAGTAAAGTAAAAAAGTGCTACTACGGGTTTTATTTTGTGGGAGTGACCACCCCTAGTGTTCCGGGTTCCAAAAATTGAAAAGGGTCAATAATGATTTTTAAGAATAAAAAAAATTCTGAACTAATTATTTAAACAATAAATATTTAAAAAAAACGATTACAAACAATAAAAAATTATAAAACAGAGATTGGAAAAAAATAAGTTAACAACGGTGTAACTTTTTGAAAAATCGACATATTTTTTTTCACCGAGGTTTTGTTCATTCAAGTGGTTAGATTACACCATAAAATATTCAAATTTTTAAGTAGTTATTTAATACTATAAAAAAAATATTCTATGTGATATACCGGCTTTTTAGGCAGCACGCCTATGCCGTAACGACCTCGCGGAGCCCTATTTTCAGCTTTAATTTTTTTTATAAATAATAAAGATAAAGTTCCGGGAGTTGGGACATTTTTATTGGAAATTCCTTACTCTTCCAGGATCGTTTTCCTAAATTCCTTAAATATCATTATTTTTGAAGTTATGTATTAAAAATTAAATATTAATTTTTTAATCTTATTTTGTTAATAACAATCGCAATTTTTTATGTGCTAATAAGCCCTAAAAATATTTTTCTAGACGTCATTCCGAATCGAATGCGCTATCGCACAAATTTTTAGGAACTTTATTTCTATTTAACACGTTTTTGAACTTGTTGACTAGACTACGTTCCCGAATACTATGTTTGTATTATATTAAATTAATTAAATATTGAAAGTACTTAAATAAAATGTATATTGTGACAAAAAATATAATTATTATGTTTTATTATAAATTATGTTTAACAATTTTAATTAGTGGTCCTGGACCCAGCCCAGGGGGGGGTCATGACCCCCATGACCCCCCCCCTGGATCCGCCGTTGTGTACACGGCCTTCCAAAAAATTTCATTGGCAACACTGTTTTAACATAAAAATAGATATGTCATGTCGTGTCAATTTTAGGAAAAAATGAGGTTAATTTTCCGAATTTTCAGTTTTGGATGTTGACAATATTGACACAAATTTACAAATAGTGTCAAGAAAATATAAATAAAATAGTTTTAATATCTTCTAAAGTACACTTACAGAAGATATTAGGTAAATATCAATTATCAATGACTAATTTATTTCTTTTCTAGTGTTGCGTTGCGTAGTATAAAATGGCGGATATCGCCTATCGCTCACGTATTAAATGAAATAAGTTGTTTTTAAAATCTATTTTCAGTGTAGTTGTTAAGTTCATAACTGGTAAATGCATTCCGCAATACTGTGTTCATATTGATGCAGTTAGTTATTATGGAGGAAGTGATTTTAGCTATTGTAACCTTTGTATGTAGCATATTTGTAGTTATTTTGTTTGTGTTCTTTTGTAAGTAGCCAATTTTAATAGAATCTGTATATACTTGGTGGAGGTGGAAATATTTTTAGTGACATTTCTTTAATGTTCTTTGTTACAGGTTGGTACATTGTTTGGAGGTGTTGTCTTTCAAAGTTCCGATTCGTACGTGAACTTCTTGGGGGTATGTCAGATACTCCCCCGTCATCAGAGACAAGGCAGCCGAAAACTAGAAAAGTCCGAAGAGATTAATATCATCAATAACACTTTCTTTATTTATTTTTGTAAATTAAGTAAAATTATTCAAATTTCAAAATGAACATCCGTTGCGCTCGTCCCAGTGATTTGATGAATATGCAGCACTGCAATCTGCTATGCTTACCGGAGAACTATCAAATGAAATATTATTTCTATCATGGACTTTCTTGGCCACAACTGAGCTATGTGGCGGAGGATGAGAAAGGTCACATTGTAGGTAAGTAATTTTGATACCAAATAAATAATATTTTTACAAATCCCCTTTTAACTACACTTTACTAACCCAATGAATAATTTACTAATAATTACTAACCCATAAATTTATTATGTTTATTTCTAAATATTGTGCTACTGTTAAAAGCATTTTGATTATTTGCTAGTTAACAAATAAGTGACATCACAATAAATAATCACAGACCATAAAACACACAGTTATCAATCATTCGCTAATGTGGTAATATAAAATTACAGGATATGTTCTGGCTAAAATGGAAGAAGATGGTGAAGACAATCGCCATGGACACATAACCTCATTGGCGGTTAAAAGATCCCATCGCCGTCTTGGATTGGCACAAAAACTTATGAATCAAGCATCTCTGGCCATGGTTGAGTGTTTTCAGGTAATTTATAGTCTGAATTATCTTATGTTGAAATCGTGGGTGTCAAATGAAATATTTATAATTTGTGAATAGTACAAGGAAATCGCCATTTTGTTAAGTTTACTAAACAGCTGTGAGAAATCCAACAAAATTCAGAATTTAGACTTAAATGATGAGATAAGACTATGAGTTAATTAAAGGTGTTAAGATTTTTCTGAAACAGTTGCTCCAGTCTATATTTTCTTTTGATACATTACACAATTTAATTGATTGTCATATATTACCTACATACTATTTTAAGAAATGCACCCATACTGCTGTCTGCTCTCATTGTCTAGTTTCAATTATGTTGTATTTTTTTAAGTATTAATTTTTTTCTTTTTTTCAGGCTAAATATGTTTCCCTGCATGTGAGAAAGAGCAACAGAGCAGCTTTAAATCTTTACACAAATTCGCTTGGTTTCAAAATTTTAGAAATAGAACCTAAGTACTATGCTGATGGTGAGGATGCATACTCCATGATGAGAGATCTTAGTGCATTTGCTGCGGAAAACAAATTGGATACCCTACTTCCAGAAAGCTTGGAAATTAAGTCTGAATCTGCTATTGTATCACAGTGTTAGTGATCTCAATAAAGCATTTTGAAAATAATATTGTTTTCTATTAACCCATTATTAAATAAATAAACCTTAGGCACTCATAGCCCCACACTAGGATTAAGGTTAAGAATAGGGAAATCCGAATAATCGACATGAAGTAAAGGCTGCAAGGGTTAACAAAAACTGTCCAATCGAAAAAAAAAATCTACTTTGCTAGAAATTGAAACTAGGACCATTCAAATCGATGCTTGAAAGGCAAAAATTACCAAGCGACATGTTGACAGCTTTACACTAGAGCATTTTAGTTTTTAATTTTAGAAAAAAAATCGCTTTATTAAGCATTTAAACTGCATAATTATAAAATTGATTAGTATGAAGTAGGACGAATAGGCGATTTTTTACGATTTTTATTTCTAAAATTAAAAACAAATGCTGCAGTGTAAAGTTGTCACCATGTTGCTTGGTAATTTTTGCCTTTCATGCGTCGAAATAATGATTCGGCATTGAAACATACTCAAGCAGGTTCTCAAAAAAATTAAAATGATCCTATGGAAATAAAGCAATTAAAGGTGGCAAGAAAGGCAATTAACAATGATCACAAGAGTACTTGAACACTGATGATGATAATAAATATTTATTTTGAAGCATATAAAACAAGTTTATTTTAGCAGATTTATCTGTAAATTCTGTACGTAACTTCAATATGTAAATTTTTATGAACAGAGAATGGATAAATTGGCAAATTATATTACAATTTCACGATGTTCCAAAAGAATAACCTCTCAAATATCAGACATAATGTCTTTGAAGTCATAATAGGTATTCTTGTGACTGTATCAATACACTAATACACATTAAATTTTTAACCTTAACTATATTAAAAAAAATTGTGAGAGCTAGGTGTCAAGATTATCTTCATCATACAAATGATTCAATTTTAATTCCACTTTTCTTACTTCTGAAATCTCTTTTTTGATAACAGGCTTTTTCTTTTCTTTCTTCTGTGACACTCCAACTACATATTCTGGCATAATAACTTTGTCCCGTTTAAAAACAATAGGGGGTTCATCTGTGGATGTTTTCGCTCTTATTGTTTTAGATACGTGAAACATGGGTTTCTTGAAAGTGGCGCCAGTTTCATCGATGTCTACATCCTGATGAGTAATTGCATTGTTTGCAGTCTCTTTCTCTTCCAGGTCTTGCATCACTGCGAGTGCTGTAGCAGTATTTGTTGCATCTGACATTTGTTCTGGTGTCACATCAGACAAGGAATAATAAGTCCATTTTTGAGGGTTTTTTATGAAATCTGGTTTGGTTTTCGCACGTAAACATTCTCGTATGTTGGCTTCTGGTCTTTTGAATATACTTTCCTTGCCTCTGAATTGTTTCATCTGGTGTTTCAACTTTCTGTAGGTCTGTTTATCTATCACGCTGTAGTCTTTAGGTTCTTCAGCTTTATTAGACTTAGAAAAACTGTATTGTTCCTCAGCATCTTTTAAATGATTAAAAAGGCTCTTTTGCCTTTCATGAAAAGAAGACATTTTTTATAATGTTGCGAAGTTTTTCTCCCAATTTATTTCTATATTGTATTTACATTACAACAAACAAACTATTGTATTAATTTTATTCCACCACATTCGATACGATAGCTGACATGACAGATCACAGGAATGTCTGTCATTATGACATTGACATAATATATCATAATTGACAATTAAATAGGTGACATTTTGATATAACAACAGACTGTAACCAACAGATAAAAATACCGATAAAGTAGCGGTATAATAACTGCGGGGTGAATAGCAACATGATGATCTAAAAATCGTTGGTAGATTGAGGTGCAGCGCAGACGACGCTCTTTTTGTGCGATCGAGTGTGCGGGCGCACAAATGTCTAGCGATGGGCAACTCGACGAAATTTACTCGAGTAACTCGAGTAAAATCTTTGGTCGAGTAACTCGAGTAACGATTTTACGTACTCGAGTAAAATCGGCCGATTCAACTCAGCGACGAACGCGAGTCAACGCGGCGACGCGGTTCAACTCAGTCGGTGTTAATCGTCGAGTTCGTCGACTTCGTCGAGTTGCCGCCGCCGCGCCGACGCGCTTCGCGTTGCGACGATTTTACTCAGTCAACTCATTACTCGCTCGCGTCGGCTACTCGCTGACCTCGCTGTCGCGTCGGTTCGGTTCGGTTCGGTTACTCGAGTTTACTCGAGTTTTTACTCGAGTAAACGGTTAATTTTGTTCGAGTAACTCGAGTTGTAAAAAGTATTACTCGGCCCATCGCTACAAATGTCTACATGGCGCGCAAACAGTTGTGCGCCGCACTTTTTGCGCGTCGTATGCGTTACTGCATATAATTGCAAAGGTTCTATTTTCACAGACTTAAAAGTGCGTCATGGACAGTGTGCCGTCTGCGCTGCACCTGAAGCTAAATACGAGAGATCTAACGTAACTTTGTGGTATCTGGCAACACTGCATTTCGACCATTTCGCCCACCTCTTCAGTTAGGTCGTTAAGAGCTCGGCGTGAGCGAAATTAATGACGTCATCATTAGGGACGTTTTCGTCGCGACCCATGACGACCGTGGTCGCTAGTGGAACGGCAAATGGGACAATGGGTTATTTTGATCGTTGTGAACGTCAAGTGGAACGCGCCCTATGTATTCTGTGCCGATACCGTCAATCGTCATACCGATTTAACGGCGATTTGTCGGATGGAACTTGGAAGTAATGTCGTCTACTGTTACTTTTTATCCTATAACCAGAGCTTTTCAATATCGGCGATACTTTTATATAGATATCCGTACCGAAGCCGTACCTATCCGTAAAAATTCTAATACCCCATTTACACGCGCGCGCGAGCCACGAGACAATCCGCGAGACGCGCGCGTGTGAACAGGGCGCTCGCGGACCAGACAGCGGCGCGTCTCGTGGCTCGCGGGCTCGCGGCGGGAGCGGTTTGTTAGGCGCGGCCAAAGGGGCTCGCGCGAGCGCTCGCGTGGTGTTCACACGCGCGTAGGGGGCGTGGCTTACGGACGCGCCACGAGACGATCCGCTACACGCGCGTGTAAATGAGCGGTAACCATTCAAAACTTGTCTGACACTTTTACCGCTCATTTACACGCGCGTGTCGCGGACCGTCTCGTGGCGCGTCCGTAAGCCACGCCCCCTACGCGCGTGTGAACACCACGCGAGCGCTCGCGCGAGCCCCTTTGGCGCGCGCCTACAAAACCGCTCCCGACGCGAGCCCGCGAGCCACGAGACTTGCCGCGGTCTGGTCCGCGAGCGCCCTGTTCACACGCGCGCGTATGCGCGCGTCTCGCGGATTGTCTCGTGGCTCGCGCGCGCGTGTAAATGGGGTATTATAATTTTCAGCATGCATGGTTCAAGACTTCAATGTATAGTCACGTAGTATAGTGGAACCTCGATTATCCGGCCGTCAGTTATACGGATTCGCGACTATCCGGACTATACTTAAACCCCGATCAAATAAGTCACGTCAAATGACAATTAAGTACCAAATAATTTAACCCAGTTAGGGTCGTGAACCCAGGTTTCAGTATTTTAGTAATATTTTTTAATAAACATTGATTTTTGATAAAAAAGTTTACTTTATTTTGTTGTTTTTAATAACCTAACGTTATGCTGCAGCGCAGACGGCACACTGTCCATGACGCACTTTTAAGTCTGTGAAAATAGAACCTTTGCAATTATATGCAGTAACGCATACGACGCGCAAAAAGTGCGGCGCACAACTGTTTGCGCGCCATGTAGACATTTGTGCGCCCGCACACTCGATCGCACAAAAAGAGCGTCGTCTGCGCTGCACCTATGTGTTACGCAGTAATCTGTCGTATGCAAAAACCACTTTTCTTCATATGTATATTCGATTATCCGGATTTTCGATTATCCAAATGCCTAATGACAACAATTAGTCCGGTTAATCTAGTCTCTACTGTACTATAATCTGGAGGCACCAGTAGTGCCCCCGCCAAGACGAGCCAAACGAAACCCAAGGGCACTACCGCACTACCTACCTTTTCTCGAAGCGTTTCGTCATTTTTTTGAACCCTCATAACTTAGGTTTGAATTATACCAGATAAAAAAATTCACAGGATATGATGTCAATAGTAGACTTATAAAACACGAGTAATCGCCCTCGCTTTGCTTCGGTTTTCTTATTTTTTACATCTTGGGTTACATTATTGGAGTTTTATTAAGGATCCCTGATTTTTTGAAAATATAATATAGCCTATGTTACTCGGGGATAGTGTAGCTTCCTAACAGTGAAAGAATTTTTGAAATCGGTTCAGTAGTTTCGGAGCCTATTCAATGCAAACAAAAAATCAAATCTTTCCTCTTTATATATTAATATAGATAATAAAGTTTCAATTGCATAACTCTTTAACTTTAGATTTTATTGATATCTAAAAATCGCCGATTTTGTCACTCACTGATGATCTTGATAATCATAGGGTACTTCCTGAAGTCCTAGAAAGCTGAAATTTAGTAAGCTAGTATTAGTACCCAAACAATAAAAAAAATTTAAAACTGGGAACTTTTACCCTCCAACCCTTTAAACTAGGGGATGGAAGTTTTTATGAGACTTCCGAAAATTTCCAAACCATTGGCCAAGACGAGATCATTATGGCTCGCACCGTCAAAAGTTATATCTCATGTAGAGCCAACATTCTAACTCTACACGCCCTTACTCTACAAACTCTCATACCTATAGGAACTATTCCTCTACTCTGTCATGAGGCTGGGAGCCGGTATTTAACGCGTAATTTCACTCGTACTATATTTTATTTATATATATGTATGTGCTCTAGTTTCTGGAAATATTAAGATTTTTGTTTAATAGCACATTTTTTAAAATTTTTGCAATTTAAATAATTGCAGAAATGCGAATTTTTGCAGATAAAATTTAAATTCCAAATCATAGCGAAATTGACAGACAAGGGGTTCAGAAAAGTAATGAATAGTAAATAAAATTTTCACTTTACACTTTTACACGGTAGCCAAACGGCCAAGCCACATAATATTTTGACTAAGGTGTAGAGTTTGTGAAGTTAGGGCTTGTAGAGTTAGAAGCTTGGTAGTTATACTTACGTGTCGTTTTTTACTAACAGGATTTACAATTACAATGACGGTGTACTAAGTAAGATACTTTACGAGATGATTAAACAGCTGCTCTGTGGTTGTGGTTAAAGCTAGTTAAAAAGAAGGAAGTTATCATCAGTTGCAGATAATAACTGAGTTACACAAGTTTAATTTTTTACCTGTTTAGGATTTACTACTTACTTACTTACTTTTAAATCGGTTTGGTTGTTACGAGGATACGTACGTGCTAACAAACATTCACATTTATAATTATAATATTATGTTAAATTTCTAATTCCAATTTATCGACATATCACTAATTAATTACCAATTAGGTCACAACACTATCCGCATTCCTAAGCTCTGCATTCAACTCGCGCGGTTACTGTAGGTAGGTCCAATGAAAAAAATTTAAAACTACATTTAGTTTAAAAATGCATCAAAGTTTGGTGGAGTAATGAAATAAAGACTGTGGAGTGGAAAGCATTCAGGTCTTTTTTTGCTAGGTTTTAGTTACTACTTACTACTTTCAAAGATCATTGTCGTCACTAATCTTCACACATATTTTTTACTCTCTTTTGAGTGGACTCTCAACTCAAGTGTAAATTTTACCTCTAGTCGTTTTTCTGTACGCAAGATAAAATTATGTTTAAAAATACTAATCCAAAAAAAACAGTATGAACGAAGTTCCCACAGGAAAAGACAATTTCAACCGTTTTGGAGTAATTTGGGAAAATTGTTCCTTTTTCTGTGTAGATAAATCGTTGTCACAGCAAAGCTTGGGTGTTTATAGTGACATAAGTTAGTAGTTTATAGTGACATAAGGTACGTAGTATATCGATAAATATATTAGGCAGGGTAAGTAAGTATAATTGGCATTGTTCACAAAAAAGGAAAATTAAGTACGGCGGTCTAACAGGTGGCCCGTCTGCTCAATAAAATTGCAGCTATCTTTGTAATTGAACAGATATAAAAAAGACTCTCGAAGAAGTCACCTTTCAAACAAAAAAAAAACCGGTTCATCCATTTGGGACCTGTGATGCCGCAGACAGACATACAGATACATAAATACCTAAACAGACACGTCAAAGTTATAACACCCCTCTGTTTTCGTCGGGGGTTAAAAATACTTAATATTTTCATAGCCAGAAGCGCTCATAGCCCGACGACTTGCGTCAATCCTATGTGATCGACAAAGTTAAGCAACATCGGGTGCGGACGGTAGTTGAATGGATAACCGCTAGTGGCAATTTCTTGAGCGTTCCCGTGCTTCTAGGGCACGTAAAGCCGTCTGTCCCGGTTGTTATCATAAGATGACAGTCGTTAAGCCGTGTCGGAGGTCCTCGGGCGGTTTGGAAAATTCCGACACTTGGGTTGGCCACTAACCCTTCCCGAATCCGCACTGGAGCAGCGTGGTGGAGTATGCTCTAGGCCTCCTCAACAGGAGAGACCCGTGCCCAGTAGTGGGCCATAAATGGGTTGAAGCCAATATTTTCATTAAAGTGGTAAACCAAAAGGAAACAATTTCAGTCATTCCACTCAACGTAGCATAGCTGTAGGAGGGGTGGCGTTCATTTGGTGAACTAATGTAGATAATAAGGTCATCGCTGCAAACTCTTTCAGGCGTTAAAAGATAACTCCAGGCTACGATTTCCTTTCTCGCTTATTAATAAAATCGTTAAGAAAAGATAGGTACATACCTATTTGTATTGTATTTACAATTTGTGGTTTGAACTCGCAGCCTAATGCAAGGGACATAGTTTTTGAGGGACTCTGAATAACAAATATCACAATGCTGTCAACAGTGTCAACTTTTCTACAAATCATCGGTATACCTGTCGGTCTACGGATACCGCAAGGCACCGAAGGGCAAGTAAGGTACAAAGCATAGGTAATCCATTTTTCGCATTTCCGCCTAGTGTTGTAGTATAGTTTTTCAAAATTTGTCCAGCACCCTTGGGCTTTTGAGAGTATTGTGACCGGATTTTGTATTTCTCTACAACTGCTTAGTGCTTCATAACACAAGCAAGTAGAAAAGCGGGTTCTTTTACAAATATTGGTAACTGAAAGTACACAATACGATCGCGATGGTCTGATTAGGAAACTAATTAAACAGCGAACTTAATCCGAAGGCAGATAACAGAATTTGGTTTAAGATAATGTGTAGATACGAGTAGGTATTAGATTACTGCAATATTCATTAGTACCTAGGGTGCTAGGTGTAAAATTAAATAATGGTTGTACAAGTGACACGTAGATAAAATTTAGAAAACGGTTAATTAACTGTTTTATATTTTTTACATTTTCGTCATAAATAATGTTAAACCTAGATACTAACGAACAATTCAAGCTATGTACTTTATTGTTAATTTACGAATACGCATTATAATTTTCGTACCTAGGTAACTGCTAGCCATTTGCTTCCTGATTAATAAAAACACCTTTAAGGATTCTATTTTTAGTAAAAGCAATAAGTACTGGCTGTAATGTTGTTGTATAAAACAGTTCATTACTTATAATAATTTACGCGTTAGGTTTGAGCACGTATCATATTGCATTGGAAGTTGTTGTTTAAACTGAGAAGTGTCAGAACTCAGAACGCTACCGTAATGACTCACGCGCAAATTATATTTGTAGCAACAATAAAAGCATTGAACTGAACTCTGTGGCTTCGAGGTTTTATCTTGGCTCGGCTTATTATTACAGTTTTTAACATTTTTAATAACACAAAGTAACTATTCTAATACATATTATTGTAATCGGTTCGACTGATAAATACTGTCCTTGTGCTTGTAGTGAACGGAAATTAAAATATTACGTGAGAAGTGAACGAACGAAAATCTTCTAAAAAAATTAGGTATTTCTTGTGCGATAATGACATTATGGGTTTTTAATTAGTCCTGGTTGTCTTGCGTGTCTGGGTCAGTTGATGGTCACTCTTCCTGCTACGAAAAGGGCAGAAGATTAGAAGATTACTACAAAGTAATATGCAGAGATGTAACTTATCTAAGATACAAGTATCTGAAATACAGATACAAGATGCAAAATACGTATTTTCATCTTGTATCTATAATACTTTTTTAAAATTCATTTTGTATCTTGTATTTAAATACCTTTTCTTTGGTATCTTAGTATTTTGTAGATACTATGTTTGCTAAAATACTTTTAGTAATAGTGACGGAACTCAGTAATAGTTTAATACTTGACATTGGCAGAATCACCGCACGGCTAAGAGCGGGATCGAAGCTCAATAAAAATATAATAATTAATATGTTGTTATAAAATGTAATATTTCGTTTGCGCGATCAAACGATAAAATAAACTTTAATTAAATAATTACTTTTTAACAAAAAATAAACCAATGAAAAAAAACTGAAAAGCGAAAAATAAGCCATTTAGTATTATAAATTAAGATCCTAAATTAACAGTAAATAATAATTTTGAGACGGAGCCACACAAACAAGCAAAATTCATTACTATAAAGCTCATTTTATGAGGGCAGCGGCATGCGATGCACATGGCAGCAGTAGCGCGGCGCACATTTTTTCACAGTTTGTTCTTTCATCTGTTTGGCACCGCTTCAAAATTATTTATTTAATGGTGCTTTATTTTATTTTTCACTTTTCAGTTTTTCGTTGGTTCAATTTTTGTTGAAATGTAATATTTTATTAATTTTTAGTATATTTATATATATACGTGTCGAATTGAGAACCTCCTCCTTTTTTTTCGTGGGTTAAAAAAACTTTGTTTTTTTACAAAAGTATTTTATCTATAAAAAGTATTTAGAAGATACGTATTTTATATCTAGTATTTCAGATACCATTCTAGAAAGTTATTTGCATCTGGTATCTAAAATACTTAATTTGAAAGTATTTTGTATTTTGTATTCCAAATACTTTATTTAAGGTATCTGGTACATCACTGGTAATATGACAATTGATGAAATATGACAGATAAATATTTATATTCATATTCAACTTTATTGCTTAAGGTGTTGCATAAGGTGTTACATACGGAAATAGACTAGTGCATCATGTACGCTGCAAGGGCGTTGCAATCTTCAATAAATAAATAAATAAAATTTATCTATTTTATCTGAGGATCTTTTGGATATCATTTGTTAGAAGTCTAAAATTGCGTCAGCAAAACAAGGAATGCATAATTATATGCAGGAGTGAAAGTGCATTATCGTTTGTTACTGACTTGATTAACGAATTGATGAAACGAAGGGACTCAGTCATAACTCGAGTTCTAGTTAATCCAATAGAGGTTTGGCCCCAGGTATGGACAAACTGGACAAAGTAACGGCATCATTTTTGTGGAAGTCGTTAAACTCTGTACCACCCTCGGAACATTAGACGTCTAGGGCGGTGGATATTAGCCGTTCACCTGTCTAACCCCGGGGGATGTCTGATGACAGTGATGACTTAAAAGCATATGTCTTAGTTTTGGAGAGCCAGTTAAAGAGCTGGATGAAGGGTTGCCAGATGGCAAGAATGAAATATCTGGACAAAACTTCAAAAAGACGGGATTTGTCGGGACAACAGTTGAATCGAGTGAATTGTCGGGACATTTTGTATTTTATTGGGACTTGTCTGTACATCATGTGAAATGTCGGGACAATCCAAACGAATCCCGACCATCTGGCAACCCTATGGATACCTACAAGCAATTTTACTATGATGTAAATCGTTAAAAGTAAAAAGTACCAAATTGAAACAATTGACATAGATAATTAAATAATTATATGTGGTATTTAACGGCAAAATGTCACATTGTAAATAAATTAATCAGAATTTGCAGTGACCAGTGCTCCAGGTTTTTTTATCTTATCATTCGTGTTTTAGTTGTCGTTGGGATATACCTACATGTTATGAATAAGATAGATACATATTATCAACGGCGATATATAACATTTAGATTCAACTCATAACTTCTATAAAAAAATTTGAAAGCTAAATTCCGCTGACCTGTGCTCGGGTTATTCCTGCTCAAGCGATTGGACAATTCATAATAACAGATAGGTACAATTATTCTACCCTGAATATAATTTTACTCTGATCCTATTTTAAGTTCATGAACTGATCTGTTCATGACATGATGATGATGGCTCCTGCATTAGCAACTTTAGCTAACATTAGCTCCTCCTCATTAGCAACTAGCAACTGACTACGTCACCACATACATACCTACAAACATATAAAAATGCATTTAATCTTCAAACACCATAAAAGTAAGCCCATTATGTTATGTTGCAGTTAATATTACCCACAGACACAGTAACTGGGGTATTATTTACTATAATAATACCTAACTTTGTAACGTAAGAATGTTAGCAGGACAAAGAACCAAGGGGGAACTCATTTAAGTAGGTTAATCAGGTCTTACAAGACTTGTAATATTGCGGAGAATATGCGATGCTTTCAGACTCAACAATCTACCTAGTACCTACCTACTCGAAAGGTCTTTCGAGCGAGTAGATAAAAGGTAAGCTCTGTAAGGTTAGAGTTTGATCACGGGGTCGCTGGAAGCTCAGCCGCTCAGCGTTATGTCAATATGCTGCTACTGTCCCAGCTCCCAGCCAGTGTTTGTTATTGTTGTGGCGGCGCATGCGCGGTGGCGCGGCCCGCCCGGCCGACTTCCACTCAACATCGGAGGCTCGGCGCGGCTCAACGCCGCAGTTCGCGAAAATCGCCTAAAATTAGCTACATCAGGTCGGGAAAGCGCCGCGAGCGAGCGCGTTCCGACGCGGCGTCCACGTTTTGCTTCGGGTTTTTCCGACCGAGTCGAAGGCGGGCGGCGCGCGCCAGCCCTCCTCAATCGGAGCTACACCACACACCAATACACTACACCATTAGGGAACCACAACTGCGAAACGGGACAGTTTGATGACAGTGCATTATCTACAAAACGTGTGATAGTGCTGTGGCAACCGCACCGTCGGAGCCAGGGCGGCATTGCGTCTAGAATGTGAAGTTTGACTGCATTGTCTTCACCAACAGGTAATTACATTTATGTAGTTGTAGCCAATGAACTAATGTAGCTTTAAAGCGCTCGCTTCGCTAGACATTTCATGGACATTTTTCTAATGTCTTTAATGTGATAGGAAAGTAAATTATGTATCCTTTCGGACAAAGCTCTTGATAATATCTGTACTTAGTAGAAACTGCATCAAAATCCCATTGTGGTGACTGAAAGAAAAGGCGTAATAAACAGACAATCAATTATTTAGGAAAAGTTATTCATTTGGATTTTTAAGGAACATTTTAATATCGTTATCAAGAAACTGACGAAGGTTTGTAAATTAGCAATTGGTAGATACAGAGTACACACAGAGACATTTCGTAATGAATATTTAATCAAGCAGCTAGTCACACACAGCTGTATTCGCAGCCTTTACTCGTTTCTTATCGACATTTTAAGTTAAAATATTTCAGCTAACTTGCATAATGAATAAGTGGTTCAAGTGGAATTATTATAAAAATATATATTGCTATGTCGTCAGTGAAAATAAGATATTTTCGGAATTGTGAGACGTCTATAACAAGTGTTTGTGTTTCATGCACAATGCAACTGCATAACACGTGCGTCTGGCGTTCCCTTAACTTTAATACAACTACAGGTAGGTACATACTGAAATAAATATACCAACTTAACTTGAATATAGATAGTATCTACTAATTGAATTAGTCGAATATACCTACAATTTTATGAATTAATACCTTGTTAAGAAAGAACAAAATCATTAGTTTTCATGAATTAAATGATATTAGTCAGGGTGTGCTCGTAATGCGTTAAATAATTTCCTTAATTGACTTTATGATATTCGATATTAGTATCAATAATATACGAGTATAACTAGTATAAATTTAAAATTAAAAAAACCGCCTGCTATAAAGATATTAAGAAAAAAAGCTATAAAGATTTTTAAAATCCTTATGATGAGCTCTTTAATTTGATTCCTATATTCGAAACATATAGGAAATCGTTCCAACTAACCCAGGGCTAGGTACCTCTACAACCAGAATGAAATCTGCCCAATTTTATTTACCTTTACTTACTGCTGGACTAAAGTCTCCTCTCAAAATGTTAGGAGCAAATGCTCATCATGCTGGCAATGTACAGATTGGCGTGGCACACAACACAACTATTTGAGAACCTAACATATAGTTATTTGTCGTTAACTTCTTGTACCTATATTTAAGTAATTTTGTAAATATAATATTAACTACATAATTTATTCACCAGAGAGTGAATTCCTAGCTTCCCACAACACAGGGAATCCTATGGGAGCTAGTGACACAGAGTTTATTGTAATGTTGGTTGCTTGATAAATCATTTCCTTTTCTTTCATTATGGGGAATTAGGTTTGCAAGTTTCTCATTGTGTAAAACTGTAAACTATAAAAAGTTTGTTAGTCATATTCACAGGTCGGAGATACTTAAGACTAAGCAGACCATGCATATGTCTTGGCATGTTACCAGCTACACCATTTTGAGTCACCAAACAGGAACACTTTTATAAAGAAAAATAGTGACTTCACATTGAGTCTTTAAATCGACAAAATCTATGTTTGGAAGCAATTCAACCTAAGAACAACTAATTGCTTGGATATGTCCGTTTCTGATCGCTCAGTTATAGGAAAGTTGAAAATAACATTTCACCTGATTCATAATAAAGCTTTTCAAACTGGTTCTTAAATTGCTTTATAAAAGGAAGTAATGAAAAAAAAAACTGTGAATAATATATATTTTATTATGCTTTAACTATGTTGCCGTATAATATCTCTACACATACGTACATTATGCATATGTATGAGTATTTACTCATTTGTTACAGCAACATAATTCCTGAAGTTTTCTTTTGGTGCGATGTAGAGTACGAAAGTAAAATTTGAAGGTCGAATATTTTTGCAGGATGGATTACTGTACAAAATATGGCTAGGTATGGTTTAGATCACCTCCGTCCATGGTATCGGCTTGAAATTTTGAATGGAATTGTAATTACGGTAATCATTTTTAACAGAACTCAAAAAAGGAGGAGGTTTTCAATTCGATTATATTTTTTTTTATTTTTTTTTAATGTTTGTTGCCTCGGATTCGTCATTTATCAACCGATTTGAAAAGAAGAATTTCATGAGTTATATAATTATAAATAGCTGCCAAGAACGAATACACTAAATATCTTAAAACTACCATTTTTTGACTAAGTCGTCAATGACACTAGTTCTTATTTCTAAGTGGAAGGACTTGGTAAATAATTTTAATAAATTTTCAGTAGGTGGGTGCAATAAAATTATATTATAAAGTTCGACTGCATTACATCACTCTAATGCACCAATTTGGAAATTTAGCTATCTGCCTACTTCTTTAGGAACATACATGCCACGTTGCTCCATTTGTGAATTATTTTTTTCTTTGCTTAATCTCCCTGCGTAAAGTCCTCCAGCAAGCCGCACTGGAGCAGCGTGATGGAGTATGCTCTAGCCCTCCTTAGGTATGAGGAGAGTCCAGTTCGCTGAAATGGGCCATTAATTGGTTGAAGCCAAAGTCATACCTTGCATGTAAGCTGGTTATTTTTACTTTCGCGTACTTTTATATGATCTCTGTGGTAGAGTTTTTATTAATAACGCAATCGAAAGTGAGCTCTAACTTTCCAAATCTTTTCAATATGTTTTCAAAGATCTGTAAGAAACGTCTAAATAAACTTGGTTGATACTAGGCAGATAAATAAATAGTAAGACTAAAACTCATTCCAATGTATTTGTAACATTTCTGCCTTTACCGCTTAGTTCAATATTTAATACAATATTATCTCTTACCATAAACTACAACTCCTACCTATAATCTATATATTTATAGTACATGACTTAACAGCTTATTTGGATTGAGAAGGAAAATGTATAGTTCGCAGTAATGTTAAATGTTATAATGCATTTAAAAAGAGCTGGAATTATTTAGATTTAAAAAAATACTTTAGAATAAGTATCGCCGTATCGCGTATATCTGTTTATCGCCAATAAATTGTATAATATTATATAACATACGTTTTAATCCACCATTTTTACTTTTATGCCTAAGAGGGGATATTCTAAACTCATGAAATATAAAAAATGCAGACAATCACGAACATCAATCTGGGAAATAATTATTATTACGGGGAGATGCAGCCTAAGGTGCGAAAGCTCATTAACCGCACTTTTGTCTTTTACAAATACTACTGAGCACCGGTCCTCTTGACGAGGCCTAGAGCATGTCCCACCACGCTGCTCCAGTGCGGATTATATCATACCACTAATAATAATTGAGGTATCCTAAAAATATCCTCACATTATTTATTACAATTTGGCGTATTTTTTTCTATACACTTGCGCTTTTGATACGTAAGATAATATATTTCAAAATTCAAAATAATTTATTCATATAGGTACATCACTGATACACTTATGCACGTTATTTTTTTAATCTACCAGCTTTTCGGAAAGTATTTCATTTATAAATCAGTGTCGATAAAGTGCATAAAAAAATTCTAAGACTACATAGCCTGACGTCGAAACAGGTGTGTTGTCCATGTAGAGCATACATCTATTCATTATACATAGGTACATACATTACACTAATAAATGTGAATGTAGATTATTGAAGTAACTTCCATTTAAGTAGTATGACGCGGCATCGACATTAGATTCACGTCATAGGCACGTATTAAGATGACGAAGTGCATAATAAACTTGACACAGCCAAAGTTAGTTAAAAGCTGGAAATAATTCCGCCATGGAAAAGTTTATTACGAATTAGTTTATAGAATTTCTGCCATTTTCCATAGCAAACATTTCCATTAAGTTTATAGGGAATTAATGAATAATCCCTGCCTATATTAATGCCTGTTTTACTAGACTATACAGTTATTCAGTTGTGATTATTGGTAGAGTGAATGTCTGACTGATCTGTTAGAGTGAGTACCAATTTCATAATTTTCATTACATTACACATACAAATATAGAATACAAACCACTACTTAACCAAGTTATCAATTTGCTGTCCTTCAAAACAAATCTTTGCTTCGCCTCTGAGGTTGATGTATATTCTGTTTTAAAGGATTGTAGCATGTGGGGGAGTAAAGTTTATCTTTAGAGATTGAGTATAACCATTACATTGTTATAACTCATAATATTAAAGGTCCAAGAACCTGATAAATTAAAAAAAAACCATTTTGTGTTCTGAATCAAATTTTACATCTTGTTCCAAAAGTGTGAGTGACCTGTGAGGAATAGGTTTAAGAATATAGCTCGAATTAAAAAACAAATCGAATTGAAATTGTTTTCCAGTTAATCCGAAAAACAAAAAGTAATCAAATTGGCCACGAAGGACAATCATTAAAAGAATAGTGAGATGACATTATCTTTAATGAGGTCTGTAGCTATCTACTTAAGAAAGCGAATCCTGTAAGTAGAGTCTTCGGAAGGTTCTAAGAATAAGAACCACTAAATTAGTACTGAACTGTCGTATACTGTACATGGCTAATATTTGTTCTTCTTTGAAAATAACAACTAAGTATGTGTTCCTGTATATTATATGTCACATTAGATTACTTCAGCAACTATCTTGAAAATTCCACGTAGGTAGGTACCTACCAGATCTGCAATCGAACATCTTGACTTTGAGTGAAATCATTTTTATGTAATTGATTTCTTTATAAGTACCTACGCAATACAAGGTTGAGACCTAGAATATACTTATATACCTATTTTTAAAGTACTAAGAAGCCTTTGATGGATACTTAAATTCAAATTTAACGTTCCTGTGAAGGTGACATGAAATGAATCACTCGTTTATAAGCCAACGCTGAGCCACCAGCCACCGACAATCCAAATGTATGAATTTGTAACACTATTGCTCATCGAGAATTTTGACCTTACCGTTTGATGGTCGTTTTAACGTTCTAAACACAAACGGTGTAAAAACTGACAATAAAAGTTATTTATGACTTACAAGTACTTTTACGATTGTTTACTGTGACGGGCATGACAATAAGTGAATATTTTGTGACGATTCGGTTCTAATTTGATGTGAGGAACTACAGGTGTTAAGGAGCTAGGTGGTTCCGCCCACTCGGGATCAATAACGTATCAAGATGCAACAACACAAACGAAATTGCTTCTATCATTTTATTTCTAACTCGTGCTTTATAATACGATGTTGAGAAAGTAGTCTAGTAACTTGAGAATTAATGTAAACTAAAAAAAACCTTCGATGGACCTTTATACACAAAGTGGAACGTTTTTGTTAAGTTTACAAAATTATCTTTTATTACGTTACAAATAAAGAATATGTACTTATTGCTTACAACGTACAATGTTTACAAAATTTATGAATTCAAATCTTTCCGCCTGAAAATCCCTCAAAAAAATGGGGATACCCACTTTTTGATTACAGTCATGAAAGTTCGTATAAAAATGGTATCGTTAGCACAAGAAACCACCACCGCATGGGCTACTCTTGACCTAGTTCCACTATTTAGGCCGACCGAACGGCCCACAGAGTACTTAATCACTAGAACGGCCCGCCCGTCTGCCCGTATACGACCCAGCAAACCCCGGTCGCTCCAATTCAAATTTCGAATACGATTCGAAGATTTGAATGACACGTAGGTATCTCAATTGAATAGACAACAACATAGATAACAATAGATACTTATACATATAACAAGTGAACAAGTGAATAAACGTTATCCTGTCACCTGTCACATTTTCCATTACCTACTTAAGTTAAAATTTCAATTAGTCACTCATCACAATGAATAACTTTCGCTAAGAATTTTCGCGGCTTTCAATATATTTTATAGTTTGGCTGACCCTTTGTGTTCCTCGTAGGGCTTTCATCGAATATTCGAATATTCGAATAATTCGAATAATAAATTCGCTCAAATATTCGAATACAAGAATCGAATATTCGAATATTCGATCAATTTCTACAAAACCTAACTCAACACCAAATTCGGATTCCAATGTGCACAAAATAGTCAAAATACAATTTTAAAGTTAGCGCCGTGAGGCGTAACCTTCAAAATGTCGTTTTGGGCGGTGAGAGTACGCAATTTTTCAAAATATGGAAATGTTCGGACTTCGGGAATATCTGGGACGTCGGTCGGTGTCGCGTTGCGTTTGTAACCGGCATTGGCGTGTTACATCACTTGCATAGAGTAACTTTGTATATACGGGATTAGAGGTCTATCTCTGCGCGAATTATGAGAAATATGGAAAGAGTCGCCCTCGGGAAATATGATTCGGAACTTCGGAGTAAATACTCAAAGCTATGATACGTAGGTGACGTAGTGACAGGGGCGTAGCTACCACAAGAAGCCTACCTAGAAGCCAACTTAGCCTTGGCTTCCAAATGACGCAGATACTGCACATCACTCGAGATGTCAACTCCCAGAATCTTTCTCTTACTCAACACTTTTAGTGACAGTGAGCGCGGTACCCTGGAATTGAGGTGCTATGACAAATGGGGTTTTGGGTTGAACTCCACTTAATTAAGTTGACCCCATTCCGAGACTTGCTCCAGAGAGTTCTCGGCTTCAGACACGAGTTTAAGTCTGCTATCCACTACTTGCAACTGAGAGGAATTAAGGGGGCCTGTTTAGTAGACATCCCCTGTGCTGTCATCTGCATAGCAACTGTTGCAACTCATATCATGTCATTGATATGTAGAATGAACAGCGTAGGACATATCCTTGGGGAACACCAGCATTTTATAGGTTTCATATATGAGCAACAACCATCTACTACGACCTTGATATGTCGCTCAGATAGAAAGCTGGCTACCCAATTGCATAACCTCTCACAGCGACCGTAAGATGGTAACTTCGTGAGACCCCCCTGTGCCAGACCCGGTCACAGGCCTTAGCGAAATCTAGGCTGACTGCCAGTGCTTCCCTGTTGCGATCAAGAGCCTGACGGTGCCTACAGGTGCGTAAGATAAATTAGATGATCACCAGCTGAATGAACGTGGCGAAAACCGTATTGTCGATCACAGATCAGCTGATGATCTTCCAGATATGCCAGGAGCTGCATGTTAATCACGCGCTCCATTACCGTTGCAAGCAGGGAAGTTATAGCTATAGGCCTGTAGTTAGCCGGGTCACTGAGATCGCCCATTTTGGGGATGGGATAAACGAGGGCAACCTTTCTACGATTTTTTCGAACCAGGGCAGAAACTTGATAGTGGTATCCCTCTATCCAGCCTTTGAGATACTTTAAAAAACTCACAAATAAATAATAGTTGGTATTTTTCGTAAATGGGACAATAAGAACCCTTTTTTAACAAAATTTGTCCTCCCAACCAGGCTTCCGTATGCAAGTTTTTTATTTTTAATCCTACTATATTATGATTTTGGCGCTCCCTGAAACTACCACCCGGGGTGGGTGCCCCGGTTTGCCTCCCTCCCCTAGATCCGGGGCTGGAGTCAACTTGGGAGCACACGTCTTTAACACCACTGTCTGGTCCTCTCATCTTCTTGGTATCAAGTGGCTATAAAGAGCTCTCTGACAGACTTTTGGGAAAAAGTATATCATTCAACGAGCTTTCACACTGCAGGATGTTAGGCGGTGTGATCCCTCTATCTATCTCAAGAGTTGAGTTGGCGGCAGAAAGTATGCCAAGAAGTTTGGCTTTCCCCTTTGCCGTATGGACCACGGAGTAGCCCGATTTACGTAGTTGTGGAAGAGATGACTGACAGAAGTTACCCTCGGCAGCTTGAGCTAGCGACCAGAATTCTCGACTACCAGAGGAGTAATCGACCATTCGCTCGCCAATTTTGCCGATGAACTTTGCCTTAATTTTAGCCATTTGCTTCTTTGCTGACCGGTAGACAGCGTTGAGCTTTGTATTAAGCCTTGGGGTGGATAGATACATAAGCGTGCACGCGGATGACCAGGCCTGGCAAGTGGCGTGCTTTTGCTTAGATGCCGAGATACAGGGACTGCTATACCAGAGCTGGTTTTTACCACCGATGGATATGACAGATTTACGATTAAAACATGCCCTGTCGTATCACGTTGGCTACGGAGTCTGTCGGAAACGAAACAGAGCTGCCTCCAGGGTAAAATTTTCGAGTATTGACTGTATGTGGTTTATTAATCGAAATAAGTGTGTCTACTATAATACTTGTTTTAATTTACGCGCGCTTTTTTTATTTCTTTTGAGAAAGATCTTTACTCTCGAGTCGAGAGGGCCCCCCGGCAAAATTTTGATATAGGGCCCCGCAAGGGCTAGTTACGCCACTGCGTAGTGATTAAGTACTCTCTAGCTATGGCTGGCTACCTTGGTATATTTGAAAATTCACAAAAAACTCATAAAGTTAGATAAATTAACGATATCATCAAACTTGGTATTTTTATTTTCCTTAAAAACCATTTTTTAGAGACAACAAACTAATTATTTATGGAAACTACTGTACTTGCAAATAATATTTTACTTACAAATTGTACTTGCAAATTACGTGATTATTAACACGTATATACGGATAAACACGTGATTATTAGTTTTTTTTTTTTGATATTCGAATAATATTCGAATATTCGAATAGTTCCCAAAAAAATTTCGAATATTCGAATATAAATTTTATCGAATATTTGGAAGCCCTAGTTCCTCGTCAGGTATCCCATACCTTCAATCTCTATTTTCCTTTGGTAAATGCTCATCACATAGAATTTATCACTTTCATTATGACGGAATTTTAATTCTTTAATATTTTGGCCTGATGTTCCGTTTAGAATTTAAATTTTTCTTCCCGTAACAACCGTCATAACAAAAAGCGGCCAAGTGCGAGTCGGACTCGTATGGTATACCCCACACGTATGGGTTTGATGAAAAAAATTTTTTTGAGTTTCAGTTCTATGTATGGGGAACCCCCAAAATTTTTTTTTTTTCTATTTTTGTATGAAAATCTTAACGCGGTTTACAGAATACATCTACTGACCAAGTTTCAACAGTATAGTTCTTATAGTTTCGGAGAAAAGTGGCTGTGACATACGGACGGACAGACAGACAGACAGACAGACAGACAGACAGACAGACAGACAGACAGACAGACAGACAGACAGACAGACAGACAGACAGACAGACATGACGAATTTATAAGGGTTCCGTTTTTTGCCATTTGGCTACGGAACCCTAAAAATAGCCATATTGGTGCAGCCATTTTCACGGTTTCTGATTACCAACAAAATAATACTAAAATTCATTTTTATTACGAGTAGATTGAAAAAAAAATAGTTTTGAAGCATTATAATATTAAAATTCGTAACAATGTACTAATTTGTTTACTTGTCATTAAATAAATAGAATATATCTAGTAGGTATATTTAAATTCTTTTAGATAGGTACTTTAAACTTGCATAGGTACGTATTTACAAACTCTACACTACATTCTTAATACATCACAAGTTACCGGGACCATCTTCGCTTCGGAAAATACAATCCCGTAAGTGCGAAGACATAATAAAACTATTATTTAGGTTCTCATTTGTATCAGGCGTTCTAAAATAATGGATAACATTTATTCTTAACCTCCCTACTGAATCATTCAATTGGTAAAACCACATGAACATTCATGCAATATTTTTATGAACAATAGACTTGCAAACTAATAGAAGGATAGGTATTTTGTTTTGTGCAATAACAATAAATTGGTTACCTGTGCATACACTGTGACGCAATCTGCCCAAACTGAGAATTATAACATAAATGGTGGCAAGTAACGCTAACATGCTGTTAAAATAAATGTAGTGTACTATTCGTCTTCCCTATTGTGGTGTGTAATATGTTCTTAACAATTTAGTACATACATCAACTCATTGAAACCCATACAATAGATTTACATTAGAAATATATAGGCACATATTTCGTTACAAGTTCTCGTCGACTTTCAATGCCATACCTGTAAATGGTTCTATTACGAAACTACAGTATAAATATTTGCGATATACCTATTTACATTACTCGTTACAGTAATGTAAACTTTCAAAAATAAATTAGCACGATCATGTAAAATATTTAATGATTAACATCATAATTTTATTGAAAACTGTTTATGTGCCTGTATAAATTGTCGTTGTGTAAACTGATATATAATTGGGGTACAATTCTATATAGATTCATATATAATTGTACCCTAATCAGTATTGGTTTATAGTGATATACATAACTCTAAATAAATCAATATTCACGATAAATATATTGAAAAATAAAGTGTGAAAAATCGCAGTTATAGCACGAAGCACAAAAAACTATCTGTAAGGCTACGTCCGCACAGACAGGTGGCTTGCTTAGTGCCTAGAGCCTAGTGGTTTGCATTCTGGCTACTTGCTAGGATATACGGTGGCCGCACTGAGAGGTGGTTTGCGTGGTGAGTCGCTAGGTGCCTCGGTCATTTTGCTTGTCGGCACGTTGACGAAATGTCACTCTCAAAAATATCTTACAAAATTAATGAAATAAATGCAACAATTTCTCGTTTCAGATACAATATTATTGATGAATGTCAATGGCAAGACCATTGACATTCATCAATAATATTGTATCCATGACAACCTGACTGTCAATCTCACTTTTGCTTCAAAAATGCCTAGCGCCTAGTGACTAAAAACCAACACGTTTGTTTACTTCGATACACGCTAAGCGCGTTGCTAGGCACCAAGCGCGCAGTGCGGCCAGTCACGAACATTATAGAACGTTCGTTTTACTAATCTACTTGCTAGGTGACTAATAAGGCTCTAGGCGCTAAGCAAGCCACCTGTCTGTGCGGACGTAGCCTAAAGCAATTATTTATAGGGGTTACATCTTTAGATATATCTATATTCACGGTTTTTTTGCCAAAACCTGTGCAGTTATATTAATTTGCACAAAAATTAATATAACTGCACATATAATGAATACATCTCCAAAACTATAGCAGATAGAAGAACGTGAGTTAGAACAAAAAATCGTAATTTTTTCTTTTACATTTCTAAGTTAAAATCACAAAAAGGGTACAACTCGACTTAGATCACTTATCACAGGAGGCACAGAATTAATTTGCTGTCTGTTACCTTGATGAGCGTTATCTTAGGATTCAATCTCATCTTAGTATGTTTACTGGACTTTAGCAGATTTTATATTTTAATCGTAGTTTAATAAAGAGAAACAATACAAGAATTTATTTTATTCAACATCTTAATTATAAAGTCAAAGGCCGATTAAGCGAACTAGGCCATCCTACTTACTTGCGGACTCCTAAAATTTTATATTATAGCGAAAAATTCAATAAAACTGTACGACTATCATTTAATAATAAATTTGATAAGGCGAGTTCAAAGCATCAACCATGTCCGATAATTGTTGGATTAAAAACAGGAAACACTTTTGATAAAACTGAATAACTGGTAAAAGTTATGACATTTACAACATGTTGCTATTAGGTACGTAATATACATGTATAGACTATTATTTCCGCATGTGGTGAGTGCTATTTCCAATACTTCAGCTCAGCCGATTCCATCTTAGTGCTTACGTGAAGTAGATAAGACAACCTGGGAAGCGGTTTGTCTCTAGGTTTATTTATAATGTTTGAGGGCTACCTATATTTAACTCATTTGAGGATTCACGGATTGAGTTTATATATTCATTTTCATGTTTATGTAAGTTAAGTCTATAATCTGAGGACTTCTGATATAAGCTCCCATGATCTGTTACATTGTAGATTATGTAAAATACAAATTTATGACAGTTAGAATAATTGATTTAACGAGTTAATTCAGTGTGATACATGGTGATACATTAAGTATGAATCATATGTATAAATTCTCTGTTAACGCACATTTACGTAATCGTTAATTAAGATTAATTGAACAATTATGCAATCAATTTATAAAATGGCAACGTACCTGCTGGTTCGTGATACGTTGGTGCGTTAAGTAAATTTTTTACACGCGAAATGATGTAGACTGGTACTAGTTGTATTTTGACTAAATGCTTTATTTTACTTCGGACCAAGGTTGTCGATCGAAAGGTATTTATTCTCATAATATTATGTATCTATATTGCGCAAATAGGATACATGCATGAGTACTGAGGGCATTTGCCGACCGTGTCTGTCTGTATATGAGTATAATTAAATTATGCGAAGCAATCTTTGTTAACCTACCTATATACTTACATGCTTACAAGATTATTTTTAATCGTTTTTTTTTAATGGATATTAATCTGTGTAGATTAATCTTATTAGCATTACTATTTATTACATAAATATTAAGATCAAAATGCTTTTAAGGTTGCATAAGATGATTACCTAGGTTTAAGATAATTACTTAACGTCCCATAAATATATATTTTTTGCATTTTAGACAAGTTTCATCTGATTTCATATTTCAATGATCTTGATTTCTGTTCTATTCTTCTATTATTGGGCGACGAGACCATTGCTTGCGAAACATTGTACGGTCGGCTGCTAAATATAGGTCATTTTATCCCAACTCCCATAAAGCTATGCGAATGTATGTGGGACACCAGGGACCAACACAAATAGCATAATCGTTAATGTCCCTGCAGTTTCGTAACTACATTATGCATTTCTGGAATTCGATGTAGGTAAATATAGCAACTGGAGTCTTCTGCGCTGAATTGGTTGCGGCATCAGCGGCATGGTGTATTCAGGTCGGATGAAGTCGGATATTGCATTTTATGTTGCTAAGTAAATCCGAAATGAGTAATTATGACAATCCACTGTAGTACTAGTAAATATTAAATTTAATGGTACTTATAACTTAACCTGATAACAGAAATTAATTTTTGTCGCGAAAAATTTTATTTTGTGATAACCACTACGTTAACTACTTATTAATTTTAATCGTATCGTGTAAAGAGAAAATAGTTATGTTTTAAATTAAATATTTAAGATAATAAACAAAATAGGAATATACATTAACTCGGCAGCGATTAAAAAAAGCTTAGAAAATTATTCATAATTAAAATTTGAAACATAAAAATATAGATATACCTACTGTCGTAACCCGGAACACCAGGGGTGGTCACTCCCACAAAATAAAACCCGATACTTTTTCGTTCACTTCACTTTTATTGACACCACTTATTACATTACACCACTTAGTACTATTTAATACAATCTTCCCTAGTGTTCTCACTGTTCTCGAAAATTCTCTGCTGAACCACGGCTCTTATACAATCTACATGTAACATTCGTTACCGTGATTCAGCTTTTACCTCTTGAATTTAATAGTGCCCTCTATATGCTAAAAAGTAAGTTATTTTGTCAATATGCTAACAAAATATACATGTCAAATCAATTAAATCAACTTTAAATACTATATGTTAAAGAGTTATCCACTATCGCTAATAGATGGCACTCAACAGACTCTGCTACCCATGGTTGTAGGTCGAACACCTACCTACGGTTCATAAATTAACCTTAGAAAATAAATACATTTATTTTTTATTTTTTAAGGAACAATTAAATTTTACATTATTTGCGTGCTATTCAAGTAGCTGTTTTATCACACGTCATGTAAATTCATAAGATGCACGAATTTTTCCGACTTAGTTATAAAAGTATAAAAGCAAGCAAATTTTTTTTCAAATGGCTTCAGGATTATCCTCCCCTCACATTGTATACCAAGTCACAAAATTTGCTCTCTCTAGTAAAGAAATACTTATTATTTCAAAATTGCGATACATAATCTAAATTCACACGTTGCGTATATTGTATCTTACAGTGGATTGTATATTTTTGTTGACGCGCAAGGGAATGCGAGTGGAATGACGCATCGTGAACGTTGACGCACAATTCGCAAAACAATCTTCCTGTCGCACTGGTTCATGTGAAATTGACTTAAATATAACTGAATTTTAAAATAACAGTACTAAGTTAAGGTTTTTTAATTTAAATAAAAAAGAACTGCTTGTGCATCACATCTATGGTACCTGCATCACACTTCCTCATATTTCTATGAAAATATGACGACTTTTGACGATGATTAAATTCCAATGACAAAACCGCACTACCTAATTTAAAAAAACATACCTAGGTAGGTACTATACGCCTAGGTAAGTAGGTACTATAGGTATATGACGCCTATGTATTGTGCATGCCAATAATAAATTATTTTGTTAACGTAAGTAATATAATAAGCGGAAGAAAAAACACAATTGTTATTTCAATAAAACTTATGTTTACTACAATTACCTTGGCACTGTATTTATCACTTACCACAATTCGTAATGCAAACCGAGATAATAATGATTCTTTTTATGGAGCTGATATTCTCACACAGTTATAATAAGGGCGCTAAGAGGTCTAGTTAGCGAGTTTGAGCGTAATACGGTAGGTAGATGTACTGCTACTAGATCTATACAAATGAATGAGCGGGTCGCATAGAATTGCTACTATTATCGGTGATACTATAATATCGTTTTTATATTTAATTACCTTTTTGTATGAGCAGCATTGTAAAGCGAGCAGACGAGCCACCTGATGGTAATAAGTGGTTACCATGGATGTCAGTAATTCCAAAGGCATCGCCGATGCGTTGTCGGCTAAAGAATAAGAGAGAGAATAAGAGAAGAAAGAACGTCTTTCTTTATTCAGATCACCTCAATTAATTTTGTATTGTTTCTTTTCCAGTTGGACATCACCATGACCGTTGTAACGAATCCAGCTCGAAGCGACGTGGACGACGTAGTGGTCGACGACGAGAATCGAGATGACGAGATAGAGTCGGAAGAAGTTCCCGAGGAAGAACAAGCGACCAGTATCGTTCAAGATCATATACGCTTGTACGACGATGAAAGGCAAAGCGACATCGTCTTTGTTGCCGGAATTAATGGCGATACTTGGCGATATCCGGGACATCGTCGTGTGCTAGCTGCCACCAGCCCCGTATTCGCTTCCCTCCTAGCAACTAAATCTGACGTCATCGTAGTCGATTACGTCGATAGAAGAGGTTTCGAACAACTGCTTCGATATCATTACTGTGAACCCACACAATTAAATTCCGTTGCCACTGCGCGATGTGCTCTCGATGCTGCCTATAAATTCTTGTGCCCACCGTTAGCGGAGCGCTGTGCTCGGCGCCTCGATGAACTATTGGACGCTGGCGTAGCGCTTGAAATACTCCGTGATTTACGCTATCTCTGCGCGAGGCTACCTGGTGCTGCCTCCGCTCCACCGCTCCCTGCTCTCACAAACGATCACGCGGCTCGAGCTCTAGCTCAGTGTTCGCGCTGGTGTGATTCACTCGCTCATAATGCATTGCTAGTCCTCGATGACAACGCCGATGAAGCGCTAAACGATGAGAGGCTCGAGGAACTTTCTTATGAAGATTTGGCTCTCATAGTGCGACGTGATACGTTACGGGTTTCTAGTGAAATGGTGCTAGCAGAGGCTTTATTCAGATGGAGCACTTCAGTGTGTAAACGCTCCAAGCGAGAACTGACTCCGAGTAACAAACGCGCTGCCCTCGGTGGTTTATCTTACTGCCCTCGATACTTATTGCTACAAGGAGAAGACTTAGATCGCGCGTTGGGAATGGAATTGCTTGAACCAATGGAACGCGCGTTGGTGTTAGCCCGAGCACGTAAGTTATCGGCACCGATTCCATACGGCGCTGATCAAGAAGCCTTGCTGCGTCACTGGGCTCGACCGCGGCCAACAGAACCGGCAGACCTTCCAGTTCATCTCAGCGCTCGATCCGAACCTGAACCTGAACCGGAGCCTGAGCCCACCAAGCTATGCGGTCGGAAACCTCGACGTCCTAAACAACCTTGCTTCGAGCCTGAAGACAAAAATAAGAAGAAGGGATGTTGTGCATGCTTCGGGGAAGGTTTGCTCAGAGCTTTCATTTGTCTATTTGACTAGAGAAGAGAGCAATTAATACAGGAAGTAATGAAGTGCTCATGCTCTTTAGGCTTGTGTCGATAATATATTTTAATTAATCGAGTTAAGTAATGTCGACTACGGTAAAGCTGGATAGGAGAATATTAGAGGCAAAAGTTTGTGCAAACGCTTTCGTGACTCTAAATATTGTCAAGCTATCGTTTTATGTTCTAATTGTCATATACAAGCCTTCGTGTGGTCTAAGATCTGTCGAATCTTGAAAGTAATCTCCAAACCTAGCCTCTACTATTGCACTTATGACTTTCAGTCAAGCCAAAGGGAATTCTGGGATGGTTGTTGTTTATTGTATAGAGATTAAGATCTAGACGATGAATTTAAACAGCTAGAGTCAAATTTGAATTGAGTTAAGTGAGAAAAATAAGCTAAGTAATTGGTGCAATTTGAATATGTTCCTTTATATTGTTATAAATTTAAAATGTTGATTTTCTGTGCTTAAAGAAATTGAAATCTTCAGGAACGTTATCAATAAGTAACTGAATCGCTATCAATTATTATTTTTAATAGTTTTAGTGAATAGTTTTATATTTTAACAATGAATGACTCGTGTCTGAATAAGTATTTTATTGAATAACTAGCCGAGCTATACCGTCGAAACAAGGACGTGAGTAAGCAAGCAGTATTCAGTAATAATTTCATAGTTGGATTAATTAATGACGCGACTTGAGTAGGAAACAGAACAGGACTATACAATAAATAGTAATGGTATTATCATACTAGTAAAATGATCAACGAATGATCGATACTATGTAGCCATAAAGTAATAATGTCTAAATGTTTCTCCTAATTATTTCAGTGTCTAAGCCTACGAACTAGGATTTAATATTTGTTCGTAGTGCTAGCTTAGTTAATTGATGTTAGGTATTTGATGGGCTTTGCTAATTTAAATCTAAATATTTTCGAATAGTCAAATTGTATTAAATTTAATCCCAAATATTGTGATAGGTTCTTATATCATGGAGTTTGTTGCCTTTTTATTGGTATCCAAATATTTGTTCGAGTATGTATATATTTTTTAGCTGTTACTTATCAAATTGTGTGACAATTTGTTTTCTTCCGTTAAATCTTGAGTCCAGTTGCTTAGAGATATTGGTGCACAAATGTTTATCTATGCTTAAGCATTTACTTTTGTTGTTATATTTTAGATTAAGTTGCATTTATTAGTTTATTATTCGTAGACTACATGTTATAAAATGTTCTACTTAGGGAGAAAGTCCCGAGTAAACGAATTAGTAGCTAATTCTTCCATACTACTTTTAAGTAATCTAATAGGTATTATTTATACTTTACTAGTCGTATTTTAAGTACAGGCTTGATGTAATGAAATTTTTTTAACTTAAAATTGAAGTTTGTAGATAATTGTTTCGCACGTTCAACTTTTTTCTTAATTTGGACATCCATCTTCATGTGTTCATAGTTTTTTGCTAAATGCAATATTACTAACTTAATTTTGGACCGTGCCATATTATTGTGTGTCATTTTATAATGAACAATATATAAAATAATTTAATTTCCTTAACAATATAGTGACTTAAATCCTTGTAATTATGACGTCTTTTACAATATAATACTCTAAATGTGAATAAAATGAGACTAAAATATTTTCATAAAATCCCTTATTCTGTATAGATTTCAAAACACAAAGTTTAAAATTTCTATTTGTACAAATAGAGGATTTACGACTGTGTTTATATACATAATTTAGGAAATTAAGCTGACTATACTTATTGAATAAACATTACGTAGTAGCTATTGTGTTTTGGTTACCAATCAAACATTATATTAATCAAGATTATTTCTGAAAGCTTGAACAATTATGGCCGTTCAGTATTCAATCTATCCATAATCTATGATATGATAAATAGGTAGAATAATATCAACTGACACAATAATGTCAGTTACTATTAATTCCCAGTAGTAACTTGCAGTTAATATCAAGGTAACTTACTGGGAATATGGATAGACAGAACACTTACATTGGCCATAACTCCATTCGAAATTTAAATAAAAATTCTTGAAGATCTAAGATCTATCTGCTATCCTTTATAAAATATTGTCATCGATGTTAAATGTATTCTACCTTGTATTGTACCTTGTCTTTACGTATATTACTCGTGTAGCGTTCAGAACGATAAATGAAATAGACGAAAATTACTTGCATTTAATGTGAAATTGTTTACTGATGTGTTCGGCTCAGAGCTGTATTTGTGTAACAATCCGATACTGAAATAAAATAAATATGATGTTTAAAAACGTATATGTGTATTTAATTTTATTTTAAATTGCGCTATTACAATATTTGGTAGCATTTTTTACCACAGCAAATAGTTGTAATAAAAGTAATCCGTTAGGACTTTATGCAGTATGTAGTTAACCCGAATTGTACCTAATGAACATCTACTTTAATTCATGTGAGTTATTACGGCTATATTTAACAAGCAATATTTTGCTTTATGTCAGCAATCTCATTCTCTTCGCAAATAGGAGCATAACGAAAAAAACTCTTGTGTGAATGCAGACTGAAGACTTCGCTCCCCGTATTTATTGCTTCCAACTTCTCCACCTTTTCCAGCATACCTGAAAGAGCATCTTCTGCTGCATGTAAATCATTTCGAAGCGTATGGACAATGTTTTGCAATTCTATCATTGTATTAATTTTTGAGTTCATCTTTTCAAATTTTTCCTGGATATATTTCCGAGCTTTCTGAGTTTTTTCTACTTGATTGTTTATTCGTGAAGTTATCTCATATTTTAGCTCTTTAAATTTCTTGTCGAAAGCATTGTCCTCCTTGCTATCTCGCCGTTTTCTCTCCCCAGTATTAGTGGATAATGTTCGATATTTATAGCCCGAACTACGAGATGTATAGCAGTTTTTATTAAAATTTTCTGACATCACTATAAAATATAAAAAATTTACAATACCCTTTAACTGGCTACATATTTATGAGATCCTATTATGTATTGGGATCTATTCATGTGTTTCGTTTACCTGGGAAACAATCGTTAGATAATTAACATTTTACATTGATTATAATAATATGAATGACATACAATTTAGTTTGACAAACTTTGTCACTGACATCTATATTAAGTAATAGCACACCTTGCAGACCATTAGCTAGACTAACTATACTAATATAGTTCATTATATTCACAATTATAGGCACCGATGCCACCGATATAATAATTATAGAGATAAAAGTTATGGCTCAAAATCACGAAGGTGGCGAATTCAGTTTGGAAGCTCGTAAAATAAAATATACGAATGAATAACAGTAAATAATTCAATACTATCGAGATCAATTAGATGTATCTATACCTAAAATTCATGATTTGAGAAATAAGTTATTTTAAATAATATAACAAGAAATATGTGTAAAAAGTCAGTTCGGGAACGCGTCCAAAACAAAAACTTCAAACTTCAACTTACGTTAACAAATAGTAAAATCATACTTTTTATATTCTCAATTTTCATTAGAGTTTGTTTGTTTCTTAAACAATTATTATTCTAAGCCAAAATATAGAAAATAAAATCATTTTAAACATGGCATTTGTCAAAAGTTTGTCCGAGAAATCAAACGTCATATCCGTGAACGCAGCATTAAGTAGTGAAAACTTTTATTCTTGAACGCAACTTGCGGCGCTAGTGTGTTTTAGTGGCGAGCAATAGTGTTGTGAGGTGAGCGTCATTAGTTTTGTGCGTAAATAAATAACAATTTAAGTGGTAAGTACTATTATATTCATGTATTTTTTACCGTACATTAATTATACGTCGTCCTGGGAATGGGTTGAATAGTAAATAGTATTAAAATAACAATTAGTTAATAAGTATTCTGTAAAACTATCATTGTTTACTGCACAATAACCTAGAAATAATATGTCTAATATGGCGACCAACGAAATTGCAGGCGCGAAATTTCAAAAACATCATTTTGGGAACAGTCATTAAGGGGACGTTCCCGGACATGATGACGCGGTTCCAGATTAACGTAGTGGTTTCTACAGGACTTATTAATGGTGAATTAATATTTAATAAATATTTGTTAAAATTAAAAGATCTTTTGTTTTCAGTAAAAATGGAACCAAAAGAAGGTGAAAAAAAGAAGAAAACTAAAAAAAAACTTAAAAACAAAACTCGGTGAGAAAATAGAAGAAAAAGAAAAAGTTTGCGCGGAAGAAAAAGTGTAAAAAAAAGACCAGGCAAAAGCATAGAGAACAATAAAAAAACAACAAGATATAATAACAGAAATGAGACGTAATTGAATAAAAAAATAAGCAGAAAGGAAAAGACAGAAAACAAGAAGAACAGTGATAAGATGACTCCCAAAAGTAAAGTGAATAACTTATTCAAAGATATACCAGTTCCAGTACCTCGTGAAGTAAAAGTATTATCTTATTTTAAGTCTAATGTTGATATATTTGAAAAATGTTAATTATTTTATTTTCTTGGGGCTATTTTTATTATTATTGATTATAATATTACAACAAATAATATTTCTAAACAAGATTATAGAAATTACAAAAGTTAATTTTCGCGTTTATTACTCAAAAACACCTTTACCTGTAAAAAAATCACCATAGTCATTCCGGGAACTCCACTTTTATTTGCCTTTATAATACTTATTTCAAATATTATTGAACATGTAAATATTCACATACAAACATAATAAAGTTATTATTATAGTAATATTTAATTTTACTTTTTAGGTCATCTATATTTTGTTATATTTTGAATTTTGTGCTTGAAATTTGAAACTTAGTTACTTTTTAATTTTCAATTTGATGATTTTTATTAATATCCATGTCTATTCACCAAATTTCCATTTGTTTTAAAAAAATATAGTAGAATGCTATTAAAAATAATAATATTTTATTGTTTTCTATAAACATTATATTTAAAAATAAATATTTAGTTACGTTCCCGACATGACGATTTTTGCTGTCGAGTTACCTTAAAATCGCTGTAATTTGAAAAATTGTGAAATCTAAGCGCGCCCCTTTTAAACATGTTAAGTTTAATAACAAACCAATCATTTATACTTCTTTAATTGGCAATTGCTTTTAACATTTTATGCTCAAATTACAAACCTGAAATTCGCCACCTTCGTGATTTTGAGCCTTATACAGTTTTTTACATTTATGAAAACCACTATTAGTGGAGTCCCAAAAAAAATAAAAGCAGCCAAAAAAGGGTAAAATTCGTTGTATTTTTTTTAATGATGATAAAAAAAGTTTCATCTCAATGCGTTAAAAGTAAATACAGTCCGAGGTTTGGCCCTTTTTACTGTAAACGGTAAATTGCAATATTAATAATAAATAAATAAATAATAAATAATAAACTTTATTGAACCAAAATGTACAAATACATGGGGTTGAGAGTCGTTGGTCCCACACTAGGATTCCCTGTGTTGTGGAAGACCAACACCTTCCTCTTATACATGTTTCTTCTAGGTATTATTGTACAGTTCATCTTAGTAACAGTAGCACTTAATAACGAATTACAATACAATAAAATTACAATACAGAAAAAAGAAGTGTAGAGTAAACGTGTGTGTGTGTGTGTGTGTGTGTGTGTGTGTGTGTGTGTGTGTGTGTGTGTGTGTGTGTGTGTGTGTGTGTGTGTGTGTGTGTGTGTGTGTGTGTGTGTGTGTGTGTGTGTGTGTGTGTGTGTGTGTGTGTGCGTGTGTATGTTTTGTTATATTTGTACTTATGCTAGAGGAAACTAGAAAGCAATTTTTCTGTCTGACGATAATTAAGGTCAATTAACCAGTGTTTAACAGCCATCTTGCATTTTAGTTTTGCTAATTTAATTAGACCGAGGGATTTATTTAGTTTTGTATAAAGGTATGGACCCAGATAAGCGTTTGATTTTTGGGCAAATCTTGTTCTTGTAATTGGAGTAGCCCATTTTAGCGTACGAGAAGTTGCGATATATGAATTAAGTGATTTTTTATGGAAATTAAGTATTGTACATTGTATAAACAGTTGTCTTACTCGCAAATGTTTACATAATTTATATAAGGAATCTGTCGAAAAGCGATATGGTTTACTGAAACAGAGTTTAAGTATAGCTCTTTGCGCACGTTCCAGTTTTATCAGCTTACTTTTACATGTAGATCCCCAAGTTATAATTCCGTAGGTGATAATGGATTGGCATAGTGCAAGGTAAACCATATTAATTAAAGATATATCACCTATTGTACCAAGTCGTCTGAAAATAGGCATCAGTTTTCTGAGTCGGTTTGTCAAAACATCTACTTGGTAGGACCAGGTAAATTTGTCGTCAATAATGACTCCAAGGTAACGTATGTTATTAACAAATTCAAGAACGTGACAGCTGCATTGGACATTATGGTAATTGTTACATTGATGTAATTTGATATCGAATGTGCTGTCAGGAGACAACCTCTGTGACATTTTGAAGGCAATCACCTTTGTCTTCGAAGTATTTAGGGTTAGCAAATGATGTTGAAGCCAATTAGCAATTTCTATAAGTCCTTTTTCGGTCGTGGCTTTTACAGATTCCCAGCTATTACCATAAAATACAACAGCAGTATCATCGGCATATGCAATTATTTCAGAATTAGGTATAGCTAAATTACATAAATCATTGATATAAATTAGGAAAAGCGTTGGTCCTAATACACTGCCTTGTGGTACACCAAAATCGATTGTAGAGTAGTCACTAAACTGATTATTAATTTTCACCCTTTGCATTCGGTTACTCAGATACGAATCAAACCATTTGAGAGGCAGTCCGCGAATACCTATCGCTTCTAATTTATTTAGATCTCTATCTATCTATCTAATTTATTTATTATATTATGCATTGTGCTAAGATTAAATATTGAAATAAATATTCAGTGTAGGTAAGTATTTATAATAACGTCCATCATAATTTATGCTCCATAGTGATATCTGTTCTTGTAGGCAGTAAGACCATTTTAGTAAAGGATTATAAATGGCAGCTATTGGAAATATCAATGAGGGGAACAAATATAATAAAATTATGACATAAATATATAGATGTATGTAATAATATAGTCATCTTAGATAGGGTATAGTTAATAACTTTTAGCACCTGTGGTGCTACCTAGTGTCATTGTTTAAAACTAACATGAAATGAAGTGAGCTCAACTGCTTGTTTTATAGCAATCCAACTATGTTCCAACTGAGAATTATAATTCAATGTTTAGCCAAAAGAGGGCACTGGGCATCATGGTCAGCATGTGTGTAAAATTGTTATGGAAAATATTGACATGACAAAGCGAATAAGAAATAAATAGATATGGACTCACTTAAGCGATAGTTATGTTTTATGACAACTTGTAGATTCGGGGCATTATCTTTGTAGTTATGAGTTATTACTTTTAAAACTTTCCATAAATAATATACTATGATATATCTGAATAAGATTGATTATAGGAATTTTATTTAATAATACTTAGGACTTAATGGTGTGAAAAAAAAAATTGGTTGCGAAACAATTCAATGATAAATGATGGTTAAATGCTAAATTCTCCAGACTATAAAATAATATGCACATCGGTATCGTCTAAATACTATAAAAAATAGACCTCTATCAATGCAGCATCTATTATCTATATGTATATTATGTCTTAAATATTATGTATTGTAACTATTTGTCTTCTGTGGCAGCATGCAAAAAATATGGAACAATCCATAGACACCATCTACAAACCACTTGAGAATGCAATTGAAAAAGTCAATTTAAAAACAATAATTCAGGCCTACATTTGAATTCACAATAGAGGACAAAAGATTTTAATTTTTTGTGACAATTGTGTGCTGTTAACAAAAGGATGCAACAGGTTGGGTTGTATTATTCCAAAGTAAATTTATATTTGATGAAGTGCAAGAGTCCGAGACACTCTTTTGTGACGTTTACATAAAAAAAATAAGTTGAAGTTTTTCTGTAGATTTGTCATCCGCGTGAATGCGGTCCGTGATCGTTTGGCACACATGGGCCCAACATGTCCATTGTGCTTTGTGAACAGATCCTAATGAATGTTGCTATGAGAACACTCCATATGTAATATAGAAATAACTTTTCATATCATAAAATTGTTCTTTTTCAATGTATAAAAAAAATGTTCCCACGATTCTAACCGATTCTAACCGTGTTTTAGTGAACTTGATTATTTATGAAAGTTAGTCTTTAGTCATTGTTAACAGTATTCCAAATAATAAAACGGTTGTTTATAAAAACAATAAAGCTATAGAACAAACTAAAAAAAATCCCAGTGTGCTTTAGGTATCCACAAAAGGACATCCAGGTAAAGGCAGGATTCGTATAAAATTAATAAACGGTGAAAGAATCTTTATCCATAGCCCATGGAGGATAGAGCCATAGGCAGAAAGAGCAAGCACGTCGCCAGAAATTAGTCTTCTTATCATAATTTCAACGTTATCTTAAAATTCAATTCAAAAAAGGTTTCAGGAATAAAGAAATATTTTGGAGTAGTTGGCAATCTCTGTAGGTACACGAATACTACTTATTATTGACTTAAATAATAACGATCCAAAGTGGACTGTGACAATAGGTACCTACATGCTAAATAAAAACTGTACTTTACTAGGTATAACACTTTTAGCAATAAATTCCAGTTTTATTGTAACGAAGCTATTAAGAAAAACAGACTTAAAATAGTGAAAACGTGTTCTAACAAAAACTGTGTTTTATTGAAACGTTTTAACAGTAAATTCTAATTTTACATTGCATTCAATAAAAACAGTGATTGGGTAAAAACTATTTTTTACTGCAACACATTACCGTGTGATTGGAAATGTTCGTAGCGAGAGGTCAGCAAATTTCGCTAGTGTTGATCTTTCACGTAAATTAATGTCCATTGAACAGGTTTTTTCAATAATAACTACGCTTTTGTGTAGACGCGTCACCAGCGTCTCGCCACTCCCACTAGGGTAGGATCGTCGGCGACAGTAAATTTATCGAGATTACCGAATACCGGGAACAGCAGGTAGATGCGTACTCCACTACACAAAGGCGCGGCACTTAAATTTTTATTCAGCCCTATTTATTGCAGACGGTCAATAGACAACTCATTACGTGGAAACTGTTCTCTATTCTAAACTAAGCGCCACCTTACCGTACCGCTCGGTTACACTATTCTTTTTTTTCTCAAAACGTAATTCCGTGAGTCGTTTAATAATGTACAGCTCGAGTGGTCGCCATGATTGCAGGTATATTTTAAGATGTCCCCAAAAGGTCTGTCCCAAAATAAGATTTTTGAGTGGTGTGAATAAGGTGTTTGCTCCAGTGTGTACACCTCTCATTTCAAAATAGAAAATGTACTTATAATATTTTTTTAAGTGCGCACCTGAATTATAAAACTAAATAATGAACATATATTTTGCTTCAAAGTGCTAATTTTGGTTAGAGTCAAGTGTCCTCCTTGTCGGCTACACGGTTGGAGTTGGATTATATGTTGGTTTGGTTATATGATGAATTTACAAGGAAAACTGTCACGGCTACTAATATTATGAAGCTGAAGAGTTTGTTTGTTTGGTTGAACGCGCTAATCTCAGGAGCTACTGATTCAAATTGAAAAATTATTTTTGTGTTTGATAGTCCATTTATCGAGGAAGGCGCTTATGTTTTATAGGCTATAAACATCATATTATATTTGAGTAGTTAGTTTTTTCCACAAATTAATGCAGGTGAAACCGCGTGGCACAGCTATTGTTTTAATAAATGTGTATAATCCATGCCCAATTACAGTTTTGTAGCACTAAGGGTCTAGGCGTCTAGGCGCTATGCTTCGGACGAACAGACGGACGGATGAACTATAAGGGTTCCAATTTTTCTTCGGAACCCTAAAAATGACTACCTAACCTAATTCAGAAGGCCAAAATTCTTGGGAAAATCTCTTTTTCTGTACAAATAAAATATAGAGCATAATATAGCATAGCATTAAATAAATAAATAAATAAATAAATAAGGAAGCATATTTCTACAATTTCGTTTTAAATCGTAGGTAACACAATTATAATAAAAATCGGACAATGAGTGTTTTCTTCTAAATAAATTCTAAAAAGTGACGATCACTGGTACAAGCACCATATTAACAAAATAAGTACTTATTACATGTTCGATAACTTGTGCCCTTGTGCTGGATTTTATATGTCAGAAAACAGCAAGTGCGTGGGATGTAGTAGGTAGGTAAATGAGCAATGCGTAAGTAAATAATTATTAATCAATTAATTTACAAAATTGATTGTATTATCTCACTTAGGTACGTATGTTGTAATTGTCTACAACTACTAATATTTACAAAAATAAAAGTTGTGAGTGAGTTGATGTTGTAGCCTGGAAATATATTTTAAAATTTTTAAATATCGTGAGGCCTATCTAATCGGATTTTAAAACAAAGGTAGATACCTAATAATACTTTTATTAAATATGCATTATGAATATGATATATAAAAAATGCAATAGGTATATGTGGTAAATGAATTGTTATGGGCAGTATCAAAAAAGGCAAGTGATAGCCGAAAAAAAAATTCGGTTGAGTGACAACGAATAGTTTTTGTGCCTCAACTTTCGAGTTCGATATTACCTAACACTTGTTTTATTTTGAAGTCAGAGATAACGGCTTTCCTTTCCTCATAGTTGCCCACCGAATTCCACTATAGTAATTCGACACCTCGATTGTAGGAAAAAAAATGTTCACGCTGCACCGCAGGAGTAAAATTTTTTATCAGTGCGCTGCGCCTCAGGAGTACCTAAGCGCCTAAGGTTTTTTGTCATGGACCGATTCGTGTTGATCGGTTTTATGGCGTCGTGCTCGGAGCCGGGTATACCCATAAAGTGGTTTTGGTTTATTTTTTATCCTACATTGTCCGGCAGTAGGCCGCCAGATTAAAACCAGACTGTCCAACTAAAAAGAACCAAATTAGAATTCTTGTGTTATTTTCGTGTTCCCCGTAAAACTTGTTTTGATTTCGTAGGTCGTAGAGAAAACATTTTTAATGCATATTTTTATAGGTTTTTGAAATTAACGCTAAAGAATTGTCGTCGGTGAATGAGATTAAAGCTTATTTTAATACTAACTGTTGCCCGCAGTTTCGCATATGGAAATTATGTTTTACCGTATTTGTACCTCTTGCAAAAGAAAATTTAAAAAACGGTGAATTTATATTGAAGTAGGTACTTATATTTAGTAAATTATATACTGAAACCCACGATAAAATCACAAAGGATTCCTCCAGGAGCGGGTTTTGAAAAATAAGCAATATTCACATTAATTTGTATTTTTTCTTTTTTTTGCAAAATTTTGAAAAACTGAAAAATATGTGTTCCATCAATTTAAGCAAGGAATATTTTTTGTAAAAAAGAAAATTGGTTGATGTTTTAAAAATATTCCATATAAACTTTCATCCCGTTTTCCGGAAATACCTTTTAATTTTCCGGGATACAAAAGTATGACCCGGAGTATTAGTAATAACTTTACCAATTTTCATCGAAATCCGTTCAAGGGTTTTCGTGTGATGCCTGGACAGACAAACAGACAGACAGACAATAATTCTAAAAAATACTTTTGTGCTCTAACACGTTATTGAAGTGCCCCCTAATCGAAATTTTAAAAAAGTATTCAATGTACAGAACATTTGCCCTTTGAGTTTTATTATAGTATAGATTTATAATTGAGTATGATTTCGGTTTGATTCAAATATTTTGACTTGGCCTTACGAATTCAATGGTTTGGAGACAGTGTCCAAAAAAACAATGAACCTTTGCGGCGCCACATCTATTAACTCTATCTCATAGATGTAATTAAAAAACATCTATGCTCTATCTACATTCTTTGAAATGGATACAGAAATATATTTTTTATAAAATTACTTTAAACAAACCAGTCGTTTTAAACAGATACATATTTTAAAGGGATTAGGGATTACAGTGGTACAGTACCTATGTTATAGTTGTGAATAGCAGTTTTCAATTTGAAATTATATGGATAGGTACCTGTTTTCTGTAATTCCTAAATTAAATAATATTCCTATGTATTTAATTTAAAAACTGAATTAAAAACGAAATTATTAAAATTTTTATGATGTTTATTATATTGAAATATACCTAATTATTTCATCTGTGACTGTAAAAAAGTAAAAAATTAATCTGTATGTAGGTATGTAAGTATATCAAATACATAAAAAATGTAGGGTGTACCTATGCGGTCTACTTATTAAATTCATTAAAGAGGTGACTACAATTTTATTTATTCCTAAGATGTCTAAAATATTTATTACCTACGTATCTACCTACTCAGACCGATAAAAAAAGAGTGTTGATCTAAGCTATTATTATATTATATTATAGTAAGTTGATATTCGATTCGTCTATAATTTATATTGTAGCTACCTATCTACTCGTACTTAAATAATTTGTTAGACAGATTCATAAAAGAGACTCGAGAAGTCGAGATGGTTGTAACAAGACTTTTCGCTCACCGGGATTAAAAAAACTGTGATGTATTTTTAGCAACTGATCTGTCTGTAATTGCCTAACAAGGTGAAAGATCACTTAATGAGTTGAAACCTGTGTGGTTGAAACGTTAGGTACGTTTATACAGAGCTACCGAAATACAAGACTAAAACCGGTAGCATGCAAGGTAATTGGTTTATATTAAATACTTAATTCATTCTATATTACATTATATTATTCTCGAGTAAATCATATCCAATCCTGATGGAGCAGACTACCATACCACACAAATACGAGTAAAGTACTACGTGTATTTACTAGATACTAGTTTTTAGTTTAATAGTCACGGAACCCTGTACCTACCAGGAATTTTGGGGAACTGAGTCGGTGGACTGAGAGGACGTGCGGACAATGCACGACGTTAATTTCTGCTCTAAAAGATCAAAGTGGTCGTTTTTCTTCGGCCAAGAGGACAGCGGAGGCGGCGAGCAAAAAGCCGAGCCGTCGCGGAATGCGTCCGGTTGAATAACCAGCCGTCTGTGTGCCGGCATTACTAACTATATATAAACAAGGAGCTCACGTTGCGTAAAAATACGTTGTACCGAGCGTACCATCGTCGTGATTTATTTTTCGTGCCACTGTGCGCATGCGCACTCTGAGTGTGCTTATTTACGTTGTACCTCGTTTATTTTTTCTCGGATTATCGGAGCTCGGCCAAGAATGTCGAAATCATTCAGCCCGGTAAGTGGGCAGAGGAATTTACCATTCATATCGCCGCTGCCGTCCGAATAACGACTCATATTTTGAGAGGGCGGCGCTTCCAGAAAAGCTCTGCGCATTTTGTAATGACAATGATTTGTTATCAAATAAAATAACAGGCAAAGCGGACAAGCGCTAGCTAAAATTTTAAAGTGACCAGATTCTTAAAGTTGTCTGTACCTATTAAGAAATAGGAAAACCAGAGGCTACTTTTTCCAATACTGTTTTAGTAAGGCAGTAAACAGGTCATATTGTGATGGTTAGTCACCGACAGCGCCGCTCGTGCTAACCTGCAGCATTAGTAGCCTTATAAAATGGCTAGTTAAAGCTTCTGTGCTAACAGCTTCTCTTGGGGGATGTCAAGGACAAAGCCGTCGTTAGGGCGGGACGCGGTGGGGCGACGGCCTAGGGCGCCAAATTTGAAGGGGCGCCACATTTGGGGTGAGGACCAAAAAAAAAGAAAAAAAAATTCTTCCCATTGGTTCAGTAAAAAATTTGTCGAGCAAAAAGCTCGATTTTTATTTTCTTATGGGGGCGCCACAATATTCTTGCCTAGGGCGTCAGTGGGTCTAACGCCGCCACTGGTCTAGGATGTAGTTGTAGACCCCACTAAAACTGTTAATCATTCGATACATACAACCTTCGGGATCTTGGGGAAAAATTCGCATTTGCCAATTAATAAATAAGATATTAACAAGGACGGCGCATTAGCACGGAGCTATAATTAATTTATAATTATATACTTTATAATTATATATTTTAAGATTGATCTGTTGAGTATCAATGTAGTCTACATGTTTGAGGTTTATAATCACTGTTTATTTGGACCTAAATGCATTACCGACAAAGCTCCCATTATAGTCCTACACTACATTAGCCAGTAGCCACTATATTACACACATTAGTCCCATTGAGCTACCCATACTTAACCACGCAGTCAGTGCTGGCGTTAGAGCCACTGACGCCTTAGACAAGAATATTGTGGCGCCCCCATATGAAAATAAAAATCGAGCTTTTTTGCTGGAAATTTTTTTTACTGAACCAATGGGAACGTTTATTAAGAATTTTATTTTCCTTTTTTTTACTCCTTACCCCAAATGTGGTGTCCCTCCAAACTTGGCGCCCTAGGCCGTCGCGTCACCTCCCCCCCCCTCCCCCCCTCCTAACCACGGCTCTGCTCGCAGTTCTAGATTTTCAGCGTCGATGCGTGAAACATTTGTGGTAATATTCAAGTAATAAAATACTTGCTGTCTTACGTGTTAGATCGGAGTTTTTGATGCATTTATGGTGATTCCTTCTACGAGCCGCGAGCTGTTTTTCGTGATGACGTCGGAGTCACAATTTTGACTATTTTTCACATATTTGTTAAATTTGAATTTGATGCCATTTGCGTGTTAACGTGTTGCTGAAAAAAGACAAAATCATTTTGTCAGCTGATAGAGTTTAGATTAGTAAAATTGAGACGTTTGTAAATAACTTTTGTTGAAGAATATAAAAAAAAACTTGTGGCCACAGCTCGCATATTTGGAACAAAATATGGTAGGAATATTGACAGGTATTTCATAGTACCATACTTCTTCCAACATTTGTTTTATGTGCTATTTCATAACCCTATTCTATGTGCTTTACATTTTTAAATTACAATATTAAAAAAAGAACATACTTTTTAATTAATTTCAATCTTGTGTAATTATTATAACACCCTGCATAACAATGATTACAGTTTTCGTACAATTATTTGCAGTTTCCTATAACTTGAACATGAATAAATATGTACTTATATTGTTTATGTTTTACACGTATTACTGTGTTACGTTGGGTAAATTAAATTCCTTTCGCATTACTAGCCAAGTGTTAGGTTTGCGCTACAAAACAAACACGAAATTTTCCTCATTCACGTACATACCATTAAGTACAGCTGCGTAGGATAGTACGAAACATCACTAGATACCTACTTCTCTGCTGAATCACTGTATGTATGTAGATTCACTGGTAACTAAATTGGCATTAATAATCTTAATATTCGATGCCTGTCATTATTAAACCCATCTTTTAGCTGCATAAAAGAAGAATTTTGAAAATATCGTATGCATAGAAACACGTGTTTATTTTGTTTCTGTAATTTTTCTCCTAAGTTTCAACTAGGGAATTAATAATAAACTTAATATTGTAAATTTACTAAGTCGTAAATGCTCTGCAATAAAAGAAATTAAGTATTTAGGTAGTCTTTTGACTTAACAGTACCTTATATTCTATTGACGACTCGGTGCCTATAACAGAGTTGTGAGTCTTCTGACTCGCGTGGAAGAGAAGGGTCCCGGGTACAGTCCTCGACCGAAGCAGACATAAAAAATTATGTGACAAATAAATCCCGTGTATGTGACCCATGTGACCATGCAGTGACTATCCATGCCACCTACACACCTACACATGAAATCCAAGTTCTAAAATATGAAAACATGTAAGCTTTTATTTAATGACGAGTAACCGCCCTCGCTTTGCTTTGGTTTTCTTATTTTTTTACACCTTGGGTTACATTATTGGATTTTAATAATGATCCCTAATTTTTTTTAAATATAATATAGCCTATGTCACCCGAGGCGGGGATAGTGTAGCTTTCCAACAGTGAAAGAATTTTTCAAATCGGTTTAGTAGTTTCGGAGCCTATTCAATGCAAACAAACAATCAAATCTTTCCTCTTTATAATATTAGTATAGATATATTATTATATTTATTGAGTCGCGACAAAAATGGAAAAATATATCCTTTCAAAAGCGACCGAAAACCCTGAGTATGAAATAAAAATCCACAACATTCCTCGTAATGTGCTCAAGGCAAACACATAAAGAATTAAGGCGATACAAACAACTTAACGATATTTATATACGGTGGCAGCAAGTGAGGCAAGTGAGGAGAGGTTCTGCTTCGTTGCGTATCGTAATATTCATAATGTGAGATAAGAGTCCATGCATACTATATGCGCGTGGAACGAAAACATTCAATCATTTGAAACCTTGTAGCTTGTAGCGACATGTCTCTAGGCTAACGCGTGGAGTATCAGATCATGGCGGGACCATAGAGTATCCAATTTTTGTTACCCGGATTAGAAGGGTACAGTAAAGAGATATATGTACATTTGTAACCTAAACAGCAATGCTGCAACGTTACGACGAGAACAAATCCATAGATTTATTCTATCCCTGTCGCTCTTCCGCATGTTAATTGGCATTACAAGAGAAATAGCAATAATAACTTAATGTACATGATCTTAATAAAGATATCCCTGTTGTGCCTATGCTAAATACCGAAGAGTAAATAAGACAGCCACATACTATGATTGTACAGTATCACTGATGTCGCACGCTCGAACACTTCTGGTCGCCTAGTACTCGCTTTAATTAATAAACGACGGCAAAAAGTGTCGTTACAACTTTTCCTCTTAATTTTTTCCGTCCAGCCCCCTTTCGCAACGCGCGATAAGGAACTTCGTTCCAATAAATTGTTTTTGACGTTATTGCATCTATTTATAAGTTGGCCAGCCAAATTGTCAAGGTTCAGTGATTCGGTATTCGGTGTGTTCACTCCATTACAAGCGGGTATTACTCACACAGAGATTAACACGTGAGAAGGCATCGTATGTGTACGTACAGAACTCGGATTGTTGTGTAGTTATTATTGCCCACACGAACGTTCTTCCCAGAAACAGATAACGAAAGACAACGTACGCGCGATCAGATTATGCATCGCTAATGATCGCCCGGTATAACATGTCCAGTGTTCTTAAAGTAGCAAATAAATACCTTTATTATTTTATTAGATCATTATTATTTAGTTATTGTCTGAAACATAACAGAATTCTAAAGTGTAAATTGATATTTATTATGACATTAAAAAGTTAATAAATGTTAAAGAGCTACAATCGTAAAAGATTTAAGAGGAAAATAAAGGAACCTAATATTAAAATATTAAGTAGGAAGACAAAGAACTTAACACGGTTTTTTAATGAAATAGACTTTGTTGTTAGGATTATCAACTAGAACCTTCTAAATTTATGTAGGTACCTTATTACCTACAGTATCTATTTTATATTTTATTCTTAAAGTTGGAAAGAAAACATTTAACTTTAAACTAATTTTAGGTAGTGCACCAAGATAGGTTTTTTTACTTTATTAGCTAGGGAGGTTACATACTGAATTTTACAAAGCGTTACGTAATTCCGTGTTATGTAATTATTTAATTCCGTGATACATATTTTTTAACTTTGTCTCCACGATGAAGCTTTTTGAGTGGAATATAAAAAAAATTAATGTATGTGGAATGCAAAACTTGTGGTTATTCTATTTTACTTTTTATAAAACTAACGCCCCAACTCAGAGACATTAACGGTTACTTAAATAGTTCCTTAGTACCTAGAGAATTTGTATGGTGATTCTTTAGCTTTAGGAGCGATTAAAGTACACGTAAGTGACTCGGAGTTGGGGAGTAAGAGTCAAATAATATAATTCGATGAGCTTAATGAACAATTTCTTTTCATATTGTTAACCTACACCTAAATTTTGTAAAATATTGTTTAGTGTTTGTTCTCATTGCGATCGATCGTTTTAAGCTGTCTGTAGCCTAAAATTAAAAGCACAAAGTGCATATTCACTACTTATGTAGGCAAGTACAGTTGAATACAAAATGTACTGTCGCGCTTACTAAACAAGCGTGAACTTCACTTAGTGTAACCTAGAAAATATGAAGCAAAACAAACACGCAAACACTCACGATTCCTGCGGCCCTACAGTCTACGTGTAACAATAGTGGGTGCGCTCATGACAGTCAAGTACATTGTGGCTGGCCTGTAGTACGCATTGCTTAGGTTAGGGCGGATACAGGCGAACAATTTTTCTATCGTCAGATTCGTCAGTACTTAAACTAGGTATCCTTTAAAATCGATACTTAAAGGAATCGAACGTATATCTTATCTGCGCTCAGATTTTTAAGAGACATTTGCACCAATCGAACCTTTTATTTTCAGTTGTTCTCTGTAGTTTATTACTTAGTTTAATTCTGCTCATATCATTAAAACAAATATTTTCCTCAGTCCAAAACAGCAAATAAGTGGATAGGTACAGGTACTATATAGTAGGTACTATTTATTTTGTAAATTCGAAACATTACATTCTTATCTGACGATCCACCGACTCACATTGGTGTAGACGTGTAAAGCGATTGTTAATGATGAAACCTGTGACCTCCGAGTATTGTGACGACTTATCTACAATGACGTGTGTGTGTGTGTGACGAGTATTGTGTGTTGTGTGTACTAAATATTTTTCATTATTCATAAAAAAAATTGGTATCAACCAATCCATTAGCGGCTCATCATCATAGGTACAAGTCTTTCCGTCAGAGCTTATTATCTCTTACTCTAACACCCAAAATCCCAGATGGATATATACAGAGTTATAGAGTAAACTATTATATTTATTTTTATTAGCTTTTTAGTTTAGGTACTACTATGTTGTTACAGTGTGTTTTAAATTATTATTATTATATTATATTTTTAATTATTTAACATAAAGATGTCGCTCGCGTGGATAGAGCCTTACGTCGGAGAGCACGGCGGTCGGCGCGGGCGCACGGGCTCGCGGGTCATTATCCTGAGTGTTGGCTGTAGGTATAGTAAAACTGTAGTAGTGAGTGCTCAGCGTGGCCCCGACCTGTGGCGCGTTCTGCTCGGATGCTCGCGTTTTGAGCTCTTTGTGTGCTCTGCGCGCCTGGTACTCGGTACTCTCGATACTATTCGTGATGCTCTTGATTGAGGTGCAATAAATGAAAGGAGATATATGTAAATTGACTAAATAAGGCAATTTTTGATATGAGACTATGCTTATATTGAAAAGAACTAGAAACTAGGTATTTAGTATTTTCTAAACTACCTAGTTTCAATCGCTACGTAATCTAACTGTAGATAAGTTATCTGATAACCGATCAACAGATATCTTTCAAGTCATTTTTATTTAAATTAATCGGTAGGTTTACCTGATTCCTACATGGTCCTACTAGTAGGCAAGAATAACTTGATTTTGGGCTTATTATAAACTGGGCACCTTTTAAACTTACCTGTAATCTCGGTACATAAACAAGACAGTAGACACACCATGCTATACACTGTGCGTGGCGGACAAAAACATAATTGAAATTAATTGTGATCTCAAGGCTGCGAGTTCGACGGCCTTGTGACGTGCACAAAGCCACGCCGGTAGCGCCTAACCTAACCGGTGCGGTGGCGCGGCGCGCGCTACACCACCCAATCATAGAGCCAGTGTCGAATCTCGAATGTATAATTCGATATATTATTAGCATCAAGTCAATTTGAACTAGAGTTGAGAAAAATGAGCTCCGAGTCCCGGACTCGAGCTCCGAGTTGGAGCTACTGAGCCTTCAAAGCTCGAGGCCTAAGGGCTCGCGAGCCTTAGAAGGCTCGAGCCTTTAGGGTTCGAGCCTTAAAGGCTCAAGAGCCTTCAATTGAAGACTCGAGTCGAAGCTCGAGCTTTATTTACTTAGCAATCTATCTAATAAAAATAATTTTGTTTCAATAGGTATACCAAATTGGATTCTTTATGAAAGTTTGATACAAATATTTTTACTTTAAAAAAATGTGTTAGCTCCGACGCTCCTAGAGTTTAACGCCATCTAGCTTTCAATCGTCAAATCAGTCAAACAATGGATGATGATGATAATGATGGAGGATGATGTTGATGATGAAGAATGATGATGATGATGACGAATGATGATTATGATGATGACTGAGGAAGATGATGACTGGTGATGATGAAGACGAATGGCAATGATGATGAATGGTGATGATGATGAATGGTTATGATGATGAATGGTGATGATGATGATGAATGGTGATGATGATGATGAATGGTGATGATGATGAATGGAGATTATGATGAATGGTGATGATGATGAGTGGTGATAATGATGAGTGGTAATGATGATGACTGGGGGTGATGATGACTGGTGATGATGATGACGAATGGCAATGATGATGAATGGTGATGATGATGAATGGTGATGATGATGAATGGTGATTATGATGAATGGTGATGATGATGAATGGTGATTATGATGAATGGTGATGATGATGAATGGTGATGATGATGAGTGGTGATGATGATGAGTGGTGATGATGACTGGGGGTGATGACTGGTGATGATGATGACGAATGGCAATGATGATGAATGGTGATGATGATGAATGGTGATGATGATGAATGGTGATGATGATAATGGATAGTGATGATGATGATAATGCTGAATGGTGGTGATGATGATGAAGGAGATGATGAAGATGACTAATGATGACAAGGATGAATGACGATGATGATGATGTTTCACATCATAAGAATAGGATGTACCAAGATTATTACTATCATAAGATGGCGTTGTTACTGATCAGCCATCCAACGCCATCTAGATTCTATGTTACGAATTGCAAACGTAACGCATAACGCTACGGAGAAAGTTTGATTTTACTCCCCATAAAATTTCATACCGCGGGCTTAATTATGAAAATCTATACCTAAGAAGAAAACTCCAAAAATATGAAATTCGCAGCGCGCCCTAATTTAAAATTTTAAGGTTAAGGCTTTTTTAAGGTTCCGTAGTCAAAACACAGTACGTTTTGGTTAGGGGACCCTGAAATTACAGTGTTACAAAATGAGCCCTGAAGACAAAGCTCGAGCTTCGACTCGAGCCCTGGACCAGAGCTCGAACCTCCGCCTCGAGCCTTCACGTAAGACTCGAGGCGAAGGCTCGAGCCTTATTAGAGGGCTCGAGCCTTCAATGAGCTCTAGACTCGGAAGGCTCGAGCCTTTTATCAACACTAATTTGAACACAGCCATAGGTAAGTGGAGTTGAGATGAGATAGCTTTGGTTTCAGAGGCAGGCGTGCTTTTGTCTGGCTGTTGTTAAGTTTAACGAAATTTCTTAGAAAACTTTCTAGGTTCTTAAAACATTCAAAACTACTACCTTATATTTTTTCGTAAGCATTTATTTATTTATTTTGTCAAATAATATACGTTAGGCATGTTAACTACAGTGTAGAGTAGGTAAGTAACTTTCTAATAAAAATTCCGACATAGTTATGTTTTAGGTACTCTTAAATTAAAATATATTTTAAAATATAGACATTTTACACAAAACCACATACAAATGAACAAGATCTGAGGACGATTGAGGACTGAAGTCATATAAAATTCAATGGAATATCAACGTCAAACTTTAGCCAGCCTGATAGAGCCATTTGTAACTGGGATCGTAGAGTACCAAGTATTGAAATTTTGATCTGTTGTTATATGTGTTTTCTTGTTGTATGTGTGTATGTATGTCTGTGTTTGCTGGCTTTATTTTAAGTAATTGAATCCTTAGGTTTCAAAGTGAGAATGCGAAATTACTACTTCAGGAGACTCTACACCCCCCTTTAGTCTTCGATGTACACAATACTGAACTTAAATTATTTATTAATGTGTGGACTCCCAGACAATTTTTTAAATTATTTCATATGAAAAAACCTCTCAGAAATTCATTATGAGTGTGACCTAATCAGCAGAATATGCGACGAGAAAAACAAACATCATTTTGTGTAGTTGGGTATTTACCACAGTAATATGTTCCTAGTACGAAAAGCCGCAAATAAATAAAAATATTTGATGCTGTGATATACACAATGTTTTTAAAGTTACAACTGGAACGTGGAATATCAGTTTTATCTACAAATGTAACAATAGAGCGTTCAAACGGAAATCCTTGTCGAAAACCCATTGGTGACCCTTGGACTAGTGAATTATGTCATAATAAGGCTCGTCTGCACCCTATAGGCTATTGATATACATAAAACGTTGACAATAATAAATTATTATGTTTGATTTAAATGAAGTGCGTATTGTTGGAATTAAAGCAATGGCTTTGATAGCGTGAGCTGCCGCCTACCGGCCTACCGCGCTACGCGTGTGCCCGTTACAGCGGCGCCGGCGGCTCACGATAATTGGCTAATTGTAGCAATCATTTGTTTAGCGATGCATTTAATAAGTATCATCGTTTCGCACCACAGTTAACCTCGCTATTTTAAGACGACTGCCCTACTTCGTACACTGCTATTATTATCTCATTCCGAGACCCGACGGCCTAACGAGTGAGTTATTAGGGATGTTGATAAAAAATTATAATTAGTTAAACTTGCGGCTTGCTGCTAGCTGCTATCTGTTTTATCGGTTATTTTCGTGCACCGCGGGGTAATTGGAATAATAACCGCAATTACAATTACGCCAGTAATAGACGATAAACAAAGCGGTCGGTGAGCGACATGTAGGAAAATTGCTGTTTGATTCACAAACAATTTGCAATTATAAAACTCAGTGTAAGAGATATCTAGCGGTATGAAAGGTACTATTAAAATTAAGTACATTTTAGTTCGGTACAAGTATTTATGTCGATGAAATCAGTAGACGAACTAGGATAATCGACATAGCCAAACGAATAAGCCGGCTGAAGTGACTGGCCACATAGTTCGAAGGACAGATAACAGTTGGGGAAGAAAGTCCTCGAATGGCGCTACGTCTCGGAAAACGGAGTATAGGATGCCCCCGACCAGGTGGACTGATGACCTGAAGAAGACAGCGGGCAGCCGCTCGATTCAGAAGGCGCAGGACCCGTCCGTCAGAGTGGTGCAAGTTAGGGGAAACCTAGCTATAAAGCCTAATTGCTGAACAGTGGACTTCCAAATGCTGATGGATGGATGGATGGATTTATATTGATAGCCAACAAACGATTAGTTTGCGGCGGCTATTTGAAGATAAATTTGCTGGTCGTGGATTAAAGTAAGACAAGATTAAAGTAAGACAACCAGCGCTCTACCAGCTTAGAACGCAGTTAACTAGCTCAGTCAGCATTCCTAGGTCATCTGTTCACGCAATTATTGTTTTTCTGGCGCGGTTTGAGGTTGTCTACAAAATCTGCGGTTGGTGGGCCGTGAGTTGTGCGCGGACAAAAAACGTCACTCAAGAAGGAAAAAATAAGCTGTCAAGTTCGGTCTCGGCAAGCGAACAATTTCGGTTTTCGGTTACGGATTAAACTAAATATAAAATCAATTTACGGCTTTTATAGAAGAGATAATACGGTGCAGTGACGGAGTACAGAAGAAGTACCTTCCGATCAACAACGTCGGCTCCAGCCTCCAGCCAAGGTGAGTGGATACCCTTTTACTGTGTTGGGGAGGCAATATTTGCGTTGAACAGTTATGTAAATAGAGAAACTAGGATCAGTCCAACTCTACCAATTTTGCTATCGAAGGCATCATTACCCAAACATTTTCTTGGTCCATCGAGTCGGATTAGTTTTTCGTAAGAAATTTACATAGTTCAACGTTGACGGCGGCGGACATTTTGTTGTTTAAACGGTTACACGGTCTATCTGTCTTTGAGGTTTGGTTTTCGGATTCAAAATGGCAAAAGTTTTTGAAAATAAATTTAAAATTAAATATGATTGGTTCCAAAATACGCTTAAAATGTTAGATGATAAAACAATATTGTCATCAGTTATGTCGGCTCGGATTCGTAAAGTGGAGGATTATTATTCAAAATTAACCGAGGCATACGAGGGCATATTGAATTTTTGTTCGGATGACATGGATGTCATTAGTAGATATGATGATAAATACAAATTAGCCACCGATGTATATGATCGGGTAAATGCCATTTCAGCGGCATACACGGGCTCGGATGGTACTCATGCTACTAGTGAAACTGCTTCTTCCTCTGCACCACGTCTACCTCGCATTAATTTAACTACGTTCGACGGGGACGTATTTTCTTGGACGAGTTTTATTAGTTTATTTACTTCTCTGGTTTTGAGCAGAAAAGATATTTCGAAAACGGAAAAATTTCATTACCTATTTTCACATGTAGAAAAGGAACCGCGATCACTAATAAAACACTTACCAATGGACGACGGGTCCTTAGATATGGGCATGGAAATATTAAAGGGTCGTTATGAGAATAAACGGTTGCTGGCGGATTCTCACATATCTAGAATTTTATACTTACCAGTTTTGAATAAGGTCGTAGGCTTGCGGTCTCAAATACTTAATCCTTTATTGGAATCTTCTCGGGCGTTAAAAAATCTTGGTTTGCCTACGGATGAATGGAGCTACATGTTGTTGTACATTGGCCTTACGAAGTTGCCTATAGAAATTAAAACTCGTTTTGAACAGCAGCACGGTGGTAATAATTCCGATTTCCCTACATTTGATCAGCTGACGGGGTTTCTTCAGAACGAGTGTAGGTTAATTGACACGGCTACGACGGGAGAGGTTATCGGCTACGGTGTAACCCGGAAGGCTACGCGGAATGTACATGTCGTAGATGCTAATAATTCCTATTCGGCGGATCGCGGTAATACTTCAAACAATAATAGCAATCGGTGTACTTATTGCGATGTTTCGGGTCATTCGGTTAAGGATTGCTATAAATTCATTAAATTAACAATAACCGATCGCAAGGATTTCGTTAGGAGCAACGCCTTGTGTTTTCGATGCTTCGGGAAGCATATAGCTTCATCTTGTAAACAAAATGTACCATGTACGAGCTGTGGTAACACGGGCCATAATAAATTAATTTGTGGGAGGTACATTGCGCGTCATAATTCTCCCATCAATAAGCGGACGGACACTCGCCAAGCAATGGTCGCTACATCACATGATAACAGTGGCTACGGTAATGGAAGGCGTTCACCTGTTACCACTCGGCCTATGCGCACGAGTTCTCATAACAATAGGAGCTCACCCGCTCGTTCGGTACGGGACAGCCGCTCACCGCCACATGGTAATCATAATGAAGCCGGTGAGAGGTTTAGTAATAATTATTCACGTCGCTCGGGTTGTTTACGTGATCGGGATCGGGATAATCGGACGATGCGACCGGCCAGCCCCGCGCATTCTCGGCAATCACAATAGCAATTAATTAATAGTAATGTCGCCTCTTTACCTCGGTTAGCGGATAACGTAATTTTGCCTACGGTTATTATAGATGTTAAATCAATGCACGGTGATTTTTATAAGGCACGGGCGTTACTGGATCTAGGTTCACAAATCACAATCATACGGAGTGATCTTGTTACGAGGTTAGGTTTGAAGCGACATTACTCTCATACACCATTAGTGGGCATCGGCGGGGTTCAAAATAGTAATAGTCAACATATTGTTATGTTTAATTTTAAACCGGAAAATCGGATCAACCTCTTTTATCGGTTACGGCGGCTGTTATAAAAAATCTCACAAATTATTTAACAAAACATTTGGATACATTAAATAATTCAAAAGTTAAGTTAGCGGACGATGGTTCATATCGTAGTCAAATAGATATTATTTTCGGTTGTGATATTCTCGGTCAAATAATTAACGGCAATAAAATTGAGTTAGGTTCGGGAGGGCCCTATGCCATGGGTACCATTTTTAATTTTGCTATTTTTGGTCCGGTGCCGTCAAATAATTACGTCACAATGTCAAATAATAGTTATTACTCGGGGGTGACGTTGGTAGAAGCGGTTGAACGGTTTTGGCGTTCTGAGGAACCACCTTTAAAAATAAAGGATCCGGCGGATATAGAGTGTGAGAGCTTATTTTCATCAACCACGGTACGCGGTTGGGACGGCAAGTATACGGTTCGGTTGCCACTGGTTCCTGGTCACCAACGGCTCGGTGACTCCAGACAAACGGCATTAAAACGATTTATGTCTATGGAGCGAAGAATGCAACGGCAACCTGATTTTAGAGAAAAATATGTACAGTTTATGTCAGAATATATTAGTCTCGGTCATATGAAACTTTCTAATTTTGATTTTAACTCTGGCGCGGAACATTATTTTCTCGCACATCATGGGGTTTTTAAAAAATCGGGGGACGTAGATAAAATACGTGTTGTTTTCGATGGCAGTGTACAGACTAGTAACGGTGTGTCTCTCAACGACTGTCTGTATCCCGGTGAACGATTACAAAATGATATTACGCAAATAATAATTGGCTTTAGGTGCCCACGTATAGTTTTTACAACGGACGTTAAAATGATGTTTCGGCAAACATGGATACATTCGGATGACCGAAAATATCAACTTATATTTTGGAGATCGTCACCGTCGGAACCCTTGTGTATTTACGAGTTGACTACAAACACTTACGGGTTGAAGTCGAGTCCATTTGTGGCAATTCGATGTTTACATCAGTTGGCCGACGACGAACAGGCTAGGTATCCTAGGGCTAGTCGAATGATACGACAAAATAGTTACGTTGACGATCTCACGGGTGGTGCGGACAGGTTGAGTGAAGCGCAGGAGCTCAAAAATGAGTTGATTGCACTCATGAGTACTGCGGGGTATGAGTTACGGAAATGGTCATCTAACGTACCGGAACTTCTAACGGATTTACCTTCGGACTTCTTAGAAACGCCTCGGACGTTCGAACATTTGGACGGCGCTTCGTTTATTAAGGTGTTAGGTATTCAATGGAATCCTCAAACGGATAGCTTTACATACCGGATAAATTTATCTAATAACACGGACGGGACGATCACACGACGATCTATTTTATCTATAGCGGCCCGGTTATATGATCCGCTCGGCTGGGTGTGTGCTGTTGTCTTTAGAATTAAATTATTACTTCAACGATTGTTAACTAATGACGGCGATTCTCGAAAAATTGAATGGGATACACCAGCTCCCGTAGACATTGTAAACGAATGGAATGATATTTTGTCGGATTTAACTATTTTACAGCGATTATGTATACCTAGGTGTCTGAAAACAATCGGTGCGGGAAATTATTCATTACACGGTTTTTGCGACGGTTCGTCTGTAGGGTACGCGGCGGCGGTGTACATTCGATCGGAGGACGTCGACGGCGATGTGACGGTGCGGCTACTCATCGCTAAGTCGCGCGTCGCTCCGTTAAAGACGAAGCAATTTTGGATTTAGATTTTAATTTATTAGAACGGTATAGCTCATTTGAAAAATTAGTAAATGTTACGGCCTACATTTTGCGGTTTATTAATCGCTTAAAGAATAAAATACACTCGGTCGGCGACCTTACGGTCTCGGAACGTAGGAAGACTATATTTGATTCGGTTCACACAGGCTTCTTATTTTGCTGAAGAAATAGCGGCTATTAAATCTGAGCAACCTATTAAGTCTTCATTACGGCGGTTAAATTTATTTATTGATGACGATAACTTGTTACGTGTAGGCGGTCGGATAGGCGCCTCAGAGTTGCCTTATGATTCACGGTATCCTATTTTAATCCCAGGAAAGAGTCACTTTACGGAACTATTGGTAACTCACTATCACAAGGTGCATTGTCACGTCGGGGCCAACACCTTGGCAGCGATCCTCTCGCGGTCCTATTGGATCGTGTCGGCGCGACGTATTACTCGTCACGTTACGTTTAGGTGTGTGCAGTGCTATCGGTCTAAAGCGCGGCCCACTCAACCCTTCATGGCGGACTTACCATCGGATCGCGTGAGGTGCGCGCGACCATTTCTTGGTGTCGGAACGGATTTTGCGGGACCGTTTTATATTAAATCAAACTTATCTCGGAACGCAAAAATAATAAAATGTTATTTATGCATTTTTGTTTGTTTGGCTACTAAGGCCGTTCACTTGGAGGTAGTGTCGGACCTGTCAGTTGAAGCCTTCATCGCTTGCTTTACTCGGTTTGTTTCACGGAGAGGACTTCCGTCCCTTATTAGGTCGGACTGCGGTACTAATTTTACGGGTTTTAACAAATATTTAAAGGAGTTATATATTTTCATACGGAACAATCAGTCGGATATTAATAGAAAATTAACAAAGGAAAATATAACCTGGTTATTTAATGCACCAGCAAGACCTAATCACGGTGGTTTATTCGAAGCGGCAGTGAAGTCTGCTAAGACTCACGCTCGACGCGTAATCGGTGAGGCTCGGCTCACTTTTGAGGAGTTAGCTACGTTTTTTACAAAAGTGGAAGCGGTTATGAACTCTCGGCCTTTGTTCCCTCTGAGCTCGGATCCGTCTGACTTAGAAGTCCTGACACCAGGACATTTTCTTATTGGTCAACCCTTGGTGGCATTACCGGAATATCCTTATGCGGACGTCAATATGACTCGGTTGTCTCGGTATCAACAAATTCAAAAATTGTCGCAACATTTCTGGTCTCGGTGGAAAAATGAGTATCTCCATACACTTCAGCAACGGTATAAATGGACTTCGAAGACAGAACCTCCGAAGATAGATGACCTTGTCTTGATAAAAGAAGACAATTTATCCCCACTTCATTGGAGACGCGGTAGAATTGTTAGGTTGTTGCCCGGAAAAGATGGGATTGTTCGGGTTGTTGAAGTTAAGACTCAGCATGGGATCCTAATTAGGCCCATCTCTAAATTATGTAGGCTACCCTTATCAAATTAGGTAACCAAGGTAGGCCTTGGTTAGGCGGGGGGGATGTTCACGCAATTATTGTTTTTCTGGCGCGGTTTGAGGTTGTCTACAAAATCTGCGGTTGGTGGGCCGTGAGTTGTGCGCGGACAAAAAACGTCACTCAAGAAGGAAAAAATAAGCTGTCAAGTTCGGTCTCGGCAAGCGAACAATTTCGGTTTTCGGTTACGGATTAAACTAAATATAAAATCAATTTACGGCTTTTATAGAAGAGATAATACGGTGCAGTGACGGAGTACAGAAGAAGTACCTTCCGATCAACAACGTCGGCTCCAGCCTCCAGCCAAGGTGAGTGGATACCCTTTTACTGTGTTGGGGAGGCAATATTTGCGTTGAACAGTTATGTAAATAGAGAAACTAGGATCAGTCCAACTCTACCAATTTTGCTATCGAAGGCATCATTACCCAAACATCATCAATTAAGCGAATATTACTGGCTCTCCAACCTTATAACTGAAACACATTTAAAATACATATTTCACAATTGACAATTTTTTCCAGGTAGCTAAGACGTTATATATAATACGTTGTGCTGGAGGACGTACAACGACAGAGGAGGTTGACTTGGGTTAAAAGTCAATTAATTAATTTTCTAGCTTCCTAGCTTTGTGTTGAATTGATCGTACGTACTAATAAATATGTAATTAACGTTTACACATGCACTATGCTTACCAACTTAGTGGCATGGCATTCTGCCATAACAAAGTATCAAATTCAACGTAGTATGCGACACGATAGGTACATTTCGTGTATATTCATCGGATGTCACATCGTGTTATGTCACTCCTTGTTAATACACTAAAATATACAAGAACAGGCGACGCGGCGCCAGCACCCTCTGATACACTCAGACATGTGTCATTGTCTATCTCAATTTACTCGTGATAGGTTTCTTGCTGCTTTATTTTATTACGGGAAAAATGTCAGGTAATTATGTAGATGCTATTTTCAAAGTAAATAGCGAGGTAGGTACGGTCAACAGACACCTACCTACGCAGGAATTAAGTTTGTCACGTCTAAATAAAATTGGAGTGTCTGTTTGTAGTATTAAAATTTTACTAAGTGCATTTGGATGTATACACGGTACATATACCAAAACAACATTTTTTACAATTTTTGTCTGTCTGTCTATTTGTTCTGGCTAATCTCTGAAATGGCTGAACCGATTTTGACGGAACTTTCATTGGCAGATAGCTGATGTAAAAAGGAGTAACTTAAGCTACTTTTAGTTTAGAAAAAAACAATAGTTTGTTAGGCGAAGCGAAGTTCGTCGGGTCAGCTATTTCTTAATATAGCTGACACTACCCTGGTCATATTGGATAAACAGATTATTTAAAATAATTGTACTTAATATAGGTTGAGACTTTGAGGGCCAGTTTTTCCTTTTTTTTTCCACGACGCATCAGTGATGGCTTTGGTGTTGCTGATGTCCATTGTCCAGGGCTAGATAGCCACTTACCATCAGATGGATCGTCAGCTTGTTTGCGACTGTTTCCAAAAAAAGGTTAAATTATTTAATTATTAAAGTTTATTATTATTATTATTACTGTTGTTGTTTCTTGCTACAACCTTCTAAGAGTAGTGGATTCATGTGGTGTGGCCCTTATGAAAATGCTCACGATGCGCCGCGTTGTGGTAATCACAGAAAGACCGCATAGCGAAATTAATGACAACGCGTTATTTTTTCGCTCAGTGAGCGTTTTTGGTCTTTGAGCATCAAATATATGTATTAAAACACCTCGACACTCTTGTCTTTTATGCTGCCAGCTATTTTATTTTATTCTTTGTCACAAACAAAGCAATAAAATAGTTCTTTGAAAAAGTACTAGAGGTAATTAATGCTGTGAAATTCGTAGTTTTAATTCCCATCCTTGCGCTCTGACATTTTCTACGCACACAACGAGAAGTTTACTGAGAATATTTGAAGGATATTTCACAGTGCACCTATTATCCAAGGTTCTCAGTATTTAAACTAGAGTCGTATGTAGTCAGTGCCACAAGCACATTAAACTCGCATATGTAATCGATTCTATTAGTCGACCGCTTAACATCACTACCGTGTTGCTGTACCTACACGTTCAACAGAACATCCATTATGTATTTTTGGCCTGTTAAAGTTCTTACATTAAACATTACTGTCACAGATGTAAAGAAAACAGTGAAATTATATATTTATATAGTACGTATTTATTTGGACTTCATTAACCATAAATGAAGAGGTTCAGAAAAGGAAAGCTCCTCTGCCCCTCGACCGGGCGGACTGACGACCTGAAGAAGATAGCGGGTATCCACTGGATTTAGAAGGCTCAGGACCAGTCAGACTGGCACTTGTTAGGGGAGGCCTATGTCCAGAAATGGACCTCCAAAGGATGGATAGAATTAACGATGAAAAATAAGTATGAAATGCTAGTTATATTAGTGTTCATGGCGTTTGGAAATTGGCGGAATTTTATTATAGAAATAAGGCAAGTTAAAAGCAAAAAATATATCATTTTTATTCCCTATCTCGTGGATATTAGAAATTTCTTCACAATAGTTTTCTTAGTGATTTTACTTTTGGTAAATTAGGTCTTAACGGTTGTACCCATATATTATAAGAGGAATTAGCTTTCTTTCTAGTGTGGAATTACGTTTGTGTTCATAGGAGTCTTCTTAGTAAATATTTTAGGTTTTTACGTTTTCAAAATTTTTCGCAAAATTCACACACGCCAAAATGTTTAATATTTAAATAAAAAAACTTAATTACCTAATAAACTCTTGTTAACACGACCCATTACATTTTTACTTCAGCAAAAATGCTTGAATCAAAATTTCGTTGTTTTCAAATTCTCACGGGGTTCGTGTATTGAGCAACATCGCGTGATTGCGTCCGATGGCTTCCAACCCTCCCGATGCCTCCCATGGGAAACTAAGCGCCCATTCTTATTTTCGTGATCCATTCACCGTGCGAAAAATGTATTATACCTTATACCTGTACGGCCTAAAAGGTTACTCGATTAAATATGATCTTAATACACTTGTATATCGGTTATAGTTCGTGTATTTTTTCAAAGATTTGACCAATTGATCAAGAAGTGACGATTTGGTCATAGCTTTATTTATATTTATGTAATTGGGCAGTGTAGTGGGAGAAATAGTCCGTTCAGGAGAATGGAGCTGTATAGGTGTTTAACATTAAAGATATTATATACAACAACAGCAGTAAGCAGTGATAGCCTAGTGGTTAGAACGTTGGTCTCTCGAACAGAGGGGCCCGAGTTCCAATCCTGGCACGCACCTCTAATTTTCAAATATTATGTGCGTATTAAAAGTTAATTATCACTTGCTTCGGTGAAGGAAAACATCGTGAGGAAACCTGCACACCGGAGAGTTCTCCATAAAGTTCTCAAAAGTGTGTGAAGTCTACCAATCCGCACTTGGCCAGCGTGGTAGACTATGGCCTGTACCCCTCACGTTGTGAGAGGAGACCCCGAGCCCAGCAGTGGGACAATTATGGGTTGTTGCTTTGGTTTTTTTGCTTTTTATACAACAACACGTGTAAAATTTTATCGAAGATTTTCTTCAGCCTTGATGCTTAGATCTTGAGTTGTCACCACCCCATAATGACGACTTAAATACCGACGAAGCCTTCAGAGTTCTTTTGCCTAAGTAATCATATTCTATCTTCGTAGCAGTATGTACGTACGAATACTAACTTCATTTGCCAACACAATAAAACAAGCAACGGATTGCAGACGACAAAAAGAAGGACTTAACCACCGGTGGCATGCCGTGTGTTGCTTTCATTACGAGTCCAGGAGCGCAAAGCGTTTTCTTTTTAATTTCAATGAAAAATCATACGCACCGGCTCTAAAAACTGACATTCCATCTCAGCTTAAAAAAGTGTGTTCCCAGAAAATGCCCGGCCGGAATGCAGCTGCGCAAACCGCTTATTAGGGTTACGCGGGGAATGCACCCGAACCTTTGTCATGTAAAGAACTGTGGTCTGTGATGTTCTGTTAGTATTCTACACTCAGTTATTTAGAGTTTTATGTGTAGAACGATATCTCTAGATTTTTTTATTTAGCGTGTTTTAATATCTATTGTTTTTTGGGATAATATTGCAAAAGTAACTTATTAGATTGTAGAAGTTGCCACGACAGTATTTAGGTATATTATACATAAATTTTTTTTCAATTTCACTTCTGACAAGCAAATAAGGCATACAAGTTTGCATGTTACAATCCAATCTACTTTACGTGTAAATATTGAAGTAGGACCTATTCACAACATTTACGAATCTAGTAGGATTAACAAATCCTCCAATTGTATTTTATTGTACTCACTGCATACATTGATTTTGTAAATGGATACAGCTCTACAAACTTTGTTACACTACAAATAGTTCAATGGTGATTATTGAGTTCAGATTCAAGTTTAGATTAATTTCATTTTATTCCTAATAGTAAATATTTTTTATAAGACCACGTAAAACATATTCATAGCTTGAGCTGCGATGACGAGCTAATCTTTAAATATGCAAAGACATGTTTAGTAACATGTAAAGCATCTCGCTGCATACTCACAGGTACCAGCCACGAAACAGAGGAATGCGTTTCGTGACCGGTCAGCAAGGCGCTTCCCACGAGACCCCTTCTCATACTTATTAATTTTTTTCCATCTCCTCCTATAGTACCTATCGAAAATCTCTCGTCAGAGCCGAGTTCAGAGGTTAAATGTGTCAGGAACCTCATTGTCTGCCAGGACCATTCGGAGAGTGGGTTTTTGTGTTTTTCCCCATTAGAATGTCAGGCCACACAGCGATACGAGTTATGTAACGACATGGAATCAATCACGACCAATATGGAGGATGCGAGCGCGGCCGCAAAAAAATACAGACGCGGACGGCGAATAATTCATACAGTGAACGTGAAGCTTTACATTGAATGCTTTCCAATCGCACAAACAATCGAGTGTACGCATCGCATACCTTTTTCAAATATTTCTTTTTCTCATTTCGCCGTTTCCTTTCCTGGCTTAGTGCCACATGTTTTATTGATGGTCGGTTCATTGATATTGCTGGCTCGTTCAGCCGGTGGGTGAGTGGCCACTTATGTGAGCCATAAAAGGCCTAGCCTTGGCCATATGGGGAAGCCGTCACACTGCGAATGCATTCATGCGCGCGCGCATATCAGATCGACGGGTTACAAAACAAAGTGAGGGCCGAATCTCTTATGTCAAGAATGTAATAATGTTATTGTAGCTAGTTAGTATATGGACGTATCCTGTATTTATAAGAAGTTCAATGCAAAAGAATATTTTTAGCGTTCGAGTAGACGTGTTTTATTTTTACATAAAAACTCGTATTTTTTCCTTTCGTTTCTCTTACGACTTCGGTTGTTTTGTTTTTAACGTTGATTGAAAGAGTTTTATGTAATAGCATTATCGCGAATCTTATTTATCTACAAATAAACTGTGTAATTATTATCACTACTATTATGATAGTATACAAAATTTCCTTTTTTTGTTGCAGTATTGTTTGTTGACTAATCAAGATACATGCCTAATGTCCATACTTGGTTCCTAATTAAATTTTAGACGATAAAAAAGAATGTAGATGATAAAAGCTATACTTTTATAACAAAAACTATATTTTAGCTAGCTTAGGCCAGTGTAGTTTTGTTTTAGTTATTCTGTACTTTCATCTTATCAAAATAGATGCGAGCGTATCCACATACCGAGTTAAGAGGCTACGACTTACGAGTATGTTAAGTAGGTACGTTAGTTTGGTTTAGGTTAGACAAGGATAGAATGAATGTATTTATTATACTTTCACAGATTCATTTCCATGTGGTATCATAGGTACTTCTAGTTTGAGCACTACATTACACTACACATACATATTATGTATGTGTGGTAAGTAGGTATATTGAGTGAAACTCACCTGACTACAGCGGTATACAACTAGAGACGGTGTAATGTACGCAGTGTACGCACGTGTCGCTCAGCTGATAGGCGGGGGCGAGTGGGGTCACCCCCCACCCGAGATAGTGATGTATACGTAATATTGTAACCGGTTTTTATATCGATACCTCGATGCTTGAATGCAAATCCATACATTACCTATCGAAGGTCTATTTCTAAACAAAAATCGAAGTTTAACATATTTTCATTTAATGAATATCCGCTGTCTTTACTAGTAGCTATACTTTATTTTCTTACCTTCTTCGTCACTCTACTCTACCCTGACCTTACAATTTGTAGACATGAGACCTCATTATGTTTCGTGCGTATCGTTTTATAACTTTTTTGCTCGCACGCTTTCAAAACATGATGATTAGTTTTTTATTAGCCGAACCTGTTTAATTAGAAGGCAACAATGTTTCAACTCGTCTATTTATAGAACAACTTGTTTGCCTGGTTGTTTGATTTATAATTTTATGTCAACTTACGAGTAACATTTCTGAGGTTGACTATTTATGCAGAACTTTTTAGAGGACTTATGTAAAAGTAACAGATGACTAATAAACAAGAATGAAACTTAGTCAACATCTCAACGCTATCGTAATTTACAACATTTGTCTACTGAATTAGCATCAGCTACTTAGAGTGTCGCTTTTAATCCTGTAAAGCAATAGGTACTGAACCTACAGAAATAAAATATCGTTACATTATTAAAGCACTCGACAGGCTTAGTTCTTCGTTTTTGCTGTCGTCATGTAGGTGTAATACAAAGATTTCTGAGAAACAAATGAGTGGCACAACTGGCACACAGACACATGAGATCTATCGCAGCTAGGGCCACCGAGCTCCGGCCCTAGCGTCGCACGTGTCGCGGCCAAGGCTGCGAGGAAGCTCCCGCCCACGCTCTACACTGCATGGAGACGCAGTACGCACACTACTGCGTTGTCGTTGTTGTTTAGACCAAATGTGGACTGCCCATGTTTGTATGATTAGCAGAGAGGTGTAGTAGGAGTTAATAAATTGTTTTTTGATAACACTCTCTTCATTTTTGGCTTCTACCGATAAAGACTCACTCTTTATAATGAAGTACACCTATTATAGCATACTTCACTTTGCGACTCCAGTGCGGGTTTAGCGGCCTACTTGTATCGGAAATTTTAAGGCACCTGAAAACCTCCGCTGCTTTACGATTGCTAAATTGCCCGGGCGGCACATGAAGAGAGGGCGGCAAGCCACTCGATTTTTAAATAAAAAAAATATGTATGAAAATTAATTATTTTATATTTTTTTAATGTAAATTGTGTTATAAAAAAACAAGAAAAGTGCATTTTTAATTAATAAAAAAATATTTTAAGTAATATGAGGGCGGCAAAGTTCATTGGGGGGGGGGGGGGAATTTTCGGTCAGCCCCGGGCGGCGGGAGTCCACGCTACGCCACTGATGATAACTATAAGAACTGGGACTGGCGGCTGTACGTATCTGTCGAGTACGCTCAAGAATGTTTGTCATTGGTGGTCAAACAATCTGGATTGTGTTTACTAGTCTCTGTCTAATATCTGCAGATTTTTATTCGGTTAAGAGCAGAGTTTCATCGGAGTAAGAGAAATCACATAAAGTACCTATCTACAATTTAAACTTACATAAACCAAAATGAAATTATAATAAAAACTACATAACATATCTTTTTGTTTTCTTTACATTACGAAGTTGCGATTGCGAAGTTTTACAATAATTACGAACGATAACTAACCATTATTTTAGTAAGTTGTTTACTTCCAACATACTCGTAAAAGTTATTTATAAAATATGTTTATCCAAATTGTTCAACCAGTGTTTAGGCTGAAAATATAAAGCTGTAAGCAAACACTCACCGCTTTCAGCGATAAACTCGTGTTTGGTGCCTGTAATCTAGGTAGTTATTATTTGTAGGATCCTCTTTTATCTTGTTTCATGTTTCATAATTATTATGTTCTAGTCACATTAACAATGGTAATTATGACAAAATAATAATATATAAAGGCTAATTTTATTATGCATTACTTCTTGCCGCTGGTCGTAGCCTCCATGTATCGGCTAGCCGTTGTTTTAAAATGAACAAGTGAACATGTGATCAGGTCTAGATCTGGGTTGCGTACCGATAATATGCTCAGCAATGAGCAACCTTAACGCCCTGGAGAGAGGTGCCCATCGGCCTGGAGCGGTGCGCGCGTTTGGTAGCGCGAAAACCCGTTGTCGACCAGCGCGGTCAGTGCTCTGAGGGGTACTGCAAATCCGACCTGTTTTAGTCTTCACAGATTAGCTCCATTCCTCGTGCTAAACGGAAGAAGTAGGTGACTAGAGTGACATTTCTTCGTACTTCTAACGTTTGCATTTGTATTCTACCATTCCTAATAAAAATAGGGTAGGATATAGACGCGGATTGCAGCCATGTGCTTTGTTGTAAACATATCGTACGAACAGTTTCTGAATTTTTTCGATTACGAGTTTGATGCGTGCCAAATTATTGCGTTGGTTTCTAACTTGCTTCGAACGAATGCGCTATAAAACCTTACAGCTTCCCCACAGTTTGATGCTGCATAGACCGGACTCCAATCAATACTTGATAAACGTTTGTTTAATAATTAAGGTGACGTCGCATTTATGAAAATTGCGCTTATAATGTGTAAACTGTTTTTCAATGTACTTGGAACTGTTAATAGATAAGGTGAATCGTAGCGGAGGATTGTGACTTTCTTTGCTTACTAGTGACTAGTCCGATTCAACAACGGTTGGGACGCGCTGATCTGATCTTACAAGCGCTTAGATCCAGTAGATAAACGGCCTATGCCATTGGCAACAGTATTGCATTGTGTGAATCTACACACTGAGAAAAACGCATTAAAGTCTTCTCGCACAGAATGAGAGGTTGAGTATAAGTTAAATCTCCAATTACAACAATAGGCAAGCTTAGGTGTTTACAAGGTTTTCTATACAGCAAAAACAGAGTGATACCTAGAGTCGGGTATTCGCGGCGGTAAATAAACCATAATAAAGAAAGAAGAAGAAAGAAGAAAATAGTAGAATAAAAAAAACGTGCATGTGAGATTATCATTTATAACTACATAATACTTAAATGATTAAATTATTTTGAATTTGAAAGACGCGTATCGTTAACAGAAGACAAGAGTGTTTTACTTTCTTACTTTCCATGCACAATCAAAAACAAAATCACGTACGTACCTATGTACATAATTTTAATTAATACTTTGTGGGTCAGATCTTATGGTGTAAGGGAGGTGTTGGGAGCCTGCGCCCCTTACAACAGGCGCCCTTGCCCGGAACTGGGTCAGCCGATGCATCCAACCCGTGTAACGTGACCTGACCTATTTCGGGGAATGCAAGCGTTTGTTTATATCACCGAAAACGTTATAACGGTAATTTAAGCACCTACTTTAATTACTCGTTCTTAATAATTACTTTGTAGTTGAATACGCTACGTAAACTCGTTTTACTGTCAAGATAAAATATGTTTTGTTCATGTTGCAGTGTTATTAGGAGGTTTCTGAGTTTTCTGACATTTTACTAATGTTCGACCGTTAATAAGAGATAACACTTTCCACAGTTTCCACGTCATAAGGGATGGAATTGTCACGTCAAAGTGTGTTAGTTAGGAGAGGCGCCCTTGCATTCTGGTTTCTGGGTTAGTAGCACATCCAGCCTCTGTGTGTCGTAACCTGATCTATATCGAGACATAAAGAGGGTTGTTTATAGGTTCATAGGTGTATTAGAATTTTTACTTAATTTGTTAATTAAGAAGAAATGTTTATTGAAACACACAATGCAAAACATAAAAATATAAATGCAGCCGTAGGCCCCATGCTAGGATTCCGTGTGTTATGGGCTCTAGCTTTCTTTAATAAAATTATGAAAGGTAATTTAACGTAGAGGTCCAAAAAGTGACGATCGTTTGGTATTTTTCTAAAATAAAAGTAGCCTAAGTTACTCCTTGTGACATCAGCTATCTGCCAGTGAAAGTCCTGTCAAAATCGGTCCAGCCATTTCAGAGATTAGCCGGATAATTTTAATTAAAAAGACGTATGTAACAGTATGTTGAAACTAAAATATTAAGTAGATACCTACTTGTATTCTATCTGCAATCATTCTGTACTCAATTAAATCGGAGCGAATTATCTTAGTGGCGTATACCTATCGTCATTGTTCCCAAAAGGCCGTCTCTCAAAGAGTTTTTGATCTATTACAATTTTGTAGTAACACGTGCGTGGAATTGTCTTTTACAACCAAGTTTCGCATGTCGCCAAGATGCCTCTGACCTAATTCCGGAGGAGTACCCCTCCCTCCTCTGCTCCACATATAACAGGCTCTTTATAAATATGGATACTGTCTGAACGGACCCCCATAGACCTATATATATTTTGCTTTATACCTTACTTATTAACTATGTAGTTAAGTAAGTAACTTATGTATAATAAAGATTTCTTTGAAGGGTTATTTTCATAGGATTATCTTGTATGGTAATTTTTTTTTTACAAAGCTAATTGAAAGGAAAACTAAGTCACTTTGCCTTCACGATACAAAAACACTTAATATTGACAATTCTGTGTACAATGTCGTGATCATAATTAAAACGGAATTAACTTCAAATTATGTCACCAATTAATAAAATAATCGTACAATAAAATACCTTGTATAGCGATAAGTAAAGTAGATCGAGTGAAAAACAGGCTCTAATTCCTGAATTACACGCGAGGCCAATGATTGTAGTGAATTACTACTAAGTATTACTTTCAAGTTCATTACTTACAAAGTAATTGATTACACAAGCAAGCAATTAGCAAAGACTTGACTTAAATGTCCGGAGTCTATCATTGGTCTAAAATCACTTGGTAATTTATAACCGCATTCGTGAATATGTTTGTGTTTTAGTGAGTTTTTACATAATATTTTAATGTTCATCGAAATGGGTAACATAATACGTAAAACGAAAATAATTCTGAGTAGTTGAAGGTAGAAAGAGATGCTTGCTGACCGACGAGTGTGCCACTCTCCTGGGTTCGATTCCCGGTTATTCCAAACATTAGATACATGTTTCTTCTATCGTACCTTGTGGCTAAGTAAGTAATGTTTGTGAGATATAATTTTTTCATGCCATCTGCAATGCTACATGATTGTTATTTGCACATGATATTGTTTATTGTTAATCTGTAGAGCTGAGGCTAATGGGAAGAGCTTCTCATTTACACTTTCATTTTTTTATTAATAAACTTTAGTATATCTAAAACTTTCCTAAGTATATCTAAAAATTGTGTAACTTAATGGCAATAATAATTGAGCAGGTAATTAAATAAAAACAAACCGGCAAATAATATTCCGAGAAAAGCTTGTTGATGACTTCCACCACGGTCCGATATGGTAAGAACATAAAAATACGATTTACAATTCCATTAAAAGGCTTCTTAAGTGATTGGAATAATAACGGGTCCGAGATTTAGTTTTACTGTAATATTCGTGTAAAAATATCCTCGTAAACTTTTATGGTAACGTGACTTGTTGCATACCTTTTTAGAGCCCTTTTTCAATTTAGTTTTTATGGGTTTTGTTAAGATCAGATCAAAGTAGTCCTCATAATTTTATGAGTATTTTCAGGTTCACGCTCTACATTAAGCCATGTTTATATGAATCAACTTCGCTCGTTCATCTAATAACAAACTATTGTAGACCACTACGATTAAAACCAATAACAATATTATTATGTTACTTACATATCTGTACGTAAATTATAAGAGGGAACAGCTACCATATGGGGATTCTGTGGCCGTTTTATCTCTTTTTTTATAAAGCACCTTTCCAAAACAGTGTTAAATCAAAATAATGACGTTCAAAACTTATTTGATGTAATACATTAGATTAAATTGTTTGATCGGAATTGAGTACAAGCTTTATATATTACACGTAAAAAACGATGTTGAAACTTTTGCAAAATCCAGTAGAAAAGTAACTTAGTTATTTTTAGACATCCCATTTACCGATAAGATCGCCTTTTGTGTACATACATATCTTATTAACATTGTAAAGCTTTTCTAACATTGTTTTGGTGTGCAATAAAGTATAACAAATAAATAAATAAGTTACTGTATTTTCTCGTCTTCACTTTTACGATTACTTAATATATCTACAAGTACCTATATATTATGACAAACCTATTCATCTTAGAGCTCGTAAAGTCACAAGACTGTTTTGGTTTTGTTGCAAAGATTAATAGCATTAATTCGTCGTAGTTACAGAGCAGTTCGGACCAGACTGTTCCGTATCGTAAAAATAACTAGACCTAATGATGCTGCATCCCAGTGCTCGTGTAGAAATAACGCATGGTAACAGTGTTTTCACTGTACAGTCTACTCTGTTACTACAAACTACTACATATCGTACCCTCAGTGGAAAAAAGGCATAAGATGAAAATTGCAATTTTACAGGAGAGCAAAAAAACTGTTAAAATATCAGTAAGAAGTCAAAGGAATTTACATTACGATTTCTTGCACAAAACCGTCAAGATAAATGATAAAAATTTGAAAAAAATTGGGCATATGCAGCTTTAGTCCCTCTTTCCAATCATATTAATAACTAAAATTCAAAGTAACACGACGTATGCTTTTTTTTCACTGAGGGTGCGATATGGGTACCTACTGACGATTGGCATGGTTCCTGAATAAAAAAGTATTGTTAATTATAAGTTTTATTGTTTATAGTACCTATCTCTACATTTAAATTTCTGTCTGGACAAAAATATGTCTTTCTAGTGTTTTTTTCTGTCTGTTTATTATTGTACATTTTTAAAAATTCAGTAGATATTGAGGCAGTTTTATTAATACTAAAACTTTCTCTAGACGATTGGTACGTAAGTACGTATTTTAATTCTCTATTTTCACTATTTTACCTACCTACCTTACCTTACCTAAGTAATTTAAATAGCAATTATACGTTTGCAGTAATACAATTGCCTAGAAAATTATAAATAAAAAAATATCATTGTTTATTTTTATCATAAACAAGTTAGCGAGTACACATTCATTTATTTTGTGATTTGAAGCTTATTTATCATTGGCGTATAAACGGTTACCTGCTGAGGTAAGATGATCTACTTACAATTAGTAAAAAACTGTAGAAATCGCCTGATGAAAGAAACCTGTGGGCATCCCAACTGTAATTAGAATAACAAAAATGTGATTGCATAGTCATTACTCTGTTTTTTTAGGAGTACGTCTAACGACCGTTACGTATATCTAAGGAGAATCTATTATTATTAAACGGATTTACAACTTCCATCTGGTTGAACGTAGTCGTCGAGTACAACAGCTGATAAAATAAGCCTACACGTCAGGGCTTCTATTTTAAGCTAATTACGTTAATGTACGTACGTACAATGGTTTTAGTAATAACAAACACAGATTAAAAAGCTTTGATGTACCAATTTTAATGAATTATGTTCCTTTTTTTATATCTGTGTATTAGGTTATTGATTTTTAAATCATTCGTCTTTTTACAAATTAGTAATTTAATGAAGACACAAAATGTACAAATATATATTTTTCGAATGGACAGTTGTTGTTGGCCCTAGCGGCCTTTACAGCTTCGCGCGGACGAAACAAATCTTGTTCACCCTTACCGCTGTTTTTGTACATCTCACCAGATTTTCTGATAGTCGATTCGTTGTATTTTTTACACGGACCTGAAAAAAAGACTGACGTAACCTCGTCTAATCGAGAGTGAAGTATAGCAATGGCCGCCCGCTTACCTTGTGTGCGTAATTTTTGATTCGCGATTGACGCAGTATGGTGTCAATGTGTGGGCATGTGTATTTGTACGAATAGAGAGTTGGGATTACTATGGGTGCTTTACTGAATTTGTTGTTGGGATTACGTTTGTCTTTTTTTTAGATCCGTGATTTTTTTTATTAATTTCATTAAAGGTTTACTAGAATAGATCTACACTGATATAGCTACTATACATCGCACATAAACCTAATAAATCGACCTACTCCTAACTAAGACGGATATGTTTCAATTACAAACATGATCTAGCATTCAATTCGAATTCACAAGATAGAAAAGTTAATTAGTTGAGAGAACATGAAACATTGCACAGCACTGTCCATCATTCCATCCACGCACGCAACCTGTGCCAGATTTCAAAGGGAAGAGATCGTAACGCGCACAGAAACTGCGCAAGCTCGTTCCTAATGAGCTTGCGATGCTTTGAACTCAACTTATTTCAGTCTACAGGCGCGCAGGCTGGGAACAATGGCCGCTTTTACATAAGACGACACGACAATGACACAACTTTTCATATCATGTCATTCTTGCTTGATTCAGACGCCAAACGACTCGTCGTGTTCCGACTGCTTGAGAATCAGTTCTTTGTTTCTTTCTTCTTTTATCCTTCTTGCCGGCAAGGCCATGGGTGACGAAAGCACCTTCCGTCCATCACCATCATCGTTAGTTCGTTTTTAGCTACTTCTATTAGAAATTTAGAAAAAAACTGCAGTTATAAAATTATCAAGTTTTGAAACATTACTTAACAGTCTTAACACCATAACATTTACTGGCGTGGCAGCAGCTTTAAGCTCCACGCCAATCGCACGAATACTGTGTACGAACATACACACATATGTACATAGCAAGTCGTTGTCGTGTCGTCCAACGAAGAAGAAACGGCATGTTGCTTTGTAGTTCTGAGAAAAATAAATGTTCACACGTCGCCGCGTCCAATTGTTTACTACGAAATCATTGGCTTATGTTCTCTCGCTACGTTCAGCGTAGGCAGTGCACTTTGCTGCTTTATTCTTATCTTACTATATGAATCTTATAAAATAATACCAATGTTGCGTTGTTTAGACTTTAATGTGTCACATTATTGATTCTTTTGTGCCCTAGTTATTTAATTTCATATACGTTAGGGTATATAAGTTACGTAATGCGACGTGTACAGCAAATTAGAAGAGAGGACGGTTTTCTTTTTAGTACGTCATAATTTACAAGTTTGTTGATATCGTTATGAAAAATAAATATTACTTTCACACAATAACCAATTAATTGTAGGTATTTAATTGTATTGACATAATAATTTAACACAGATATTAAGAACCTCTGTACCATAAAGCTTCATGCTTCTAGATCAGAATTATTAATTAAATTAAATAATAAATTTAATAACACTAGTTTAGTTTTTTTTACATACAAAAAGTTTGCTCAATACAACATGTAACGTTGACAAACGGCATCTACTCACGGCTTTAAATAGTTCAAGTGAATTAAGTTGTTATCCGGCTCGCATTGCCTTATTTACGATTCAAAACTGAAAGGTGCGATTTATTTATCAATAGCAACTCGCTCTCGGTTTGCTTTGGATATAATAATTTATACTAATATATAAAGAGGAAAGATTTGATTTTTTGTTTGCATTGAATAGGCTCCGAAACTACTGAACCGATTTCAAAAATTCTTTCACTGTTGGGAAGCTACACTATCCCCGAGTAACATAGGCTATATTATATTTTCAAAAAAATTAGGGATTCTTAATAAAACTCCAATAATGTAACCCAAGGTGTAAAAAATAAGAAAACCGAAGCAAAGCGAGGGCGATTACTCGTAATAATATATTCCTTTCACAAATCGTAGTCGAATCCGATATTTTACGAATATTTTGTTTATATTACCTACCACCCCCAATCCTTCTTGTAATTTAATTTGGATATAAACTGCAACCTATTCGTGAAGTAAATTTTTAGATGAAGGGTTTGAGACGGAGACTTGCTATAGGTAAACTGTTTTTGTTGTGTGTAACCTACTTAAGTAGTAAGTAGTAATAATTTCAGTGTCGTAATTCATGCTGTATAGTTATTTATATCGTAAACTAGTTACATAAATGGTCATGATACATGTACATTTGTGTGGGATAGGTATAACTATAAATTGTAATCAGACGACTACGCCCAGGTTAGTTTAGTTTATACACCTTTTATAACTTATAATAAGCCTCTGATCGATGTCTGTGCATAAAAGACATTATGAGAATTAACCCCTAAAACCACAGAAATAGCGTAACCGATTTTGAAGAGGTTGTAATTTAGCACTTTCACATAAAAAATGATAGAAAAGAATATGTTACTGTAAAAAGGTATCCATAGTATATTAAGACATGATAAGGAAACTTTTTACCCGTTCATAAATGGTCTAAAAGATAATTACATATATTGTGTTAATATTAAGGATATAAGACACTGAAGAATCTATATTATTTATTTAAAAGAAGCTATATTATTTATTTTTTACCAAAATGTACATTATTAAACGCTTTCGAACATAGTATAGTTTGCTTTATTAAAAAACCGAAAAATAAAATATTTATAAGCAAATTACGAAACCTTTACGACTGCCCGCTTTGCCCGAGGGGGGGGGGGGGTCTAAAGCGGGCACCCTTTTAGGGTAAAATGGGCATGGGTAAATTTCATTAATAGAATACAAAAAGGGATAGCAACAGTTCTACTTTCAGTGTAAATGGAATTTACAAAACAAAAAAACTTCATGTAGTTCTGTATTTCAAACCCAGATATCTGATAAGATGTACAGAAGATAGGCATTCTTAAGCCCGGTAAACTAAGAGTCAGCCTTTGATCTAGGAAATGGAGAATAGAGGTCAAGCAAGAGAAAAGTTCAGTTATTAACTTCTACTATAAATTATAAATTTTTAACTGAATTTATTTTTTTACATACTACACGGAGAAGCGAGCATGTGTCCGCTTTGCACTGCCCGCTTTGCCTTTTATGACACTTAAAATATACAAACAAAATTTTACCTCAAAATGAGAGACGTGACGTATAATACAACCATTTTGTGGCTAGATAACCACTAAATAACATATTGATTATGGCAAAAAGCACAAAAAATATTGATTATGGGACTGGAAACACCAAAAAGAGCGTAGGTACACATGAGACACACCTTTGCAATATTTTTTAAAAACCCGCCTAAAACATTTTTTTGACACAACTCGAAATAGTGGGATCAAAGGTGACCTGGACGAATGACTAGAGGTCTGCGGACCGCGGGGACTACGGTTACCTGACCAGGGTGCGCGTTTTTAAAAAATGGAAATATTGTTGAGAATGCCCACTTTGGGCACGGTACCCACTTTGGGCACTCTTCCCTACATACGTAAAAATGTGAGGTTTATTTACATGGACAAGAAGTGCAGTAACTATGTAAATATTATATGGCAAAAGCAAAAAAAGCAAAAGCAAAGCAACAACCCATAATTGTCCCACTGCTGGGCTCGGGGTCTCCTCTCACAATGTGAGGGGTATATGGCAATACAAATGTTTATTTATAATGTGAAAAAACTTTTGACAAAATCAATTCGGGTCTAATTTTGACCGCTTATGGAGTCACAGTAATGTCCTAACAGTATTAAGATATCATTGCAAATGCCGCGATAGGAGCAACTAAATTACAATAAATTACGAGTACATTCACACAACGTGACTTGCCATGACTTTCATTCACGTGTTTGGTATTTTAAGACAATATAATCTTAAAATGTACAATCACAATCAACATTTAGCCGATATATTTATTATGAATTGACGAATTGTATTAATTAAATAATCTTGTTCCTGTTCTAATAAAATATATTATTTTCTTCAATGTGTTTTATAAAATAAAAGAAAATGCATTTCTCTTCGCTGCGCCCTTACATTGCCCTTATCTTAAGAAAAATCAGCAGATTCATCGGTACCTACAGGGTCTCTACATCATTATGACGGAGGTTGATCCGAATCCCAGGAGACGCCCTTAATAGAACATTTGCAAGTCCTATTTTTCGAAGAGGGTGAGATATTCCTCCCTTTCCAAACTTGTCCCTCTGTCCGCGTGAAGCTATTAAAGCCCCAGGTTAACAGCACCTTTCCATTCGAAAAAAGACAGAAGTTGGAAACAGTGAAAGAAAAAATATTTGCTTGGCATTTCTGTTTATGATGTGACAGTTTCTAGGGTAGGAGTATTTAGTAATGGACTCTACTGTTGAGATAAACGAAGCTCCGTGAGCTGGTGTCTGTAAAGTCTGCTTTGTATAGTCAACTAAATAGAACCGACGAAAAAGAATATGAATTACTTGTCATTGAGAATGTAAAAGTCAACACATATTAATTTTATTAAATACCTATAATATTGTTAACAAGTTGCTGATTTCTTATGCCTTAATACTTACTAAGTTCGTGCGCTTACCATCCCGAAATTCATATCACTTACCATCAGGTTGGATTGCAGTCAAAAATGTAGTTATCCATATCCAAGTAAAAATGCCGTAATACCACAGGTGCAGTAGCAAGCATTACTATCTACATGTATGTATACATAATATTTCTTGATTTGAATAATGAAATGACTTCATCAATATCGATATTATATATCGATTACCTATAATAATTAACCAGTAACTAATAACAGCTATTACGAACATAATGAAACAAGAAACGTCCTGGCACGTTGTGTCCAACTAATTGTACAGTAGTTGGACACTCACCATTATTTGTGCTATTTCTAGTCTGACATTTCGTCTATTACCGTCCTCGTCGCAGCCAGACGCAACACTTGATTACATACAGTTGTTCTGCCTGATATGTGGGCAGTGGGTTGGAGGGGTTATTAATGAATATTGACCACCGGCACGGACGTAAACAAAGAACGGACGTAACCTTGTCTAATCGAGAGTGAAGCATAGCAATGACAGCTCGCTTACCATGTGTGCCTAATTTTGTAATTTTTGATTCGCCATGGTGTCAATGTCATAGCAGTATGGTGTTAATGTGTGGGTGTGATGACAGATATGACAACTATAAAACTACTGCAAATGCATGGAGCATAGAAGGTAGAAGGAGGGCCATTTCATATGAGGGGAAAGTTGAAAAAGTGTCCAGCTGTTTACTGAAAATAGAGGTTCGAATGATGGCCATTTCAGAATGGCGCTAGTATGTGAAAAATAGAACATGGCTGTTGTAGACGGAGTTTACTGTTAAGTTTGTGTGTTAAGTTTACTGAGTTAAGCCACCCGTAATGAATGGCGCTAGTGTCTGATAAATAGATATTCGAACATCGCATATCGCAGCGTAATTGGACGCGTTTTTACGGACACTTTTCATACACAGAGATGGCCCTTCTTCTACTCTATCCTCCATGTGCAAATGTCATGAAACATACGAGTTTTGTCTTGTTTTGCCCCGCCCTACTCTACTTCAGATAAAAGCGTTGCCGTATCGAATTTCATAAACTTTATTAACTAGTGACATGTCTTCACATTTATCCGACAGACTATTCAAAGGTATATAATCGCCTGTACACACATACATACACATCATGTTTTATCATTAAGGCCAGATCCTCACTATAAGGCCAGATTCTCACTATAATGCCGCTGACAGTCCGTTCTCGATCCGATCTCGGCCTGGTAAAGTCGTATCACGTACAAATTATACAATTGGAGCGAAACTGGACTGTCACGGATAGTATGAATGCACACATATATTTTATACTTCATAATATTTTATCAAACCGAGAACGAACTGTGAACGGCATTATAGTGAGGATCTGGCCTAAATGATTCGTGTCCGAACACACATACACGGTTTACTCACGTGCTGAGTTCAAAGTAGCCTAATTATTCGAGGTTTCAATTATATTTATTACTAGCTGTTACCTTCGACTTCGTCCGCGTGGTATTAAATTTTTCATTGATCCTATTTTTTTCTAAAACAAAAATAGCCTAAGTTACTCCTTTTTATATCAGTTATCTATAATGGGATTGTCATATATGTAAAATATCAAAACCCCTAAACAAATAAAGATTATAAAAAAAAATCAGCTATCTGCCAGTGAAAGTCCCGTCAAATTCGGTCCAGCCATTTCAGAGATTAGCCGAAACCAACGGACAGACAAAAATTGTAAAAAAAATTGTTTATATATACCATGTACCGTGTATACATCCAAATGCACTTAGTAAAAAGCGATTATTTTAATATTACAAACAGACACTCCAATTTTATTTATTTGTATAGATTTAATACTTACATAATAATTTTAGTGTAGTAGGTAAGTACATATTTATTTGTAAGCCATCTGAAAATCTAATAAGAAATTAGAATCGACGTGTGTTAGTAGGTTTAAGGAATATGTGGTAGTTGAATTAAGAAATGTCAGTTGATATATTATTTCGTATAGCTACTGTATGTTAGTTCTAAATAAAGAGCGCCTCTCACTGCAATACGCCGTCGATTATACCCAATTCGTAACGGCACATCATTCACACGAAATAATAATATGGGCCTACCTCTATTAAGCGTACATAACCAATTTGAGATAAATTACCATACTAACTATTACATGCTGTAGAATATTAATTTGGTAAGGTACGTCCAATAAATCCGTTATATTTAACCTTTCTACCTTCCGTGAGAAATTACATAATCTTAGCTTTAGTGCTGTATATTTTTTTAACATATGATTTAATTTCATTCTCAATTCAGAAAGGATTGATTCAAGCGTTCACCATGCTGGAGAATTAACGCTAAACGAAACGAAAAACGCTAAATTAAACGAAAATTAATTTTACGAGTCTTACCTACACAAGTACTAGGTAGACTTCCTCAAAATGCAGCCATGTAAGATTTAACTTGGTGCTTATCAAGGAACTTCATAAAAACTACAGCAGTAATACTTTTCTAAATCTGATCTTTTTTAAACCTATATGCGTTTAATTGAAAAAGTTCATTGGATTTAACTGACAACATTTTAAAAATCACTTTTTAATTTTCATCCATTAGAAGAAATTACCAAAAAGGACGCACAGAAGATCAATGGCCAATTATAAAGCGTGCGTGGGCTGGTAGACGTCTAGCGGCCGCTCTAGTCGGCTGCATCACCCAAACATCTTGGAGAAGTCATCATTGTAATACAAAGAAATAGAATACAAAAAGGTTTTTGTACCGCAAATACTTTTTAATTTTTACACTACACTACTACTAATTTGAACACTTTGCTCAGTCTCTTGTATTCTTTTCTTTTCTGTTCTTTAAGAAAGCAGTTTCTTTGCATGATGTTTACATTAAAAATCATGTCAAATGCGAGCGTTACTTTTTATAATATACTACGCAATGGAATCCCAAGATCCCAGTACTTTTACTAAGGTCTTTTTTCTAAAGGAATTAAGATTCGTAATGTGACAGCATTTGTAACAATGCAGCAATGGTTTTTGAAACTAAGTAGTTACTTGAAGTGAAGTGATTCGATAATTGTATTGAGACTCGACAATAAAGCGATATTGTGTTTTCACAATGCGATAGTTTGATCTTACACTTTGCACAATGAAGATAATGATTTTTTTTTTCTCCGAAATTGGTTTTACTTCCGAGCTCATTAGTACCACAATAACAGATATTTATCTACAATACCGATATAGTATAAACATTATACAATAGAAACTGTGAATTTATGGCCTTAACCACGGTCTATGCAACTATTTGAAATATTTAACAGTAACTTAGTGAATAATTGAGTAATCCTGGAATTATGTGAAATTCTAAACTGTTCTAACATTAATAATTAATGAACACGGCGAATAAGAAGGGCATTGTCCCTAAACACATACACCAAGAGAGTGGGTTGACTCTCATAGTCAACCCAATGTCAACGACATCAATTCTTATTGTTGTTTACTTTTATTCTTTAGAATTTAGAGGTTACATTTTTTATGCCTTGAGCAGGCAAACGAGTAGACGGGTCACCTGACGGTAAGTGATCACCGTCGCCCATGGACATTAGTAACACCGGGGGCGTCACCAATGCGTTGACGGCCTCGAAGAAAACAATAGACCCGCTTCTTGAAGGACCATTAATCTCTGTGATATTAAGTATAAGATTGAAATATTGTCCTATTTTAATTAGTTTTAAACTGTTGAAGACGTTACATTTTTAAAGGGTACTAAATATGACTAAATAATGTATTGGATTTCAGTGTATAATTATGTGTATCCCACCGTTATAATCATCAAATATCATTCAATCAGCTACATGCTTGTCTCAAAATAACCTTGATACTTAATTTGCTTGTAACCAGAAAGCTGGCTTGCGTAGTGAATTAAATGAAGCAAACTGTGTTCATTCATTTTTTCCGTCGTTCATAATTTTAGTGTGAACGGTGAGAACAGTGAACAGTGAGTACAAGGTACACAGCAGCGCAGGCGCACCTGTTAGCGTCACGCTTCACCGAGCTTCGGGGAGCTCCGAATACCCACGGGTAACTCACACACCAACCCGCGACTCCCACACTCCCACGAAACACTGTCAAAACGCACATAAAATATGCTTTACTTGTTCAAAACGTTTTCTTTATATATCGAAGAATTTAAATGAACGTATTATTTGCCAATGTGTTAGAAAATTCGGATAAATATGATTAAGTTTTGAAATGTAGCTACTTATTAGTTATTTCATTAATAGAATAGAAATGTATGGAATCCTTAAGAAATGAGTAGAGGTTATGTTTTTATTTATTTTACAAAGCATAGTAGGTATCTATCTATATCTACTTATGTAGTGACAGACGTTGCCAAACGATCCAAAAAGTTAAAAACACGTTTTACGAATGTATTTAGAAATCTTTATTTTGGTTTTTAACATAATTCATTAACTTCAAACAACAAACCTGACGTTTTTACGAAGCTTTGTGCATTCTTAAAGTCAAAATGCTGAAAATTTCACAATTTAAATATAACACTTCATTTCTGCGAACATAAAATCATTTTAGTCTGAATGATTAAAAATCGTTATAATTAAGTATTATTTCACATAATTATATGTATTTTCAATTAAATCAAAATCGAACGTTGAGTTAATTAAATTATAATTAATTCAGTAAGTTACTCGCACATTTCAAGTTATGTCTTACCTACAGGTAAATGTTATCATTGAACGTTATAAAATCCTGCTACCGTTTTTTACTTGTTTCTTTGTCGCTATAAAAATAAAACCATTCGACATGCATCGATAAGTCGAGAGCATTAAGTACCTACCTATACTATGTTGGCTTACTTCCTATCGTAGTTTTTGCATTATTCATTCATATACGAGCATATTAATGACATTTATAGTTCATTTAGGGTTTAGGGGAGTAACAAGCTCTTGCGTTACTTGTAATACTGTCACTTCTGATCCTTTGATGAACGACTTCAAAAAAAGGGCGAGGTTTCAATTAGCTACACATAATTATATTTTTTTAAATTAGCTATCTTGGAACTCCGACATTTTTTTTATTTGAAAGGATATACTTCAGGATTAGTTCTATATTTTACAAAATTTTGATCTATTGATAGGATCCATGAGAAATTGTCTGAACTCCTCAAATAGAAGAAAGGTTTATTAACTTTACGATTAGTTATGACGATTTTTATATTTCTTTCTTAATTTTATATTGGTCCATCAAACGCCATTTCGTTGGGACTGTTTTTGATAAGTTTATAAAAAAAAAAACACTTCACTGATTGATGTTGTTGGTGGCCTGTCGATATTCTATCTGTACTGCTTCTAGCCAACAGGTGCCCGAACTAGATGTCTACCATTTCTTAAGGAGTTAATTAATCGTGTTTTACGTGATTCAGTGCCAACGAATAGTTAACTAGATTGCACGTTTCTTTTACCACATACGAGTACCTACATTAGAAGACCCATCCATTTGTCAATTATCTACACCAAAAGCATATTGAAATCTTTATAGAAATAGTGTTTAAAAACATTATGCAACAAATCCGGACTTAGAAGATAAAATGACCTGAGGATGAGTATAATATTAATTTATATCTTATAGCACTTTTCGTATTTTCTATATGTCCATGTCTCGTGGATTTTGTTCTATGAAGTTACATAACGTAACGGTGTGTAATTATTTATTTAAGTGTCTAAAAGAGCATCATTCGTTGCAATAAAAAAACAAGTTTAAATCTGTTCCTCTGTTGAAGCGGAACGAATCGATCGACGACCCTTACCAAAGAGTTCAACGCGTTGATGACTCTACCTTTCGAATTATATGTTATTTGATACTAACAGTCTCTACATATTTTAAATTTACTTATAGTTTTTGATATAAATAAAGATGCAGGATTTCCGTAAAATATACCATTCAGATACTATTCAGAATCATGATCTCTACTTTTAAAGTAGAGATATTTAAAGCTGGACAGTTATAGACAGAAAGTGCGTCCGAAAACAATGTTAATCAAGATAAGAAACGTATTTTTCTAACAAAGAACATGTAATAGCCGGCCATTTGTCCTCAAGGACCGTCCCATTCTTTTTTAAGGCTTATCTTAGGAACCACTTCTCGAACAATGCAATGGAAGGAGGATTATGTAGGTACCGAAGACATTGGTTATACTTATTACTAAAACTTATCGCGGTTACTGGATGATCCTACCGCTACTGAGTAAATGAAGTATTTACTATTACTACCTTAAGACCGAATTACTTCATGGTGTTATTCGTTTTACTGTAGTAATAAACGGACATCGTATAGGAAGGAGCTTCAAAGATTCCTGGAAATCCTTTAGCTGATATAGATTTATGACGCAATAATTTAGAGGAAACTGTTAACTACGAGGATATTTAACTTAGGTATATTACAGAACAAAGACACGCAATGACGCTTATTTTTTAGAAATATGTACATAGATAGAGCAGTTGTGAAATTCCAAATAGGCATGACTAAGCACATCGACTCTACAACACAACTGGTGTTTCATCATCTGTGGATAGAGATACACAACACATGTTGCTGAATAAGTAAAACGAATGTATAAATAAACTTCTCGAGCTGATTGATAACTTTCTTATAATTGTGTGTTACGAGTTCCATCACAAGTTTATGGGGCGAGAATAACACGGCGCCTCCGAGCCGGCCCGCCATCCGCCATCCGACCACCGCACGGTCCACGAGGGCAACATTCGGTGGCAACGCTCACGGAGGAATTCATTTAAGTTCGAGAAGTGTCCGGTTACGGTCTAGCACGACGAGCGTTCATATTGCATTTAGTATTTATTCACGTATCGGCCGGGCTCAGGTTGTATGCGCGGGGCGGACGAGGCGCGAGGCGGGCGCGGCGAGGCAGGCGGCGAGGCGGTGAGGCGGCGTGGCCCCGGGGGGCATACTTACTACGTGATTAATCCGCGTCCCCCGCCCCTCCCCTGCCGTCCCCTCGCCGCCACTCGCGTGGGCCGCGGCCGGGCGCGCCGTACTCGCGCCGGGTTTCCTCGTCCCCGCGCCTCACGGCCACTCACTACGCACGGCACGGGGCACGGGGCTCCGTAGTGCCGCCGCCGCCCGTCGCCGCCAGTCGCCAGTCGCCAGCCGCCAGTCGCAGCGCGACCCGCGCCGACGTCGCACATCGTCCTCGCTCCGTCGAACGTGAACGTGACGTCGACCTATGATATCATTCATGCTAATCTCCGCCCGTTGATTTTCCTGCCGAGTGACCGCAGCGGCAGGCGCGCGATATCGCGAGTGCCGAATGTTGGTGGACGTCATCCTCGTGTACTTTTCCACCGGAGTCCGAGCGCGCCCACGAAACCAGTTCGGAGTGGCGGACGGCGCCTTCGGATGAGATCTCCGAGCGAGAGACGCCGACCCGCGGCCTGAGATGCTGCGCCCGTGACCGTCTCGCGACAGTGCCACGAAACGTAAGGATCTCCTCGTTCATTCGGCCGCTTTATTATGCCCGGCCGTCTTCCTATTTGCATGGCACATACGTCGTCGCGTGGATTTTATTTTCGTCTGGCGAGAGGTGTGTGCGTGCGACGAGTGTGTGAGCAGCGGGTGTGTGTGGGCCTGGCGGCGCCTGTGTGCGTCCGAGGCGGCTCCGGCTACTCCCTGGCCTTTATTTAGGTTGTTTCTGAGCGTGACTGTCCGTGCTCAGCCCGCAGTCGCCGCCGCTCTATATTCCGTGCTACCTGTTTGTGCGGCACACGGCTGTCGTGATACTCGCTAGTCTCCGCTACTCGCCCTCGAGCCTACTACACCACTACTCTCGTATAGGTACATCGTAGCTCCTTGGATTTATGTCAGACCGCTCCAGCCCGTCTGCGTGAACTCTGAACGTACCTACTTTCTACAAATAGAATATGTAACAGCTTTCCGAATATTGATTCTACGTAGAGGGCTGAGCGATACCATTCTATCTCTATTACATTTATGGAATTTATTGGTAGGTATAGAGAAACCTAAATTGTTATTTTAACCTTGAGGTCATCCTCTAAGTTATCTCTCGAGGAAACTTCTATGTACACCTGACATCTATAACAACGTAAACAATGAATTCTTAATACGGTGGTAATGCGCCATTCATCGACTTGATTGAATAAATCGTTTATTAGGTAGGTATGTCCTTTGCGTAACCTCACGTTGAGGCAAACTTCTTTAGTCGGGTTACTTGACCAAATTTCTGAAAGGCTTGATTTACCTACTTTGAAGTTAAATACCACCTCATTTAGGTACTTATTGACATAAAAAATATAAAACACCACATAATACCAATTAACACAAATTCGCGTCTACAGAATATAATAATAGAAAACGTAACGAAACTAACGAACGTTACAGTAGACTTAATTAGAACAGGACATTAACCAAGAACGTTTAATAAATTAGCGAGACAATAGAGTCGATCGACGCATCATTTGTGCGTATTTTGAAGTAATTAATGAGTTTAAATTAGAACGAGAAGGAAAAGTACTCGCACTACGTCGGGTTGTGGCTTGTGGCACGGTTAGCGCCGATAAACTCCGACCCGAACACAACACACTTGCACGTATACTGTATACAAGTGTGTAAGCAAGCTTGCTTGAACATCACCGCTCCGAGGGCTATCACGGCACTGTATGTAAGAAATATACCGATAGATATGCCTGCAAACAGAGCTGGCGTTAGGGGGCGAGGTGGGGCGACGGCCTAGGGCGCCAAATTTGGAGGGGCGCCACATTTGGGGTGAGGAGCAAAAAAAATTTTTCGAGCAAAAAAGCTCAATTGTTATATTCTTATGTGGGCGCCACAATATTCTTGCCTAGGGCGTCAGGTCCTCTAACGCCGACACTGCTTGCATATGCATGCTGTGTGACAGGGCTCTTTAATCTCCTTATTCCTAAAAACAAGCAGTTATAGAAGGCTTACAAAGTGTTTTGTTTCTTTCATCCTTATGAAAATCGATAAGGTAACATTAAAACAGTGCTATAGCTAAAATAGGTTTATGAATAAGACCGTTTTGGTGACAGTAGAGTTTATAGCCCCGTAAAATGTAAATCGATAAGTAGGTCTCATCTCATCTCAATCTCAGTCTCAAAGTTTATTCAATTTTATTACTGCAAGACACATTATCCAACAGTGTGAGACTAACAACCAAATAATCAATTTGCTAATAGTGAAATACTTAACTTAAACTAATATAAAGTGGCCAAGTCAAAACGAGAGTTTGATTAGTTCTTAAATGCCTCAAAAAGCTTTAAAACTTAACCACTACTGCAATCTAAAGATAGCCGGGTCTGAATAGTTTACGTGCTTACAAAAAGCACAGAACTATTTAATATTTTTTTCAATGGTGCTTTACTATACGAAAATTGCGACCGAAGCCTAATCCTGTCTTAAAAAATAACACAAGATCCTGTTTAAAATAAATTTTATCGTTTACATGTGATATACACGTTCATAAATGAAATGGTTTTGGTATCATTAGAGTAGACATGGAGAAGAAGTGTAGAAAGCTAAATGTTATATAATATAATATGTATGTATGTTACAACTTACAAGAACCTTTATTAAAGAAAATAGAACACTGACAATTTTCATTGTGAAGTAACCTTTGACAAATTGAATTGCGGTTTCGCGTGTAAACTGGGCTTCTCATTGTAAAATTTGAATGCTTTTCGATAACCCGTGTGACGTCATTTCATGTCTCCTATTCATCCTATTGTAAAATTTAAAATAACGTTTTATTTTTATTAGGTGTCATAACAAAAGCTTAAACAATATTATTGTAAATGTATAAAATAAATAGACTATACTTACATATTCATCCAGTAAAGTTGAAGTTAGTTTATAAAATAATCTTGGTATAATAATAACATTTACTTTGATAACGTAATTTACATTAAATCTTTATGTGAACTCTTTGAACTATATCGTTCATAATTAGCATTGCGTGTCAGTAATACTAATAATCGTTAATAAAATTTTATGTTTGACTAACTTTGCTTCTGATTTCGCGATTTCACAATAAATGCTATATTACGGTCATCAATTATTAATTTCCAGTGTTATAACTTATAACAATGTTAATATTTTTTGTATAGATTGTGTGTATGTATTGTATAATTTGCGATTAATGTAGAGTCATAATTTCTCAATACGTAAATTCCAATCAAGCAAGAGTTCAATGTAAGTAGTCATAATTAGAAATTAATACTTCGCAATCGCACTAAATAATCTTATTTAATATAATATACTATCTTAATATATACTTATAAATTACGTATCACGTTGTTTGTCCACGATGGACTCCTAAATTACTTAACCGATTATAATCTTTGCACACCATGTGCAGTTTGATCCAACTTGAAAGATAGGACAGTTTACATTTCAAAATAAAAATAAAACTTTTGATAGAACGAAGTCTGTCCGGGCAGCTAGTAATATGTATAATAAAATATATTATACGGTTCATGCGATGGCCAAGTCGATATTTATTTAAAACATAAAAGATTTTTAATATTGATATAGTCACTATAAGATGTTGTTAGATTAGCTAATTACGTAATAACTTAAAACAGAAGGACCCTTAAGTAGGGACTGAATAAATTATCTGACTTGGTAATACATGGATCTCACAACTTTTTACAGTAGAAGAACTGAGTTGCAAGACTTGGTTTTTTTACAAGCTATGTTTTTGATAGCATCAAACTTACAGACTTAACAAATATAATATAGCCTAGGTAGATACGTGAAAACTAATCAAGTCAAATGTAGAGCTTGAATTACATGTTCTTGTGAGTAAAATTTTAGGCTTTTCTACATAGAACTTGGCACCCATTTTTAGATCTCAATTATATATTTTTTAAATTGGCTCTCATTTCACATTTATGTTTTTTATGAGATAACCATGTACTGAATCATGATATTTATTTAGTAGCACAATGATTTTTAATGAGAAATTTTAATCCATTTTCAATCTTATTTTAACTTTTTATTCAAACACACAATCTTATGTTTGTTTTCTATCATAAAGATTCTAATGTAAAAATTGCTGCTATTGTGTAAAGAGGTTTTACCACCATATACCTACTTATTTATTGCAGGCTTATGTAGTTTACCGGACGGATAATAGTTATTCTACTTCGGAGTTCTTCTTATAGTAATTACGTAATTTAATTAGGTATGTGCCTACTTATTTTTATTTTTATACAGCATCTAATTTCTTGAGTTAACATTTGGTTTAAAACATCTTTACTAAGCGTTAAGATAGGTAAGTATATAAATCATGTCATAATCTTCCTAACGTGGCCGCTTACCCAGATCCCAAAATTATTAGTCTCACAGTAATTAATACAAGTAATACAACTAATTGGTCCTCGAGGCGGAGTTAATAGTAATTTATTCCTCTTACACATTATTGTGACTGATCACAAACATAATGCAATTATCGGGTCCGCGAGCCGATTGACCGGTGTCATTCGAGTCCATTTGTCGCCTTCATAAAGGGTATGAAACTAAATTAAATAAACGACCAGTTGTCAGATAACAAGCAGCGGTTGCAAAGAAAACAAAGATAGCTACGCTTGTGTTGTGTTGGTGATAGTGCAGTGTAGGCGACACGCACACACGCTCACGACACACGACTGTTATCAGCGCTGCTACCGCCACACCGCCTACGACGAAATCCATCGTTATCAACTCAACCGCATTAGCCGCGACAATGCTCACATACCTGTACTTTTAATACCAACTTAACACACATGAATGAATGCTCCCCTCGCCGCTAATCTATTGTTTGGTGTTATGAAAACACTTGGCGACACACGGACAGGTAAATAGCCGTGTGCGTCAATGAGATTCGTTTGACAACTTTTAATGTGCCGTGAAATTGCTAATATTGCCAATATTCGCTGTCAACAATTTTTTGTGTAACATTCACGTTCACGTAACGGAGATACACGTACACGGGCCGTGTAATACTAAAAAACCGGGCAAGTGCGTGTCAGGCCACGCGCAATGTAGGGTTCCGAAGTAGTTTATCGACTATTACTCATTAACTACTTATGCTAACATAGCATAGCCGTGATAGTTTTCCTTGTAAATTCATCATATAACCGCAAACGGACCCCTAATTCCAAAAAATCTTCTTAGAAAACCAATAATAGTTTTAAAATACCTTTTCAACGCCACCCCACACTATAGGGTACGCGACGAATAAAATATGAATTCATCCTCACGTTACCTGTAGGGGAGGTACCTTGGAAAAGTTTTATTCAATATTTTATTCTACGATTCTGGAGTTTTAATAAATATACATATATTATCCATGCCATATTACAGCTTTCTAGCACTAAGGGTTTTGGCGCTTTGTTTTGGACAGACCGATTTTACTTCGGAACCCTAAGAAAGAAATCTACGTTGGGAGTTCAGTGTGAATTCACTATTCATGTTCACCAAACAAACGAACGATATTCTCACGACTGTACGGTATCTCGTTGCGATATGTCAACACTGAAAGCTGCCAGTGTTTCGTGTTACAGCATTATTTTTCACAATGTTATCGTTTCCACTACGACCCCACTCCGTCGATACTTACCGCGACATTATATTACGTATACACGGCTATACTCGAGTGATATACGCTATAGTGCGGACATTTCTTAGATCACATGAAAATATTACGTATGTAATGTAATTGGATTCTAATAAATGATCTAAAAACCAAAGGCCTACAAATGTAAAAAGAACCTGTCAAATGTTACTGAACTTGTCGTGCATACGGTTATCATGGACAATTATAAATATTTACACATTTTTCTGAGCACCTTAAAATAATCCTTTGCCTGTAACTCGAACGCAGACAGTATGGCTCTCCTATAAGTTATATTATAACGCACTGTTTATAAATAGCTGTAGCTCACAATATCGTTATTATTCTGTAACCTACCATAGGCTTTACCGCATATAAAGTACCTCTCACATTAAATACCACCGTATCAGTTGCTGGGAAGTACTGAGAACCCAACAATAGTCAGCCACAAACTAATTTGCATATAAATAATGTTCTACAAACACATTGTTGTCCGTAAACAATGAATATTAGCAAGGGTTATGTTTATAAACTCGGCCCTTAGACAGTTGCCAGTGCCGCTGTTGTCCTCTGCCGTAGTTACAAACAAACATTGTAATGTAAATAATAGCTGCTTGGCTAGTGGCTACTGTCGTTGTCCATTTATTAAGGGTTATAATATGCATGTATTCTTAAGGCTATAACAACATTATAGTTGCGTCAACACACACACAATTTGCTTTGTTTGTTACTTGAACTAGCAAACTAAAATGTCTTCTGCTTTACTTTTTCCAATCGAAACAGAAAACGCTGCAAAATCTTAGAACTTCTTTATCGTAACGTATTTTTAAATACAATCTGCTTATATTCTTCTGAAAACACTGTTTAGATTGTATACTTGTAATATTAGTTGTGAATTAAGAATAGGAATTGTTAGGATTAAGTAACCGCTTACATTCACAACACAGTGTAATCAATGGGCTGCGTTCACGCCTCTTACGTCACTTGTAGCTTTCGCGGCTCAGCTCCGGCGCGGAGTGCTTGGTTTGCGAAATACACGTCTTATGCAACAAGAATACGATACGCAAATTTACAAGCCACCGAATACTTTTTCTTGCTTATTGTTGAGGAGCGAAAGTGACTCATTCTCTGCAACAGTACATTTCCATTCCTTAAATTAGCAAGTTTTCGTTTGCAAATATTTTTTGCAAATATAGTTGCTGTGCAAGATTTTTGGCATAACGCTACATCGCGTGTTTTTACCGTTTCATTCTTCTCTTTTTATTTTAACATCCGGGATTTTACAAATGTACAAATTTTGAATGTTTAAAGTACTCGTACCTTTGAAGAGTAGATTATCTTTCCGTGAAGTTTGCCTGGTTGTCTACCACGGTACCACACTCTTGCTTGAGTTACCTCTCTGGCGTTCTGGCTAGGGGCTTGAAAGACAGTTCTTTCTGTCGTCTCTCTGTCTTCTTAGCCGACAAGCTCAAGGCACTCCAGTACTAAAATTAGTATTACACTAATAATAATGCATATAACTAGTAATTGGGTAAGCGTTCAATTCTTACTTACGTTTTCGCTGATTCAGACTAGAAATCATAGATCAGTAAAATACAAACAATTTAAAAATAAAATGTGAGCTAATGTGTGAGTGAAAAACAACTCAAGTTTACCTACTTATAAATAAGCGATGCGTGTCGAATGTCGATAGAAAGTCTCAACAACTTGTTTATGATGAATGATGTATGAACTATAACCTTAGAAAGGTGACTTTAAAAGTATTATGTAACCAATTACGAGTTATCGAGTCCAAGACTGGATGATAGTGTCGAAGATTATCTCCAAGTTCCTTAATCTATTCAAGTAAGATGATCATTCTAAACTTGCCAGTTTTAAGCAAACCATAAAGGCAGATTCTTTCTTTCTTAGCCGGAAACATGTGCTTTTAGTGTTCAGGCTTTTACTAAGTTAATCACCATCCTAGACCACGTCTACACTGGTAAGTGGTCAGGCCGCAATCAGGTGGGATTGTAGTCAAGTACAATATTAAATTGTAAGTAAAAAAAAGTTCATGGGCGACGACGATGATCACTTGCCATCAGATGGTTCGTTGGCTCGTTTGTAGTGTACCTCCCTACTACAATACTTACCTATATAAAAAAAATCTTACAGCCGATTAGAATGATCTATGTCGGTATGTAAATGAAATAATAAAGAATTCTTCTACCGGAAATATCTATTTATTATGTTTAAATAATTTCTGAAAAATGTATGTACGAAACTATCGTATTAAATGAGTGTGTTCTAGTTCGTTAACTATAAATTAGTAGATGAATTGCATAAATCCATAAATGTGACCAATTAAGTAGACTAATATTTTACGCAAATTTCACATGTTATACTTAAAACTAATCTCTGTAAACATGTTTATCTTCAATTGTTACTGAATGTGTTTATGCATGATTTTTATACGTAATGCTTATTAATGCTACTGCATAAGATTCTTTAATAGGAATATATTTTTTACTGGTCATCTGATTCTATAAGTTACTCTTTTTATATTTTTTATTTCTCATAGTAGAAAATAGGTAGGTAGGTACTTACTGTACCTTTCTATTCTTATTTCCTAATAAAATTTTCCTCTGCATTTCCATTAAATATCATATTAAAGTCCTCAGAAAGGAGTAATATTTTTCCTTTTCCTCAGGCACTAGATATTTGCTTTATAGACTGCATATTCAACAAATTCAACAATTTTATATTTTCCTACTGTTTGCGGTGTGTTTATCTAAATGCAAACGCATTTTTTATTATAAAGTATATCCAAAATTAATATAATAAATAAGGATAACGCGAATGTGCTGAAGCTTATCAGCAATAATTCTTGCCAAAAAATAAGCGACTTCAAAATTAGGGATAACTCAAAAACTACTCGTCAGATCTCGCTTTTTAAGTGGGATCATATGACCCCACAGCTTTCGATTAATAAAAGAATCTTAAAAATCGGTTCACCCAGTCGAAAGTTCTGAGGTAACAAATATAAAAAAATACAGTTGAATTGAATACCTCCTACTTTTTTTTAAGTCGGTTAAAAAAAGCATTACCCTTCCTTCGCAATCGGGTAATAAGAAATAATGGTGAAATTATGCAGTTTCTTTAAAAATATTAGCTTATTACAAACATCATTCTGGTGTAGAACTCTCAGGAAACGTCAACTTTTCATACTATAAAAACTATAAGAGTTTTGATTTTACTTCGGAACCCTAAAAATAATACCTGGTATAACCTTTCCCCATCACATATACCTAGGTATAATACACAATCTGCAATGTTGACTTTTAAATCACTAGGTCTATTCTAGCCTACCCTATTTCTATTTTGCTTTCTAATTTTTACTCAAAACTGGTACATAGAAACCAACCTCTGCAACGAGGGTTGCCAGATGGCAAGACTGAAATATCTGGACAAAACTTCAAATAGTCGGGATTTGTCAGGGCAAAAATATTTTTTTGGAAATAGCCGGCAAACGAGCTGACGACGAAAAAAAAACGGCTAGAGCGCATGCGGCAAACACGTTCTGTTGAATCAAGTGAATTGTCGGGACATTTTGTATTTTGTCGGGACTCTGGACATCATGTGAATAATCGGGACAATCTAGTCAAATCCCAACCATCTAGCAACCCTATCTGCAACACATACCTAACTCTAAAATAAGGTACATTACTTCCACGTGGCTCATTTAGCGACTCAGCAGTCAGTTTCTAATTCCGTATCAAACAGGTCTAGGCTATTCACGTGACCACATAGGACAGTCGGATTGGAGAGCGATTCGTTAATCTCAAGTGTAAGAAAAAACCGAAAGATTCGGTTAGTCCGGACTGGTATCGTGGTATCATTAGGTCTAAGGCTAGTCACGTGACCACATAGCAGGGGACGAATTGCCTGACGATTCGTTAACCTCAAAGCTTGTACAAAAAGCCGAAAGAGTCGGTTAGTTTAGTACATAGTTATATCGTTCACGGTTAGTTACTCGCGATGCGGCGATAGGCGGCGGCCTTGCTCCCCTCCCCTCCGCACCGCACCGCACCGCACCCGCCGCCACGTCACTCACGCACCGCGTTCAAGTTCAATGCTGAACATTTCATTTCACCACCGTCCACACCTCGCCAGCTTAGCGACTCATTTATCTATGATTTTATACAGTTTTATAGTTTGTTTGTTGGTTAATGGGAATACTTGTCACGTTTAAATAAACATTAAAAAGCGGATGAGATTCCCCACCTAATTTGTGAGATAAGTGTTGCAATATCTTATTTTTAAGTTTGTTCAAAGACACGTATTCAAATTTATCCGAAGCACTATAAACGCTTTTATTTAACTTACTCTGTGTGGGTCAAATCTTGCAAGCTTAGTCTTACTCTTGCCCCTTGTCCTGAGGAATATACATACATGTACCTGTATAGGTCTATGTTAAGGAGTTGGAACTTTAGGTGTTGTTCGACTTCAGACCGACTCAGGTTTGGCTCCAGTTGAGAAAACTTTTAAGGTTTTAACAGCACAGTTATATATATATATGTATTTTTTTGCCGGTGTGAACTCACAGATTAGATTAGAATCCATTTTTTAACAAACACGGAAACACCTATGTAATGATGTAAATGTAATTTGCCAAGTCAAACTACAGTAAACTGATAGAGACACTAGTGTGTCTGTGTGTGAACTGTCTATCAGACACATAAAATCCGTGTATGTGAGCTGACAGAACTGTGTTTATAAAGGCACTTCCCAAATCAACAACCAAACCCAAATCCTCAAAAAACTTCAATACATAAAAGGCGTCGACGTAAACTAAAACAAGTGTTATAACCATGCATACACTTATTAAATTAATAACATTAAAATGTGAATTTTTTTTAGATTGAAAAGACCAGATTGTGAATTTTTTCTGCCAGATAATAATTAAATTATTGCGCTGTAATATTTATATCATTATTACAAAAATCGGGCAAGTGCGTGTCAGGCCACGCGCAATGTAGAGTTCCGAAGTAGTAAGTTTATCGACTATTACATACTCATTAATTCCTTATGCTAACATGGCCGTGATAGTTTTCCTTGTAAATTCATAATATAACGTATCTTTGAGAATTTTTTCACTTGTCCAACTCCAACCGTTTAGCTAGCATGTGGGAATACTTAACTCTAACCAAAATTAGCACTTTAAAGTCGGATATTTTGCAAACGGACCCCTAATTCCAAAAATGGTCTTAAAGGACCCATAATATTTTTGGAAGACCTTTTCAACGATATCCCACACTGAAGAGTACGCGATGACCAAAAAATTCATCCTCACGTTACATGTAGGGGTTTCAGGGTACCTACCCTGAAAAAAAAAATGTTTTTCAATATTTTATTCCACGATTTTGGAGTTTTGATAAATATGTATATCTTTGCCAAATTACAGCTTTCTAGCACTAAATTTAATGGTCTCGACTACTCGGTCCCCGGTATTCGGTATCCCGGTATCTCGGTACTCGGACATGACGAAACTGTTAGGGTTCCGATTTTTCTTCGGAACCCTAAAAAAGATGATAATTGCTTCCAAATATGGAACTTAATGTCAACGTAGGGACTTAGATGGTTTATGCGATACGTTTCCTATCTCGTTAATTAGATTTTATTACGTAAGACACGACAACAGCTAATTGATGAGGTCTATTATGTATCGTAAATTTAAAACAATGGAACTGGTTTATCATGAAACTGAGATATAGATATTATCTTATATAATTTACGGCTTACGTGTCAGATAAAGTGTTGGTCAGTGTTGGTGAAGCCATTCACACTAAACTGATAATGTGTGCGGTGCGGTGGTGGAAAGTGTGAAATAATTTTAATTTATATTTATAATTTTTCAGGTAAAGATAACGCATTTTATGAAACTTACAAAAACCACGCCTTATGATTAATTGATTATTGTTTAGCATTGTTTTATGAATTTTATGATTGAAGAGCACCTAACGTACCACATTATGCAAAATATGTGAAACGTGTTATCGCAAATATGCAGATATGATAGTGTGCGTGGCCCTAATCTATCGTAGTATCAAGCGAGATTAAACATAATTTATCACGCTCAAGAGTTTTGGCTCGTGATGGGTACCTAGGTTCCACACAAAGGCCCTGAACCGAAAATAGTCGCTACAAAACCTATGACGTTAACTTCATTAACTCAAGGTTAGGTATTTCATGTCAAAAGCGAGGCCTTGAGTTACCCGCAATACCTACGTTATTACCTATTTTATATAACCTAAAATAAAATTATGTAGTAGGTAGCTGACTGAACCGTATCCACTCTACTGGGCGTCATTTTTACTTGTGATGAAGTAAAAAAAAATAATCACAATCAAATATAGCCTATGCCACTCAAGAATAATGTAGCTTTCTATTGGCGAAATCATTTTTGAAATGAGTCCTGTAGTTTTTGTGTTTATTCATAACATACATACAAAAATACAAATCTTTAATCGGTATAATATTAGTCTAGATTGACTAAGTGTTAAATATAAACATAAAGTTGTTTGAAACAAAAAAAAGATCGATATACATTTTACGCGACAGATAATATAATTAGTTACTGTTGCCGTTGTACGAGGTGAAATAATTAATTACCACGTCATGTTCAAACATGAGATACATAACCGTAGGTATACTTATAAGGAATAATTTTCCATATCATGTTCTTCGGAACTATAAAAACAAAAGATTAATGTTGCGGCATTTCCCATTTCCCACAATTGTAAGTGAAGCGTACGAATAAAATAGTTGGTGCACAATTAAATGATTCATTACTGTAGCAATTATTTTATATGCCGTTATTTCCACGGAAAGTTCCACTCGTATTACTTTCCGAAAGAAAATATTTTCATACGTCTTCATTAACGGCCGGTCTCAATAATGTACTAACAGTTATAAAAATGTAGATAAGGCTACCATTAATACGTCATCTGTCATATTTGTCAATTTTTGCGTCTCAATAACCTTCAGTGGATCGAAAATATCTATCGATGACATTGATCTACCGTTCGGAGGGCCAAGTCATACCGTAGGTATGTTGGTCCATACAAAAATAAATACTTGCGTCTCAATAACGCTTTGACAGCTAACTGTCGGTAATAAAAGTTACCAACTATCGGAAATTTTCACATCGCTCGATTTCGACGGATAATTGGTAGATTTCTCATATTGTAAAGAAAATTTATCAAAACATATTATTTCAAAACATAGATATTAATCAGTGATGAGTGATAATGAATTTTGTGAAGCCTGCTTACTTGATTCCGCCTTTTTTTACGGTACCAAGATCACCGAAATTGTCCTCGTATAAAATATATGACTACATAATTATATGACTAAATTGTGTGAATCCAATTTTGTTTATAACTACCTAGATTCAGATTAAACAATCCATATAATCTAAATTTTACTAACAAAAAATAACCGACTTCAAAATTACTCAAAAACTACTTGTCAGATCTCGTTCTTTATGTGGGACCACATGACAAGCACCAGCTTTCGATTAAAAAAAGAATCATCAAAATCGGTTCGCCCAGTCCAAAGTTCTGAAGTAACAAACATAAAAAAATACAGTCGAATTGAGAGTCTCCTCCTTTTTTTGAAGTCGGTTAAAAACGGTAGTGAATGAGAATTGATAACAATTCCTATCTTTAAAGTTTTAGGTAAGTAGGTAGGTATTTTAATAAAACAAGAACACTAAGCTTTTTAAGTTAGATTTATTTTGAAATTATAACAAAAACATTTCGCCTTTTCAGAAATAATGGTGTATCCCTGCTGCCTCAATAGCTATTGGCTACTATTTTGGCCTTATGAAGAAAGGTACTTCATCTTTTGTGAAGGGTCTGGACTTCATCTGAAAAGAAACTTCCTTTAGTACATTTGGCAACATTTTTTTGTTTAAAAGCAAAAACCTCTCGCAATGTGAGGGGTATTAGGCCATAGTCTACCACGCTGGCCAAGTGCAGATTGGTAGACTTCAAACACCTTTAAGAACTTTATGGAGAACTCTCCGGTGTGCAGGTTTCCTCGCGATGTTCATTGTTTTCCTTCACCGAAGCTAGTGATACTTAACTTCTAATACGCACATAATATTTGAAAATTAGCGTGCCAGGATTTGAACTCGGGCCCCGGACATGTGGGAATAAACACTTCGTTCGGGAGACCAACGTTCTAACCGCTAGGCTATCACTGCTACAATTACAACAATTTACAATTACTACAATTTTTTGTTTACTAAACATAATAATATATTTTATTTTATTAACAAATAAAGTCTATACTCACGGTAATTGTTGAGCTATGTGTTTCAATATATAATCCTAGTTTATTCATAAAACTAATTAATATTAAGTACTAAAATTATGAGAAAATACACGTTGTTTATATTTTGGGCAACCAAGCGACATAAACGAATGTCAAATGACAATAACATGTCATCGTCGTCCGGGATACCCATGAGTGATAAACGTCAAATGCTGCGTTTTGTTACTAGTGAAGCATTGTTCCAGGTTACACATAACATTATTTTATTAACTTCATCTGCGAAATTCACAGTACATTTGGAACAAATTATCATTTTAATATTAAAATGAAATAAGTTTATAATCAAAAACACTGAGTTCTTTTTTATGATAAAAAGTATAAAAAAGTATAAAAAAATATATTGTTATGCGAAAACTAAATTTTGAGAGGGACGTAAAAACCAGAGGCAGAAATGTCACTGAAATATTATCTACCGATGATCTTACTTTTGTTTGCTTACTTTTGATTTGAGAGACGGCAGTTGCCGGGAGATCAATCTTTACTTTTTATCTCTGTTATGTACCAGAGCTCAACTGATAGTATAATATTGAGACCGGCCGTATGGCGGATGGTCTTCTCTGAAAGATTTTGAAAACAACAGCGCGTGTCTTCCTCCCAGCCATTGATAGAGGTTTCCTTGAATTGCGCGTGCGCACATGTCATAGAGGGCAAACATCCTTAAAGTATCATGTGTTACATAAACGAAATACGTCACTGATCACTAGTTTACAGTTTATATTGCCAAATCCTTTATTTTCATGTTGTCATGGTAGAGACGTTTAATCATTGCACATCTGGTATGTACAAACATAACATTTCCTGAACATAATATAATATTTGGAACCGTTACCACTTTTAAAGTTGGTTAAAACCTATACACTTCTAAAACTTAGGCATTAACTTCTAGTTTATGCTGTAAATGTGTACGTTTCAATATATCTATACAACCGGTTTTATCGTGTATGAAAATTTTGTTGTAATCAGCTGTTGCCTTTTAGGCCACATAGACTCTAAAACGTTTTCACATAATATAGATATTATAATGTATATTAATCATTTCACATTTTTAAATGATGACATATTGAGTTTTTTTCGAGGGTAGGTGCTAAAAAGTGAACACAAAATTTTTTTGCTCTGAGTGTTTTTTAATTAATAAAATTAATAAACTTACATTTCTAGGCCTTAAATGTATTTGTAACTGTAATACTATCGGCCAACAGTGATCCTAACACTAATTCTCACTTTCTTAACGTAAACAAAGCATTGAAACAACATCTACCACATCGGCACAATGGATACAGTTCAAAACTCACTAACTGCCATGTCTGAGCTATTCACCACTAAAATGGACGAGTTCCAGCGCCAGCTGCAGCAACAGGGACCTATTGCATCAAATTCTCCTGCCACTGCAGCACTTAGGTCGGATTTTACAGCTTTCCGCCTGTTCGTAGTATCTGCACTCGAAACCTTACGCAAGCAGGTTGAGCTTTTGGCGCTGCAAATGGATCGACTAGATATGCGGGGAAGGCGGAAAATGATCCTGCTGCACGGAGTTCCGGAGGAAAAAGGCGAGAACACCACAGCCACTGTCACCAGGATTGTGTCAGAAAAATTAAAAATTCCACAATTCTCATCGGACTCAATATCCCGTTCTCATCGTTTGGGGCGCCCTGTTGAGAATAAAAGCCGGCCGATCATCGTGAAGTTAAGGGATGTCTCAATTCGTGATAAGATCTGGTTTTCCAAGACCAAATTGAAAGGTTCCGGAGTCACTCAATCTGAATTCCTGACTAAAACCCGTCACAGTGTGTTCATGCAGGCCAGACAGCGATTCGGCGTGACGAAGTGTTGGACTCGTGATGGTATTATCCATGTTCTGGCCGCCGATGGCTCGCATCATCAAGCGGAGACCAAGATGGAGCTCGATGACATCCCTTGTGCCCCGGACACTGCTTCTAGTGTTCCCCCGGTACCAGGCAATAGCAGGGCAGCACCAGCACTAGACACCAAGACCTCTCGTACTAAGAAGACGGTCAAGAAATAGCGTTCGTATATTTCTAATTTAACCTATCTTTCTATATCTCTTTGTTGTGCTTGTAACGCTTTTCTTCCTCTTCCATTGTGGCCCGTATTATTTTATCTGTAGTCTTAGTAGATTGTAGTTAATTGTAAATTCTAGTAAATTGTAGTTCTTAGGCCTGTAGATATAATGATTGTGATTTACGGCCGGTCTCAATATTATACTGTCAGTGGAACTCTGGTACGTATCAGAGATAAAAAGTAAACATTGATCTCCCGCTAACTGCCGTCTCACAAATCAAAAGTAAGCAAAAAAAAGTAAGATCATCGGTAGATAATATTTCAGTGACATTTCTGCCTCTGGTTTTTAAGTCCCTCTGAAAATTTCGTTTTCGCATAACAATATTTTTTTTATACTTTTATACTTTTTATCATACAAAGGACCTCAGTGTTTTTGATTATAAACTTATTTCATTTTAATATTAAAATGATAATTTGTTCCAAATGTACTGTGAATTTCGCGGATGAAGTTAATAAAATAATGTTATGTGTAACCTGGAACAATGCTTTACTAGTAACAAAACGCAGCATTTGACGTTTATCACTCATGGGTATCCCGGACGACGATGACATGTTATTGTCATTTGGCATTCGTTTATGTCGTTTGGTTGCTCAAAATATAAACAACGTGTATTTTCTCATAATTTTAGTACATAATATTAATTAGTTTTATGAATAAACTAGGATTATATAATGAAACACAATTACCGTGAGTATAGACTTTGTAGGAGTTTTAATTGTGTAGGGTGTTGTACTGGCAGGCAACACATGCACATATGTCAGGTGTTTTAGTATATTAATATATTTAAACAGTGTCACAATAGAATGTGTTCTATTGTGACAATAGAACTTCTATCTGAGACACGAACCGTGGTAGACATAATTTGTAATGTCATTATAAATAATATTATTATAAAGTGTAATTATACAGTATTCACAATATAGTATATCATGAAGTGAGTGTGTTTGAATAGCCCCTCTCCTCCAAAGTCCAGACATATCAAGAAGAACCTTCCAACAGGTTATGGGCCCAGAATATTAAAAGATTAAAATTTATTGAAAAACCAGTGATTTACATAGCCTACATTATAACCTTGGATACCAGTTGTTTATATACAAATAAGCATAGCAACTAGTGATGGATTCGATAAAAATTAAACCGTTTACAAATAAAAGTAATTACAAAGTGTGGAGAAAATTAATACAATTATTCCTGGACTCAGAAGGTATTAAAATAAATAGTTTAAATGAAGAAAAATTGGAAAATAAAGGTAAATTCATCATATTCAACTGTATTGAAGAAAAAGATTTACATAATATAATTAATGTAGATACAATTGAAAATATTTTTGGAAAATTAGATTGGGTATATGATTTTAATTTACCTGAAAATGACACAAAGAATGTAATGAAATTCTATGAGAAGAGGTACTCAGGAAATATATTAGAAGACATAAATTATTTGAAGAATATTCAATTTGATATTGTAAAGAAGGAAAATAAAATATCAGATGAAATATTTATACAAAAAATTTTAAATTTGTTACCGGAGAAATTTAACACGTTCAAATCAATTTGGAATAATTTAGAAAGTGGAAAGAAAAATTTAGATGATTTGACACAAAGAATAAAAAATGAATTGGAATTTGTAAAAGAAGATACAATAACCGAAGAAACACAAGAAATTCTTAGAGGAAACGAAAGGAAATGTTTTACATGCAACAAGCCAGGACACATTGCGAGATTTTGTAGAAATAAAACTTGCAACATTTGTGGTAAAACTGGACATAGCACACCTGAGTGCTACACAAATAAAATATGTGGAAACTGTGGTATGAAAGGTCATTTAAAGCAGTTCTGTAGAAGACATCATTCGGTAAGTGATTATTCAAATTTTAAGATTAAAGCTAAAATAAAGAACGAAGTACATATGACTGAGAGCTGCGACTTGTGGCACCGTCGTCTTGGTCATGCTGCCGGAGTACAACGTTTCTCAAAATTTTTAAATGGGATGAAAATTGAGGGAGGTTTTTCGGACAAATTTTGTGAGATTTGTGTTAGGGCGAAAATGTGTAGACATCCTTTTGGCAAAGAAAGGATATCAGCGAAATCTCCTTTAGAAATTATTCATACCGATCTTTGCGGTCCAATTGAATTACCCACTTGGGATAACCATAAATATTTTGTCACCTTTCTGGATGATTTTACTCATTTTTCCGCGGTTTATCTTTTAAAGTGTAAAAGTGAGGTGTTCGACAAAATGAAACAATTTATATTTTTAGCGGAAAATCATTTTCGATTAAAAGTAAAAAAAATTAGGAGCGATAATGGAACCGAATACTCGAACAATAGTATTAAAACGTGGTGTCAAAATAAAGGAATAGTCCTGGATTTAACTATTCCATACACACCGCAATTGAACGGTAAAGCAGAGCGACTGAATCGTACTCTTATGGAGAAAACAAGAGCCTTGCTGTTGGATGGAGCTGTACCCAAATATCTCTGGGGCGAAGCATTATTAACGGCTAGCTTCCTATTAAATCGATGTCCAACAAAAGGGAAAAATAAAACTCCTGCGGAATTGTGGTTTGGAATAAAACCAGATGTTTCAAACATTCGAAGATTTGGCTCAACTGCATATTTTAAAATAAATTTTGGATTGAAAAAGCTTGATGATCGTTGCAAGAAGGGTATACTGATTGGCTACGTAAGAAATGGTTATAAAATTTGGCTTGAAGACGAACAGAAAATTATAAGAGCAAGAGATGTAAGAATTAATGAGGGAGAACAAGGAATTCTAGGTGGATACTTAGAAGATAATGAAGTAATTAATGGGCTTTGGGGAGATGAAAGGGAAAACACTAATAGAAGAAACACAAATGAATATAATCGTGAAGATGAAGTCAGAGAAGTTCGAGAAGGTGATATTGGGGGAAATAATAGTAATGGAGTTAATGTAATTCGAGAAGGTGATATAGGAAGAAATGATAGAAATGGAATTAATGAAGTTCGAGAAGATGTTGGTATAAGGAGAAATAATAGAGGAAGAAATGAAAATCGAGAAGAAAGAGAAAGAATTGTAAATATTCGAGAAACAGATATATTTAGTGAAACAAATGAAGATGAAACAATTGACAGCGGAACAATTGAAAATGGAATAAATTCTAATGAATCAAATGAAAATGGAACAAATGATAGCATTTTAACAAATGAAAATCTGGTGGAAAATTCGAGAAGTAATGAGGATATGGATGAAAGAGAAGAATTTTTTGACATTGAAAATACTGAGGGGATAAATGAACAAATTTTAGAAAATTCAAGTGGAAGACCACAGAGGAACAGAAGACCACCAGACAGATATAAAGATTTTATAATGGAAGATGGAGAATTTTCTTTATTGACGTTCGAGGAAGCAATTAATTCAAAAGACAAGGAAAAATGGTCAATAGCTATAAAGGAAGAAATGGATTCTTTAAAAGAAAATAACACATGGTCTCTGGTTGACAAGAAGGAGGCAGAAGGTAGAAGATTGGTAACAAGTAAGTGGATTTTTACTGTAAAAGCTGACGGAAGATTTAAGGCTAGACTTGTTGCTAGAGGTTTTCAACAAAAATATAAGATTGATTATGATGAAACGTATAGTCCTGTTATAGACACTACTTCTTTGAGAATTTTACTATCTATTGCTGCTGATAAAAATTTGAAATTAAAACAATTTGATATTAAGACTGCGTTTCTTCATGGAAATTTAAAGGAAACAATATACATGAAAGTTCCAAAAGGCTACAATAACTGTGAGGGCAAAGTATGTAAATTAAATAAAAGCCTATATGGTTTGAAACAGGCTCCCCTAATGTGGAATATACGTTTTACAGAATTTTTATCAGAAATTGGCTTCAGACAATTGAAGCTAAATAAATGTATTTTCATTTTAGATATGAAAGAAGATAAAAGAATCTATCTAGGAATTTATGTAGATGACGGAATAATTATTGGTGAAAATTTAAATGATTTGGATGAAATTATAAATAAATTGAAAAAAAGAATTTGATCTAAGGGTTTATGACAAAGTAAGTAATTATATTGGTTTAGACATCGAGATGGAAAGGTGTGGTATTAAATTACATCAACAAACATATTCGGAGAAATTATTACAGAAATTTAATATGAACAATGTGAGAGATTGCAGCTACCCGAGTATTTTGGTGGAGCAACATCCATCAGTCAAGGTAGATAAGAAAATTCACGAAGACTATAGAGAAATGGTGGGCTCTCTGCTTTATCTGTCAAATAAAACAAGACCTGACATTAGTTTTCATGTAGGCTATTGTTCGAGGCATCAAAACAGTCCAAATTTAAATGATATAAACAACGTTAAAAATATTTTGAGGTTTATTAAAGGTTCTAAACAAAAAGGTATTCATTACAGTAAGGGTGACAATATATTGAGAGGTTTTTGTGATTCTGATTTCGCTGGTGATCCTGACACGAGACGAAGTACTTCTGGTTTTGTGATCTGGATGAATGGTGGACCAATTGCATGGAGCTCAAGAAAACAATCAGTTGTGGCACTTTCGAGCACTGAAGCTGAGTACATTGCAGCTGCAGAATGCTGTAAAGAATTGTTATATATTAGAGACTTGGTGAAAGAAATTACAAATCAAAATTTGGAAATAGAAATGCGAGTTGACAACCAATCTGCGATTTGGCTTATGAAGAAAGGAATTATGAATAAAAGAAGCAAACACATTGATGTAAAATATTATTATCTGAAAGAAAAAATTGATGAAAACCAGATTAAGGTTAATTATTGTCCAACTGGATCACAGATTGCAGATATTTTAACAAAAAGTTTACCAAGGATAAAGTTTGAAACATGTCAGAAGAAGCTAGTGTCTTAGTGAGATAGGAGTGACAAATAATTATTTCAAAAGTGAACTTATTGTGTTTCGGGGGAAATGGGTTGTTTTATTTTGTTAGTATATAAATTTTATAGGGGAATTTAGATGTTGTTTACAACAATAAATATAACTAAAAAAGAGACAAGGATAATTCAATAATTAAGGGGGTGTTGGTAATTTCAATAAATAAACAATTAAGGGGGTGAAGTAAGTGGATGTAATTGCTCATTGATTGAACATCATAAAAACAATAGTTATAAGAAGTCAATAATATTTGATAGTAGAAAGTATAATTACATGAGTTTTAAAATCCTTTTATGTCTCTTTTATAGTTTTGTTTTATTGTTGTTTTTGTTTTAATAATTATTTGGAATTTTGTTTTTTTTTGATATTTATAATAAAATAATTTCTGTTGATATTTGGATATAAGTGAGAAAATGTGGGAAGTGAAAGATTGTAAGGGATAGTGAAAGGTTGTATGTGTTCTTCGAATTCGGGTGTTGAGTCTAAATTTATGTGGAATTGTATTTAGTAGTTTATGAGTGTTGAGTTTGACTGGTTGAGTGTGAATGGCAATGGTGGATGGGATTGATGTTTTGTTTATTTATTTAATTTGAAGTTGACTTATTATTGAGTAATTGGGAGTAGTAGGTTTTAAGTGAACTTTAGAGTTCATGCTGTGAGGTGTCGAGAAGGAGTTTGAGGTATTTGAATAAACTTATGGAAGTTTATGCTGTGAGGTGTCGAGAAGGAGTTTGAGGTATTTAAATAAACTTATAGAAGTTTATGTAGTGAGCAGTCGAGAAGGAGTTTAAGATTATTATAAGATATTTGTATGTATTGAGTGGTTGAGAAGGAGATATTTTTAAATAAAATTTTGTTTTATGTATGGAGTCGAGAAGGAGTTTAAGATGAGTATAGTTATTGATAAGGTTCTTGACGTTATATAGTTGAATGAAAGTACATGTTTGGTCGAGTATGAGTTGGACAAGTGAGAAAGGATTAATAGTAGAAACATTAAAGTTGGTATTCAGTTTGAAAGGTTGAATTGATAGTTGTTGGCTGAATTGAAATGGAGTTAGGTGGAAGTAATTGAATGTAAGTGGTTGTGAGATCTGAATGTATAATTAGGCATGTATGGAAGGTAATGTTAATTTATGAAAGTTAGTTTAGTGAGTTGTGTGGTTTTGGTATAATGTATTAAACTATATACAGGGGGTTAAATGTGTGCAAGTGTTGAGGGGGTGTGTAGGAGTTTTAATTGTGTAGGGTGTTGTACTGGCAGGCAACACATGCACATATGTCAGGTGTTTTAGTATATTAATATATTTAAACAGTGTCACAATAGAATGTGTTCTATTGTGACAATAGAACTTCTATCTGAGACACGAACCGTGGTAGACATAATTTGTAATGTCATTATAAATAATATTATTATAAAGTGTAATTATACAGTATTCACAATATAGTATATCATGAAGTGAGTGTGTTTGAATAGCCCCTCTCCTCCAAAGTCCAGACATATCAAGAAGAACCTTCCAACAGACTTTATTTGTTAATAAAATAAAATTTATTATTATGTTTAGTAAACAAAAAATTGTAGTAATTGTAAATTGTTGTAATTGTAGCAGTGATAGCCTAGCGGTTAGAACGTTGGTCTCCCGAACGAAGTGTTTATTCCCACATGTCCGGGGCCCGAGTTCAAATCCTGGCACGCTAATTTTCAAATATTATGTGCGTATTAGAAGTTAAGTATCACTAGCTTCGGTGAAGGAAAACAATGAACATCGCGAGGAAACCTGCACACCGGAGAGTTCTCCATAAAGTTCTTAAAGGTGTTTGAAGTCTACCAATCTGCACTTGGCCAGCGTGGTAGACTATGGCCTAATACCCCTCACATTGCGAGAGGTTTTTGCTTTTAAACAAAAAAATGTTGCCAAATGTACTAAAGGAAGTTTCTTTTCAGATGAAGTCCAGACCCTTCACAAAAGATGAAGTACCTTTCTTCATAAGGCCAAAATAGTAGCCAATAGCTATTGAGGTAGCAGGGATACACCATTATTTCTAAAAAGGCGAAATGTTTTTGTTATAATTTCAAAATAAATCTAACTTAAAAAGCTTAGTGTTCTTGTTTTATTAAAATACCTAAGTTTTAGGTAAGTACCTAAAACTTTAAAGATAGGAATTGTTATCAATTCTCATTCACTGCCGTTTTTAACCGACTTCAAAAAAAGGAGGAGATTCTCAATTCGACTGTATTTTTTTATGTTTGTTACCTCAGAACTTTGGACTGGGCGAACCGATTTTGATGATTCTTTTTTTAGTCGAAAGCTGGTGCTTGTCATGTGGTCCCACATAAAGAACGAGATCTGACAAGTAGTTTTTGAGTAATTTTGAAGTCGGTTATTTTTTGTTAGTAAAATTTAGATTATGGATTGTTTAATCTGAATCTAGGTAGATAAAAACAAAATTGGATTCACACAATTCAGTCATAATAATATGTAGTCATATATTTTATACGAGGACAATTTCGGCGATCTTGGTACCGTATAAAAAAGGCGGAATCAAGTAAGCAGGCTTCACAAAATTCATTATCATTCATCACTGATTAATATCTGTTTTGAAATAATATGTTTTGATAAATTTTCTTTACTATATGAGAAATCTACCAATTATCCGTCGAAATCGAGCGATGTGAAAATTTCCGATAGTTGGTAACTTTTATTACTGACAGTTAGCTGTCAAAGCGTTATTGAGACGCAAGTATTTATTTTTGTATGGACCAACATACCTACGGTATGACTTGGCCCTCCGAACGGTAGATCAATGTCATCGATAGATATTTTCGATCCACTGAAGGTTATTGAGACGCAAAAATTGACAAATATGACAGATGACGTATTAATGGTAGCCTTATCTACATTTTTATAACTGTTAGTACATTATTGAGACCGGCCGTTAATGTTTTGCTTTGTGATGTTCTTACTTTCTTGACAACTTTTTCTGGCATCGGTTGACACTGTTGACAGTTGACATGACTATGACACTTACTTCTTAGCGACTGACATGCGACTGACATGCGACTGACAACCTGACATGATGGTTGAGCGACTGTTAAATTATTACAGATACTAAACAATCTTGCACACCACAGACTACTAAAACTATGTCTTGAATTACTGATCATCGAGCAAAATAAGACCATAGAGTAAATTAACGTTGCGCAACCGGAGTCAGAGAAAGGTTGTTTTTCACATACTTATAATTTTATTGTTATTTTCTTCTTTTCATCGCTTGTTTTTCAATTGTGTTGTTTGCGTTTTGTTTTCTGTTTGTTTGGCTTTTTTGTGTTTAATCTACCACAGTCCCACCTTCCACACTGCTGGCGGATAGGTTTTGCTGTTAAAAGTTAATCTTATATATTTTATTTATTTAATATTATTATCTATATATTATATATATATATATACTCTTATTCTTAAATGGAACCAGACGATAACGACTTGCGTTACCTCTCCCTGTCCTCTGATTCAAAGGCTTTGGATAGTAACGACAGCTTCGAGAGCATCCCTCCCCTAAATGTTACTCTTGATTCTCACTTCTCAGATGTTCGGAAAAATTTTAATGTGGTCCATATTAATGCTCAGAGCATTCCTGCACACTACCCCGACTTACTGTCGTCATTCGATAGTAGCCACATTCATGCCATCCTAGTTTCGGAATCATGGCTTAAGCCATGCCTACCGTCTACAGCTTATAGTCTCCCTGGATTTCATTTAATCCGCAATGACCGCACTGTTCGGGGCGGTGGAGGAGTCGCAATATATCTTCGCTCCCATATTCCCTTCTCAATTATAACAGCGTCGACGCAGGCTCAGTCTGGGAATGAACCTGAATACTTATTTATAGAAGTACAGCTGTCACAAGCTACAAAGTTGCTTCTTGGAGTCTTTTATAGTCCCTATTCTACCATCGACTATTTCCATTGCCTGGATAAACTACTTGAAGAATCCTGTGGTCTCTTCGATCATACCATAATCATGGGCGATTTTAATACATGCCTACTCAAGCAGGATGCCAGATCAATGAAATTGAAGGGAATTGCTGATGCTGCTAATTTAAACATACTGCCTTTAAGCGCAACGCATTTCTTCCCGAATTGTGAGCCGTCTCTCCTGGATCTTATCATACTGTCTTCACAAGATCAAGTCGCTAAATACGGTCAGTGCGCTGCCGAGGCGTTCTCGTATCATGATCTCCTTTACCTGTCCTATAAAATCCGTCCTCCAAAGGCTAAGTCAAAAATTCTACTTCAGCGAAATTTTAGCGGGATGAACTTAGAACAACTTCGCCGAGACGCTGCCACTATTCATTGGAGCGCCGTGGAAAATGCTAGCACTGTAGACGAACAGGTGGCTATCTTAAACTCTCTCCTAACCGAGCTATTTGATGTACATGCCCCTATTCGTCCAGTACGTATTAAACATCTCCCTGCACCGTGGCTCTCGGACGATGTGAGATCTATTATGAATAAGAAAAACACTGCCAAGGCTAAATATAAGCAGGATGCTAGCGATGAAAATCTTGAAAAATACAAAAACGCGCGGAATCGATGCAATACGATGTGTAGAGATGTACAACGACGCCATATCCATAAGTCAGTTCTAAACGAAGACCCCAATAGAGTCTGGAAGTTTCTTAAAACCTTGGGTGTTGGGAAAGCTCAACAAAACACACTCCCTCATAGCCTCGATTTAAACTACCTTAATCAACACTTCACTGCGTCTTCATATGTCGACAGCAAAATAAAAATACAAACTCTGAAAGATCTTTCCAATCTTCCCAAACCTAATATTCCATCATTTTCATTTAATAAATTTGCAGCTCGTGATGTTGAGAAGGCGGTTCTTTCCATTTCTTCTGACGCAGTCGGCAGTGATGGTGTCAGCCGAAAAATGATCATCCCGCTCCTTGATATCCTTCTCCCTACCCTGACTAATATATTTAACCGGTCCATTGCTGATAAATGTTTTCCTTGCTCCTGGAAAGAGGCCCATGTCATACCTATTCCTAAAAAAACCAACCCTTCCTGTTTCTCTGATTATCGACCTATCTCAATACTCCCTTTTCTTTCTAAAGTCCTCGAGCGACTTGTACATCAACAACTCAGTTCATACCTCTCCAATTTCACTCTGCTTAACCCTATGCAATCCGGATTCCGACCAGGCCATAGCACGTCCACTGCTCTGCTACAGGTCGCTGACGACATACGCCTGGGGATGGATAGCCAGAAGGTTACGGTGCTGACGCTACTGGATTTCAGTAATGCGTTTAACACTGTTGATTTTGATATCCTGCTCGGGATCCTGCCTACTCTCAACATATCTCTGTCTGCAGTTGATTGGTTCCGTTGTTACCTGTGTGAGCGTCGGCAGCGTATCCAGATCCAGGATAAACATTCTAGCTGGTCTGATATTAATGCCGGTGTTCCACAGGGTGGCGTGTTGTCTCCACTCCTCTTTTCAATCTTCATAAATTTAATTAGCTCCGGTATCTCCTCTCTCTACCATCTATATGCAGACGATTTGCAAATTTACACACAAGCTTCCATAGATGACTTACCACAAGCTGTTCTCTCTATCAATGCTGACCTATCCAGTATAGCCAACTATTGTCAGACATACGGCCTAAAATTAAATGCTAAAAAGTCGCAGGCTATAATTATTGGCAGTTCACGGCTTATCACTAAAATTGACCAGTCTCAGCTACCACCAGTGAAGCTCAACGGCGAAATCATTCCCTACAGCGACAAGGTTCGTAACCTAGGAATACTTATGGACCAGTACCTTTCCTGGATTCCACAAATAGCAGATGTGAGCAGAAAATTATTTTCTGCAGTTGGTTCTCTTCAGAGACTAAAAAATGTGCTGCCCATCCCGACTAAAATTTTGCTAGCTCAGTCCTTACTTCTTCCAATACTTGACTATGCCGATGTGTGCTACCTTGACATCACCGAAGAGCAGCTGAATAAGCTTGAGCGCCTTCAAAATCTGTGCATAAGATTCATATTTGGTCTGCGGAAATATGATCACGTATCGGAATTCCGCACTAAGCTCAAGTGGCTCCCTATACGCCTCCGCAGGAATGCTCACATTCTATCTCTTCTCTACTGTGTATTATTCAACCCATGTTATCCTCCTTACCTTAAAACACGTTTCCAGTTCCTCCACCTTACCCACGATCGAACTCTTCGGTCCTCAAAAAATCTGCGCCTTGCTACTCCTGTACATTCTTCTTCCTTCTACAAACATTCCTTCACTGTCACAGCTGTCCGTCTCTGGAACGCCCTTCCCTACTGTATTCGTAACGCAAGTACTTTAAATTCTTTTAAAAATCAAGTAAAAGCCCACTATCTCTCTAATTAATTCAGTTCGCATTCTTCCTTCCCTCTCTCTTCTTCCTATTCACTTATATTTGTGTTTTTATTATCTTAATAAATGTCCTCCTTATTATTTGTGCACCTTTACCCCATTTAATCTTACTCTATTCAGCTCTCCACATCTTAAGGTTGTCTGGAAGAGATCGCTGTGTAGCGATAAGACCGCCTTTTGTACCTCCTGTCTACTTCACTTGCCTACTTCTTGAATGTGTTGTATTATTTTATTGGTGTACAATAAAGAGTTAAATAAATAAATAAATATTCTGGCGATTCCATAATTAAAATATTTTATTATTATTAATAATTAATTATTTTATTATATTTATTTGACATAACGATTTTTTTTTGACAAAATTTGACATTAATTTAAAGGATGTTTTGAAGCGATGGTGTAATTTGATGTTGGAAAATTGTCCATACCAAACCTAATTCGAAAAAAAACACTTAATTAGACTATTTATACTCTAGTCTCTATCTGTTGACTACGAGTATATGAATATTATCTTAGCCATTAAACGATATTGCATGACCGAAATAAAAAATAAATTATGATATTAATGTACCGAGCCCAATAATTCGGTGTTATCTAGAAAACAGAATTGGTATCAAAGTTATTTTCGGTCATGTAAATCTGTTTATCAAATGCTAATTGATTGACCAGCTGTTATGTAATTTGCGATATTTTTGTTTATTGTATATTTATTACTTATTAGTAGAAAGTAATACTTTATGAAACTCAATGCATATAAAATTTAAATTAGAAGCACAGACGTAAAAAAAATACAGACGTAATCCCAAGAACAAATTCAGTGAAGCACCCATAGGAATACCAACTCTGTATTCGTACAAGCACACACACCCACACATTGACACCATACGGCTACGACATTGACACCATCGCGAATCAAAAATTACAAAATTACGCACACATGGTAAGCGAGCTGTCAGCTGTCAGCTTCACTCTCGATTAGACAAGGTTACGTCTGTTCTTTTTTTATGTCCGTGATTAGAAGGAAGAAGCTATTATGAATGTTGATTCAAAATTTTAGTTTGGGATTTTAATGTACGGGACAATTATTATTATTATTAGATACCTTTTTAAAAAAAATTGTAATGCCTTTTTATATTAGTGGCTGTTTCTTGTAACTATTGGAATAATAATAAATGTTTTGCTATTCGATTTCCCGATTTATTATATTCGATTAACTCAATATATTATATTCGATTAACCCGAGGAATAATTAACTGACATTGTTTATTTCACCCTCAATAATAAATTGAAATATATAAGAAGGTAGTTTTCTTTATCAATAAAAATAAATTGTTATCTTATACATATGTTATGTGAAACAAGCTATATTTATGTAGCTTTGCAGAGATAACAATATTTGTTTTGGTTTTCAGCTTTTGATCTCAGTTGTAAGGTTAGCAAATTTTCGGGTTATTCGTATCAATACAGTACATATATTATGGTAAATAATATTTATGAAAATATTGTTCCTCTTATTTTTTGTTGAAATAAAACGATTTATAAAGTGCAACTAAAACTTCAATCAAATATTTAAAAAAAATTCGCATTGGGTTGACAATTTTTATTTGTATTAATATTGTTTTCTAATTTGTTTTATAGGTAATCGACTTGAAGTTTCAAGAGGTCTTCATATTAATAGGTTAGAGTGGCTGAAAACAATCCTATAATTATATAGGTAGTATATCTGCGACGGTCATAATATATACGGTTTAAAATCAAAAGTTTATTTACGTTAATATTTTTTGACATTATGTACAATGAAATTAAATTAGTTTATTAACTCAAATTAGGTAAAATCCATACTTCCATAATTATATATACTTATATATAATATTATAAATGCGAAAGTGTATTTGTTTGTTTGTTCCCTCTTTCACGTCGCAACGAAGCTATGATATGATATGACATGATTTTTGTATGTGGAGATAGTTAGGAGGTTGGAGAGTGTCGTAGGCTACTTTTTATTGCGGTAAAACATCTCATTCCCATGGGGAGATCGATGTTTTGTTAGTTGCTAGATATTTAGTTCCGGATGTTGTAATAGATGGCGTTAGTAAACATTTGCAAGTTCTGAATTACGCTATCTAATGATACAATATTATGTATTTTTTTTGCAGTTGGAACGTTCCTCTTAGTATCTTATTTATTCTTGCACCAGGAATGTGACACATTCCTGTTATGCTTGTTAAACAACTCATTATTACTTCCCTTTGAACACGCGGGCGAAGCCGCGGGTAATAGCTAGTAAATAATATAAAAAATATCACACTAAGCAATTGGCAACAGCTGTTATTGTAGTATTAACATCGGTCTTGTTACATCATTAGCGTAACCTTTGACTTGAGACGATGAACTATCAATTCTATTTTTGATGTTATTTATCTCATGTTACCAACTGAGTATTTTGTTTTCTTTATGTTATTATGGTTACATGAAGATTTTTCTGCGAGTTTGTACCTACCTATCATCATCATAATTTTATTAATATAATTATCACGTATAAACATAATTGGGTAAATAGGCATAAAACATATCGGTTTATTCATAATTTGTTCATTTTGCCTTATGACACTAATATTCTGTAAATTACTAAATTATAAACATACTAGCTGTCCCGGCGAACTTTGTACCGTCTAACATATCAATGTCACGTTACTTTTAACTAAACGGTGTGTGTGTGTGCGTCTCTCTTTCCCTCTCAGATATAAAAGTTATAACTTAAAAACGGCTGAACCGATTTTAATGATCTTTGATTTATAGGATTCGTCTCGGCCGGAATAGCAGAATAACTATTAAAAATATAATGCTATGATACCCTCTTCTCTACACTAGAGTGCCTCACTACATGTCAACTGGACGCCGATATCCGCTCCTATGTGAATATGCTTTAAATAGGCATGCACGGATCATAGTCACGGTTAGACGCGCATAGACCACAATGAGTTAACTTCACAATCAAACGCCTGACCAACCCAGTCTACGTAACTCAATTATAATTATTAGCGTGCGTGTTTTACGATTCAATACGTTCACTACAATTTATTAGATTTATTTCCATCCAAACGATCACAAATCAATGGCCGAAGACTAGTACCCGTACCTACATACTAGTTCGGCTTCTTTGCATACAATCGTTGGTAACTCCTGCAGGTGGGTTAGTCACGCGGCACTCAGATTAGCGTTTAGTATTCAGCTAGGTGGCGAGTTACCTACGCGTGTAAGAGTCACGAATGGAATCTAAATCAAGAAACAATAACTGTTCACACGAGGTCGGCATTGAAAGGTTTGCAAATACTATGAAATAGGCCATGCGAATGTTTCGGCTGCTAATAAGGAAAGCATACGCACGCGGCGTGGTTTCTCTGAAGATATACGTGTTCACGACCACGTAAGGGGCCATCCATAAATTACGTCACACTAATTTCATGACTTTTTGACCCCTCCCCCTCTTTGTCACATTTGTGAGACCTCCCCCCCCTATTGTGACGTCACATGTTATGAAATTTCCCACCTAGATATTATTAAATGAAAACAGCAGTTCCGACATAACTTTTATTTACATTAATTGTTATTTAATATTTACCTATACATACCAATTATTCGATTTTGAAATGTGACGTCATGAAATTTAGGACCCCCTTGTCGCACAATATCACACTACATCGACCCCCCTCTCCCCTAACGTGTAACGTAATTTATGGATGGCCCCTAGAGACAGTTACTAACTCTACGACATGACAGTTCTCGTAACACGACACGACAGTTCACGACAAGACAGTTCACAAAAAACAAAAAACTTGAGAAGTGTCAAGGGACACCCGGATGGAACGAAGTTCCTTGCAGTCAGTACTAGGATAGCAAAAACATGCACCAAGTGTGCCAAAACAAATCTGGGGTATTAAATTGTAAGCTACTAGGTAAACAAAGCCCATGAGAAATTTAATACCCCTATAATAATAATAATTTGTTTTGGCACACTCGCTTGCATGTTTTTGCTATCCTAGTACTAGAAAATATCTGGCTTGCTTTCTATAAGAGAGAGAGAGAGAGAGACAGACAGACAGAGAAACATGCGCACGCCGCACGACATGTAACGACGCCGCACGTGTTGTAACGACTAACGACGGCAAAAAGTGTCGTTACAACTTTTCGTTACCAAATTTTCCGCCTAGCCCCCTTTCGCAACGCGCGATAAGGAACTTCGTTCCAATTATTACGATAGTTGTGTAGATGTGTTTGTTTGTTGTGGAAATAGAGTACATAACAGACGAAGAAATTCAATGGTATTTCATGTTGCTGGTTTTCGTTCCAAAAAATTTAATTTCGAAAATATTGTGGTGAAAATCTTTACCTGAATGGTTGGGCTACACGAATTCTTCCACAGTCAACCACGAAAGTTTTTTTAAATGTTCAACATTTACCTATAGAGTCGGTTAAATTAAATAAAATTAGGAAAATTTCCTCAATGGTTTACAAAGCAACGTGATGTTCTGTTTTTAGTGTAACCTCATTTGCTACTTTTTAGTTATTTTTAATAAAATATTACAACAAGAAAATAATATAAAGTGATGTTATATCTATTATGTCCGCAAAGCATTAAATTAAAAAAACACCATAGTGCAATTTCGTAATAAATATATACCTACCTACAACTTACATACTGAATGATTTCACGTCTATGCTAATCTGGGTAGTGAATAAAAATTCCGGAAGGTTGGCACGCCGATCTACACGAGAAAGTACTTGGCAAGACCTCATCAATTGACATGAACGATTGATCGAACAGCAGCTGGTAATGTTGTAGAATGTCGGCGTAACACACCCGTGTTATTTAAAATGTTGGCAACACTTTCGTCTTTCGTCATTCCGGCTACTCAAAATAAAAGGTAAGCTTTAACTGACATTGTATATAAATAATATTTGAGGATATTAAAATTAAATATCAGACAGATATATTTATGCGTTGAGCTTTCCCATTTCTATTTTGAATAGACAAACAATTCGGTCGAATTCAAAGGAAAACCATTTTACACCCACGTCGCGTCGACTGCGCCGTGACGACGTTCCGTTGCCAAAAGAATGTTGTTTCGTAGTCGCTTGTGTTGTGGACGAGATTCCTACTACGTTCTAATCAATGGTGCGCACGAGTCATACAGCTTACGAAATTATTACAATCGTGGATGTAATTTGTGACTATAAATAGCTGCGTGCCACTTTTACAGGAACGTGCAACAGATTAATTGTGTTAACTGTCGATTGAATTGAATATAACTGCTTAATTAATGGTTCTGTCTAATTCATGATTCTATTGAGGTCAATCGCAGACTTGTTTATTTCGAGTTAATCTGTTATTCATTCGTACTGATTGCAGTTGTAATTTTTAATATTCGTTGTAGACTTGTTGAAATCGTACCTATAATGTAGCTGCTAATCGATTATAACTACCTTCATAGAATATACACTTGAAAACATTTTTTTTGAAACTTGCGTTTTGTAGGTATTCGGAAGGACTATAAATAACAAAAGGCTATGAAAAAATAACATACAATACACGCTATGCGGCTGGCTATCTCAGATTAGAGTGCTTTAAAAGGTCATAGTACAAGGTCAGAGCAGAAACAACACATTTCAGAATACTTATTACCTAACTAGCTGACCCGACGAACTTCGTCTCGTCTAACAAACTATTTTTTTTCTAAAATAAAAGTAGCCTAAGTTACTCCTTGTTACATCAGCTATCTGCCAGTGAAAGTCCCATCAAAATCGGTCCAGCCATTTCAGAGATTAGCTGGAACAAACAGACAGACAGACAGACAAAAATTGTAAAAAATGTTGTTTTGGTATATGTACCCTTTATACATCCAAATGCACTTAGTAAAAAGCCGTTATTTTAATATTACAAACAGACTCCAATTTTATTTATTTGTTTATTACATACATGTATAGATAGGATCTACTACTGTTATAACAGATATATATTATTACTGTTACTAGTAGGTATATTCGGAGTCGTTCAAATTTCATACAGATGCCAAAATAGATAAGCACTAATCGCTTAGAATAATAATAAACCTAATCGTGCACACACTCTTATTATTATGTCATTACATCTCTTTAATCGACTTTCCTACTCGGTGTGTGAACAATATTATGGATATTGTAATATGATGTAAATAGGTAGTTACTAGGCTAAGGTGTTATTATAGGTATTGGTATCACTTCATATTTAACATGAAAAACATTAAAGAAAGTTTCTGTAGACTCTACGAGCATCTTAAAATTGTAACAGAATTTTCCAATTAGTTAAACTGACAATTTCACGGAGTTGTACTAATACAATAAATTTTATGATTGTGGAAAAATTAAATAGTGATTATTGCGGTAGGCGGTCTTGTCGCCAAATTAACGATTTCTTCCACACAACCTTGAAGTTACAAAAAATATCACTTTTAATAAAAACAACTGGATACTAGATGAATAAAACATCGGAGACAAAGTTTTTTATTTGAAACCAAGTTCTTGTTTACACTATTAGGACTCGATCTAAGAATCGAAATACTTTTTAAAAAGTTTTTTATTCCACCCGAGATACCCGACTCTACCAGAGTCCCGACTGTAAAGAAAGACATCCTCGCAATCCTCGCATACAAGTACATATATGTATTTATTTAAAAAAATATATCTTACTTGATTAGGTAACCACACTCCCATTTATTTATTTTTTCCTTTTGTTCAGTTAGCCAATTCTTCAAATAGCCATTGGATAGCTTTGACCCAATTATTGTAAAACTTTTATAAATGGCTCCGAGGCGGAAGGGAGTGTTAAAATTGTTACGTCGACCTAGTTTCCGAAAGGTATCTGTCGCGCATGTTAAATGTAAAATTTCCAAAATAGCTGCATTTAGACAGCCGCAGCGCTCCAAGCCCGTAACTGACACCTTCATCCACATTATTTTTGAACGCCATTCTCTTTCCAGTTTTAGCGTTTTCCGGGTTAATAAGTACCCTATATTTTATTCCAGATCATGGTCTATCTGGGTTCAGTAGTTTCTGCGTGAATGATTAACAAACATCCGCACAAATTTTCACTGTTATAATATTAGTAGGAAGAAAATGTATTAAGCTTAGATGTAGAAAAGCAGGCTTAAAATAACTTTAATATTATTAGATGAATGTACGAGTCCCTCATGGAATTAAATCGAACTATCTAGAGTTGAGGCTGCATTAAGGTTCTTTCTACAACACGAAAGCCCTTACATTTAGGGCCACTAACGATCACATATAACTGTTTTTAGTTAATAACAATACTTATGATATTTTTCTTATATCTATAAGTATTTTGAACCAACTGGTTGCAATTTTAGTCACGTCAACTCACGTGTGACCACAATCTATGATATTATAGTCTCATTCTAGCTTAAATTTTCGATCTCTTTCATATGAGAAATTGTATATCGTCAGAGATAAGATACTCAAATACCCTGCAAAGCTACAAAAACAAAGATTTTACGTAATACGCAAATATTTGCAGAATCAAAATGCACTATCTTGAACACCTACTGTATTGGTTCATCACAATCTCACTTTGATAAATCGATAAGTCTCGTATCTCACATTTGAATCAGCATAGCTACATATAAAACACATGAAACATACACGCTCGTCAATGCGTCCGTTAGTAATCTGTGTCTGATACTGACTGTTAGTTGATAGATGATAGTTGATAATTAATTAGGTACGCTGTTATTTTTAGCAAAATACTCACGACATGACACTTACGAAAAAAACGATATTACAAATATCGTCTCAGACTTATCACATTAAAAGTTCAAAACACTACATAATGAAGTAACCCATGCTCTACATGTCTATATAATTAATAAAGCCTTTATGATTCTCATATACTTATTTAACTATGTTTTACCACCTCACACTGCATCTTGCAACTAAGTTAAATAGGTAACCAACGTTATGTTGTTGTACTATGTTGTGAGTTTTGCCTTTTTCTTATCTTTGACATTTGAATGAAAGAGCATGGAGGATAGAGTGAAAGAGTTAAAACGCGCTATCTACTTTGCATATCCATCAAACATTTTTATTTTTAGTTAGGGCTTTTACACACTGCGGCCGCTCATGTCATGAGTTATTATAGAAAATTGCAGGCAGATATAGCGTTTAGATATATGTATAGCGTTACAAAATTTTTTGTCTATGATAGTTTTCGCTATTGCCAAGATCGCGGTTCGCGGCTGTAGTGTGAAAAGGCGACTGCAGAATATTCGTCACCGGAAGTAATAAAATCTGTCTCCCAAGGAACACTTGTGTACAGTTCTCTGTATTATCTGTTGAGTGCAGTGTAACGACTCCAAAGTCCAACTTTGCGTGGGCTGTCCCGTCGGCGCGATGGCGCGGCGGCGTCCGCCATTTGTGATTCTCGCTAGTTGCTACTCAGATGGTGTAATAGCTGTGAATTTATCACCATCACCGACATCGGCAATTTGTAATGATTCGTAATCAAAACATTGCACTAGCTGCACATTAATCATCTCGAAAGAGTTAGCTCCGTAGAAAAGAGATCGCTGGATTTTGCTGAATCGTAACTTGTAGGGTACAAAGTCTAATATAAAGTGGTGTAATCAAAAATACATGATTAGTTAGGGATTTTTCAATATGCCAGCGTAAACTTAATTTTGATAAAAAAACAAGTTTTCAATTTTCACTGCTACGGTTATTCATTCTAGGTTTGTGAACACAAATGCCCCGTCAGCTGCTAAGTAAGGCCTATTGTTGTTTAACAAAACATTCGTGTTTAATAGCTTATCCCTGGTCATTGAACTCGTTAATTAATATTGATGTTGTAGCAACTCAAAACGATTTATCGCTCGCAAGTAATTCCTTTTTCAAATCAGCCGTGAAATTCGCAACAATCAACTTTCTTCCCGAACAACAAATCATATTAGTTATGTTGACGGTCGTATATAGAACTCAAAATGAGCTTCACGCCGCAGCGGAAGAAGGTCATCTCGATCGATATCACGGCTCCAAAGCGTGCTAGATAGTAATTCTCAAACGGTTTCACCGATTCGATGGCGCCTAATTCTCGAGGACGATCACACATTGAGCAGTTCGCCAGTGCGTGGGCGCAGCCTCCCCGCACACCACGCAGATAGCATAATGGCGAGTGTGTAAATATACGAGATTGTGTCCGTGTGGCAAACGCGACCGCACCGCGAGTGTAGGCGGGGTTGTTTGCCTCGGCTCTCCTATTGCGTGATCCACTCAATAAAACTGTTGTTAAGACTCCAAATTGGCCGCAAACGATCGCGCCGCGCGCGCTCTGTCCAGATGAAACTTTTAGTACCCAGGAGCGGGTTAATGCGATTATGCAACAGCTAGATATACCTAAGCTATAATTATCGATTCGACAGTACTCTGATACGTAAAGTTTGCGGTAATTAAATAATTCCCATGTAAGGCAATGACATCTGCAACAATCGATACGTAAATCCTTCGCGCCCGAACCTGTTTACTGACACATCGTAATTTAAAACACTATGTTAATAGGCATTTCAATTAGCATTAATGCAATATAATTAACACGCCGAGCACCTTTTTACCAACGAACGAGTAACTCAGGTGGCACTGTGGAAATTCGACTTTACGTAACTGTAGCGTGACTCGGCGCGCGCCTCCTTCATTCAGCCTTACTGGCTTACAACTCGAACCTCAACCTCCCACCTCACCATAAATGTACATTTACCTCACTAAGTGCTCTTTTGACGGAACCGTTACTGGCGATAATTTACTTTAAGCAGCTTATATGGCGATGGCGTGTCTACTGGATTTAGTCACATGCGTACTCTTCGTTTACCTTGCATTATCGTGTGGGAAAAGCTCAAACATAATTTATTACTAATGCGACAAGTAGCGTACGTGTTTAATCAATTTTGTCACATACGTAGTGACTGTGAGAACAACATTAATTTCTCTCAGCATCTGTAAATGTCCACACGCGATGATGGAAGGTGCAATTCATTTCGCGAGTTCTAATTCGGTACTGGCTACCTCCTACACGACACATGCAGTCATGCGCACAAGCAGCTCACGAATGTATTATGAATTTATGATGTTCTAGGAACTTTACAACACTGATGATTACCGACGATAAAAAAGATCCGGCTGCCTACAACGTTTATGTTTCAAACACATCACTGCTATAATACGAGTACCACGACTTCAAAACTTAATGGAAAAACCACTGTAGAAAACTCTACTTTCAAGGCTGTTTGAAGCGTAATACATGAATAATTCAATTAAATACATTAATTACTAGTGTTAAAGTAAAATAGATTACCAGTTTAATTTGAGAATAAGCTAGATTAGTGTCTAAGCTTTACCGGAACTAGCGACGAATCCAAATGAGTTTTTCCATCTTAATCCTCAGAAGTTTCAATAGAAAAAAAAAAAAAATACGCGTCGAATTGAGAACCTCCTCCTTTTTTTTCGTCGGTTAAAAATCACACGTCCTACTTTGCATTTTGTATTTTACGGTGTATTTGACATATTTTTGATTAATAAAATCGGTTTTCTAGTCAATTATACTAAGTATACTATAAGTATATTACTTATATTATGCTTCTAAGCTAATAGCTTGAAAATATGGGTTTTTTGTCATTTCAAGTAAATAGCTGGCAAAAGAGCCCGATCACCGGATGCTAATTAGTTCTTCTATATTGTCACCACAAAGAAAAGAATACGTATGTTGAATGGCTCAAGTAGGATAACTATAGTCGTTATAATCATACCATCTGATCATACCATCAGCTATTTACTTTACAGTTACTGCTTATCAACGTATGAATGATGTATCTATGAATATTATTATTTGACGCGACAAACGTAATCGTCACGTTCTTGACAACAGCTGGAGCCTGGACTGGACGTAACAGGTGTCGCGACGCAACGATTATTTTGCTGCTAAGTAATTTTATATTATTATGTACGCATAGGGCCCTTGTTGCTTATAAATTTGTTTTAGTATATTTTAGAACTCTGCAAAAATGTTGAGATGTTACTGATAAAATAAAAATATTATATTTCTCTCTTCAAACAGCCACCTAGGTACTACACACGTTTTTCGAATTCTTTAGCGAAGAAATTTATCTCTTATAAATTACTCGTAATCTGTAATACACAGTAGGAAGGTATGCACGTAACTTTGAAGTACTCGGTTATATTGTTATACCTACGTAAAGAGGTATTATTAAAAGTAGTTATAAAGAGTATATTAGCTAATGCTTCTGTCTATTCGTTGCACACATGTGTCAAGTATTACCTATCATCATACCATCACGTTATCGAAATACGATACGGTGCATTATGTAATAACTTTTACTATTTCAGTTCTACGAATTGATATAATTTTCCTTTGGCATAGTTACTAATGGTAGCAATAGTTAGTCAATATCATGGACAATTTGATGATGTATACCTATGTGAAAATGTGTTTACTCAACTACAGTATTTTACGAACACGCTTTTTCTCGGGATCTTTCATTATGTTCCACTAAAAAGACAATAGATTCTACTCATCGTGATAATTTCGTAGGCAGTTCAAGTGTTCAACCTATTTTTCTAAAGGAAAATCGTATTTCGAAAGATTACTTAGGTTTTCTTCAATCAAAATGTGAAAAGGAATAACAAGAAGGTTCCCTGCTTGTTACTTGTTACCTATTTCTTTTCCCCAGCTACGGTTGTTGGTTCTCGTACCTACTACTATCAGGTAACCCGCGTGTGCTTCTATGTTGGTTATTGAAAAAAATTGTTATGTTTATGAATGTACAAAATTCACGAAGATTAAACGCATTTAGAAATTAAACGTTGAACGTAGAACTTTTATTTTGTCTACATCTTACTTACTTTCATTTTCAATTCGTTTACAAGGAAAAAGTAGAAATAATCTAAAGAATACAAAAACAAGCTCTGGTTACTAATCAATACAAGCTATACTTAGGTACCAGTCAATAGAACACCTCGAATATAAGTCGAAAATAAAACTTAGAAATGTAACTAAAATAAACATCTGCAGACAAAAACTAGCAGGAAACAGAAAACAAACAAAGTCTGCAAAGCCTAGAAACACAACAGAAGGAGAAATCGTTGAAAATGCGTAACTCAACAGCCGGGTCTGAACGGTGCGAGGGGGTAACGGAGGAGGGGGGAGGGGTAACGAGGGGGTTCGAGGCGAGGGTTACAGGGGGGTGGCAAGACGCGCCGTGAATGGCGGCACCAAGGTCATGGGCGCCGGAAGTGGGTTACGGGGGGCGCCCTATCGACCGCCCACCCGCCCCGTACTGTTGATGTTTACCCCAATGACTCGCAATTAGTGGGCGCATGTCAACTGTCATTGTTTACTGGATTCGGACTTCGGTACACATAGAATTTAATTTAATCCGTTCATTTGTTAGTGGTTGTAAATGCAGGTATAAATGTAGGTGTAAACATAGGTTTGTTTTATATGCAAGATGAGTCGGATTGAAAGTTTGTAGCTTGCTGTCAATTATCTGAGGTTAAAGTCGCTTTAACATTTTAAAGTTTTATCGCCGCGGACATAAAAACGCTTTAACAGTAAAGAGGTCGCAGCTGTTATTCGTGAGACGACGCGCGCGGGGTAGGTCACCAGGCCACGATGGGCTCAGCGTGGAGGCATAACGCAGGTGCGTTATGCGGGTGTACATCTCCCTAGAGTTCCTTGTTCTTTAATTTATGTATGGGACATACCTACGTATCTCAGGAGCTTTATGAAGACCATCGTTGCACCGATACCGAAAAATAAAACAGGGGCTGCCTCTGACCAGAATAACTATCGACCAATATCGCTTGCGACCGTGATAGCGAAGGTGCTGGACGGTCTTCTTGATCGCATTTTCGGGAGGCTTATGAAACTGTACGAGGCTCAGTTCGGTTTTAGACCCGGGTTGTCCACCAAAACAGCAATTTTGCGACTCAAGCACACCGTCCTGTATTATCTACGCTTCACGAGGAACGCCAGTTTCCTTTTATTTTTTGGACCTGTCGAAGGCATTCGAATTTCGATCTTGTGTCGTACAACATATTATGGAATAAGCTCGTAAGGGAGACTGTAATGATATCTCATCAAAAACATAAACGTGAAATGAGAGCCAAGTTCAAAAAAACGAATTGGGATCTAAATGGGTGTCAAGTTCTGTGTAGAAAAGCCAAAATTTTAGTCACAGGACATGTAATTCAAGTTCTACATTTGACTTGGTTAGTTTTCCTTTTCACGTACCTACCTAGGCTATATTATATTTGTATAATTTTATCTTCGTTAAGTCTGTTAAGTTGATGTAATATCTGTTACTTTTCTCAAATTAGGTTTGTTGGTTGCTAACTAATGAAAACTAGCCAAACCAAAACAGCCATACAATGGACCCGCTAATTAACTACTTTCACTAATTTATCAATAATTTTCAGTTTCTAGACTTTTTCTTTGTAAACATGACTATTTTTGGACGTTAATATTTAAATAATCGTTTAAGGTGTGTTTATGAAATTTGGAGCACATACGTATTTCGCGTCTTAATAATATGAGCCAAAGACAGGTTTATGGAATAGTTTTTGAGTTATGAGGGGGTCGAAAGTGGCTCCAAATGGTTCGTGTAATACACAGTAACACACGGTGCTGCTCGCCAGTTTTGTTAGCTTGAACTTGGCTTGACACGCTACCGCGTGTCTAAATATTAAGAGCACATACCAGAATCGTTAGCGTGTTGAAATAACGAGTTTACTATACGTTATATTATAAGTATAATAACTATCTACGAACGGGAATACGGTTTGATAGGGCCTACTAATACACGGATCGTTGTGAACAAATGTTTTGTAGGAGTTCTCAAAGGTGAATCAACGAATGGCAGCTATTAATAACTGTTTAATTAAACCTAAAGCGGAAGTTAACGGAACACCTAAAACCCTTCTTCATTTGAGAAACATCACTAATTAAATTATAATGCTTTTTAGTTAACAAAAAAGGTATTAAGCCTTATTTAGACTCCTCGATCACTAATGAGTATCGGGTTAATTAGTATTTTTTACTAGATTACTATTTACTAACGATTACTTTACGATTAAAACAGTTGTAGCATGCTGTTACTATCTAATTCCATGGGCTTATGTACCATGACTTAGGTACCATAAATGGCCGCTTGCTTGTTTGACGAATCGTTAAATAAAATACTGAATAAATACATGCCTAATATGGTTAAAAAAATCATTATCATGTAAGCAATTAGGTATCTGTTGCGAGAGCAGTGTTCTGCAAAATATTGCAATTTTATTTGACAAGAAATCTCTTTGATTGTCTTTATATCTAATATGTACCTATAGAGCTACAATAAGCTACAAAGAGCTAAAATAAGCGTGAGAATTTATTTAAGTGCTCATTCACCCACACTTCCATTAGGACTTCCTGTGTGGCAGATGTCATGGACATTCACGAATAACACATTAAAAACATCTAACAAACGCCCAAAAACAGACAACCAATTACCAATATGCCACATAAATGATCAATACCAGAAATCGAATCCATGCCGCCTACTGAGTAGTATTGAGCTATAAGGCCGTTTGAATACATTAAATACAAAGAATAATATAGTATATAACGATAGTCCGGCCAAACGTTAATTTTTCCATATTTATCACTACGAACCGCGCCATTCATTGCAGTTTTTCTCGCGTAGGGCGCCGAACTCGCGGCCTTGCGCCTACGCCGACCGGACAGACAACTAGCGCCAAGCGCAGAATTAGAACAACTATATTACCATGTTTACATTTACATTACTCAGTAATACTTATATTACTGTACGCCCAGACGTCCGTCTGAAGGGCGTTCTAAGTTTAAATGAATCGGAAAACGTAACGAACTCTGTAATAAGGATAAGAATATCGATATTATAATACATGCTCTACATTTTATAATATCTAAATACAATCGTCAGTTTAGGGGAACTACATAACTAATAATGAGGATTTTCCTCGCATTATTTTTGGCTGGCAGTGCATCATGTCTTTGTTGTTATTTATGTTCTTGGGCGACGCGGACGTGAACACCATCAAGTGGCTGCTTTGCTCGTTTGCCAGCTATTTACATAAAAAGGTAGAAAGGTTACTCGCGCATATATAATTAAGTAATAGGTATTTTACATAAGAAAATTAAATAGTTAATGTAATAGATTTGATTAATTTTCAACAACACGATGGTTTTACATAACAACTATCGCTGATAATGTTTTTTGTTGCCGCGAAAAGCGATACGATTAATTATAAAATATTTAATAGCTTGAGTCACTTAAGCGAAGGCATCTGAATTAATAATTTACATTACATTAAATAAATCTCTATTCCACATTTGGAGAAGCGAGCGTAGATATAATTTTTAATTGATACATTTATCGACGACATTGGATTAAAATGGGCCGTAGATATTTTAAGGTCAGCGGGTACAGGCTTTGTCGGATCACAGCGGTCCGTGCGGTAGGAACTAGATAATTGGCTTGAATTTTTAAAGGCTTAGTCACGATCCCCGATCTCACTTTGTGAGTCACATTCGCTAACAAGAATCTTAATTTTACTTTATTCGTGACTTCTTGTTGACAAAAGATGCTATCCTTTAGGTACGTTACGCGAACTTAATATGTAACTCGAACGTTCCATATTTAAATCAAATGTAGTTATGTATTATATTCATAGACTTTATACATATAGGTAGGGATTATATTATGTTTTCAATATATTTTGTGTTAATATTACCTAATGTTGAGTTAATTCATGTATAATTATTGATCGCTAAGCGTGAGAGAGCTAACAAAATTGCAAATTCCAATCAATTTGGTAAGTAACATAAAAATTAGATCCAGATTATTCCAGATTTAGCTTGAACAAATAAATGTAGAGCGGAAAATTGATAATTCTTTAGAAGCATAACATTGACGTTAGTATCATTGTTGTTTCATAATGAATCGTTATAAACAATAGTCACACTTGGTGCTAGTTTAATATTAATTATAGTATACCTTTAATGTATTAATATGGAGCCTACCAATTATATGAGTCTCGCATTATCTTTACTTCACTATAAATAGTAAATATGCTTGATAACAATCTGACATGCTCCAGTTAAGATATTTTGTTAAATATTGGGATATTGCAAAACTGGACAAAATTAATTTTCAATAGAATTTTGTTAGAACACAATGACAAGGTCAGTGAAGTACAGCTCGAACCTCGAAAGTGAATCTTGTGAAATCGTTCGATTTCTACGAAATTTTCTAAAATCTCGACTGATAAAACGAATTTCGTAATTTTCCCCTAGGTCGCCAATTATACCAGTAAATTGAGTTTCTTTTATCTTTTTATAATTATTTTTATATTTCTTTCAACCATTAAATAATATTTAATTGCGCTTCATTGGATAATTTATGTACCTATAACATTTGACTACATGTAAATAAATGGTCAGTAACCACGAATCCTTTCACGTAATAGTCGCGTGCTAACAAATGAGAGCTTATTGTTTGTTCAGGTGCGTCGGTGTGTTCTTTGTTCTCCAAATTATCACCACTCACACACACGCGACGCGTTCAACAATGTTCAATCTTTCTCCACATTCTTTCATCCGGACCTTTCAATACGCAGTATAATATAGGACACCACCAACTATTGAAAGACAATAATAAATTCAATACTAGGCTAGAGATCAACATCTACTTTAAAAATGAACGTGGACCCTGAAAATATTATTGTGCAACCTGTTAATGGAAATATTTATTTCTATTTACTTTATTAATACAACATTTAAATAGAAATGTTTATTTATCTAATATATAAAATTCTAGTGACACGGTGTTAGAAGTTGAACTCCTCCGAAACGGCTCGACCGATTTTCGTGAATCTTTGCGTGTATATCGGCTAGGGTTGAGAATCGGACATGTATTTTTCATCCCCCTACCCCTAAAAATTTTTTGGCAGAACAACGTTTGCCAGGTCAGCTAGTATTTATATAATATAAGCCTCTTTTTATACATACAATATCATTGAATATAAGATGATTCCCAAGTGCAAGTTAGACGTTGTAACAATAATTTAACCCGCCCCCACGTTACCTAGAGGTCTCTACCTCTCTAGTCTCTATCTAGTAGAGATCATCTTCTACCAACTTACTTGTTAACATTCATTTACAATCAAGTGTTTTCATTGTAATTAAGCATTCAATGAGTGAGGCTACTAAGTATTTACTAAGTACTAATGCGCTGACCATCTCGCTCGAACTTTATATCCACTAACCATCACGTGGGATTGTTGTCAAGCATTCAAAATTCTTTATTCATGTAGGTATCACAGATAGGTACATTTATGCACGTTAATTTTTTAATCTATCAGCTTTTTGGAATTTATTGCTTTATGTCAAGTAAAAAATTCCAGTATAATAATTAAAAACAATACTTAATGTTTTTACGGAACGGTTGTTTAAATAGGTACCTACATAAAATTACGATGTAGAGCAGTATCGCCCCTGAATTATCTACACACAAGTGAGCTGTAATTTTCAATATACTTATTTAAAAACTTCTATATTTAAGTACTGACAAGTCAATCGAACTGGAAACTACAAACCATATTATCCCAGAACCTTACCCGTCACCGGAATATTAATAGAACTACGCTACAACTCGCTTAACAATTTGTAACACATGTACATTGTACACAATAATATACATGCATCGTTAATAATATCTATTAATAATGTTGACGTTATTCGCTCCACATTCTTATCTCGTCACTAAAGGCATGTAAGCACTGAAGGCACTAGCAGATGTCGGATACTAGGCGAATGCGATCTCGACACGAATAAAGATCTCATTGTACTAGTCCTAAACATACATCCTTTACCCGTGACTGTGGCCCGTATTAATTAATCTCTGCGACCTTAAGATTCGGTTTGGATACTGAAATATGTCAAATTGTATGTAAAATGACATTTTTAAGATCTAAAATCGCGCTCTTGAGCCTAGATCGATTTATTAATATAGGCCTAAATCAGTCTGTGACTGGTTTAACCAAATGTTGTAACGTCAAGCATTTCATTGAACATTTCCACATCACCTATACGAGTATAAGGTACTTGCGCCACTTTTCGACAATTTATGTTAACGTACAGAATATAAATAGAATAATCTAAATTTTACTAACAAAAAACAACCGACTTTAAAGTTACTCTAAAACTACTTGTCAGATCTCGTTCAAATTTATGTGGGATTACGTGACAAGCACCTGCTTTCGATTAAAAAAAGAATCATCGAAATCGGTTGGCGTGATATTGAGTTATTCGTCCATTTGTCGCGCTTACCTGACTTACATGGTTTTATCATGGATGCCATTGTCAGATCTCAATAAAATTTATATGGGACCACATGACAGCCACCAGCTTTCGATTAAAAAAAGAATCATCAAAATCAGTTCGCCCAGTCCAAAGTTCTGAGGTAACAAACATTAAAAAAAAATACAGTCGAATTGAGAACCTCCTCCTTTTTTTGAAGTCGGTTAAAAAGGTTGATACTTTTTATGTTTTAAACACTGTTCAACTAACATAAAATTTATCCAATATCCGTAATTGTTTCAATATGTTCCTTTGCTACAAAACAGCGATTATTTAAAGAATGTTATGTAGGTAGACTAAATTCAGGAAATTCAAATTACTTATTAATTGGATGTAAGTGTTTTGTGATCTATATACCCAAAACAGGTGTCTATCCACAAAATTGTTAAAAGTTTCATTTCATTTCACAAAGTGAACACATAATTTATGTTTTATAACGCATGACTGATTCAATGATTTAACGAGCAACCACTGGTCGAAGGAAGAAATCGACTAATTTAATTAATATGAAGCAAAAGGCTACAAAATCTTTAGAGGTATAATAAAAAACGCTACTTCTAGCATTCCAAATAAATCATAGTATAATACACAGTAGAGCATAAAATTAATAAACGAATTGTGATTCCATTGTATTGCAAGGGACCGTTATTGGTACGCACCATACTGCAAATAATATAATGTGGCAATGCATTTCCCACTAGATACAAACGTACCTACCTATTTAACTGCAGTAACGATCTGGAAGGTAATTGACCAATAGAGTTAACGCTATTGTTTTCATAATTAACATAGCATCATTTGCATTGCTATCGTGTTCCTATCACATTGTCTGCGCTGCTGTGAATAGGTATGGTAAAGTACTTGTAACTACTATTGCTTATCGGATTAACTCACAATTTTTATAGTAATACCAATATTTTGAAATTATATGGAGCATAATCACGCGGGAATGTAGTAATGGAAAACGGGTTCTCAAGATTTACTTATTTTATACCGATAGAAATCTAAAGAAGTGAACCAATACATAACGTTCGTTAATATGATTTGAAAATATAAAATATACCCCTATCAGGAAAATCTGGCGTCTCTGACTAATCCAATAAAATTTGTGATTTAGTAAATTGATGTATTTTAAATTTGTTACGGCGTGTGTCATATCGAATTCTATACACCGGGCGGCCATTTATCACGCCTTTTCAATACTGCGGCTGCGGTCAAATAAAGCAATCTGGTCCATGCTTACGTAAGCAGTATCGATACTGGCCAATCAATTACTGCGTGACCATTACATTTGTTGTTTTGTTTCGGAAAACTCGAGGTAGAGCATACAGTTCGGATGTTATCCAGGGGTTGTTTATTCCTTGACTTTACAGTATGTTTTAGATATAATTATACAGTATGTTTATAGTTGGTGTTTGTTGTCCACAGCTCATCCAATGATCTCAGCGAGCCTCCCCGGCGAGGCGCTGGTCCAGCTGGGGCAGCTGCAGCTCAGCCACCTGTACCCCCCCAGCATGACGCCGGAGTTCCTGGCGCCCCCGCCGCGGCCCTACCCGCGGTATGCGCCGCGGCGCCCGCGTGACCCCATGCCCGCGCCGCCACCCCCTGCGCCTTTCACCCCCGTGCCGGGCGCGTACGCCCCCCCGTTCCTGTCGCACCCAGCGTCGTACCCGTACCTGTACCGCGCGCGGGCGCCGCAGCCGGTGTACCCGCTGCGCCCGCGTCCCACCTCGGGCTTCGTGCCGCCGCCGCCCGCGCCGCACTCACCGCCCGTGCCGCAGCCCCAACCGCAGCCTCCGCCCAGAGAAGTAAGTTATTGAACATAAGTTGAAGTGAAAAAGGCTCAATTGAGCTCAAGCCAAACTCCCCTGCTCGCGCTAAATACTACTGAGCTGCTGAAGGCGAATGGAATAGGAAGTGCCACCGAAATAAGTCGAAATTAAGTAGAGTTTTTTACCCGCTTTCTTCATTTATTATCAACTACCTTCTCAGCATATAAAACCCTGTACAATAAACGTTCACTAGTCAATATCCTCAACCTTCAACTGTATCATTCCAGGAGCCGCCCCCATCGCCCGAGCGCGCTACTCCCGCGCCGTACTTCTGTCGCGGCGCCCTCATCCGGCTCGAGGACGGGTCGCTGCGGCGCGTGGAGGAGATGCGCACGGAGGACTTCGTGTCGAGCGCCGAGCGCAGCGGGGACCTGGCGCTGACGCAGTGCACGCTGCTGCGGCTCGACGAGCGCGGGGACCGGCTCGCGCTCACCCTCACCTATGATAGGAATCGCTCACAGGTCTGTGTTATCCACCCTTTTTAAGGTTCCGTAGTCAAAATGGATACTGACGATAGTAAATGGGCACTATCGCCTTTGTACATTAGTAACACCCAAAGTCACTTCCGATCGACTGAGAGAACCGCATCTGTAGGTAAATAGCTAAAAAATTATTAACGCCGCGTGATGACGGTCACGAAGTGGTCAGTTTTCACAGAAAATCGTAACACCAAAGATGGCACTAACCCAATTTAAAATTATTTATATAGGTATCACTGATACATTTTGCAGGTATTTTTTTTAATCTACCAACTTTTCGGAAAGGTACTTTGTCATGGAGGAAAAGACATAAAGAAACTCCTTAGCACATCTTTTAAAAATAAAAATACGTTGGTACATTTATTACAAAAAAAAAAACACTAAATTGAACGGAACTCGTTGCAGAGTTGGTCATTTCCGTACGTTTTTGTCATATAAGTACTGTGATTACTCAGTTTAGTAATGTGATAGCCATATTATGTACATTGCTAAAATGACATATATTCATACTCTCGTACTTAGTACTTATGAGCTCTCTTATCGGCAGATTACTGAACTTCTGATAAGTTCTTGTTTCCTAAATAAGTATTTTATTTAATTGCAGGTTGAGCTCGAGTCAACAGTGGAACATCCATTCTTCGTGTACGGGCGAGGCTGGGCGTCCTGCAAGCCGGAGCACACGCTCGCCCGGTACGGGCTGCGAGTGCAGAGGCTGCAAGTCGGGGACGTGTGCGTATCTCTGGTGGCCCGCAGACACGCACCCGCACAGGGCGTGTCGTCCGCGCCGCCACAAACACACCCCGAGAACCTCAGCGTCAAGGAAGACTCCAGGAAACGGCGCTGGTCCGCCTCTGACGTCAACGAGGACGCTCCGCTCAAGAAACGTTGAAAACAACGTCGCATCGATCTCAATAGGTCGAACGTTAAGGTTTTAAACCTCTGAACTAAGTGATTATCGGTATATGAAGGGTGCTTTCGCTTGATCACCGTCGCCGGCCGCCACGGGCCGCCCCAGTGAGCCAACTCGCGTGTTACTAAATGTGTACGTATAAATTAAACGTGTTATTTTCCGCAGCGATCGGCAATCCACAATCGTACGCTTACTCTACTCGGGAAATCTAGGTGCTTATTATTGTCGGGTGCTTCTGTACGCGTTTGTGTACAATATTGTAAATATGTAACTTAGATCAGATGTTATTCCACTCCATGACTGACGAATGTGTCACAAAAGCGGTTTTAAATTGAACCTCCTTAGGTGCGGTGTGAGCTGGCAACTTAAAGTTCGTTTATGTACATAGAAAATTCATTAAAAAGTGTACAAGTTGAGTGTACAGTAATTGTTAAGTTTCAGTGTTGACTTTTGAAATTTACAAGAGAATTTCACATGCCGATTGCCAGCTCGTTCCGTACAAACGGTAGCAGATCGCTACAGGGGTGCCATGTTGTAAGTTACATTGATATTAAGACATCAATATAAAAATTATCTTATCAGCTTATTACATAACATAACGCAATTAGCGATTTAACTCGTTAATATTTTGAGTTGCTGCAACAGTGTAAAGTTAGTAAAAACCAAAGCAAAATAATTCCTACATCTTCGATTTAAAACTAATTTTGTTTTCAGACTGTATTATGCGGAATTAAAAAAACTGCACCGCTAAGTGACATATAGGTAGAAGTAAGCATGAATTAATGCGATACCTCCATACGAAGGCGAATACGGGTCTAACTGACATACTAGCGAGCATAGTTCGACTCTGAATTAAATTCTTTACAAATTAAAAAATAATATTTTAGCTCTAGTATGCGTCACTTGATCCTGTATAGCAAAACGTGAGGTATAATGTCATAAGAGCACAAATATAACGCGTAAATTCTACCAGATCTTAATATAGGTTAGATATTGTGATAACTAATGAGATTTAAAGCCAGTCCCTGCGACACTCGGCCGTGCATCTTTTAGACAAAAGTTAAAGGTACAATGAATGTTAGGTATAGGGATGGGATGATAAATGATATGTGCTAAGTCTTGACTGATTGTAGTTATGTGGGTTTTCCGGTTCTTGGAGTTAATTTAGCAGTCAGTTTTCATTCTTCCCTAGAGGTTGTGAGAGACATATCTATTCGTTGCTGCAATATGTTACGCGGGCATGTAGTCAACCCCGCAACTGTACATACTACATAGCGAACCAGCACACTACATAGCTGAACTGGGAAATTGTGACAAATAATTGATCATATTAATATAAAGTAAAAAATAATATTGTTGATACTATTATACTATAAAATGTATGTCTAATGGTCATGGTTATTAGATGCCATCTCTATTGGTTTTTTGACGTCCATGTGTAATACACATAACTTTTCTATGAGAAGATGTATACATAATAAACACACAGTCTGTGATATTTTGTAGTTATTGGTCAGAGTAGGTGTGAAGTATTGCTTGAATAAAGAAATATATATGTTTAGAATAATAAGTGCGTTATTGGTAAGAAACTGTATAGTTATTATATACTCGGAAATGCACAGAAAACAAATTCTGAAAGAGATGTAACAAATAGTCTGTGATTTATATACATATATATCGTTATCCAATATAACGACAAACGCATGGCCATATCAAATCAAATTAATTTTATGTAATATTAAGTGAACGTTGTGTAAATTATGTTTCGTTGACATTTTTCTAAATTTGTTTTGCATAATATGAACATTAACTTGCAATAGAGTACAATCTTGCACTAAAACCGATTGTCGTCATAAATTGTCAAACTATTTAATGTTTCTCAGTTGATATAGTATGATAGAGTAGACCGAGCCGGGAGCCGGGGTAGCCCGGTGACAATATTGACAGAGCTTCGATGCGAGTGGTTCGTTGTTTGTTTCATTGTACCGTAACCTGTTACGTGCTTGTTATTGTATGTTATTGTAGTAACAGACTATCATAGATTACGCACGCACCGTCCACGGCGGTGTTGTAAAAAGTTAATAATTTGTTGTATAATCTATGTAATTCTAGTTTTATCGTCTTTATATTATTATTTGTAATTGTAATGAAAGATCTCATTTTATTAATCGGTATTTTCTAACAAGGCGCTTTCATTAGATCATGACTAAGCCTACCTCACAAAGAAAGACCGGTTGCGCCAGACGCCCGGTCGCTATCAAGTCTAAGCAAGATCTCAATTTGATGAAAATAAACTTTTAAAAAGACTGGGACGCTTTACTGTATGTTGTGGGATAGTAGTTTCTTCGAGGATATTACTTAAATTATGAGATAGGGAGCATTTATTTCATGCACTCCGGTCCCGCCAGGATGGACAATCGTTTAGTACAAAATTCTTTACAAAAAGTATTATTTCCCAAAATCCAAATTCAAAAGTATTACTTTATCAGTGAAAGGTGGTATCGTACGTGGGTTGTACGAGCTCGATTCCGAACGGTAAGTTTCATCGACATAATCCAAGTTCTTCCGCGCCTTCCTATTTTATTTAATGTGTCAATTATATTTTAATACATGCATGTGCAGGAATAACTACTCCTCATTCCTTTCAACGTGTGTGACTTATCCTATACATAGATGTAGACAAAGACCAGACAATATAGTTAATGTAAAATATAAATATTTTCATGTATTACCAAATATACCATGTAATTTTCCACATTTCTTCAGGCTACCACTACTATTAATATAATGATATGATATGATCATAAGCTGTATTTTATTAAAGATATACTTAATGGTAAAATGCTTGTTATCCAGTCACGATTACAATTATTAGAAACTAATGCTTTGCTCAATTATCGTCAATTTATTCAATATTCAAGTTATGGGGTGATTTTAGTACAACTTCCGGTTTTAATTGTCCCATAATCCGGCACTAGAAAATGCTTGATATTTATGCATGAATGGGTATTCTGATAGCAATATGTTGCAATAAGGTCAATGACTATGCTTTTTAATTCCATATCTACATTTCCTTTCATATACAACTACCTTGTGTCTCGCGAACAGACTATAGATTTACCTACATTTGTAATTTTCTAAACACATTGTATTTCACGGACATGTTGACAAGAATGAATGGTAGAATGTTTCATGATTTCTGAATGACTGAAGTAGGGTTACAGTAACAAAATTCGCCTTTAACGACGAGTTACAAAATAATTATATTGTTGTTTTGATGTTGCCAATGTTAGGTACGGCCAGTAATGGTTCAATAGTCCGTAATGTTAGATTACAATAATTGCTACTAACAAAATATATTTTGACACAAATGATTGTGCCATCCTAACCGACTTTGATATCATTAGGTTATCATTGTTTTTGGTAAGATGTTGACCAATCGAAAGGCGCGGCGTCGGATACTATTTGATATTACTGCATCTTATCATAAACACTAAGCAACATATTGAGACGTGTTTATGCTGTCCGTACCAACCTGTGACGTCACGTTTACCCACACATAAACTGTTTTCAATGTGTAGCAAAAGTATAATGGAAAATGTTGTGTCATTTAAATCATAGATAAATAATTATAAAATTGTTATATAATTATATGACAAATATGGCAAATATATATGTATATTTTATTGTATAGCGGAATGAAAATTATTTCAGAATAATGTAAATGGAAAATGTTATAGACCGAGATATGTTAAAACTAAGTTAACTGTTTGTAAAAAAGAAAGAGAAAATATGTATAATTGAATATTTGCTAAAACGTGTTTGATTTAACTTACCCCCTGACAAACCAACACAATTCGAGTGCCGAAAGTTTAATAGAAACGAATAGATATAGTGAAATGCTTATAAAAGCAATTGAGGCATGCAGAGTTATCTTCTCAAAATTATAAAACTTAGAAAAACCGCAAGTGGCGCTGTTTTTCTTCATAAAACAGACTAGTATATTCAAAATTAAATAAAACGCGTAGTAAGCTACAAAAATGTATTTTCTGTGGTCGCGTCAGTACTTTCATAAATCGAAACTTATCAATATTCCATCATTCACTTTTTCACCACAACCACAAACAGTCCATACTAGAATAACTTTCCGGATAGTAACAAACCTTTATATACTCTTGGACCCGAGAATCTACTCACCACGCACCACCAGGTTCGATTTATACTTAGTTTAAGTAACGTTCTAAAATAGATTAAATAAGTAGTTATGTTAATCAGTGCACATAAAAATTTCTACGTTCGAATTTCAAATGTTTATTCCTTCGAACAACAGCTGGAATTTTTGATCGAAGTGGCCAGATTCAAGCATTCAAGAGAACACATTCTATTAAACAATATCAAAGGAAATAGCGATAGTGGTAAAATACTAACAGTAGGTACACTGGTACACTGGTACATTATTCGTCTAGCTTCGATAACATGCCACTATATATCCGAGTCTAGGTCCAGCTTGACGGTCTCCCCTGGCTTGAACGCCGGCATGCCGAGGTACGGACACGTCGCGCAACGGAACGCGTCGCCCAGGTAACACTGAAAAAGAATTATCGTAATGTTACTAGGTGCGTATAACCTAAATTTTACTAAAAAATGAACTATTCTTCAAAGAACTGGTTTTTTTATGCTTTTAGCAGGCAAACGAGCAGACGGGTCACCTGATGGTAAGTGATCACCGCCGCCCATGGACATTAGCAACACTGGGGGCGTCACCAACGCGTTGCCGGCCAAGAAAACGACGATAGACCCGCTTCTTGAAGGACCCCATGTCATAGCTTAGGGGGAACACTGATGCAGGAAGTTTGTTCCACAGTTTACACGTACGAGGTAGAAAATTACGTGAGAACCGAATTGTGGACGAATGCCAGGTATCCAGGTGATGGTGGTGGAACCTGGAACCCCGTGATTTGCGGTGTCGAAAACCAACTGCAGGTATTAAGCCAAATAGTTCTTCAGAACATTCCCCATTGTACAGACGGTAGAATACGCAGAGAGAACCTACATCTCTCCTCAACTCGAGTGATCTAGTCCGTCTGTAAGCATGGGATCGTCGACAAGACGAATAGCTCGCCGTTGAATTCGATTGAACGGATCCACTTGGCTAGCTGGGGCTCCAGCCCAAAGGTGGGAGCAGTACTCCATGTGTGGTCGAATTTGCGCCTTATAGAGCATCAACCTGTGCTTAGGCGTGAAGTACTGCTTAGCTCTGTTGTGCACTCCCAATTTCTTTGCAGCTAGTTTGGCCTTACTAACCAAGTGGTCCCGAAACTGAACTTCATTCGAGATGTCGACACCAAGGATCCCAATGCTTTTAGAGATGTTAAGAGGAATGTTCTGGAACTGTGGTGCTATGACAAATGGGTTTTTTTTAGCGGTTAACGCGCAAACTTGTGTCTTCTCGGGGTTGAACTGGACTAAATTTAGTCTGCCCCATTCTGAGACCCGCTCCAGAGATGTCTCGACTTCAGACACAAGTTTCGTCCTCTTCTCCTCAATCTGCACCCGAGAAAGGTTTGCTCGGCCTGTATAACGGGCGTCACCCGTGCTGTCAGCATAGCAATGAATATTCCCGATGTCCAGCATATCTATACTAATATATAAAGAGGAAAGATTTGATTTTTTGTTTGCATTGAATAGGCTCCGGAACTACTGAACCGATTTCAAAAATTCTTTCACTGTTGGGAAGCTACACTATCCCTGAGTAACATAGGCTATATTATATTTTCAAAAAAATTAGGGATCCTTAATAAAACTCAAATAATGTAACCCAAGGTGTAAAAAAACAAGAAAACCGAAGCAAAGCGAGGGCGGTTACTCGTCATTGATATGCATGATGAACAGTGTAGGTGAAAGCACAGAGCCTTGTGGGACGCCAGCATTTATGGGCTTCGTATCTGAGCATGTTCCGTCAACGACGACCTTGATGCTCCGCTCCGATAAAAAACTGGCAATCCATTTGCACATTTTCTCGGGTACTCCGTAGGAAGGCAGTTTAGACAATGTTATGTCCTTGGGTGAAAGTATCTACTTAACATAAGATGTCTTGTCTGCATCTTTAAAAAAACGTGTATGTATATCTACATATGTATGTACGTAAGAAGTTATACTTCTTTGGCGTAACAGAAGAAAACGCTTTGTTTCTAAAAGGAATTAGTTATCAGCTAACTTCATCGTGTCGCTTTTTGGCTGTCGGTGTGCGCGCGCATCATAATAATAATTTTATTGTAATATTTTTTTCTCAACGTGCCAAAAGAAGTATAACTTCAAAAAGATAATAATATATTATATTAGGAAATGCCAACGACATTTTTTGCGAACAAATTCCTAAGTCCTAACAGTAAGGGCCTGCCGCCCACTGTTGGCATGGCATGCATTTCTTTTGGTCGCAAATAATAACTAATTTATTTACAACGAAAAGAAATATACTTCAATATTTATTTACATTTGTTATAAACATAAGAGAAACAGATAAAATCAGCGTTTATACAGAGACAAGTGCTTGAATACGAGTATATACGTATCTACTGGCAGCTGTACGAAATACAGCAGGCGTTGATGTAAAGAGGTCTAGATCCACGTCGCAGGCCAGCACACCATTAAGCAAGGTCAGTGCGCGTGCCAACGGTGACGCGCGGACTAATACCAATCTATAACGAACCCTGAATAGTTTGTATATCCGAGCTCCTTTGTGTATTTCAGGAACGTGCAGCGATATTCATTCCAGCACTGTGGGGTTCCTTTATCACCTCTAATTAATCTATAAAAGTAGTTCTTAAGCGCTACCTCACGTCTGACTTAAAGCGAGTCATATCGTATCCCAACATTCCTAATAAAAAATAATCTTGGATACACGTGTGGGAACCCTACATAGTAGCCGTCCTGTTTGTGGTAGAGCCATCTCAAAAACTTCTTCTGGAGATTCTCCACCACGAATTTATACTTTACTTCATGCGGACTCCAGTAACTGCGTTACTTTCCAACAAGCTTCTTAAAAAGCTGTTATATAACATTTAAGTGATTCCATTCTTATTCCTATGAATTCTGTAAGTTTTTCGCATATTGTAGCCAATTTACATCGCACTTAATGAAAATAGGCTTTAACTGCAAACTAAACTGTTTTATTTACCAAAAATATAAGTCTTAAAACTTTTTAATACATATAAAAATAAATGTATTATTCCCGGGTATCGCGTTGTGTCTCACTCTGTCTCATCACTGATGTCCTTAAATTCATAGAGTAACTTATTACGGGGGGTGTTAACTTAAGAATAAATCCGATTTACCCTCAACTCTCTCAGGGTGCCGAAAAACATGATTTTCCCCGCCCTGGGTGAAAGGATCTGACTTGAAGCGGTCAGAACCTTTGTACAGTCCATGTGACCGATTAGAATTTCGTAGGATTAATTTTTCCTAATGCTTGACTCAAATCCCATCTGATGATAAATAGGGATGTAGTAAAGTCTATCGAATATTTTATTTAGTTTAAAGTCTATAGTTCTCATTTACATTGCTTATGAGCCAGTACTTTATTTCCCTCTTTTTTTCTAGGTCGGCAATGCATCATTGATGCTCATGTCTATGGGAAACGGTGCCCACTTGCTAGTCAGCTCGTTCGTCGACAAATTAATGATAAACTAATACGAGTACATACACTTCCACACGAGGATTTCGGCGTTTCTTTCTGTTCGCCTCTCAATTCTTCAGCCAGCCCGCACGTACAATCGGCACAGGCCTTGCGTTTCCCGGTCGTTGAACACACTGAAACATCAAAGAATACACTATTATATCATGTATTATCTATTCTGTGACACTATACAAGCCACAATGATAACGAACAAATCAATGAATTAGTTGGCCATGACACGAGAATAAAGCGACCTCGCATTTTAAGTATGACATAATATTGAATGATAAAAAAATAAAGTAATAGGTACGATTAAAATTTTAAACAATGTTTGTCCATCGATTTCTTTCTATGCTAGATTTATATTGACCAGCTTTAGGCTCCCCTGAATTTTTTGGAGTGAAAACTTCTTTAGCATCGTTGTGATTTGAAAGTCGATGAAACGAAAAAAGCGACCGTAAAAAGAGACAGACACATAGATTCATAAGATTTAACGTGGGAGAAAATGAGATAGCAAGCATTATACAGTGTTTCTTATGTTCGTGGTTCTCTTTGTGTTACTTTAAAAATATTCGTTTTACTGCTGGATAGATGGCGCTAGCTGCTCATATTATGTTACTCTTCATATTATGTTAAGAGATGGCGTTAGTTACCACTGTTTTATTTTTATTTTATAACTTTGCATCACTATGATCATTACTAAAACCTACAATTATCATCTTCCCGAAATTTTACATTCGTTTCATTATCTTGAAACCATTTTTTTTTAAGGTTTCACTTCTACCACGTGTGAATTGCACACATTTTTTTTATATTTTAAAGTTTTAACGAATATGTTGTCCTGTTACTGAAAAACGCAAAAAAAACCCGTATTTGCAAACTGACCTTGAATATTTTTTTTTGCAAATGGTGAATCGATGGGGACTTTTCGCATTTCATTAATAACGGTGTTCGGAACATTCGTACAAATTTTCAGCCGTCCCGGAATTTATGTAACCTTACCCCTATTTTTTGGGCTAATTTGACCGGGCTAAACATGCAAAATCAAATGTTTTACTCAAAATTTATATAACAATAATACAATGATTAAGGTGCGGCCAAATCAAATACCAGCAACGTAACCGTATTTCAAAATTACCTCTGAGTGGTAGGTACATACATTCATGCATTAAGTTTTTTGACCGAAAAAACAATGCTTTAAATCAATCGCCGGTGTTGTATGTATAAGTAAATTAGAAATATTATGCTCCGTATTATTTATTGAATAATTTACGATTATCATTATGCATAATATCGTTTACATTTAAACAATATTTTTATTGTTTTATTTTGTTTGTTGTGTCAATATGTTTATTATTATAAGAGCTGTAAGCAGCAAAAAGAGGCGCATACTTATGGTAATTTGCGCCATGACGTAAAAATTACGCAAACGGAATCTAGTATGTCTGTATGTATTATCCTTAAAAAAACTATAATTGTACATAGAAAGCGCAGTTAATTCATGAACAGTAGTACAAGTACTTATACATAAGTATTTACACTTATGGTCATTTGCGCCATTACGTAAAAATTACGCAAACGGAATCTAGTATGTCTGTATGTATTATCCTTAAAAAAACTATAATTGTACATAGAAAGCGCAGTTAATCAATGAACAGTAGTACAAGTACTATTATAAGTACTATTATGTCTTCTGTGGTACAAGCAAAAAAAAACTTGAGAGGTGTCAAGGGACACCCGGATGGAACGAAGTTCCTTTCGATTAATACTACGCGACCAGAAGTCTTCGAGGGTGCGACATCAGTGATACTGTACAATCATAGTATGTGGCTGTCTTATTCACTCTTCGGTATTTAGCATAGGCACAACAGGGACGTCCATATCACGATCATGCACATTAAGCTATTATTGCCTTTTCTCCCGTCATGCCAATCAATATGCGGAAGAGCGACAGTGATAGAACAAATCCATCACTGCCACTCTGACAACCCGTGTCAAAGCGCTCTGACAACTAAATAAGACAGCCACATACTATGATTGTACAGTATCACTGATGTCGCACCGTCGAACACTTCTGGTCGCCTAGTACTCGTTTTAATTAATAAACAGGAATTATTCGAGTTAATTCCCCCTTCCTCGTTCCTCCATCGTACGACACGACGCACGGCGGGTATCCATCCTTTCGTCGTGAACATCCCGCCGGTAAGGACGACGAGGTTTGCGTCGTCATTCATTATGCGCACTGCGAAGGATTGGAACAGCTTGCCTGCGTCTGTGTTCCCGCCCACCTATGACGTGGATGTCTTCAAGAAAAGAGTGAATAGGCTTTTATTAAGTTAGTGCGCTCACCATCCTGGACCACATCTCCACTTACCATCAGGTGGGATTGTGGTCATTAGCTTATTCTAAGTAAAAAAAAAAAAAAAACGACGGCAAAAAGTGTCGTTACAACTTTTCCTCTTAATTTTTTCCGTCTAGCCCCCTTTCGCAACGCGCGATAAGGAACTTCGTTCCAAGTATGACCTCAAGAAAACCCAACATCTAAGTCAACTTATGACAAGGTTATTTTACTTTGACTCATATTTAAATTACCTAACAATTATTATTTAATGGAAAAACGGCTAATTAAAGCGAATCTAATTAGGTACCTACCAATACTTAGCCTAACTCGATTTTGAAGATTTATATTGAATGAGGAAAAGATTATTAATTAATAAAATCTAATTAAAATCGTTAAAAACCGTAAAATAAAAATAAAAATCAACTCAACGGTTTGCGTCAATGAAAAGACAGAAACTGAAAATAATTATTGTGCGCTTCCGTCAGTTAGCAACCATGCGAGGCGAGCAACAATCCACGCCGGACAAGCGTCGCGGAAGAACGATCTGGGCTCTCTCAATTAAGAGAGACCTATGCCTTACAGCCCGCTAATGGGTTAAAGCATTGAAAGGATACGTCAAACGCTAAATACAATACACCGAGTCAGTCCGAGTCGCGCAACTGAGGAAAACTAGATCAATGACCTTCATTCATAAAACTCACAACACAAAACCTCAGCGCTCGGAACACACAACGTCATCATAACTTCTTAATGACGCCGCGATGTTTGAGATAGCGAGATGCGGGCCGTGATATAAATAAAATATTAGATGCTATTTACTTGCGTTTATAATATAGGACATCAATATAATCATAAAGTTGTTAGTTGTTATCAACATGAAAAAAATGCTTCTGTCCCCTTAGATTGATAATTGTATATTATAAATAAATAATTACTACATTATTTTCAAAAATCAGTTTTGATAATTTTTACCAAAGTATGTAACTATAGCAATATTCTATGATATATATTGTATCTCACCCAAGCTTGATCTGAAATTTATGGGATAAGGAAAGGAAAAATTCAGAATTTTTGTGTTGCAGAGTAAATATTATGAATAACCTCATTTTACGTTACATTCCTGAGTGTAAGAATCAAACTCTGTCAGTAAGTTCTATTGTATATCTAATAACTTTTCAAATATTTGATTTGGCAATATTAATAAGTAAAAAACCAATTGTAAGCGAGTTCTAGTCATACAAGTAGATCGGAAGGATCTTAGATAGGTCAGAAACTATCTGGGCTGTTACACAGTGGCGTCGTTAGCCTTCAGAACAAGGCAAGCCCAACTGTTTCGTACCCCAGAAGCTCAGGATCTTTGGCCTGACAACACAGAACACTTCATTCAAAATGTATAATATTTACCAACAAATAATATGAGGGTTAACAGCTGCAAAGTGAGTAAAGCAATGATAGTAAGCTGGGCTTTTCGACTTGTATGGCTGTACCGCCTCTGCTGTTACACATATATGTACATAAAATGTGTTCAACTTCAGACACAAATCATTTAGTGTTAAAATAAAGCAAAAATGAGTCTTACCTCTAAGAGACTCTTTTTCGGGCTTAATCAGATCATCTTTGTCAATGAGGAGATCCTGTTCAATAAGTTCACCGTCATCCTTACTTAACCAGGGGTCTTCATCATTATTATCAATCTTCCACTGTTTAGTTTTGTCACTCAGTTTCAGAATAGCTTTTGATCCAACCTGAAATTTTTCACAAATATTTTTCTGAACAATTTTTTCATAGTTTACATAAATACATTCTTCATAAAGTCATGCTTTATGATACCTTTTCATTATGAATAATAACTACAATTTTAGCTCCCTTACTGTTAATAGATTAGTCATTTATTTCTTATAATGTCGAGCACATTTAGCTGAGTCATGTTCCTCATTTTATGGTTCGTTTTAAAACTTCATTAATTAATGTGACATTAATTTATCACTACTTTCACATTGGGCAACATCCTTTAACTGATCCTATTTGTTATCAAAAAATATACTGTATTAATCAACTTAATTCTATTTCTCTACATAAAGCATAAAATCCATACCTCAAATGTTGGTTTTTCTGCAGTAATTGTGTCTCCATCATTTTTCTGAATATTTATGAAACCATTTAATTTGAGTGAGACTGTTAGGTCTTTCTTATCAGTCACTATCAGTTTACCGCAGGGTTTTAATACTTTGATGATAAGCGCTAGAACCTCATCTGTGTGTTCTATGACATGTGGTGGTATCGGGTTTGATAATACTGCATCATAGTTTGAAACAGCATGAGGAGCTAAAATATAAAGAATGTAATTTTTTTTCATGTACAAATACACATTTTTTTACTGTCTATTTACAGTTTATATACATTATCTCAGTAACACAGTTACATTTATTTTATCAACAATGTACCGTATTGTGAATTTTGTAAAAAAATACTTACTTGAAAGGAATTTTTCAGATTCTTGTATTTCAACAGATCCATTTGTAGTTTTCTGTATTTCCTTATGGAATTCAGTGACGAGGTTTTGCTCTGTTTTGTTGTAAATTATGAGAACATTATCTTGTTTGCCAATGTTAAACATTTTGTAAAAACGTAATTCACAAAGATTATTTTAAGTAAATCAAATATGATCTGATGTTGGCTTCCTTTAATTACTTGAGACAGGCACTGTGAAGTATAAGATCAGAAAACTGTGTTTAGGTCAATCACAAAACTTCAATGTTCCTCAACTTCTTTTATGTGGTGATTGTGGTGAATTAAATTATATATTTGCAAAATAGTAGACTTATCAGATGAAAGCAAGTGATTAAGTACTCTGTGGATGAAAGAACACAATGAGCACAGAGTAATCACTACGTTATGAGCCAATGACGGCAATGACCACATTGACCACAAATCACAATGTCACTCATGCTCATGTCACAACGACCAGTGCTGCCATTAATTTCTCGATTCCCCGCGTCAGTGTTGTCAATTCCCCAAAATTCCCCGTTTTTTTCTTCGAAATGATGTTTTAGGAATAAAAACATTGTTTTACACAAAATTTCTATACTACAACTATAAAATACGTTATAACAAAATTAACTCTTACATTTAAGGATTACATCCACACTATTCAAAACAAAGTACCTACCACGTGCTTATTTATATTTGAGTGTAGATACAAAAAAAGTAATCTTGGCGTAATCATATTATTTGGAATAATATATAACATTTTTGATTTTTGCACCAATTATAATTTTAAATAAACTCAAACAAAGTTCATGCATAAATAATGAATACGTTTTAATTGTGCACAATAAACAATATTATGCATTTTTATGTATTCTTGAACGGTTGGGGTTTTTCAAAAATTACATCTACTTGTCTCGCTTGCTTGCAGTCGACTAAAATGCGTTGGCACTATTTGGTGTCAATATTTCAAATTTTATGTACTGAACAGCCTGTCTAGTATAGTATAAAACGTCTATGATTAAAGCAGCAACGCTGTCATTGAGACTTCCACAGTGTTATGGTTATTTCGGTTAGTGTTGGTGTTATTTCGGTTGCTGAAAACCCCCTCCACAGACGCGTTTGAGAAAGGTAATATCAGCAGGAGACCTATTACTTTTTCAAAATGTTTAAACAAAAACATACCAGCGGATTTTTTTAAGGCCAGTATATTCAGTATTCCCCGATTTTAATTCCCCGCGCTCTCCCCGCAAATCGGGAATTTTCCCCGCAATTGGCAGCGCTGCTGACGACACGACACTGTGCTGCTGTGACTTAACATGACACTTATTTGGCACATATACACATGGCATTTATCACTCCGTGTCACAGATTGCGTAGGTATGTAGACTTGCTTGCGCACGGGCGGGCCACATATTACTTTGCTCTATGGCACCCACCATAGATTAAAATATAGTTTAAATAATAACGACATGCACTCACTTTGACATAAAGTACTTATTTTATAAACTATTATTTCTTCTGTGCTTAAAGTTGAATCCTTCGACGGACCACTTGACAACTCAAATGCAAAAATGTTGCCAGGATATAGGCATTGCTGTTCTTATCGACATTATGATAATCTAAATTTTACTAACAAAAAATAACTGACTTCAAAATTACCCAAAAATTACTTGTCAGATCTCGTTCAAATTTATTTTGGACCACGTGACAAGCACCTGCTTTCGATTAAAAAAAGAATCGTCGAAATCGGTTGGCGTGATATTGAGATATTCGTCCATTTGTCGCGCACATACTTAATGCAAATTAAAGACTTATATGGTTTTCTCATGGATGCCATTGTGAGATCTCAATAAAATTTAAGTGGGACCACATGACAAGTACCAGCTTTCGTTTTAAAAAAACAAACATCAAAATCGGTTCACCCAGTCGAAAGTTCTGAGGTAACAAACATAAAAAAAATACAGTCGAATTGAGAACCACCTCCTTTTCTTGAAGTCGGTTAAAAGTGTTCTTATCGATATTTTTTTAACAACGCTTTTAATATGTCATTGTCCTGAAATCGTGTTTTTGATATAAAAGACACTTATTTCAATGCTACCAACATTGCCAGCGTTAGAGCCACTGACGCCCTAGTAGGGTTCGAAGTATCGGCCTCTGGTATCGATACCGAGTACTCGTGCGGTATCGAGGGTAAGGTATCGATACTACTCAATATCGAGCCCCGAAGTATCGATACTACTCAGTATCGAGTACAGTAGAATCCCGATTATCCGAACCTCGATTATCCGAACATTCGATTATCCGGACTTGCGTCACGGCTATAATAAATTGCTGATTTAAAAAATAAAAATGTGTGCATTTCACACGTGGTAGAAGTGAAACCTTCAAAAATAAAGGAATTAATTTAATAAAGTGTATCAGTTTTAATTATCTTTCAAAAACTATTTTGTACTAAATAAAAATAAAACAGAGCTAACTAACGCCATCCCTTAACATAATATTATGAAGAGTAAAATGAGCAGTTAGCGCCATTTATCCAGCAATAAAACGAATCTTCTATATGTTCCTCGCGCCATCTATGAATACAACTTAGCACTTTTTAGAGTAACACGAACATAAGAAACACTTTCAAATGACAATGATGCTAAAGAAGTTTTCACTTTAAAAAAAATTTACCGCGCAACGACACGTTTCAAGTCTGATACAAGAAGCGTATCAAGGACTTGGCCGCAATGAAAACATAGGCCTATAGTATATACCTACTATTTAAAAGTTGAAATGATTGCGTCAAAGATCAATAATAAGTTATTTCCAGTCAAAGTCCTAAATAACATAGGTATTATGTGATTCATTATCATTATAGCACATATTTTTTTTAATATTGTACTGTCTGACGTACGTAAAACCCTTTACACAAAAAAAAAATTTGATTTGATTTTGAAATCGATTATCCGGATTTTCGATTATACGGAATACCCCTGGTTTGATTTGATCCGGATAATCGGGATTCTACTGTACTTGCGAGCATCACATTAGGTGCTAAAAAAAAAGGTCATTGGCAGTAAATTTCATATTATTTTTTTGAGAATTCGAAGCCCAATGACCTTTTTTTTTTTAGTCCGAGCGCTCAACTGATACCCAAAATATTGGCAGCACTTTACACAGCCGTCCAAAACTTGCTAAGTATTTATAAAAGTACTCGATACCGACGTTTCATATGAGTACTTGCGAGTGAGTACCAGGTGAGAGTATCGAGTACTCAGTATCGGGTATCGCGAACAATAGTATCGATACCTACTCAGTATCGAAAGTATCGTTCGAACCCTACGCCCTAGGCAAGAATATTGTGGCGCCCACATGAAAATAAAAATCGACCTTTTCTTTTTCGAAAAAATTTTTACTGAACCAATGGGAACCTTTATTATGAATTTTATTTCTCCTTTGTTTTTTGCTCCTCACCCCAAATGTGGCGCTCCTCCTTTGGCGCCCTAGGCTGTCGCCCCACCGCGCCCCCTCCCCTAACGCCGGCTCGGCTACCAACATTACGCCCAAGTGCAGATTTAAGCACTCTAGTCTGTGGTCAATGTCAAAATGTCACTACTGTCAGTAGTGTCAGTCAAGACTTCTGTCTGTCTATTACATAAATGACATTAACGTCAAAATCGTTTTGTTTTGTAATGTTTTTGTTGTTAAATTAAATAATTAAAAATATTAAATTAAGTTGTTCCAAAAATAATAAATATATGAAATGAACTGTTTTTGTTTTTATAAAAAAAATTAGGGACCGTACAGTTACAGTAATATCATTGAACATTCTGTGAGAAGATTTTTCAATTTTCAGAATTTTTATTAATCAAGTTCTATTTAAATTAAAGTGTAATTAAACTAAGCAACTCAAACTAAGCAAGTCAAACTAAGTTCCATATTTGAGAGTGTAGAAAAGATTACACTTTAGTGTACGATATTTCCAAGCTTAGTTGGTTGGCTCCAGACGAGGGAACTCTTCAATTCTTCAATTCTTCATTAAATTTTAACGCACTCAGTTATAATAGCTTGTCCTAAACTGCATCCTAACCTAATTGCTGTGCTCATTATGGCTCCATACCAACAATCTCTTCAATGACCAACAGCATAAATGCATAATTTTAAAAGTTTGTTTTTAAAATTAAATTTACCTTCGAGAAATAGTAAATGTAACATAAGTATTAGCTGAATTACATAGTATGTCAATTATAGTAATATACCTTACTTAAATATAATTTAAGTACATAACAGATACAAAAAAAATAACATAAATAAATGTGATAAATTAATATTATTTTTTTCTCAATTAACTTTGTATATAAGATTTACATTATTATATTTAATGTTACCATGGAATTAACATTATTAATCAACGGGTAACTTTACCCAATTTAACTGTATTTAATTCTCCTAAGCATTCTTATGCCCCAACTCAGAGTAACTAACGGTTACTTAAATCACTCCTTAGTAGAAAATTTAGAAAAGTAACCGTTAGTGACTCTGAGTTGGGACGTTAGAGTCAATATCAATTCATTGACCAAACATCATAATAATTCTTTGTGTTGATTTATATGCAGAATGTTGCAAGAAGCATTTTTAGCAGGAATATGGGCCTCTGTTGGGAGCACTTTAGGGAAATTATCTGGAACTCCGAGTATAATTGTAAGAATTATTTCAGATTAGAAAGACAACTAGCTTTAGAAAGTAAAAAATAATTCTAGCATTTATTATACATTGACTTGTTTTTTAGGGTATTGCTTTTAAAATACATGGCTGATGGCTTGAATTATGTTTATATGTTAAAGTACTTTTTTTATGCAAATAGGTGATAAACAAGTGGATGAGCCACCTGATGCTAAGTATTCCCCATCATGAATGGAATTCTGTAACACTTACTAAAAAAAGAGCACAGAAGAAAGAACGAAAGAAAGTCTGGGCTATGCTAGGAAGATAACACTTTTCAACTTTTATTTGTTTTAAAAATGTAAATCTGCTTTGCTAACTTGTTCCTGCTGGGTTCGAAGCAGCTATCTACCAGCCGAGTGATTCTTAATCTTTATGACATGTCGTATTTTCGTATTAAATTGAAACTTTTTTTTTATTTTAACTTGTTACTTTATTGCACTCATGCAGACGTGACGGTAAAGCGTTACAAGAAAACATTGAATTTTTTTTTACCCATCCCCATTAATGGAAGTTTCACTTTAAAAATTATCAGTTATCAGACTCAAAAGCATCTGTCTGACAGGGAACTGGCTACCTATTATGGGGGTTGCTGCTAGTTCTTATGGTGGTAGCTAACACCTGGGGATGCAGGCACTATCTGCGCTCGCTGGACGCCGCCACCAACTCTGTTGCGCCTACCGTCATTTCGGCCGCTTCCACCTATGTTTTGTCGGTATGTTTTTATAACTAGTTTAAAAACTAAATAATATCAGAGCCTACAAAAGAGCCCAAACTCGACATGGTTGCGTCGTTTTATTTCGGACTAGATGGCGCTGTTCCCCTTTCTGAATCGCGTTAACGACATAACTTCCTCCCTTGTTTAAGTTTCGCAGTACACTCATTGATATGGCGGCTTTATTGAACACTATTTTTATATGCTTAGTCATACAATCGATAGTATTTTTGACAGCAAAAGGCTTTCTCCTTTTGCAGATTGTATAGATAGATTTTAGAAATAATTATTGATTTCATATGATCTGCTCTTCTCTAATTGACATCATTTTATTGCATTGTCATCCGAGGTACATAATGCATAAAAGAATAGAATCAGATCAATCAACCACCGGAAAGTATAGATCAAATATAACTTGCAAGCAGTGTTGCCAATGGAAATTTTTGGAAGGCCGTGTACATTAGATAAAAAAGCCGTGTTTCTATGGAAAAAGATCAACTGTGGGCCGTGTCCACAGCTGCCAATATATTATGCTATCCAATTATGCCAATATATACCACGCTCGAACTAAAAAAAAAAGGTTGTTGGCAGTGAATTTGATGTCCACAAAACAAGGAACACTTTTCATATTAGCTTATTGGCGCTGTTTTAAGGGTTTTAACATTCGTTAAATGTCTGCAAAAATAATAAATAACAAAAAGATCGTAGAATTTGCGAAAAGCCGGAAAAGCCGTAGATTTTGCTACGGCCCTAGGGTTCGGGCCGTAGACCGTAGATTTTGTGATTTTTTGGCCTGAAAGCCGTAGAACACGGTAATTACCGTAGCATTGGCAACACTGCTTGCAAGATTTGGTAACAGACAAACCCACACCCCGGGATGGGTGAAGCTAGGTTGCCAGGTCGGCCAACCAAAAAGCCGGACAGACCAGCCAGTTTGGCCGGACATTTGGATAAAAAGGCCGGACACCCTAAATTATTAAGAATTTTATGTATTAATATTATTGAGACATTTTTTCACTAATTAACAACATGTATAGAAAATAAAGTAAACATATTAAATAATTAGCAGAAACGTGCTTTAAAAGCTCAATATTTTTCAAAATAAAGTTGTAATAATCTTTAAACGTGAAATATTTTAAATTAAGAATCATCTGGACTACGCTCATTGATTTAAAATAGGCTACTTATTTCTTGTATACTTAACAGCATCTTCAAATCAACCGTCAACATCCCCATTATTGATCAGAAAATATTTAAGGTTTTGTAATTGCTCAAAACCTTTGCTATCGTCAACTTTAACGTTTTCTTCGTGGATACTAATAGTTTCGGAAACTTGATTACATGCGGGAACGTCTTTTAACAGTCATCAATATAAATTGTTTTGTGTCCTTGTATAATATTGTTTTTTATAAGTTGGTAAAATGTTAAAAGTCTAACAAAGCCGGACAAGCCGGACACCGTTTTTGGCCGGACAAAAAGCCTAAAATTGTCCGGCTTTATCCGAACGTCTGGCAACCCTAGGTGAAGCTGAATAAAAGCTTTAAAGAACAGATCTATGTAAAGAAAGTGTCGATAAAGCTGCAAATTTCAAATTCGAAAAAAGGTGAAACAAACCTAAAAATGGTTTACATATTCCCAACTACTTAGGCCAACTATTTTAAGGATTCATCAAAAGTAATTCCTTTCATTGCATAAATAAAGAAAAGTGAAGTGTAGCTGATTAAATATCACGCAAAGGATTTTTTACCAACTGACATGAATTTGTACACCAAATGCGTTTTATTTAGACAAACTACTCAATAAGGTACTTGTGAATTCTTAAATAAATACATATTGATTAATAACAATTATAAATTCCGAGTAAATGTGGAAACAAACAAAATCAAATAACACTGTCATCATTTAAACACTTTACAATGAGAATCTTATTTCCAAGAAGCTATTTGAAACTTTTAACATAATGTACTATTTTGTCTTGATGAGTAGTTTGTCTAAATAAAAAGCATTTGCTGTACAAATTAAAGTCAGTAAGTGAAAACACTAGAAAACCATTTTAATGGTTTGTTTAGGTACATATGTTTCGGCTGCAAATCGCGTGGAGTATAGTGGTAGAAAGGAAAGCAAGTGGCAGTACCTACTCTGTTAACATGATACATGAGATATGGCCTTTGGCTTTACTCATGCATGAGCTACGCGACTACGGCCATAAAGTCAACCGCTACCTACATTAAATAAATCTTAACTATTCAGGAATGGAGCAGTATTATGAAGTTATGAACCAAGAAAACAAAAGTTTCGTTATGTCACAATGTTACTCAAGAGTAAAATAGGTAAATTATCCCGATATATCACAGTTCTGTCATGTGGTAGTTGTTGGGCCACACTTGTTTCACATTGTTACTCGTATCTACTTCTACAATGTTACGGGAAATTCGCTAATAATCCCGAAAACTGCGCCAGATCATTACGTATATTGTAATAAAAGTTACATTTATACAGGGTGTTATCGGTGTAGCGGTATTCGAAGAGGATGCTTCGTGGCGCTGGTGGACGGGCGCAGTGCTCATCACGACCGGACTGGCCCTCGTGGCGCGACCTCGGAACAAACATATTCATACAGAGTGACCATTAAGTTTATGTTCAGTATTATATGCGGGATAAGGAGTTTAAATTATATTTATTAAAATTTTGAGTAATCTTACTTAAACTTAACTACCTTTTCACCGGTACCCAGGGCTGACTAGTAGAGGAAATAGAGAATACCATTAGGCATTAAGTTTTTGCCCTTGTATACCTACCCTAGTTTAAAGTTTGGCAAAATAAGCCCTAAAATAATTAAAAAATATTTTTTCTGGTACACATTCCCTATTTATAAATATAAGCCGTAGATTTCTCAACGAATCGAGGCTGGCTAGCAACAACAATATCTAAAATCGCACGGCATCGCGGCTTATCGCATTATGTAAATCGCGTCAGCACTCCGTTTTTGACAAACGTGGGCGAACCGGTAACGCTAAATATGCAATGTGTTTGGGAACCGTGCGGACCGCGAGACTTTGTGTAGGTACTTGTTACTGTGAATATAAAAGTTACAAAATGTGGTTACCTAAACGGTTAAAGTCGTCAAACGAAAATTAGAATTAGAATAAGAAATTGTATTAAGTTATAGTTATAGGGGTAAAACCCGCGGATTGTTGCAAAGTAGACTAATACTAACTTAATAACAATGGACTTCCGCAAAGTAACGCCTGATGCTATTAACTATAAGAAATTGTATTTTTTCAATATAGCATCCAGCCTGACTATTCCAAACTATCATTTACATTAATTTTATTTATGTTAAGTATTGATTTACTAATAATATTAGTTATAAGTTGACGTGTCTGTGTATCTGTATATCTATCTGTCTGTGGCATCCTAACTCCCAAACGGATGAACCGATTTTGATCTAGTTTATTTTGTTTAAAAGGCAACTTATTCGAGAGTGTTCTTAGCTATTTTTCGCGTATCTAAATAAAGCTTTCGGGGGTTACTTAAATTTTAATTTAAGATTATGTTACACAAGTGAATAGATTATAAAATAATAATTAATAATATTTTGTAAGTAGTAGGTACACCTAAGTTGTTGAAATTCTATTTTATAAAACAAATATATAATATAAAATAATTGTTGAAAAATTGGGTAACGATTTACTTTCCTATCTCCCTACTGTTCCTTCTTTATTTAGAATAGGTTCATTGATGTTATTAGATGTTACATACTTACGTTGTTTATAGAATGATATATCTCGGTATACTAGGCTACGGAGGGAAAATTCAAGCTTCAGTGATGTATGCGCGTAAGTTTTACTTTTATTAATGGTAGGGGAGCCCATGATGCTAAATGTGCATTTACTCGAGCGTCGCGGAAACCTATTAGGTTTGGTAAATTAGATGACAGGAAGAATAAATGATCCTATAATGTTTCCACTTTCAGTGGCGGGTGAAGAAGCCTTTACAGAATTTCAAAATTGTTCAAGCAAACTCAAAATTGTTCAAACATGGATATACTCGAGCGTGTCAGATTAGGAGAATTAACCCCCCTTGTTAATTACAAGCTAAAAAGTGTCAATTTTGCTAATCTGACGATTTGAGCGTAACCTAAGGGAGTGGGAGGGTAACAAAGTTTGTAAACAAAAACGATGAATAAGTCAAGACGACTTACTCGAGTGCGGTCGTTTTTTTTTTGTTTATTTCAAAGGTAATAAGACCAGAATAATAAAAAATATATAATCTGACGATTTCCGCAAGCCCAGAGTAATAAAAATCGTCAATCAAACCTTGACCCTTGAACCTTGAGCGTACCCCCCCATATTAAAGGCTCATACTGTCTGGAAGTACTTATCAATATGTAAGGTATCCTCCCTTATATTAATCTGCCGCGCTTGAGTAAATCCAAAAATCCCCTCTTGGGCTCCCCTACTATAACCAGGCCAGATTCGAAATGAAAATTACGGAGAGAAAAGTCTACTTTTTTTTGTAAATAGCTGACATGAGCAGAACACCCAACTGATGAAAGTGGTTAATGGTATACCTACCTAATGGTGGTGGTAGTGGCTCAAAAACTATAATATTCTAATAAAATTTTTAAACTCTACGTTATTTATAAGTGCTATGAATTATGGCTACGAAAAATATATCGATAGCCAATAGAATGAGAAATAACATACCCTGGTGGTTCTATTATGAGGATTATATAATAGTAGGACTAAATAAATAGATAAAATAAATAAAATAGTACGACCACGAGAAAACACCCGATGGTTACATCCAAAATATGATGTAATTCTATAATTTCTGATGGACGGATTTTATTATAGAAATATACATTAAATAAGCAGAAGAACCACCTAAACAAATGGTCATTGATCACCGTCGCCTGAACATAATTAACACAAGAAACATCAGGAGTTTGACCACGGACAAGAAGTGGTTCTTTTGCCCTTTATTTAACTCAGTATCTAATAAAGCATATTTTCGAAATAAAAAAATAACGTTCATAAATGTATTTATATAACAAATACCTGCTTCATCAAATGCATTTGAATTTTAATTACGGATGCGTTGCAAACAAAGAAAGAAAATGGCTTTCAAGCAGATTGCGGTAATCTTTTAATAGTGCGTAGCTATTTTGAGTCCTAGTATTGATAATATTTTTTATTAATTATTTTCTGTTATTAATTACCTATTTATTTTCGCAGTTAATCACAAACCTAGTTGTTCTTTTATTGTTAACCCTCGACGAAAAAAGAGGGGTGTTATAAGTTTGACGTGTCTGTGTATCTGTATGTCTGTCTGTGGCATCATAGCTCCCAAACGGATGAACCGATTTTGATCTAGTTTTTAGGGTTGCGAAGTATAATCGTAACCCGAGGCGCCGAGACACTTAGTGCTAGAAAGTTGTAATTTGGCATGGATATACATATTTATTAAAATTCCAGAATCGTAGAATAAAATATTGAATAAATTTTTTTTTCAGGGTAGGTACCTCTACAGGTAACGTGAGGATGAATTTTTTTACGTCGCGCAACCTATAGTGTGGGGTCTCGTTAAAATGTCTTCTAAAAATGTTATGGGAATTCTAAGACATTTCTTGGAATTAGGGGTCCGTTTGCGAAATATTTGGCTTTAAAGTGCTAATTTTGGTTAGAGTCAAGTGACCCCCCTCACCCCCCCTGTTGGCTAAACGGTTGGAGTTGGACAAGTGAAAAAATTCTCAAGAAAAGTATATGATGATTTTACAAGGAAAACTATCACGGCTATGTTAGCATAAATACTTAATGAGTAATAGTCGATGACTACAACGTAGCCTGACACGCACTTACCCGGTTTTTTCTGATTAAGATTGTTCTTAGCTATGTTTAGTGTAAATAAAACTGTCGGGGGTTATTATTTTTATTATTGAAACTATAGATGTAAATCAACCGATTTAAAACCAAATTTTGCCGTTTTAAACTCCAAATAAACCGTTTTAAACGGTTGAAAACTCGCTTACAAAAATAGAAGAACTGTGTTTTACGGTTCATTAAGGGTAATTTTTGCTAACCTGACGTCATGTTTTGTTTTAATTTGGTACCTAGTTTATAGAAAATCAATAGAAATGCCCTACCTACAGTACCTACTACACGAAAAGTTGAGTACGTAGGTATACCTACCTATACTTATAATCACACACACTAGAATAGAAGACATCATGAATCATACGCGACGCATGAAAGAGACAAGGAGATAACATTACTGCGAGAGTGTGAGTTTGGTTTAAAACCGAAAAAATGCTTGAATTCGGTTTTAAACGGGTTTTTTCGTTTTAAACGGATTGGTTTAATTGGTTTTAAACCGGCCTTACATCTATAATTGAAACTAATGAATTAAGACAATTTTTTGACGTGATAACGTCTATTAAAACGATTAACGCCGGGCGCACGCACGAAAAAATGTAGCGTTCCGCGAGCGAGAGAGCGGCAAAAGCGAGAGAGAAGCACAATCGGCTACGATCGGCGTATCGTAGCCGATGCCGTAGGCGATCGTAGTTGAGTGGAGTGGAGCGGGGCGGAGCGGAGCGGAGTGGGGCGGGGCGGAGCGGAGTGGGGCGGGGCGGAGCGGAGAGGAGCGGGGCGGGGCGGGGCGGAGCGGAGCGGAACTACCGACCGTAAACCGACTTTTTTATTTAGATATACCGGATGCACGTGATTCGAACCCAGTTCTAGAGTATGAAACCGAGTTCCAAACCACAACGCTATCGCTCCTTAATAAATCTGTATTATACCCAGAAATCACGAATCTAAAATCAAGCTACAAGTCACAAATATCGATATAGCTTGCAGTTCTCGTGCCTCGCAAGGTTTATAGACGCAGTGCCACCCGGCAAGGGACGGCAGTAGCGCGCCGCTCGCCCACTGTACGCGCGTCTCGATAAAACACGCGGACTCAGCTTTCACACGAATAACGATTCGAAACGATCGATAACATAAAATCACGTGCAAAACATAAAACAAAACTATATACGCACCAAACCCGGCTCCTCGCATCATTCAAAATTATTACGTCCACATTTTAAGTGCGGATGACATCGATACCGTCGCGTGTAAACCGGCGTCAACAATGTAGCCATAGTGACGCGATCATGTTGACGATTTGACAGTAATTCGATGCAACGTTCGATGTGCTGTAAAATTACTTTATTTGTAAACCATGTTAAAAGTTGCGTGTTGGTTCATACCGTGTAAAGTTAAATAAAGTTTATGACATTAATCTTGGTGTTTAATTAAGTATTAAAAAATTTAAAAACTTCAATAATGGGGAATGGAATGAACAAGGTAAGACAGTTTAAATGCTTTTGTTGTTCTGCACCATGGGTTTTAATGTAACAAAAATCTGCGGAGTTTGTAAGCGTCAAGTTACGTAATGTTAACGTTGCCCGCTAGTGATCGCACGTAGTCGTAGCACCGTAGCACATCCGTAGCATTGGCTGAATAGGACTATTTTTGAATGTACCAAACTATATTATTTACTGTAAAAAGACTTTCGAAAATTAACTTGACTAGGGGTAGAAATAAATACAGAAGGTTTCAAACGTCACGTCGATAATTTGCGGTCCGCTGCAAACCTTGCAATTTATTTCCAGTCTGATCAATATACAGGACCGCGGGACAAGGTTACGTTCCCGCTTTAGAAGGACACATTAGTATAAGAAAATTCTTCAGCTGTACATTTGCATCGGATGAATTTTTATGTCATAACCAGATAACTAATTCTACGTTAATTGAATTAAATTAAAATTAAATTAAAACTAAATTAAAGATTTCTTCTTTAATCTGAATTGTGTGTGTTGTTTACTGTTATAAATTGTCTGATTGTTATTGAACATTACAAGTTTGTGTTTAATAAAGAATTTTGTTTCTTATTTTATTGATTAAAATTTATTCTCCACTAAACTAGGTGGTTTTCACTTCTACCCACAAATTATTAAAATAAAAATGGTTCAGTACAGTGCAATTCAACAATTTAAAAGAAAAATTTGGATAGGTACATACTCACTCTCTTGAAGTGCAGTGATCTTTTAAAAGTATTTAGACAGAAATGGCAGTAGATATTTAATATTATTACTTTTTATGAGTATTTTATATTTTAAAAGCGGTTTTTTTACGTACTATGAATGATACTAGGAAAATATATTTGGGCACAATACGTACCTATGATAAGTGTCCTTAACACATGAAATTCTGTGACTCAGAATATATTATCTGTCAAAATTTATTTTTTGTGTAAAAAAACAACTGAGCAACAAAACACAAAAAAAAAACTTTAAATGGAAATATGTATAAGATTTTCTTCCTGGATTAACATTCACTCAGTCAATTTTTAATGATGTTTGTTCTTTATAACCTCATCATAATACTGTTTGAATTATATCTAGATAAATAATTCTTGACAAAAAATAACCGATTTCAAAATTAGGGATATCTCAAAAACTACTAGTCATATCTCGCTCTTTATGTGGGACCACATGACAAGCACCAGATTTCGATTAAAAAAAATAATCATCAAAATCGGTTTACCCAGTCGAAATTTCTGAAGTAACAAACATAAAAAAATACAGTCTAATTGAATACCTCCTCCTTTTTTGATGTCTGTTAAAAAATAAGTATAATCTCCGATCTTGGTTTTACTCAGTTAAAAAATAAACTTCCTGTGCTAATTCACTTCAAGTGTCCAAAGTATTGGCATAAACTTTAGTTTTTTAGGGTTCCGTAGCCAAATGGCAAAAAACGGAACCCTTATAAATTCGTCATGTCTGTCTGTCTGTCTGTCTGTCTGTCTGTCTGTCCGTCCGTATGTCACAGCCACTTTTCTCCGAAACTATAAGAACGATACTGTTGAAACTTGGTCAGTAGATGTATACCGTAAACCGCATTAAGATTTTCACACAAAAATTGAAAAAAACAATAAATTTTGGGGGTTCCTCATACATAGAACTGAAACTAAAAAAAATTTTTTCATCAAACCCATACGTGTGGGGTATCTATGGATAGGTCTTCAAAAATGATATTGAGGTTTCTAATATCATTTTTTTCTAAACTGAATAGTTTGCGCGAGAGACACTTCCAAAGTGGTAAAATGTGTGTCCCCCCCCCCCGTAACTTCTAAAATAAGAAAGTGATAAAACTAAAAAAAATATATGATGTACACTACCGTGCAAACTTCCAACGAAAATTGATTTGAACGAGATCTAGTAAGTAGTTTTTTTTTTTAATAAATCGTAAACCGCAAAAAACATCGATCAAAGTTACAATGAAGTACAAGAACTTTTATATTATGTTACTTGTTGCTACGGAACCCTTCATGGGCGAGTCCGACTCGCACTTGGCTGCTTTTTTATTTTTATTGCGCAATGCCTGATTGTACCGTATAAGACGAATACTGTCGCGTAATTTAACTACGGCATAAAGTATCAAATATAATTATAAAATATTTTGCTTTATAATACAAAGTACTTTATAAAAATAAATCGACCTTTGGAAATAAGTGTGTGTGGGCCGTAGACTTTTTTATCTCCTTGTCATAAATAAACTTGTATCTCCTTGTTATAAAATGAGTTTATGACATATATAAAAAGATGGACCAGTGGATAAGAGACAACTATACAATATCATAATTATTATTATATTTAAATTATGCTAGACGTCCATCATCACTGGCCAGGTGGTAGTGGGAGTAACCAGGAGGCCAATTGCAATAAATCCAAGTTTGCTCGTAAACAAATGGTTTAATAATTACATAATGTTATGTAGAGTTTCACTACTTTAGATATGAGTGCGATCTATTAATTAATGTTATAGTACAGAAGAAATAATAGTACTTAAGTTATAGTTTCAACCTGTAAGTGGAAATATTTACTTCTATTTTTTAATAAATACAAAATTGAAGTGTAAATGTTAATTTAAATTCATGTTATATAACAATTACCCTTAATATTGCCACTTACCTGTTGTAACAAAAACGTAACACACCCACACGTTCATTTTTAAAGTGGACGATTTCTACAATTATTAGGTATGTAATTTATGAAACCGTTTGTGCACGATCAGACTAACAACAAATCTCCATATTTTATACATAATTGTGTATTAGAGTAAGCATAAATTATAAGGATAAAAGAGACTGAAAAGATAAATTCATAAAGATTTCATAATTTATTTTCTTTATACTTAGGTATAATACATGAAGCACAAACTTTGTACTCCTTTTTACGACAATTACGATGACGGAGAAGTATCAAGTATGATATTTGCCACAGTTAAAGTTTACTTGAAAAAGGGGTGCAGAAAGCTAATATTTTTATACACACAAATGTCAATGTGAAGTAACGTAACCCTTTGTTTGACACGTACCGGGTGTCCTGCGTGAGCGACGAATACGACACGACGCGACGACGCTGCGAACGCGACGTAACGCGTACTTGTTTTGAGGGCGACTAGACGCGACACCACGAAATATTTTTTTTTTTAAATTGAAATTCAGACTTAATAACAGCAATAATGTAATCGAAAGTAGACGGTAACACTCCACAATATTGTTTAAACATTTTAGAATCGTTTGTTAATTTTGGATATAAATGATAGAACTCGCCAAATGTGTTTCTTTGTAAAAAGATTATATTTGTTTTGTTTCTGTGTTTTTAAGATATTTTTTTAATATCTGTACTTTAAATATGAACTATCAAGCAAAATTGTGCTGTACTTCTCCATGGTTCGAGAAATAATTACCAAAATCACGTAGGACATGTGGAGCGTGTTCTACGTGATTTTGGTAAAGAAACGCAAAAGCTACTATTAATAGCTACTATAAATATGTCGGTGAGCGACGGCATTTTATTCTAAGTCAAGTGGTTGAAGCCGATGGGAAATAGTATTGGGTACTTGAGCCACTTGGCTAGGTCTACAATAATAAACTATGTTATTGTATAACCTGGTAGAGGTTCAACCTACTTGCTCTTTTATGTTGTTTGTTCCAACCCTTGTTTTCGTCTTGACTTCACAAACAACTAAAAAGGAAGTATGGGAAGGCACTAACGTATACCATTTATTAAGTTTTTATATATATACATAGGTAGGTATCCAACAGAAAAATAACTTTTATCTTTAAAGATAGAATATTTGGCAGGCATCTGCACCAAAGGAACTCTATTAACTCAGGTAAATGAAGTGGATCGATCTGAAAATTGACAATTTCAAACCGATCTAAAAGGTCACTTGTTCTTCGGGTTTTGCAATTTAAGTTAGGTTTCGAAAGACAATTTGCTAGTTTTATATAAAACTGGTCTCCAGTGTTGTAACAGATAAGGTTGTGCCGTGGTGCATAGGTAGGTGACTACTAGTGGTAAAGTTCTGGTGTTCCACTGTTCTGTGAATAGTATCATTTATGGATATGATATCCACTATGCAATGCCGGATTTAGCACTGCCAGCGGCCTAGGCGAGATTTCTACGGCGCCCCCTATCTGCCATTGAAACCCATACAAAAATAATAAAAGAAACGTCTACGCACTCAATATCCCGCAGTAGGTTTTTACCTGTGTCGCGCGAGATATGGACGACACATAACACATCAACAATTATCTTTCACATAAATATCTACCCCGGCAGGGAATCGAACCCGGGATCCCTCGCTTCACCGGCAGGGTCGCTACCAACTAGGCTACAGGGTTGTCAATAAATACGTAAATCCATACCAAGTAACAGCTTTCCAGCACGAATAATCCAGTCAAATTCTACATAAAACTAGTGATCAAATAACAAAAACTCCGACATAACTGAATTTTGCTAGAGACCTTGGGTACACCAGTAGAAATAAGTTGCCAAAAGTCCCCGTCGATCCCAAGTGTGCTAAGTTATTTAAGGTCAAAAGTCAAAATTTTTCTCGAAAACGGTTAGTTTTATCAAAAATATAACTTAGACAAAAATTGTAGATTATAAAATTATCTACAAAAATGATCCTATACATTTTTTCCTAACAATCACCATTCCTGAGATGTCACGATTCTAAAAGTTGAAGGAGTTACACACATATTTCCACACCACCTGTGATGTAGTGTACTTTGCGCATTTGTTTAACGTGGTGTCCCCAGTAGGCCTACTCTACGATCTGTTATGACGGAGTTTTATGGGAAAGTACTGTATTTACTGCAAGATAATTGTTGATATTAATATAGAGGTCTCTAGCAAAATTCAGCTCTGTCAGTTTTTGTTATTTTTTTTTTTTTTTTTTTTTTTTTTTTTTTTTTTTTTTTTTTTATTGCTTAAAAATCAAATAAATAACAAGGTACTGCAGCATTAATGAAGCCACTGAGGCTTATAGTCTAATGCTACGAATAGAGTTCACATCGATACTGTTATACTATTTCACAGATTTATATAAAACTGTTTTAACTTATATTTAATGTTGTTACTAGTTAATTCCGCGCGCAAATCATGGGGCAAGTCATTGATAAGCCGAGGAACTAGGTACACAGCAGTTCGTTCGCCGTACGTATTGTTCGCGCGCGGCGTAAACAACTTTTTATGCGCAACTGCACGTGTACATACAGGATGTTTAATTTCAATTTTGTATTTGTCATTAAAAAAGTTCTCTTTAAGCAAATTATATTTTACTTGATTATACACAGGCAAGATTTTACAGAATTTAAAGAGCTCACTATCGTCATTAAATACTAGGTTGGAAGGTACTATATGTTTTAGAATTTTTTTTTGGAGGTTATATATTTGTGCAAGATATGTTTTATATGTTCGACCATAGCTACTCAAACCATATTTGATATGTGATTCAGCCAAGGAATTATATAACATTAACTTAATTTTAAAAGGAATACGATTTTTCAAAATTATAATATTTGCTAAAAATTGCCTTAATTTATTGCACACATGTTCAATGTGGTTGCTCCATGTAAATTTACTATCGATAGTTAGACCAAGGTAAGTACTCGTTTTGACGGCTTCTATGACAGGGCAGTCACATTGATCTGTGTGTGGTGCGTGTAGGCATGCGTGTTCATGAGCTATTATACTATTTAAGGGGGAAGATTTAATGTGTGGAGACTTAATAACCAATAGTTTCGTCTTATTGGGATTTATAATCAAACCAACATCATGACACCATTTAACAAGACAATTTAAGTCTGCTTGTAAAAGATCACTAGCAGCTTGAGGATCTTTTCCGCTTAAAACGAGACATGTATCGTCCGCAAACTGATAACAAGTGGAGCTTTTTATACAATTACTCATATCATTAACATAGGACAAAAAATGAAGCGGTCCTAGCACAGATCCTTGCGCTGTTCCCTTCGTGGCTGTGATATGGTCGCTGTAGCTATTATTAATCATAACTGTAAATTTTCTGTTTTGAAGATAATTAGTACACCATTTAAGTAACGGGCCTCGGATTCCGCAGTTGTCAAGTTTATTAATAAGTACTTTATGATCTAGGGTGTCAAATGCACGTGAAAAGTCAATAAATAAGGCTAGTACGTGTTTTTTTTGATTGAGTTGTTCGTTAACTTCATCTGTAAATTTTGATAACAGATCTGTTGTTCCCTTTCCAGGTTGAAATCCAAATTGGTTTGAGCGTATAACTTCGTGCTGTTTAAAGAACGTGTGTATTTGGTTACTCACATATTTCTCGACTATTTTGTCAATAGATGAGAGCAATGTTATGGGCCGATAATTTGAGTAATTGCTTTTTTGCCCCTTTTTGAAAATTGGTCGAACACATCCAATTTTCAATTCTTCAGGATATAACCCTGTGACGACGCTACTATTAATTAGGTTGGCAATGGCTGTTGAGACTTCTCTATTTACCATTTTAATGTCAGATATTTTGATGTTGTCAAGTCCTGGTGCTTTTTTTGAGTTTAACTTATTAATGATTTTTTGTATATTGACACTAGAAGCTTTTTGAAACAATATACTAGAGTTTATTTGTTCACAATATGTACTAGGATCTAAAAGTTTGGTGTTACATTTGGGTATAATATTCTTTGCTTCTTGTTCAAAATTTCTAGCAAAATTTTTAGCAATATCTTTACATGTTAGTCCTTGTGCGTCAAAAGCTTTGAGTATCGCTGTATCAATGGACAATGTAATTCGACCAAGCATTCGGTTGACAATCTGGTAAATTTTTTTTGTGTTTTTGAAGTTTTTATTTATTTGGTGGATGTAATATGAATTTCTTTTACTTTCTAAAATTTGATGTATTTTATTACGAGTTTTGTTGTATTCTAGCCTTATACTTGGATCAAATAAATTTTTTTTCCATGAACTAAATAGTTTATCACGTTTTTCGCATAGACGAATAACGTGTTTATCTAGCCAGGGTATTTTTAGTTTGTAGTTTTTAAAATATTTAATAGTTTGTATGTGTGTAGCTGTTTTAAGAGCATTTTGAAAGGAATCACGAATAAAATTATAAATTTTGGTAGGACATTTCATTTCATTTGTCTGCATCCATTTAACTTGTCTTAATTCCTTATAAAAAGTATCGTAATTAGTTGTTCCTTTAGTAACATCCTGTATGCGCTCGGGCACCGCGCCTTCAACGCAGGTAAAAATTACGGCACGATGATCGGCTAGTACGACATCTAGCACTGCCGAGTACGGATGCAACTTGGGGAACCGAGCGAAGATGTGGTCAATGCACGATTTAGTGACAATGTTAAGTTTTGTTTCAATCCGGGTAAAATCAGATATTCCACAAATTAATCCGTACTCGCTCAGTGTATCCATGTAACGATCCTTGTAAGATGAAATGCTTTTTAGGTCCACGTTTGTGTCACCAATAAGAAGGAAGTTTAATTTTGAGTCGAACTTAGACATGTAATTACCTAGTTCCTTTACAAAAAAATTTTTATTTAATGATGGTGGTCTATAAATGGCACTCACAATTGTGTCCTGTGTGTTGTTTACTTTAAGTGTAATTGTCAAATTCTCAAATGTTTTTGTTTTGTGTAGGAGTGGTGTGGCTTTTAAAAAATTTTTTACGTAAATTATAATACCCCCTCCTCTTTTGTTACTTCGCAGTTGTGAGTACATATTATAGCCAGGTACGTTGTATAGGTGAACAATGTTTTCGGAAATACCAGCTTCTGTGATCACAATAACATCTAATGGGTAGGCACAGTTATGGATAATTTGTAATAGCTTCGTAAAGTTTTTTATCATAGATCTGATATTGATATGTAGACAAGATATATTTAACTGGTTATTACGCGGAAGCTGCCGGTAAAAATCGTTAATGGAGGTACAATTAAATAATTCTTTAATTCGAGTATCCATGACGGGGATTAGTATTTCTTATTAACTAGGACAGAAGGTAGGTTATAAGGTATATATAGGTATATATTAGATGGCTTGAGACACTTGATCAATATCTTGTTGTGAGCGAATGTAATAAATTTTACTGGTACTATTTTTTCTAACACAAACTTTGCCATCTTTGCACCATATGAATTGAAATGTTTTACTTAGTTTTGACTTAGTAATATACAAAAGTGTTTTAATATGCTTAGTGAGGGCTTCTCTGATGAAAACTCGGCTTTCTGCTTTCTCTTTGGAGATGTCGGGTAATAGGAGTCCCACGGTCAGGTGTTTTTCCTTGCCAGCGTCTATCCACTTTTTACGAATTAATTTCGATTGTAATTCTACCAATACCGGAGCTGGTTTATCTTTACTACCTGGCAGTCGTTGAATTGATACCATTTCATTAACATCCACATCCAACTTGGAGGCTATGGTTTGTACCACTTTACTGACATCTTTTGAGGGAATATCAGGTAAACCAGCAATCTCCAACGAAGTTGATAGGGCTTTTTGCTCGAATGTTTTCAATTCTTGTTCTAAAACCGCTACCCTCAATTCTAAATTTTTATTTTTATTTTGAAGATCTTCACTTTTATGCTCGAGTTTTTTAATCACATTATCCTGCCTTTGTATAGACTGTTCCACAGCACTAAATTGGTCGCTCAAGTACTCGAGTGAAGCTTCTAGACTACTAATCTCCTCTTTGAAGGTTTTTTTCAATTCTCGACTAATATCTTGCACAAGTTTACGCATATCAATCGTTTGGACAGGGGCAGAGGATCCAGGTTCTGATTCATCGTCGTCATCTGGGATGATAAATGATGATCTTCGAGTTAAATTTTGTAGACAATCCTCACAGCTCCATTCTATTCCCGGGGAGTTCCGCAGGGTGTTCAGTTGTTTATTAGACAACTTAGCACATGTAGGATCTGCATGCACTACTTTATTACATCTGCTGCACTCTATTCCAAGCATTTTTTTGGTTATATTTTTATTACACTTAACACACTTTTTTTGCACCATATTGTAGGTAGATTAAACGCTGTTATGTAGGTACTATGTAACTGCTTCGCACTACCGCTCAACTCGGCGTATCGACGCAAACTGTCAAATTTGAAATGTCATTGTCTATTTTGACCGGAATAAAAGGGTCTCGACGCTATGCTGCGGATGGACGGACTGATGGACAGACATGACGAAACTATAAGGTTCCTTTACGACTACCTGCGGCGCCCCTTCAAACCTGGCGCTCTAGGCGGTCGCCCAACCGCGCTCTACCCTAACGAGATAATCTCTAGATAGAACAGATAGAACAAAACAAAGAATAGATAGAACAAAATCTAATGGATAAAATCTATAGTTGAATAAAGTCGCGGTTGGCTTAAGCCCATTAATAGTCCACTACTGAGCACGAGTCTTTCCTCTGGATGTTGCTTAGAGCATACTCCACACGCTGCTCTAGTGCGGATTGGTGGAGAGGTTAGTGGCCAACACAAGTGGTGGAATGTTTCATGTTATCCTGAGGCATCCGACATTGCTTAGGGGTTATTATGTTACATCTATAACAACCATCTCATGGGTTTTACGTGTCCTCTGAAGCATTGAAGCGGACAGATTTTTTTTGCTGCTAATCACCCATTCAACTACTGAAGGCGTATATCGCAAGCCGCCAGGCATAAGCGCTTCTGTCCTATAGGAATGTCCTGTATCTTTTTTTCAAACAAACACAACAAAATAACCCACGCAGGTATTATTTTTTTAATGCCTAGATTTGATATTACACTATTTTAGATTACCTTAATATAGCAGAACGGAAATTTCACCAGACTTTGTTAAAATCCTATGAATATTATAAATGTCAAAGTTGAAGATGCTTGAATGTTTGTTCCTCAATCACGCCACAACTACTTAAACGATTTGACTGTTTGAAATGGAGGTAGCCTATACCCGGGATTAATACATAGGTTACTTTTTATCACGGAAAAGTTCAGGGTTCCCGCGGGATTTGTGAAAAATCTATATCCACGCGCGCGAACCCACGGGCATAATCTAATATCTAATAGTAAAAAATCGATATCCACGCGCGCAAAGCCACGAGCATCATCTAATATCTAATATTATGTATCCTAATCCATCATTCTACTTATAGGTGCACTTTACTTTTATGTGGTTCTATAAACTAAATTAATTAATTAAAAATTTCGTTTCGAAAGCACTCTACGACGACGACCAATACCCATAGGATTCGACATGATCAGTTCCCCAAAAAAATATCGGCGGTAACCGGAATGGTAGCAAATTGAATAATTCTGAAGGTCCTAGAGTTTCTGCGTGTTGGTAAATGTGAGCCATCTGGCACACCGCTTTATGTTGACATGAGTCATGAACCTTACCTTTGTTCTGCACTCGGGTAATATTACCCCGGCTTTGTTTGTAGTAACGAAGCGGAGCCTAATTGACGTAGGTCAACTTGATTATGTAGTAGGTAAAGGTAATGTAGTTAGTTACGTAATTAGTGACTGGAAACCCGACAACACAAAGAGATGGCACAGTTTAGAGATATGTGTAAATATCTGTGGCCTCCGTTAACATAATGTATCACAGGAAAGAAAGAAACATTTATTCCGACAGGCATTGCAACAATATTAAAAATCGGTGGTAAAAATATAACAATTTCTAAAATAATTGCGTTCGGACACAGCATAAAAAATTATTCCCTTTACTGTGGTTCGGAGTTGCAGCTACCATGTCGGAAAACAACATGCAGGAGCTAGGTAGATATAGATTTTATTAGTGATTTTGAACGTATTTCCTTTTATTCATTTAAAACAGAAGCGAATCCCACTAATATAATAAATGTGAAAGTTCGTGATTTTTGTGAGGATCACGCAAAAACTACTAAAAACTACAAAAAAAAACAAAAAAAAAACAACTCAACGGATTTTCATGAAATTTAGCACACAGGTACACTTGATCTAGAATAAGAATATATGTATAGATGACGTATTATCTCGGAGATCGGAAAACGCGGGCAAAGCCGCAAGCAGAACGCTTATCTATACTTCTACGAGTATACTAATATTATAAAGAGGAAAGGTTATTTGATTGTTTGTTTGTATTGAATAGGCTCCGAAACTACTATACCGATTTGAAAAATTCTTTCACTGTTGGGAAGCTATCCTCGGATGACATAGGCATAGACCGAAGCAAAGTGAGTGGTTACTGAAGAGTGGTTTACTCGTAAAATATAATTATGTTAATAGCGATTTTGGGATGATTAATTAATTAATTACACGTGGCACTAGGCGTGGCGGTAATAGCTGGCAGGAACGTTTCAAGTTTAAATAATGTTTTTGTAGTTTCCTATTTCATTAAAAGTGTTGAACAGACAGGACAGCAGTCGAATAAACTAATTCCTATACGATGAGCCTTCTATCTATCTATCTATACTATAATAAAACTCAAGGGGCAAATTTTCTGTTCGTACATTGAATATTTTTTTTAAATTTCGATTAGGGGGCACTTCAGTAACGTGTTAGAGCACAAAAATATTTTTTTTAGAATTATTGTCTGTTTGTCTGTCTGTCTGTTTGTCTGTCCGGGCATGACATGAAAACCTTTGAACGGATTTCAATGAAAATTGGTATAGTTACTAATAATACGGGTCATATTTTAAGATACTTTTTTTATCCCGGAAAATTAAAAGGTTTCCTCGGGAAACGGGATGAAAGTTTGTATGGAATATTTTTAAAACATCAACCGATTTGCTTCAAATTTGCAACAAATGTTCCTTGCTTAAATTGATGGAATATGTATTTTTCAGTTTTTCAAAATTGAGCAAAAAAAAGAAAAAAAATACAAATTAATGTGAATATTGCTTATATTTCAAAACCCGCTCCTGGAGGAATCCTTTGTGATTTTATCGCGGGTTTTAGTATGTAAATTACTAAATATAACTACTACCTACTAGATATGTTCAGTTGAAGTCGTTATAGTTAGAAAACTTGTTCTATTAAGCGATATTAGTTTTAATTTAAGTGGTCATTTTCAACAATATTGCCTCGATAGTTGAACTTAGTTGCGTGTGGTATCTAGACCATCGCCTTGCCTACACTTAACCCCATAGTAAGAGTATTTTTAGTTCATCGTCCAATACGTAGTAAAACCCTGCAATATTATTATGCAGTTTATAATAACTTCTTGCTATACAAGCTTCTTGCTATAACTGGCTATAACATTTACAAAACTTTACAAATTTTTAGCACTTTGCAATGATTTTCAAAGCGTACCATTAATTTTCAACTAGACAACTTTGTATATCGAGTTTTATAACAAATTTTGCTATTATTGTTGAAAAGCGTTTAGAAATTAGTCGTTATAAACATATAATATCTATTGACTATTTTGCTTCCAAGCCTTACACTGTGATAAATTTAGCCACATGTTATTAATAATAATATTATATATTGAGTATATTTTAATCTATTGAACATTCTACGTTACAAAACTTCGTCAAATTAGCGTAGCGTGTGGTATGCAATGAATCACAAGAGTGTCACGCGACAAAATTTATGTTAAGTATTATTTGCAATAACTTATAAAGACAACGTCCATTGGTACTTATAAAAAGTAGAATACATTAATAAATATTCCATAAGTGTGTCAATTCAGTATTATATGAAATTGTATGCGTCGCCGCGACGTAGCGAAGTGCTACGAAAACTCGGTAGTTATTGTCATAAGCGTAGACAAAGCGCTCTGAAAGTCTCAATTTCCATTCTTTCAGAATTTCTTTTCCGCTTCGATTGTTATTAGATTTCCGAACAAACGCCGAGCGGAGATGAAGAGGCTGAACGTTTTAACCGCCCTTGACATCTATCGTCTGTTTGTATTTGGGCTGCATTTGAATAAACTGCTTTTAAATTTGCATAAGGCCGAGTAATGCACAGTTCAGATAGAAGAATAATAGGGGCATATAAGGCATAGAGAAACGCTGGCTTATTTTGTTTTCCACAAAGGTATATTGCAGAATAATTTTAGAACTATAATTATATATCAGTGGTGGCGTATCTCTATTCGCTCTGAGCATTTATTGGAGTAATAAAATGAATCATAAAAGACTAAAGCGTTAATTAAGGTACTAAAAATATATACTTAAAGTGACGATAGATTTTATTAGTTAATAAGTATCTTACTACTTAATCCAGCCAGAAACAAAGATTCCAATAAATTTTAAGAGTCTAATGTACCAAAAAAAGCATATCTAAATGAGTCCTAATATTGCGTATGATTTGAATTAGTATCTAAAATCCCTTTTATCCCTAAAATCCCTCTACATTTTATGGATAACTAGTGGATAGTCGGCGCTAAAACAAATAAATAAAGTATAATTCGGGAAAATTTTTGTATAGCAAAAGTGGAAAATCGATTTTATGAATGGACCGAATGTACCTTATGCATTGTTCACAGATTTAGGCATTGTTTTAGCGGTCTCAACCCATCTTCGCACTTCGCCTTTCAAATGAAACCATTTTGGTGCATATCGGTTGGATGGCTACAAAGTCTTTATAGGACATCCGTACAATTTTTTTGTGTTTTATATATAAATATTACTTCTTCTTGTTGTAGGTGCTCTCGGGTCTCTACGTGGGGAATTACAGAGACTCGAAAGACCCTGTACAGTTGGACAAGTTCAAAATAACACACATACTGTCCATACATGACGCCGCTAGAAGACATCACTCAGTGAGTATTTAATTTAACTTAAAGCATTGATTCTCAGTCAAAAGTTAACATGATTGCCTGTTCGTCACTACTTACTTAAAATATCCATTTTAATTAATAACTGCGCCAAATTAATTAATGAATAATAAATTTAAATTAGAGCATATTAATTTAACACCAATTATAATTATTAACACGATATTAAATTACGGTGTAGTGATGTATGTTTATTCAAGTTTTTTACCCCCGATAAAAAAGAAAGGTATTATAAGTTTGACGTATCTGTGTATCTGTGCATCTGTGGATCTGTATGTCTGTCTGTGGCATCGTAGCTCCCAAACGGATGAACCGATTTTGACCTAGTTTTTTTTACACGAAAGGTGACTTAATCGGGATTGCTCTTAGCTGTGTTTAGTGTAAGTAAAACTGTGGGGAGTTTTTTAAATTTTAATTTAATATTATAAAATTGAATTATTTTAATGACGCGGTATTGCAAAACTTTTATCCGTGACCAAGATCCACTTAATTGTGCCAAAATTTCTGAGTACATGTCGTGAGTACCCGTATCATTTTATTAAGATACTAGCTGAGTAGGCGAACTTCGTATCGGCGAATTTTTTTTCTAAAATAAAAGTAGCCTAAGTTACTCCTTGTTACAACAGCTATCTGCTAGTGAAAGTCCCTTCAAAATCGGTCCAGCCATTTAGGAGATTAGCCGAAACAAACAGACAGACAGACAAAAATTGTAAAAAATGTTGTTTTGGTACATGTACCGTGTATACATCCTAATGCACTTAGTAAAAAGCAGTTATTTTAATATTAACAAACAGACACTCCAATTTTATTTATTTGTTTTAAAGATTAGGTTATAAACTTTTACATCAATCAATACTCGTATGTACTAGTAGGTATAGAAGTTTAAACTATTCAAACACATTTCACAAAGCCGATGAGCTCATTATATTTTATGGTTTGTGACACGTAGATTACAAATGTGTTTTGGGCTGAAGCATAATTTTGAATTTTAAGCGTTAGTTAATTTAAGTCCTTCAGTATTAAATCGCGCCGACTGAAACAAGCTCCCTTAGCGAGCGTGGTGCTCAGAAACTTGAAACGAGATATGAATATTCATAAATCGACGTACCGAATGACAAAGCACAAACCACAACTCTACGTTCATCAACGAATTCTACACTCGGCGTAACAGTGAGGTAAATTTAAAAGCATTCATGTATTCGTCAAACGAAATTAAAGTCACGTTCAAAGATTCAAAATTTAGTCATACTGACTTCAGAGTTAAAGACGAATATGAGATCTACATAGCGAATTTAGGCATGGGCTTTGCTCAGACAATATTATAACGCTTCACAATAACGCTTCACACTCATAGCCCCACAATAGGATTCCCTGTGTTGTGGGATCCATGGACAACACACTAGACAAGGACATTTACGGGTGAATTTACCACGTGCATTTTTAAGAGGGCGAGGTTGAAAATTAATGTGTGGAGGTAAACTACAATTATGCATAATTTTATATAGGTAGTTTAAGTAGTGATCTACATGACAGTAAAGTATTCAGATGTATTTAATACATAGATTCTTAATAAAAAAATATCTAAGACCTAAAATCTAATTCCGGTGTACTGTCCGACCTCCATTTATTTACATATTTTATAATTTTTTTCTTTTTTGGTAAATAAATTTTATTAAAAAGGAATGTTTTTTAGAAATACATTAAATAACACAACTAATATATATTTACGGAGTAATTTAAGATAGTGCAATAGCTCTTAAAACATCTTTTAAAAATGTCCTACAAAAAAAAGCAATTCCGGTGGCGCATTTTGTATACTTCATTACTTGTTACGACACGATTTGGAAGACACCTTACTGGCTCTCCCCGCACCGTTCAGTTGTGCTCTTGCAAACTGCGTGTTAGGATAACCGACTGGCTGCGTAATTTTCCTGCCAAACACGTAAGTACTCACTGCGGTGGCGCAGGAATACAAAATCATCCAATTCCGATGTCATGTATATTAGTAAAAGTACAAAGCAGATTATCAAGAAATTTTATGGAGGCTTCCATTAAAGGTTTTCAGCCATAATTGTGAAATAAAATTTAACCTGTGAGTAACGGTGTTCTTTAAAATTCAAGTTTTGACTCTAATTCTAAGTCCGGTGGCCTAATCTCGGTGGCTCCAGTGGCAAATCAAAGCACATAAGGACGTGTATAGACCAGTGCCAATAATTTTTGAAACGAAAAAAATAATCGTAGGATGAAACCCATTGCAAAAGGAAGAGAATATAACGAAAATTAAGGGAAAAATTATTTACGGGTGAACTGAGGTCGGGAAGCTGGGTATAAGGGTAAAAAATAGTTTATGTCAATTTCCGGCAAAACTACAAGTCCTATAGAAAAAAGTTAAATAGCAATGTTGTAAGTAATAAAAAGATCTAGAACTTTTTTATTTATACTTTTTTTACATAACCTCAAAATTTATGTGAAAAATTCAAATAATCAAATTTTTGTTTTATATTTTTATCTTTTACAAAAAAAAATTCATGAAATTTGGGGAAAATGAAACGACAACTATATTCGCAAAAAAAATTCGGATTCGAGTTTTTAATTTTTTTTTAAATCATTGTGTACAATTTTGAGCTATTTATTAAAATTTACACTTTAATTAATCGAAAAACGTAAGATTCCATGTTACTTTGTTAGACAAAAAAATTACAAATCCATAAAACATAAAAATTGCAAAAAACATGCGAAAATAGTTGTCGTTTCATTGCATTTTTGTAGAACATTTACCATAGTAGTTTATAGTTAGTAGTTAGTAGTAGTAGTAGTAGTTAGTAGTAGTAGTTAGTAGTTTATAGTTTTTTATACATCATTAAAGTAGGGATTCTAACGAACAAAAATCTCACCGATTTTTCTTTTAAAGTAGACATTTTGACGTGAGAATTTTCGATTAAAAATTAAGTTGCTTTTTCGATATTAAGTAAAAATAAGATGAATAAAGAAATATTTTAAATAAAAAAAATTACAGTATGTTAAGGACATACAAAGGTAAGTTTTCACTAAATTTCATGAAAACTTTTTTTTTTGTAAAAGATAAAAATAAAAAACCAAAAAATTGGTTATTTAAATTTTTCACATGAATTTTGAGGTTATGTAAAAAAGTGTAAATACAAAAGTTGTAGATCTTTTATTACCTACAACTTTGGCATTTAACTTTTTTCCATAGGACTAGTTTTGCTGGAAATCGAGATAAACTGGTTTTTACCCTTAACCCCCCAGACCTCAGATCGCCAGTAAATTATTTTTCCTTTAATTTTTATTATATCCTCTTCCTTTTGCAATGGGTTTCATCCTACTATATTTTTTTTTCACTTTTTAGCGTTTTTGAAGCTATCGGCACTGGTCTAATAGGCCACAGAAACACAAGCGTGTCTACTGTCTAATCACCGCTAAAAGGAGTCCATTCATCTAGACTCCTACTCTTCAAAATGTATCTTTAAAGTATTAGATGATCTTGCCTTTATTATTTCTCATTGGCATAATCAATTTCGGTGGATCAGATTCTAATTCCAGTGGTCCTAATTTTGGTGGCATTTGATAATGTAATTTGAAAATATCTCCGGAACTAATAATTTTTTTTTCGATCTCTACTATGTGACTAATTATTACTACTATTTACATATTATTTATGCCAAATAAAATGTATTAGAAACAGCAGGTTTAAATTTAATCAATTTCGGTGGCTCAGATTTTAATTCCGGTGGCCCTTTAATCATTTCGGTGGCATTTGATAATTTCAAATGGAAATATCTCATGAACTAATATTTTTTTTTCGATCTCTAGTATATGAATAAGTAGTACTAATATTTACATATTATTTAAGCCAAAAAAATTTATCAGAAACAGCAAATTTAAATTCGCCACTGTAATTAGGCAAAATTCGTGTTTGTTGAAATTGACCCTTACACCCAGACCGAGAACAGAAATTCAAACTCATCATTCATATTTCCGCCTCGCTGGGAATCGAACCCAGGACCCTCGGTGCGGCGATCCGGCATGGTAACCATTGCGCCACACGGGTCGTCAAACTTAACATTTTTTAACATTCTTTACTTTTAACATTCTTTACTGTTTTGTTACTTAATTGTTAAGTACAAAAAAACTAAGTACAGTTTATAGATCGTTTCAGCGTTTTAAGTTATTAAAGTCGAAATTTATTTTTTAAACTAAATCATTTTACTTTACTAATTTGGGGAACCTTCAAAAGGCCAGCCCAACCTCTTATTCATTAATTCATTTATATACTCCACTTACGTGTCATTCAACTCAAAGCCTTCGCTCGTTACCCTACTAACCATATGTAAGTCATTCGCACTAATTTTCTTTTTCTTGGAACTTTGCAATAAAAAATGGTTTATCCGCAGAATGCCCATTGTTAGAATGAGTTATGAGTTTTTAAGAATTCATTCTTAGAAAATAGTAAACTACTTTTAATATCATATAGAAGCGATAGTTTGATCAGAAATTTTTATACCGCACGAAGGCCTCCAACTTAGCATTATTTGCCAATTTGCTTCAAAGTACTTGAGATATTTTTGCCACTAGCGGTTACCTATTCACATAACTCCTTTTAATTAATTTCGGCTTGTGTCGATCCTGAAGTGATCGATCGTTTCAGAGTTTCGGAGGGCACGTTTAGCCATCACTCAGGTTATTATCGTGAGATAGCAGACGTTAAGCCATGTCGGAGGCATTCCAATGGTATAAAGATACCCGACACTTGTGTTGGCCACTAACCACTCCACTCCACCAATAAACACTTGAAACTGAGCAGTGTGGGGAAGAATAATCCTAGGCCTTCTCAGTTATTAGGAAAGACCCGCTGGGTCATTGATGGATTGAAGTCTTAGCCTTATATACGCTAACTTGCATTTGGTCATTGTGATGTGTGAGATCAGAACAAGAGCCCAGGAATGGAACGCTTATGGGTTGCGATGACAATCAGACACAGCGACATTTGGAAAACACAATAGCCACCTAACATCAAGTGGATCACGAGACAGTTTGTCGTCAAAAGTTTTATTTGTTATGTGAAGCTTGTTTACTGGAGTTCTAGCTTCTAGCTCCAAACTCATTGCTTATTCATAAGCAGATAGGTAATAAAATAACCCTGCAACCTTACATGACCCTTCAACCGTTCAAGTTTTATTGTCAAGTTATAAGATTCATAAGTTATTTAGTACTAAATGTTTAGCTCAGACAGGTAGGATAAAAGCTCTATAAAAATAACTTGCATAAAGTTAGGTAAATACTTCATAAATGACTACCATAATGTATCTGTAACAAAAACTTAAAAATAGAAAAATCCTGGTGCTTTTATACATTCAAATTTTGATTTCAACAAAATAGAAAGATCATCGGGAAATTGGTTAATTGTTATACCTACCTACTTAGTTGACAAGGCCTTAAGCCTATTCCATCACGCTGCTCCATTGTAGATCCATGAAGAGATTTGTAGCCAACGCAAGTAAAACAGACAGAAATGGTAGCTTAACGGGCACACTCAGGCATGAAAACCTCAAGAAGTTTCGTCACTAATGATCACCCATTTAATGACCGTCAGCGTCCAAACTTAGCCCGGTCGAACACTTTAGATTTAACAAAAGCTATCGGGCTATAACCGCTTCAACTTTACTTACTAGTAAAACAATGAATCCATCCGAAAGTGCCATAGCGTATAAAAGCTAGTAAGTATAGGTAGGTATTTGATGCCGCATCGTTATTACCTCATCTAATTTCCGGTGCAGGAAAATAGAGTTTCGTGTCTAAAAATAAGTCAGATTCGAATTTCGAAGGTTCTTTTGTCTCCGATTAACAGAAAAATTTAACTTTTCGATGTTTTGAATTTGCTTTCGAAAGCTAGTTTAAAATTTTAGTTTTTTGTTTTTTATTATTGTGTGCATGTTTTAAGTCTTTTAATCGACTTGCGATTCGTAACTCTCACGAATGCTATATTTACATTTTATTAAATTAATTTTTTTTTGTGCGATATCAGATATTTCGTTATATGTACATTTGATATTGTAATATGTAAATATATCGTTATATATTTGATATCGCACAGTTTAGAAAATTTTAATTATTTATTTAATTATTTAGAATCTCAATAATAGGCACATGCTTTAATAGCTTCAAAACGTTTATGAAATCTTTGATTTTATCGAAAGTGAAAGGACTAAAAGTAATTTTCAAGATTATCGCGTTCCCAATGGGCCTAATGTTATCGAATCGAATTCTCAGTCTCAGTTCGAAGTAAAGGGGTCCCTGGCGTACGCCCCAGAGACCCCTTTACTTTACTACCCTTTCAAACTGGATCGGCTAACAGACAACAGCCAATAAATACATTTAGCAATATTCACAGTTGTATTGTATCGTAACCGACAAATTGAATGCGTGAAGCGGGAATGTTATTGCGAGTACAGGTCAATAGCATTCTCTAACTTGCTGACATTTACGACTTTGTCCACGATAATAAGTATGTCTGGAAGGAGCCATCTGCAATTGTACTTTAAAAAATCAAATTCTATTTCTGTACAAAGTTTCCTATTGCTAGATCCACTGGTTCACGCTGTGTTAGTTTTGTGTCTATCAGCTACCGATAGTGTTTTTGAGTAGATTACTGGAATATTGTTAACAGTGCCTATTACATCTACGTATTACATATGTCGTGCTATTTTATGTTTTATTGTACGCTCATCAATAAAATTTACTTGATGAAAGATAAATTCAAGATGTATTTGAACTGTTGTTGAACGAATTTGCCTAGTTGGTAACGACCCTGCCTGCGAATCGAGGGGTCCCGGGGTCGATTCCCGGCCGGGGCAAATATTTACGTGACAGATAAATATTTGTACGAGTACAACGACCCGAGGGTCATGGGTGTTATTGCGACGTGTTATACGTGTCGTCCATGCCACCCGCAACACAGCTAAAAACCTACTGCGTATGTATTGTATGAGTGTGTAAGCGTTGTTATTATTATTATTGTTGTTCTCAGGATAAACACTACCTCTGCATAATGGCGTCGGACTCGCCAGATCAGAACCTCACCCAGTACTTCAGTTTGTGCAACGATTTTATACACGCGGCGCGGTTGAGAGATGGAAATGTTCTCATTCACTGGTAAGTACTTATTAAGTACTTATTAACTGGTAATACTGGTAATATTTGGTGACTTTTTTACGTAAATAGTTCCGAAAAACGACCTAATAGTGAGCCACCAAAGCCTGTTGACAGCATTAGTATTACCTATTACTATTACGCTAATCTGACAATTCTGACATCCGCCAAGAAAGAAAGAGAGAAGAAAGAAAGCAGTGACTCTCAAGTACCCACATGAAAAAAATTCATAAACATAAAACGTGAAGGATTCTTAGCCCGAACCTGGAAGACCGACTTTCATTCCATTTGACTGTCAGAGCGGCTTTATGGATAGTTATATAGTAAAAAGCCATTATTTCGGTGAGTGTTCATGCGATACCGCGTCGTGTGCAGTTATGTTACTTTTGCAATGATATTACGAATATTTCGTATTTCGCTTCGTCGGATCTCATTCATATCACAGCATTTCTGATAATCTGTTTGTTTGATATAGGTACAGCACCTATGCCACTATATTTGTAGTAGACACCTATGTTTATGGAAATAGCCGGCAAATGACGATCCACCTGAAGGTAAGCGGCCATCGTCGACCATGGACATCAGCAACACCACAAGCATCACTGATGCGTTGCCGGCCAAGAAATAGAGAAGAAAAATTAAAATGTGTGCAATTCCCACGTGGTAGAAGTGAAACCTTCAAAATTTTTGTTTTCAAGATAATGAGACGACTCCACTCAACTCCACTCAACTCTACTCAACTCTACTCAACTCCACTCAACTCCACTCAACTCCACTCAACTCCACTCAACTCCACTCAACTCCACCCAACTCCACTCAACTCCACTCCACTCCACTCAACTCAACTCCCCCTCCCCTACCCCTGTACCCCTTCCTATCTCACTTTTAAATTTATGTCACTTTTAAAGTTATGTCGAATTTCAAATCACCCCCGTACTAAAGAAGTTTTTACCTCAAAAAGAGAGAAAGAACTGGCTCTCCAGCCCCCAGCCGGAACACGACGAGTCGTTTGGCGGCTGACTCATGCTCAAGGGTGGTAGCTATCCAGGCGGACCCCATGGAGAAATAATAATAGTAATAATGGTATAAATTAACAATTAAAATCAATATTACCAATATAATCCCTTGAGAGGCCCTAGCAACCGCGGGCCGGATCCAGTCGCCTCTTACGACACCCATCCGGCGTGGGATTGGGGTTAGTATTCTATGCCGCCTCAATACGGCCCAAAATGTATTTATGTTTCTACGATATTGACGCATTGCTCACAAGTCGCAACATACGAAATCCGTCTGCCGAACGAAAGAGGTTTCGGGTTCGTATCCCGGCCGGATAAAATAATTATCTCATGCATAAAAATCATGTTTGTTCTTGTGTTTTGGTGTTTATAATGTCTTACTTTGTGTACGTCGAAAGCCCGCTCTACAACCGTATTTCATATTGTCAAAAGGTTACTTCTCATAGACACAAATTAATGTTTTATTTTCTGTAATAAATAGATTTGTAACACATTGTACAGAAAAAAATAACTTTCTGCTTATTCCACCTAAAACCTTTAACATTATGTACCTAGTTATGTACCAAATCTATATTTTAAAGGCTGTGTATAGAGTGCCTCAAGCAGCATTGTATCGCACTCGGTTCTAGAACCGTAAGTTTTGCGGCATAATAATGACACCGTCTAATCTGCCGTAAGGAATAAGCATGGCGAAATGTTTCCAAAAAAAAGTAGTCCAGAGACTGACATTTTATGTCCAGTATATTTTTCTCGCAGAGCCAGTGGTTTGGAAGAAAAATGCGAATTTCGTTCCGCATATTTTTTCTTGGTACAGTTTCACTTGACATACTTTTTTGCACACACCCACACACTCAGACACACGCCGTTCAGCACCACTTGACCGTTTTGCTCCAGAGATGGCGCTACGGGTAGGTGTCGCTTACAGGTTGCGAGCTCATTGGTTTTAGGTATCCCATATCAAAAATGCCCAACGCGACTAAAGAAGTTTTCACTTCAATAACTGAATCAACCCAGTTAATTTAAATATAAAAATAGAAAGAATGAAGATTCTATTTTTGATGCATCTCATAAAACTTGGCTGGTCAAAGGCTATTAATAGAAAATGTAGGTTTTGTGAATCTTCTGAAACACGTACCAACCTATTGTTTCTTTAAAATCATTTTTTTAAAGAACTCGTCCACTGCACAATAACTTTTGATTGTTTTTTTAATTGGTAGAAAATCATGTTAAACATATTAATCAGTATATGAATGTTTTTTTTTGTCAAAATAATGATTTATAATGATTTGTAATGATTTTTGATTAAACTGTAATCACATCAAAATGTTGCGGCTCACTGATTTGTGCTTATTTGATAATGAAGAACGCGAACTATTTCCAATCAGAACGCTAGAACAAACAATATTGATTAATTATTCTTAACCTGCCACAAATAACGTAGAAATCTATTTACTGAGGCGGTGTTGTAAGTTAGTATACACAGAACATAATAGAGAACGTACCTACCTACCTAATGGGTCAAATGACGATGCATGATAAACATTAACAGATGAGGGAACTGCTCAACCAATCCAATGCCATTCCGGGTGGGTGACGTAAGAGGCGACTAATTCCGCTGGTGGTACGGCCCCTCGAACGGATCATATTGTTATGGTAATACTTATTGATTTTAATAGTTCATTAATACCATTATTACAGTTATAAATTATTATTACTATATGTTTATTGGTGCAACTAATTAAAGTAAACTTGACAAGTGCGAGTAAAACTCGCTTGGAGAGGGTTCCATACGTTATGTATTTACCGTTATTTTTCTGTATTATTAATTTTTGCCCTTTTTTTAAACCATTGACTTCTTATTGGTTTTTCTTTAATATATAAGTAAATAACTATTTTTTGTATTTTTCTCAAAATTCTAGCCTCAGGAGATAAGGGGGGGATGGTCAATTTTATCTATCCAAGAAAATACCCTACTATCTGTACTGTGACATATAACCAAAGAATAACAGAGGACGAAATATATCTCAGTCTCGGCGCTCCGTTATATATATATAAATATATATAGATAAAAATAGTAAAAACATTTATAAGTAGAAATTAGTATATGTCTTTCTTTATTTACACTGCAAACAAAAATGCAGTTACAGCAACGGTAGTACGATTCCTTTTTATAGTGAGTGATAATATGTATTAAGATGTAAAAGCACGCCAATAGTCAATCAGGTTAATCTGGATGTTAATTTAACCAGTAACAATTTTATTAGGCACATATTCTATACCTAGTGTGAATACGAAACAGTTGACTTCCTCGTAAATATTAAGGTGCCTACATAAACTATTAGTACGTTAGCCTGATGAACTCACAATAGGTACATAGTTTACTCATACTTCTATCGATTTAGGCTATACTCATGCAACAAATGGTCACGAAATAAATTTTCCCGTAACTGAAATTTACATACTTTTGTCGAAGCGGAGCAAAAAATGTTAAACATGTTTGGTAATTTTTCAATACGGATTTTCGCCACGGAGGGTGAGAAAGGGATTGAAAGTTTGTTCGGACTTTCACTTTCGCAATTTCGATGATAGGTATCTTTTACAATATTTATAGACGTTCATTTTTTAGGGTTCCGAACGAAAAATCGAAAAACGGACTTATAGGATCACTCGTGTGTCTGGGCGACCGCCCTTCACAGCTACTTTTCTCCGAAACTACTGGATCAAATGAGTTGTTTGGTATTCATATTATCCTTTTTTGTGACCCAAAGACGAAAGTATAAAGAAAAGAAGTTAATATTTTTTTTTAACGAAATCAAAATTAAAAAAAGTGTTTGTAAACCGTCTTGTGTGCATGTCAAATAAAAGGGCTTATTGTAAGGATCTCAAATATATTTTTGTTATAGTTCCACAATGGTTAGTTTTATAATTATTCAAGATAGAACGAAAATTGAAGACAAAAATTGACCATTTTTGGTCAACCCTTTGACTTGACTTTGGTTGATCAAAAATAAAAAGAGTAAGTTAATACAAAAAAAATCGGGCAAATGAGTGTCAGGCCACGCGCTATATAGGGTTTCGAAGTACTTAGTAAGTTTATCGACTATTACTCATTAACTACTTATGCTAACATAGCCGTGATAGTTTTTCTTGTAAATTCATCATTATAACCTATTTTTGAGAATTTTAACACTTGTCCAACTCCAACCGATATAATAGCTTCATGGTTTAGCCGGCAGGGGGGGACACTTAACTCTAACCAAAATAGCACTTTAAAACCAAATATTTCGCAAACGGACCCCTACATCCAAGAATGGTCTTAGAAGATCCATAATATTTTTGAAAAACCTTTTCAGCGATATTCACGTGTGTGAATACCACACACAAGAATACGTGTCAAATAAAAAAATCATCCTCACGTTACCTGTAGGGGAGGTACCCTGAAAAAAAGTTTTACAATATTTTATTCCACAATTTTGGAATTTTAATAAATATGTACGAGTATATCCATGCTAAATTACAGCTTTCTAGCACTAAGGGTCTTGGCGCTATGCTTCGGACAGACGGACGGACGGACATGGCGAAACTATAAATGTTCCGATTTTACTTCGGAACCCTAAAAAAGAACGGATTTATTGTTCCATCGAAGTAAGGGATAAAACAAGGTCCCTAACCTCCAAGTACGTAAAGATACTGTTAATAATAATGTATTATTTAATGAAATTGTTACGTGTTCATCATATAAACTGATTTATCAATACGACCTAATTCGTAAAGAAAATCTTGATTTACTCCAGTGAATAAGAAATAATCTTACATCCGTAGAGCTTAGTAGAGATCCGTAGAGTCGTATGCTCAGACGAGTTCATTGAAGCATAAACTGATCTGATAGCTACTTGCAGATAAAGTTAAAATAACCTGTAGGTACTAATTTCATTTTATTTATTATATTGTAATTACATTATTAAATACATGAATTGATAAAAATAATAGACGATAAAAATAAGATAAAGGACCGAATCCAAATATCTACATTCAAGATTTAACAAAGCAGTTTTTTATTTACCAAAGCTTCGTTGGCGATGTAGGTATATGAAATAGATTGTTATCATAGAAGCTCTGGCAGAAATCCTGTTGCAAAAAAGGGTCCCAGGTATGATTCCCGGCTAAGCAGACATTTATAATATGAGAGATAAATATTTTTTCTCGTGAGTATGTGGGATAATGGCTGAACGTTTACTTTACTGTGTTAAATATTATTTGCGCCAAAAATATAGTAGGTAATCATGAAATAATTTTGATTGACCCATTGACCCATTCTACACTAGATTTTCAGTTGATTTATCGGTACTGACACGCTTACATGTTCAGTATCGTAACATCCAATTAATTCCTCAGTGATATATAGACATCAAGCTCCAACACAATCTGTTTTGGATGCGCTTTCTATATTTGGCTTATAGGCAAAATAGGTATATTAATTTATATCTCAAATATCTTCTTGGTCAGTGTGGAAAATATTATTTTTAATTACTTAAGAAATGTATTGTTAATGCTACACATATTCTGCCTTGTTTTCATTAAACTCTTATTGACACAGTATTCATTTTCAGTCTGGCAGGCATGTCGCGTAGTGTGACGGTGGCGGTGGCGTACATCATGTCAGTGACCACGCTGACGTGGCGGGAGGCGCTGAAGGTGGTCAGAGCTGGTCGCGCCGTCGCCAACCCAAACCTCGGCTTCCAACGGCAACTGCAGGACTTCGAGACGTACAAGCTTGTCGAGGTGAACATTGAAACACTAATTTTACCCGACTGCAAAGAGCGGTTGTTATTACGCTGGACCAATTTATACATATGTAATTAAGATATGTATCGTTAGATGCACAGATATAATAATATAAGGTTAGATAGGTTTTGAAAGTACAAGTATTCTTAGATTCTTGGTATCATTAGAAAAAAAACAAATATGTTGGCTGTGAGATGCTATTATTTAAATCAAAATATAAAACAAAAAAAAACAGAGAGCTCAAGAAGGTTGTATGTATATCATGATATTTTTTAATATTTTTGAATGCAGTCGATTTTTTTTATTTATACTAGTTATTTCCTTTATTCATATCCTGAATATTACTCGAACATGTAACATAACGTGTAAACGTTTGTAAATAATTATAATTATTCGAAGTGTATTAAGGTAAAATGGACTGACTCATTCAAAGTAGGTACAGTAAGCCGCTTAACCGCTTCAGCGGCCGTTGAACTGTAGGATAATTATTATCGATTGCCTCGAATAATGACTATAGAATGTATAATCACAATTTCAGATAGCTACTTATGTATATGAGCTTGTAACAGACATAATGAATGCTTCACTGCTGGGCGCGAATCGCCCCACTATTATAGGGTAACTCTCAAGTAGCCTAATTTCCTTGTGTTTTCTAAAAATACTTAAATAAAATATGTGACCTTTAAAATACGTCAAATACTTATGATCAATGTAAAGGTAGAGTCAATAAAACACTTTTTGCTTTGTTTTTTGTATTTGCAAAAATGACTGGCATAAGTGACATAAACTAAATGATACAATTTTAAATGAATTGGTGCACTGCTAATAAATTGCTACATACAATACACATTGCTACATACATCTTATTTCTTTCACCTACTTACTTACGAGTTACTCATATTTTATAAATAACCTGATCGGATCTCGCAACGCCTTGATCCCGAAGATCAAATTATTATTTATAGCCGAATAGCCAAAATTGGCTGATTGCATTACCTCTCAATAATATTTTATGGCTCGACGCACGAATATTCTACTTATAAGCCTGAAATTGCTTCTTTCAGTTTAATTCGATTGCAACTGTTAATGGAATATTTCTTTGTTTATCCCTAAGTCGCTCTTCTACGAAAAATCCATGTGTAAATCGATACCAAATCTAAATGGATTTTAATTTCATGATACAAACTCGGTTTTTATATCGTCGGCCTCATCATCAAATGTACGTTGTCTAGTACAAAATGCTTTTAGTATAAGTACGCCTTTGTCTCTACATTATAAAGTATTAAATGAACAACCACTTGTAAAAATTTTATAATTTCCGCAACAACGCCCCACGACTCCGTGCATTTAGCTTCAACAATGGCATATCTTTTTTCTGGACAGCATAATGGAAATTTCAGAAGTCTTGTAAAACCCCGAGGCGGTTTGTGAAACTGCAATGGCTGAGATGTCTTTTCATTTTGAACAAATGAAAATTTTGCAGCAACGACTTGTAAAATTGTAATTTAAAATCTGTTTTCTCATTTGTATTTTAGGAACGCGAACTTCGTCACAACTGGATTAGACCTATGACTTTTTATTGAAATGAATTGTATAACCTTGGAGGAATGATAAAACTGTCAGATTAATTTTATTATACTAAAATTAAATTTAATTTGATATTTGAATGTCTGATGCCCCTAGGTAGACTTACAACTACTTACAAGTAGGTAGGTATCTATTGGCGCATACAGACTGGTGAAACGTCTCATGAAATGTATACTGCAATGAAAGAATTTGCCATACACATTGCTGCAATGTATCATGAAAGGTAACAACACTTTGCAACAATTTGTCATAGCTTGGACGTGAAATATGCGTTTCACGCGCACGCTACAAGCATTACAAGCCGCGCGCGGAGCGACCCCATGATTTGTCGATTTTTCGAACGAACACAAAGGGGCACAATGGCGGAAACAGACGTACGCGGGAACGTAAGAGGGCGCTATGCGTCCACGCTTGCACCGAACATGCAATGAAAGGTAGACTGATACATTTCATGTTACGTTTCACCAGTCTGTACGCACCATATGACCAAAATAAAATATTTATTATTTTTGAAACACACCAGGTTTGTAGACCTGTATCTACAAACTGCAAACTCATTTCGATTTAGGTCGTGCTTCAATTTAGGTACTTCAGGTTATGATTAATGACCTCATCGAATTTAACGAGTTTATTGAACTTTTAAAACATTTATAACCTAGATAGTAAATTGCGGTCAATCGAAAGGGTCTTTATTTATTTAATACTAACTGACCCGGCGAACTTCGTATCGCCTAACAAACTATTTTTTTTTCTAAAATAAAAGTAGCCTAAGTTACTCCTTGTTACATTAGCTATCTGCCAGTGATAGTCCCGTCAAAATCGGTCCAGCCATTTCAGATATTAGCCGGAATAAACAGACAGACAGAAAGACAGACAGACAGACAGACAAAAATTGTAAAAATAAATGTTTTGGTATATGTACCGTGTATACATCCAAATGCACTTAGTAAAAAGCGGTTCTTTTAATATTACAAACAGACACTCCAATTTTATTTATTTGTATAGATGTATAGATGAAGTGAAAAGTTTGTCATGTTGAAATTTCCACGGAAATCGTTTTCTTTTGCGTTGTAGATTAGTCGACGATGGTGTAAGTGCCACTACAGGTTCTTTCTGCTTAGTTATTAACTGTTTCTTTAATTCGTAAAGGAAAGACGACGGCTTAAGGAGCGGTATCCATCGTTGGCATTGGCGGACAGCGACGCAGCCGAGTGCCGTGTGATGCTCGACTCCTACCAGACCATGTTGAGCCAACGCACCATCTGTGAAGGGAAGTGCGCCATGGGCAGGCAATGTCCTACAGGTGATCTTCTTTTGTTTTCTTGCTTCCGCACTTTGTCTTGTTTCACTTGCAAGGTTTATTGGCTTTATTAACCTTTTGGCATTGTATTTTATAACCGTTTGGCTTTGGCAATATCTGTACATCGTAATCATCACTTATCGATAAGGACTGTTAAACGCGAAATATCAGAGGTGCTTTCATAAATGTTAATTGTATATATAAAATAATGACATATTGCATTTATCTCTTCTAGGTATTATTTCTCACTGATTTAAGCTAAATATTTAAATGAAAATAATTTTAGATAACACGTATTATTTGTACTAACAGCGAATCATTAATAACTAATTACCAACTTAAGACGTTGAAAGTGTTCAACCTGAATTATTATTAATTTACTTTCATTAGGTATTATTCATGTTTAATGGTTCGTCGTTTAAAATTAAGCTCGAAGGTAATATTCCTGTGAAAGTCCAACATTATTTCCACGTTGAATATCTCTCGCTCTCTGATGTCAAGTGACACAAAGAAATAACTGCTGCCCTCACAATGCTTGGCATCTGGATATTAACTTCGTGACAAATAGCTGTCTCAACGATGCCAAAATTAACGGGAAAATCAGAAATGGTATTTTCCATTGATTAAAGAAAAAGTAGAGGATATGCCCTAAATTGCATATACATTTTTTTATTATACATATATTATGCAAATATGACCCGAAATACCAAAAATACATCTGTCCTGTTCTTACACGCCACAATATGTACTTAAAGAAAGAGTACAATACATGTGGCATATTTCAATTTTCTGGCAACATTTTAAAGAAATCTATCTAAGCTCCGCCTTGAAGCCTGTTTTCGGACGCCATTTTATGAAAACAGTTGCTTCTAGGGATGTTCGATCCAGGTGCCTTGTATCGATACTCTAGATCGATATAGATCGTATCGCAGTGTATGTTTCCAGGTATCGATCCTAGTGATTTGGTACGATACTCTGGATCGATCCAGTATCGAATGAATTTTTTTTAATGGAAATAGTCGGCAAACGAGCTGACGATCCACCTGATGGTGAGTAGCTATCGTCGCCCATGGATATCAGCAACACCAAAGGCATCACTGATGCGTTGCCGGCCAAGAAAGAGAGAAGAAGAAGAAAGTAAATTTTTTTATCGATACTCCGGTTCGTCATGAATATCCCAATATAAATAATAGTCCAAATATCGATTCATATAATTAAATATACCTGTAAGTGGGTATCGCGGCCAATGAATATCAGCGACCAAAGCGTTGTCAGCCAAGAAAGAGAAAAAAAGAAAGAAATATGTTAACAAATAAAACATGATACATATTTTATATTTTATTTATATTTTATACGTATAATTTAATACGATGTTTTGTATCGATTCATAATCGAATAAAATATTTTAAATATCGTTACATAAACTATCGACAAGCTTAATTCAGTGGGTTTCTAAATAAATATACATATCTTTAAGCCAATATTAAGGTTAATCGTTTTAGATAAAATTTTATATTAGATTTAATTTTATTCAAAATAGTGTATAATTAAATATTGAAAAAGTTACTAAAGGTTTTAAAACAATGTGGTATGTAGTAGGAACATCATAATATAAATAATAATATCTCACTCTATAACATTATATTTGATTTAGAACTTTTGTGTTTTTTAAATTAAATAATCAAATATATTCATATCATCATATATTTTTTTCTTAAAATATTATATCGATATGAGAAAAATACAACACTATTTTGTGGGCGGAGTCGACGCCATATTTGAGAAACTTTTGGCTTCAGATCACGTGACCTTATTTCCTATCCTCTTTTTTTCTTTAATCAAAGGTATTTTCTGATGTAGATCATCAGGCGAGATCAAATAAGATATAACCTCTGTACGGTAGTTGCATAATTTCACCAGTAAAACTCAGTTCGAATACTGCAGTGAGTTTATCGTAACATCAAGCATTGCATTAGCTATAATTAATTTAACCCTAATACATTATTAACCAAATTATAGGGTTAGTATTAGTCTACTTTGCAACAATCCGCGGATAACATGTATGATGGTATATACGTATACTTTAAGACATGCCATGATGGTATATACTTTAAGACATACCATAACCATCGTAGAGTCAACTTACCCTGATGATGCTCCGTTTCGGGGCGAAACACTTGTTGGTGCTGGTGCAACATACATAATGTTGGTACATATATACTTTTAATTATTGTAGTGCATGTTTCCGTTGTGGGAGAGAAGGAAGTGCCACGCATGTCAAGTATATATCATCATACATGTTACCCGCGGATTGTAGCAAAGTAGACTAATACTAACTTAAAAACAATGGATTTCCGCAAAGTAACGCCTGATACTATTAACTATATCAAATTATAGGGATAAAGTTATTAATAGTAGGTTCCTACACTACCTATCTCTGATGTCATAGCGAATTCAACTATGTGTTTGAATATTGAGTAAACATCAATTTTATTGAGAGTAGCAGTTATAACGTCATTATGATAAAGATGAAATCAATTCCACCATTAATCGAGTAAAATAGGATGTGTGATAATTTATAGTTAAACTGAAGAGGTTGGTATTTGACCCTCCTAAAAAATTAAAGTAGAAATGAAACCTTGAAAAATTTTGTTTTCAAGATAATGAGACGAAATAAATTACGGGAAGATGATAATTATAGGTTTTACTACTCCACTCCACTCCACCCCAGTCTCCACTCCACCCCAGTCTCCACTCCACCCCAGTCTCCACTCCACTCCAGTCTCCACTCCACTCCAGTCTCCACTCCACTCCAGTCTCCACTCCACTCCAGTCTCCACTTAACTCCAGTCTCCACTCAACTCCAGTCTCCACTCAACTCCAGTCTCCATTCAACTCCAGTCTCCACTCAACTCCAGTCTCCACTCAACTCCACTTAACTCCCCTCAACTCCACTCAATTCCTCTCAACTCTACTCCCCTACCCCTGTACAATGCTTCCTATCTCACTTTAGAATTTATGTGTCTGTCTCTTTTTACTGGACAGTTTTGTTTCATCGAATTTCAAATCACCCCCGTACTAAAGAAGTTTTCACTTCAAAAAATCTTAACGTTAGGCATTGAAGTATTATTACTAGCGTATAGAACAGACACCGCGAACACAATGTATGTTCCTATGAATTGGCGCCGCGCGGCTTCAATGTCCAATGGATTCGTTCGATTTTGAAAGGAGAACAGGGGCTCAATTTTGAAAATAGAACCTCCCGGCGGGGACACACATTTTGTTTGAGATGTCTTCTCTATGTATACTTATAACTCAATGACGTTAGGTACGTTAACGTTAACATTTCCTGAAACGTAGCGAGTTATTTTTATCTGTATATGTAACGTTGCTGATGTCAAATGTTTTGCATGCAAATGATTGACAAAGTTCTGCGTTCTAAAGTTGGCCGCTAGTACCAAAGTTTCATGAGCTCTACCTAGCTTGTAAAGTCAAGTCTTCCCCTATAACAATAGGAGCCAATATGAAAATTATTTTACATAGGTACTCATGTAACATTTGCATTACAATTCGCCCTAGTATAATGGAGCATCGAACAATGAATCGACAGAACACCATGGCGCGAACAAATTCTTCGTAACTTGTCAAATCACATGATTGATTACTTACACTTTTTTATCTATTACTAGCTAACTCGGCAAACGTTGTTCTGCCAAAAATTTAGGGGTGGACGGACCACCCTTAACATTTAGGGGGATAAAAATAGATGTTGTCCGACTCTCCACCCTAGCCGATATACACGCTAAGATTCACGAAAATCGGTCGAGCCGTTTCGGAGGAGTTCAACTTCTAACACCGTGACACGAGAATTTTATATATAATAGATGTATTCACAATACATTATTTGGCAAGATTAAAATTACTGCCTTCCTACCAGAGATGCCTACCAGAATGCTGTCGACGAAAAAAAGACTGAAATGTGATAATTTTATTACATGTCAGTTTTTTATTCTATCTAGTCGATAGAGAAAAAAAAATCTAAAGCTCCCTGATTATTTGATTCTCCAAGAACCCCATTTTCCATCTTTTTGCTCGAGCTCACCTTATTGTGGTGCTCACGTGTTTGTGGTGGAACCTGTTAACTAACAGATGACACAATGTCGTTAGGTGGTGTAGCAATCTCCCGTGCGTTCATATGAGATCCCAGTTCCTCTACTTATGCGGTGGTTGGTTGCCGAGGAGGTTTTAGTGGGTAGAAATCCTCCATAACCTCTATTGGTTTCGGATATTTTTCGCAATTGCTCCCTCAAAAAGAAAGGCCGCGTAGCAATTGCTCGTGCATTCTTAACGTAACTATAACGTTATAAGCTATAATTTTATAGCTATCATCTTCTAGAATAAATAATGGCTTCCATTTTGAATATTTATCGTGACATCACTAATGCCATGAATACTATTTAAACGATACGAACTCGTCTGCTCGTTTGCTGTTTATTTTAATATATAAAAGTTTGAGCACATAATTACAAACAACATTAATTTGATACCACTGTCAGCAACAGCGGCGCAAATTGCAGTACGCAATTGCCATCACTTCAACGTAAAAACACTTATACATTTAAAGGTATAATTTACTATATTTTCAGAAAAAGAAGTTGAGAAAAAGCACTAATGAGCTCTCGTTCTCGTTAACTCTAGGTGCTGGACTGAGGCAGTGCCTATTAACCTATTTCTTGTTTGAGTGATTTTTGATTAAATCAATAAGTTATTCTAGTCGAACTGTGCGGTTCCTCAGGAGCAATCTATACTTACATACTTCTATAGTTAGGCTTCGATTGTGACTTTCAATATCAATCTTAAAATTTGGAAATTGATTGAAGTTTTAGAATGAGACAAAAAATTTATACCCAATTATTTTGTACTACTTAACATTAAATTATATTATAGTTATAAAACTATAAAGAAAATGTTTTTGTATACCGTGTGTTAGCTAGAAAACGGAATTGAACTCATTGCAAACTTCGAATAAATGTTAGATGACCCAGTTCGTAGTGACCCTGCTTGCCGATCGAGAGGTCCTGAGTTCGATTCCCCACTAAGGTAGACAAATAAGTGTTATTGCCTCCTTCGTAATTACGAATTATTAATTACTATTATTACTTAATTATTTAAATAAATTCACGAACGAAGTTCCATTATTTAGGTCATATTGTCTAATTTGGAGGTTCGTAGAAACTAGAAAATCTTGCTCACACAATTGTCACATTCAAATTACTGGATATTATTAAACTCCAATGTCCGTAAATACCAGAAACTAACAATATTTAGATAAGGATATTTTTAAAATATTCAGCGTACTAAGTTAGTACACATATCGTAACTTTCGTCTCCGACCTTTTAATCATCTTTATCTGCCGGAGATTCAATTAACTCAGATCTATCTAGTGTGAAAGTCATTCGAGCGAAAATCTCTACAAAGAGAAAAGGAACCTTGAATAAATGTCGACGGTTATAAACTGCGGTGTTGCTATAGAAGAAAAGGATGAACACTTTATTATTTAGCTGAGACAGCAAGTCAAGTGACCTAAGATTTATGGGAAAGTAACAAAAAGGCTTCTGAAAGCGTCGCGTAGTTTGTTTCGGTTTTGTTTTGTTCCATAAACAACAGCTAGTGACAGTAAATTTGCATTAATATCTTTTTAGTATGATAAAGTCACTTTCAAACTGTTATAGTGACGAACAAAACATTACTCAAATAAACTGGATTAAATATAACTTACATATGTAACATGTACGAGTACACCTACATAATCGTTTAGGGATCATTATCGTCTGTGTTGTATCGATTACCAACAGTTTAATGCACATGTTATCGTGTGTGATTTGAGTTTTTTTACTAGGTGTGTGCAGGACAGGATCAAAGAGACAGCCGAGGCCCCGGCGGCCCTCGGCAGCGGTGAGCGAAGCAGGACCAGGCAGTCCGGGTGGCCTCAAGAGGTCTCCCTCTACTTTATCCACCACCTCCACCGTATCCGGGTACAGGCCTCGCTCCTCGCCCGCAGGCCTCTATAGTTATACAGGCAGTGAGTATTTTGTCATACCTACCTTCAACACTTCCTTCAGGTGAGGCGGCTAGTATATCTTAGTTAAAATCCCTAAAGTACACTTTCATAATGTATCCATATCTACTACGTAAATATTTTTTTACTTTTGAAGTTTATTTAATTTGGAAAGGTTTTTCTACGAAATTTAATTTCTCTAAACAAGTTAGGATAAAGTCATGTTAAATTCGATATGAATAAATCTTCGCAATCATAATTTATTTTACCCCTAATGTGACGTAGAATGCATTAGGACTTTTAAAATAGAATAAAATATTGACTATTTAAGAATTTTAGGGGATTATTCTGTTTGTCAAAGCGAAGCGAGAGAAACCTAAATCCAGATACTTTATGTAACGCAAATAAATAAAAAAGAGGTCACGAGACTCGCTCTGTAAGCAGGATGAGTCGTAAAGTTCAGCTTCACAGGGTATAAAAATATACTATTCTAGGAGTAGGTACATACGTCTATTTTGACAGACAGATATACTCATAAACTAGTACATCCTACATATAGTGTTTAAGGGTATCATAAATACAATAAAGATTACAGTGGTCACGACTTGACCATTGCCCAATAAGTTGTGATTACGTTAAAGGATTAAAGTTCAGAAAAATTTAATCAATGACCACAAGTACCTACCTACTTAAGCGCTTTCGTACTCCGAAGTGCAACTTGTAAAAGTTCAGTCCCGGTTATTTGTTGATACGCATAATTCTTTTCGAGGGTTTGATGTCTTCTTACAACGTTAGGAACTTCGCAACGGATAACTCGGGATGGGAATGAAATATGTAAGACCAATAATACACAATAGAATACTTTATAAAATTAGTTCACGAATTGACGAAATTACTTCAGCACGGATACACTTTTGGCTGTCAAGCGATGATCCTAAAATATCCATAGGCGACGGTGACCTACAATCACTTTATCGTCTGCTCAAAAAAGCAAAAGGCCTCCTATACCACTTAACTGCCTGTTCGTTTGCTTGTTGAAAAAAAAACCCAAGCCTCTAAAACCGTGGCTAAACCTGGATACTGACGAGGCTACTTCCAGCGCCATCACGGCCGACGAGGTCAGCGTCAGGGTTGAGCGTGACCCGCATCACGGACCCCGTGGGCGGCTGCACCACCGTGGCGGTGGGCGGCACGGAGTACTCCCGCCGCCGAGCCGCCTCCGCTCCGGCCACGCCGGCCATGTCGCCCGCCAGCTCACCTCCCGGCTCACCTCACCGGGCAGCTCACAGGTGACCGATGTGAATCGCCAGTGCGGATACAGCTTAATAGCTCTCGGCAGGTGTTTTGGATATCGTCGTTTTTGTGTAAGAATACATAACAAAATACAGCTGAGAGATATTAAAAAACGCAATGTAGAAGATAATTTACAGTTGTAAAGTAATTGCAAGTGATAAATTTAATGTAAGTTTTTTACCTTCAGAAAGTAAACGGAGGCAGTGTCAAGTGATAAATGCCTGTCAAGACTACATTTATATTTATATAGGTATACTGATGAATACACGTCTATTTTTAATGTAAAGTAACCTCGCACACCCGTACACACCCCGCTTTGGAGCTTCGCCCAAACACGACACCGTGTAACCCTGAGATGTAAAATGTTTCACCTTATTAAATGTACGATACTCGTACTTACACTTTCGTCCGACAAAAAATTTTGCTAAACGCTATCTTACTTATAAGACTTGGGTAAACATGATACGACTTATCACCTGCAACTTTTACTACGATTGCGAATAAACTCATGCATGTGTGTGTCTATGTTGTGTCACATGTGATATCAATAATTGTCTGTGTGTGCTTAAGAAGCATGTTGTGTGAAATACTTATGTTTTCTTTATTTAAGTTTCTTTTACAGGTATAATCTAGGTCAGCGTTAGTTCCGTTGTGTCGGATTACACGTAAGAAAAATTGATGTCGTATTCATAATATAAAAACTATTATTACTAAGTAACAAATTGATCGCGTTTCGGATATAGGTACATTTTGTTGTATCGGATTGCAATACGTGTAGATTGTGTAAAAGTATACAAATACCCATTAAACATACGCATATTTCAGAAGCCTTTTTGTTTTCCGCCATTGTTACATAGTTGTTTATTTTAAGATTTCGTTGTCTTTTCTTACCAGTAACAAATTGTTTGTGCCTTCATCTTACATGTCTGATTCCTCTTTCACCCTTGTACTAACAATTTCGTCATATTTTTTTATTTCAGCCGCTAAACAGCGGTGCAAAAATTGCAGCGTTACAAAGTGAAATGTAAGATTAACAGTTTAAAATTTTGGCACAGGACACCAGCATTGGCTTCTCACGATAAGCTTAATCACAATTAATCCACAAATGGTGTGTTAATTATTTATTAATTGGCTGTTTAACTTTGTCGATTTATTACATTTCCGTCCCTGGACGTTTTTAATAAAATATTTTAAATTGATCTTAGTCAAAGAAAGCGTGTTCTTAAAATTATAATTTATATAACTATTGGTTTTGGATAACAAGACTACCGATATTTTTTATATCGTATAATAAAAATAATAATATACTCCAAAACTATATTTTTTTACGTAATAAAATATTTTTTGCTGTCAAATGAAAGTAATATTCTATTTATAAATTGTAAATAGAGTTTAAGAACATATAAAATAATTTTGGTATTTAATGTAGTTTAGATATAATATTAGTTGTATTCCGAGATCCATATATAAAATGTCTAGAACAAGAAATAAATAAAAATTAAAATGCCTACGTAGCACCACTGTAGATAGTATAAAGTTGTTACGAACTACTGAAAAACTTTCACAAAATTAAGCTCTTTGTCTAATAAAAAGCACAAAGCAAGCTGCAAGCATATGAAAAATTTGAAAAATGTTATTACTTTTAATTGTATTCCAGCTTATAAACAAACAATTAAAAAAAGAACCTTTGTCCTGTATTTTTCATGTTTCAATTTCCATTTATTCATGCTTTATTTATCTCTAATATTTTAAAAAGTTAACAATATTTTGTCTCTTTTTGACACGATCAACTTTTCACAGCTTTTGTTTTTTATTACGTTGTCTATAGTTTACCATTATTTATTTAATTGCATGGCATTTTTTTATTTTTTTACCATAGAGGAGGCTGTTCATGGACCATACATACCTTGGAATGGGACCCCGAGTCCATGTGATTACGTGACACCATCAGCTGCTTTCCCATTCAACACGCTCACCGAACTTAAAGGTTAATATTTTGATAAATGTTTCGTACATAAAATCTGTAATAAATTTTGATTTAAACTAATATTTTTATTGATCTTAAATATTCAATGTTAATGAACTAAAGATTGTTATTTACCGTAGCTTTGACACGTTCAAACTTTTTTATTCTGTGGTTTGCTTTTATCTGCAATGTTAAAATAGAGCATGCAGGTTGATTATATTTATGAATAGTTTTCCTTATTTTAAGCTTTGTGTTATTATATCGTAGAACTCTTTGCAATTAGACACAATAAAAATACAGCCGCCTACACAGGTTTTCAGTATTAAAATAGATTGCATTGCTTTATAACATGGTACAATAGCGACCTCCAGATTTATATTCTGTGATTTTTGCAATTCTCTGAACTAAATAACAATTGAACTGTAGCAGTAGAAACCAACAATACTTTTGTTTGAAATGTAGAGCAGAATATAAATAAAAGTATGGGATTACACTGTAGGTATTATTTAAGTATTTGTTTTAATAGATTTAGTAAGTTCCAAAAATAAGCCAGCGTAACGTAAGTAAGCGTTAGTTGTTCTTCAATACTTCATTTTGCACCATTGAAGTATAATGTACTAAAGTACCAGAACAGACATCGCGAACAAAATGTATGTCCCGCCGCCGCGCCGGGAGGTTCTATTTTCAAAATTGAGCCCCTGTCCTCCTTTCAAAATCGAACGAATCAATTGAAAATTAAAGGCCATTGGCGCCAATTAATTAGGATATCAATCTTGTTCGCGTTGTCGGTTCTATACTCTAGTAATAATACTTGAATGTTTTGCACACTTTAGTCTGGATTCATAAATATAGAAATGTTAATTATGTACCCAGCTACTTCATTGCACTGAGTGTAAAGTCGTGGAAATCTGCGTGGAAAGTGAGATCAAAATACTTACTGAATGTAAAATAAGTTTGCATGGAGTATCAGTTATCCCCAATTATAATTTATTGGAAAATTTTTAGTTAAAGGTTTTAACGTTAACGTCTACTTATGTTACTTGATTGTGTCGGATGTAGATTATGACATTTACTTTGTTAATAAATGGGTGGCATTAAGAAACTACTGGTAAACCTAAACCTAATAGGTAAAAGCAAAGGTGTATGGTGAACTGAATAGCTTTAACGTATCACTTAATTAACGTCTGAAATGTCTGACTCTGAACTGGGGCAAAAGTAAGTTTGCTTACAATGAAGATTCCTAAGCGGTATGCACATACATATACCTAGTCTGGCCATAAATACTGTTACAAACACTTCACTAAACATATATTTTTAATAAATATAATATCTGTAAATTAGTTATACAAAAAAAAATAACAAAAAAGCCGACTGCATAATAAAAACTAAAAAATGTAAAACAAGCCCAGTAGTTCAGAATATTGTTGAAAGTGATACTGAGTAACTACACCATAGAAGGATTATCAGTCGGAACCCATTCTTCAAGCAATCAATTCTTATTTTTTCCCAAGCAACCCTGTAAAATTTTAAATGGGCTCTTTAGTGACACTCAGTGGCGTAGCTACCGCCGTATCAGCCGTATCAATTATACGGGGCCCCCAGCGTATAGGGGCCCTCACTAACACTGGTAAAAAAAAAGCTCGCCAGCAGCCTACGACCGCTACAGTTGGCACTCCTTTTATATTTGACAGCTGACGTTGAGAGGGCCCCACAACAAATATTGATAAGGGGTCTCCACAGTACTTTAACATTCATTTGAAGGTACTTTTGCTTATCCCTACCTGAAGAGTAAAAATCATTTGATTTCGGACGGGATTTTGTTTAACGTCCACTCCTTTTTATTAAATGGCACAATATCAACTATTTTTTTTATTTTAAGATATTCCAAAAGTTTCTCATTCATAGTCAATCAAAACATTTCTCGCTAGTAGATATTTGATAGTTGAATTAAACAAGGCTGTAACAGCATTTATGGCTAGACTATGTATACGTATGTAAGTATATCAATCTTTTTATATTTCTTCAGTTCAGACTATCCTTAGTTAAGAAATATTTATTTAGTTATAAAATTTGGTGCTCAAATATAATTATTTATTTTAATAAAGATCCAACATAACAAGAGTTCGAAATAACTGGTTTATCCAGCTTGCGTGTACTCGTGGTATGTTAGGTATACACGCAAACCAACTTATTTTATGCTTTGGTTGTTATGTGACAAAGCCCTTTTTTAACCGACATCAAAAAGGAGGTTCTCAATTCGGATGGATTTTGTTGTGGTTTTTGTTTTTAATGTTTGTTACGTCAGATCGTTAATTACCAACTGATTTAGAAAATTATTTTTTATTTCACTGGATAAATATACGTACATTACTACATATCTACTTTCAGATAGATTTTTCTAAGACTATTTCTTGGAACTCTGGTATTTTTTGATAATTTTTTTTATTTAGGAATTTAAAGATCGATGATGTAACATGTTTTTATACTTTGTATTTGGCAGGTCACGCGCACTGCAGCGATGTTCGTAGCAGACACCCGTGCCGCGTCTGCCATCCGCCCAGCTCTCTCCGCACAATATCCAACGCACCTGACGACGTACATCGACGATTCGACTTCACTTTACGCGGTTATGATTCTTGCTAGATACTTTATGAATGATCTATGATACAGATCTTCAACTTATGGATCGTTGGCACTTCATTGCAGGGTAGAGCGAGATTGTCTTTTAGCGCCCTTTGGTCGACGCTTTCATATTACGTAAAATGTATTTTGTTTTTCTCTATCAGTGACCATAGCAAAAAATTTAGATGGTGCGAGATATAAGATCCTTCGCACTCGGTGTCGTAACGTAAGCGTATCGAACATACCTACTACTCTGGTAGAACATGAGCGATATGGACACGAACATATTTATACCAGTCTGCAGACGAAGCGGTGTTTTTACGATTCGCTGTAACATATTGTATTGTACATGCGGGTATTACGATTCCCTTACGTTAAGACGTCGTGTGCGAAGAGCCGGAAATAAGCAACCCAATTAAAAAGCACGCCGATGACGACACACCCAGCGCTGCAACTGTAGGCGCCGCTTACCACATGGTGCCCAGAGCGACCACTTCTCTCGTTCTACCCTAGGACCAGTGATAGGCATAGGGCACTGGCTTTGTGATACTCAGTTTTATGTGAATACGAAGCATAATGCAGTAGGTACTATGTGGGTATATCGTGGCTCGATGTGTAAAATGAGTGGATTTGAAATAAGCTTTAAAACATAAGATACGTCCTGCAGAAGTACACAGAGTAATAACATTAGTTCATGATTTATGATATGCTTGTAATACGAGTATAATATTATATATTATGTCATGCATGGTAACATTCATATTATACGATTGTGTTGTTTTTGTGTGTGTATGTTATTGAGATGTTATGTTAGATAAGATTTGAAGATTAAAATTAGCGTTATTTTTACATTTTCAACGATAATAAGTAGTATTAAATGTATATATTAAAATATTAATAATAATTGTCTGTTGATAACAACAGACGCAAAAAATGTGATAATCTAAATGATTTTTAACTTGACAACACAAGAAAAAAATATTTTTATCCTAAAAATAACACCATGGAAAATACAAAGAAGGAATGCCATCTCTATATGTACTATATAAAAAGTGTCCGTAAAAACACGTAAAATTACGGGAGATGCTGCGTATGCATTAGGCATAACTCAGCAAACTTCACTCCGTCTACAAAAGCTACGTTCATGGTTCGCTATTTGTATCACACTAGCGCCATTCAGAAATGGCCATTATTGGAACCTCTATTTTCTGTAAACAGCTGGACACTTTTTCGACTTTCCCTTCATATGAGATGGCCCTCCTTCTATCTCAGTGCTCCATGAATATCACAAACATTAACCGTCACAATTTACACGTCGTGAGTGTTCGGTGGGAGATTATCTTATTTAGGTCAGGATGGACGCGTTTTCAATATTTAAAAAAAATATATATTATATTGCAACAAAATAATTACCTAATAATATTTAGTTTTGAGTGTTTTTTAACATGAGTTCTTACACTAATTTGAGGGGATAATTTACTTTTATGTTAATTTAAATTTTGCTTACGCACAGCTAAGTACCTAGATATGTTGATTGATGAACGGACAAATTACTAGTCTTGTATAATGCGACACGAGTACTAAACTCATTCCTCATTTCCAATCGCAAGGCCACGGTAAATATACGTAGATATAATAATTACTAGCTGTTGCCCGCGACTTCGCATGGTATTTATTATTATTAAATTTTTCATTGATCCTATTTTTTTCTAAAACTATTATTTTTCTAAAACAAAAGAAGCCTAAGTTACTCCCTGCCATTGAAAGTCCCGTTAAAATCGGTCTAGCCATTTCAGAGATTAGCCGGAACAAACAGACAGACAAAAATTGTAAAAAAATTGTTTTGATATGTACCGTGTATACATCCAAATGCACTTCGTATTAAGCGGTTATTTTAATATTACAAACAGACACTCTAATTTTATTTATTTGTATAGAATATAGAATAGATGTATACCGTAGCAAGGCTGACTTGCGTTGTCAACATCTACGAGCCTCGTAGCAGCCGTAGCCCTCGTACAGTCGGCCGCAGAAGTAGCTTAACATTTTAGTACCTTGTCACATCACATTTTTCTTGAATTTGTCATAGATGTTGCTAGGAAACCGTCGAAACAGTTACTATTACAAAGTACTAAAATGTTAAGCTACTTCTACGGCCGACTGTACCACGAAGCTCTACGTGCGGCGATAAACTACGCCTGTATACAAATTGCGATACAAGCGACGCTTTCTATTATGCTAATATAATTCATGATCCACTCTCGCCGAAAAGACTTTAGATTGCTTTAAAAAGGTTGACAATTGTATTTAGGTACTTTATAATTCATAATCCACTCTCGCCGAACACTTTAGATTGCTTTAAATAGATTGAAAATTGTATTTAGGTACTTGAAAAATTTTTCTTCTAATTTAAATATTTGCAATAAACAACTAAACTTAAATGAATAAGTTATCGTATTATTTTTATTTAAGCCAGCCGTAAATCAAACAAAAGGAAAACCGTGTATTAAACATTATTAATTACACACTGTTCACATTATTCTAGACACTTAAGTGTCTACTACAGACAGGTAGGATTGATGTCAAATTCTTAATTTAAAAATCAATCACTGTTCAAATGGTAAAATTTGATACTAACCTATCTCAGACATGAAAGAAAATCTAAATTGGCTATTGTAGGTATTTTTAGTGCTTTGCAGATTCCTATACCTACAAACGCTTTATCTATTTAGGTATTTATTTCTTTATATCGCTAACAATTCACTTACATTCCCCCTATTATACCATTTATAGGTCTTTCTCTGGAATTTTTTTACCCTACAAAAACAGAAATAATGCATTAGGCGATAAGTCGATAAAAGTATAGGAATGAATAATGAAAGATTAAGATTACATTACTTGTAACGTGTTCAACTCAACGTTCGGTATGCCCGATAAACCTAGTTTGAGTTTGCACGTTTATTCGTGCAATACTTTCTGACACGCACGTTTCACTGAAATCCGATTACCTACACTATTGGGTCATCGGATAAATATATACGTTTATATGCAGCATACTAAAAATTCCTTTTAAAACCAATCTCGATTTTCGTATTCGATTTTGAGCGTGTATATTTGTACAATGACAAATGTAATGCATAAAGGTAATGAAAAATGAAATTTTTGCGCTACGGATTACCCTATCAAACTAATTATATTTTGCAACCAATGAATGACCTTTTTATAAATATTTATAATGTGTGCGTACTGTGATACAAAAAACGAATACTACTTCTAATTGATTAAAGTAAGAAAAAAAGCTTCATGGGCGTATAAAAAGTTTTTGAACGCTCATAAAAACAGCTCATTATACCTATCAGCTTGAGAATAAAGTTGAACAAAGTAATTTTTCAAACCTACGAGCTCATCTATCCTAAAATAAGAAAACAGTTTTAAATATTTTTTAACATAAGGTAGGTAACTATCTAAAAAGCAGTAGGTATATTATAGTATTCAGCAAGTGTAAAAACTCGCTTCTCGTGTTATATCTAAATTGCACTTCTCTACAATAAGGTTAAACCTAAAATTAAACTAAAGACATTAAAAATGTTACTTTTGAAAAATACCTACTTTTTAAATTAAATGTGAAAGTACAAGTTAAGATATTTAAAAGGAAGATTATGGTAGTGTGTAAATATTAATAAGTGAATGGCAATGATAAAAATCTGAGATAGTTAAGAATTTAAGTAACTAAGAAATAATAATAATATATTAAACGCTTAAAAATTGGTCTGGCTGGTTCAGATTGTAGTTGAATTATAATGTATCATAATTTATAGTTGGTGTAGGATATTTGAGGGTCAGGACTTGTTCAACTACATACTTACATAACGCATTGATAATGATATGAAAAATAATATAAATATATTAACAATGATTTGATCTGTTCAAAATTTCAATTTGTATTGGAAAATGCTTTGAAAAGCAATAAAAGGAATATGATGCTTTAAATATATAAGTATATATTTACTAAAAAAATATGTATTGAAGTATGATGCATAATAAATGAAATAGTCCATATATATATTCAGTATATTCTTATTTGTTAATAGCACCCTGATTAATGGTTGCTTAGTGCTTACCTACCCACCTAAATTTTAAATTTTATTGGGACAGCTACTATCTTATAAAATTTACAACAAAATGTTATCAATTGGATGGTACACCATCAGATTCAGTAGGTACATTGTATCCGGCTTTGATACATGTAAATATTTTATTAACTTGTATTTACTACTTACACTCGATTTAGCCTAATTTATATTTCCAATTCTTACTCACTAATTTAATCCTGCCTTCCTGATTATTAGGATTTTACTAAGCTTTCACAATGGAATATAATGCTAGTATATAAATATAGATATTCACCAATGTAGGGTTTTATAAATATAAATAAAATGATGAACTTTAAGGATCAGTAAGGTAAAATTGACAAGTTGACTTAAGACTTAAGTTGACCTTCCTGGGAGGAGTAAAATAGTATAGTTCGGCCGCTGTATCTTGGCGCGTCTGAACTTCGCGGAGAAGGCTGCGCAGTAACATAATTCGCCAATACTCGATACGCGGTGTATTGTGTCTCAGTCACACGTTAGCATGTTCGTGTTGCCATCTCTGTCATACATGCGCTAAAGTTCGCAAAGCCTATGTTCAGACGCGCCAAGATACAGCGGCCGTACTGTACTGCACTGTAATCTCGCAAAGCAAACTCACAGTTTATTCGTCAATAACTCAATAACATAAGACTTGTATACCTTATACTAGGTAGGTAATTACGTATATTATGGTTATTGCTAACATTCATAATGGTTAAATTGACCGCAGTACTAAATATTACGAGCAATAAAGTATTATAATAATAAAACATAAATTACCACGTGAACAAACTGTGAGTTTATTTGTGAGATTCCTAACAGATACCGATTACCTTTTCTGGATGATGCACGAGGCATCCATCCAATTCCTCTTCTTGTGTGTTCCTTAGTTATTGGATTGACATCCTATTGAAGGTGAAAGTTTATTCTATATTTGCTCAAATTGTACCTAAATGAAGTTTGTTAAACGCGGTATCTTAGTATGGGCGTAGCTTTTAATTTTTCCTTTTTTTTTTAATGTATCTATACTAATCTATACTAATATTATTATATAAAGAGGAAAGATTTGATTTTTTGTTTGCATTGAATAGGCTCCGAAACTACTGAACCGATTTCAAAAAATCTTTCATTTTTGGGAAGCTACACTATCCCCGAGTAACATAGGTTATATATTATATTATACTTATTAAAAAAAAATTGGGATCCTTAATAAAACTCCAATAATGTAACCCAAGGTGTAAAAAAATAAGAAAACCGAAGCAAAGAGAGGGCGGTTTCTCGTCTATTATAAATAGATTAATTTATAAATTCACTAGCTATTACCCGCGGCTTCGCCCGCTTGTTCAACGGAAGTACCAATGAGCTGTTTAACATGCATGACACATTCCTGGTGCAAGAATAAATAAGTAACAGTTAAGTTTCTAAACTTCTTCTGCATTTCCTTTGCTTCATTTTGATTAGGCACATAATAATTATGTACCTACCTATTGAAGAGTGGCGCAAGTTAGGGGAGGCCTATGTCCAGCAGTGGACCTACAAAGGCTGATGGATGGATGGTTGGACCTATTGAAGTCAAAGTCTTTTCTTAATTTTCATTACGGATATGGTTTTCGAAGTTTCGCAAAAAAATTATGTATCTTACTGAAAATGTATTTTATTTCTGTTGTCTGTAGTATAAATCAAGGGATTGTTTTATTTTGGACGTGTCTATAGGGGGATATTTTTGGCCACTCTAAAGATTATTTACCAGAATCCGTCCGGTGGTATCCACACCTCTACACCAGGCAATTAAAAAAATATTGACTACGCGAGCAATAGGTGGGTACTTGTAGTAATAAATATTTAAGAGACAGACGGGATGTTTATTTACTTATCAGCCTCCGAATTGGTGTGTACATAACCTTACTTGTGTGTCGAGAAATAAGTTTTTATTACATTGGTACATAGAAGTTAAATTGATTGATTTATTATTATTATTTATTATTATTATTTACGCTACGCCCATGCGACACACGCTCGACTTTTGCCCACTCGTTCTTCTTAATCTACTAGAAAAATAAGAAGTTGTGAATTTTGCATATCTCTTTTTCTCACTCTTTCGCTAAGGCTTAGCCGTAAGAAATTAGAAATTGTGATTTAGATGCCTTTAGCACGGTGGCAAGACATTTTAGAACAGAACTCAAAAACGTCTTTAGAGTTTTAATGATCCATTAGTTTCTCCAATTTAGCTAGAGTGTGGTTTATTGTTGACTGCTATTGCTTTTTTTAACTTTCTTCATATATTATATACACCAGCATATATGCACTAGCTGCCCGGACATATTTCGTTCTGTCAAAAGTAAAATAAAATTGCGACTATAAATTGAGATGTAAGCTATCCTATCTTTCAAGTTGGATCAAACTGCACACGGGTGTGCAATTTTGATTAAAATCGGTTAAGTAGTTTAGGAGTCCATCGCGGAATAACGTGACACGTAATTTATATAGGTATATTAAGATTATGGCCGGAGGGATTTTAAGGAGTTTGAATACTTACCAAAATTACTTACAAAAATACTTAAAAAAATCTGATTTAGCTTTTAGGCGAAAAAATAAAGCTGGATATCTACGATCATAGCAGCATCATTTCTGTTGTTACGCCGTCGTCACTTACAACGCTGTTTGCGTCATGGTTAGTGTCGTTTTTGAGTTCTGTTTCAATTATTTAATTTTCTTGAAATGCCGCTGTAGCTTTACAACATTATTTGTAGGTTTTAAGATGGTGAAGCACCTATTTTTTACGATACACGAAATGCTAAAGCGATCTTAATTCTAAATTACCTTGGGAATAACTTAAATATAGGTACTGTATGTTTTGAAGAAAATTATTTTGAACAATATTTTTTTGTTATTCGCATTTTTAGTTACCATATTTCAGTTTAGGTACTACCTGTACAAAGTGCCCAGCAGTATTTCAGTATTATCTACATACTGTTAGCTAAACCCTTCTGTAAACTTTGACTCGTAAGATACGACAGAAGTGACAATATTTTATGAAAGGTTTAAGAGCACTATTTTGTCCATTTTTATATAAAATTATTTTATATAAAATGTCGTTGAATGTATGATAAGATTTTTTGTTAATAGTTGAATTTAGATCGATGCACAATATTCGCTTTGGAGGTCATTACGGTTTACCTACTTAGTTATAAAACTGTTTATTTTTTTGTATCAAATGTAATAAGCAACTTGATTTAATACGATTTAGGTACCGACTTACTATTTTAAGGAGTTTTGTTGCTGATGAGCAACGAAGTTACTTTACTCAAGACTTTCTTTTATTGATCTCCAAGCCGAAATTCTGAGTAAGCACAAGCACATGAGTTTGACAAACATAAATAAAACTTTATTTATTTGTTGACTGGCATCCGCATTTCGTTCCAATCCTTATTATGTACCTTATATTATTGTATGATCAAAACTGTGAATATAATATTGTGGTTACAGCTGTATATATATTTTTAATATAAAAGTTTAAAACATATTGAATTGCGTTATCATTGCTTTAATTCCTAGAGGAGTTAGTATTACCCTAGTATTTATTAGTAGGTAATAAAATAAAACAAACAGTTACGTCAATGTTACCATGTATTTATATTATATTATTAAAAACTTGGGAGCTAGAACATCTCAATTAATATATCTAACTTTATATTAGTTATATTTTCTTTCAACAATGTTTCCGACAAAATCCATTCGATGACTGTCCACTATTTCCATTACAAAAATAATTTTATTTATATCGACATTAAAACGGAAAAATTCTACAAAATATTGGCCTATTTCATTTAACGCGTTAAGGGTTCTCTAATATTCAAATTAAAGGAGATCTTAAATGTCGATTAAGGCTCGATTCAGACAAAAAATGCATAACGAGGTAATCGACTTAATTTTGAATTATTAAATGTAGTTTTCAATACGAAGCTCCAATTTATACTTATAAATTCAACAGGCGATGGTGAATACCTGGAAATTTTAAGTCCAAATTCATAATTGTATTTTTCCTGTCATTTAGACTCTGTCAGTCACCTATAACACGAGGAACTTTTGTGTTTGAAACTATCCAAACCCTTTTATTATGTATTGACTTACATATACTACTACTGAGTAGTATGTATTATTCAATCCTTGAGTACCCACTCAGTTGTCTCTTCTGGTGGGGATTTCACCAAATAACATTCATGAGTTTATTTGCATGAAGGTTATTTCCGAGGGTTTCTATGCACTTAAGTTTGTCGGAATCTAGCCTTTGGAATAATTGACCATTACACGACGATAAAAAATAATGCAAATAATTATTATTTCTACAACAAAGTCACTAATAAATAAAGAACGACAACATTAATAAGCGGGACAATAACGGTTATAAGTTTGCACATATTTTAAAATAAAATATTCTTACATATAACTTGTATTATTTACATTTACATGAGTAAGATTACCGTAGATTTAAGTAAAACATACACATCCTTTGAAATATACATAGATACATTAATCCAACATTCATGGTTTCTATATTTCTTCTCTTATCTAATAGGTACAGATGGTATTTATAAAGTAACTAAAATTCGTAAATAATACACAATTGAAAGATTAAATTTTAAATTATATTAAAAATACAGCCTTATTGTATCATTTGAACAGGTACCTGAAAATTTGGTGAAGAATCTTACGCTATTTACTTTAACCGCCAGTTTTCTGCTATTTTTTTCTTCCCTTTAACTATACATTCAGAGAACCGACTCTGAATCTGCGATCAACTTGAATTCAACATTGTTATCTTGCAAGTCGATTTGTGCCAGAATTTAAATACAAAAATTTAAAATGCTATGGTAAAGTTTCATATTAAAATACGCATTAGCATGGCTTACTGTGATTGAAAGAACATAGCTAAATCCTAACAGTATTAAGTCCAGATTTACATAAGTACTAATGTATCTCCTAAACACGATGTCGAAAACCAATTCCACCATGTTTCTGGTTGGCGATCTTATTAAGAAGAACGTCATATTTCCATTTATTTAATAATAATTCTCTCTATAACATTCAGCAAGTGCACTCAATGCAAGGGCGGATCCAGCTTTGGCGCCAGGGGGGGTGTCACATGGGGGGGGGGGGGGGGGTCAAATCACAAGAAGTTATAATTTAATTAAAATCAATTTTTCTTTTACGTCTTCTCCCGAAACGCGTTTTCGATGCGTTCGTTCCCGAATACTGGCGTTTGCCGTCAAATAAAGTACCTATTATATTAAATAAATAAATATTGAAAGTACTTAAATAAAATCAGTATTGTGACAAAAAATATATAAAAACATTATGTTTAACAATTTTAATTAGTGGTCCACCTAGGTCCTGCACCCAGCCCAGGGGGGGTCATGACCCCCATGACCCCCACCCCCCTGGATCCGCCCCTGACTCAATGATATTAGTTTTCATGGAAAGGCATATATATCAAATTGGACGGCGAAGCAATTTTCTTATTAAAGCATGCCTCTTGATGAGACGTTTAATTTTTAAATAACTATTTACTACAGAATTTGTTATAAGGAAATGGTGCGTACCTCGGGGTTGTATTTCATGACATCTATAAATATCTACATACATAAATCGATCGCAGCTACACTTACTTATGGAAGTTAGCATAAGATATACAGTTATAGAGTTACAATACTATAGTCACTATAGTGCAGATTTTATACAAACGGATTTTATATAATCGGAATTATTAAGGCAGTGACCAGTGTAACATAATGTGCACATGTTTGCCGCAATGTTAATTAACCTTTTGTTATAAAGCCTTTAATATAGGTAAGTATTGAAATAGAACTTTTATCAGTAAATATTAAATGTATTTAATTTCTAGTGTTTACAGATAAAACTCACAGCTCTAAAGTACGGCACATGTTGATCTGAACAATGGCGTAGTATCAAACGCCAGCTTAAATAAAAAAAATATCAACATAGTCAAATAATTAGTAAATTAATATTAAATCTATGTAAATACAAAATAATGATAAAATGCTGTGTTAACACAATCTAAATATCAATAATATATAAATAAATAGGTATCTATGCAGTTTATTTTTAATTAGTTTTCTGTACACCGACATAGTGTGTAATTTACCTATCTCCTAACTTACTTTACTATACAAATGTTAGGAAATCGCGCCACAGTCGTCGTTTTAATCGCCAAATGCAAAGACATTTTATTAACTAAATAAAATGCAGATTTTAAGAGTATAATAGTACCTACCTATTAGCCTACTCAATATGATGCTTCGATAGGCAATTGGGATCGTTTTAAGTTTACAAATTTAAAGAAAATATTAACAAAGTCGCATTAATTTAAAGCTAGCGTAGTAGGTACTAAAATTTAGTTGAACAGTAACAATCTAAGGTTTTTAAGCAATATTTTTTTAACATATACTACATGTTATTTAAAGTAAATCCCAATATTCGTGTACACCAACAATTCTCTACTAGGTAGGTAGGTATCTATTTAAATTCGAGTGAGTGGTCTAAGTTCTCATAACTCTTCAACATATTGCTTCCCATGGCCACATTACAAAGTTTTAGTGATAGTTGATTAATATAAAGTAAAAAAAAGGATTATATTCACAACTAATGTGTCCAAAAAGTCGTATAGCATAGCACACATTGTTCAAGTGACTTGATCAGTTGATTGGCCGAGATACTTAACAGTCAATATTTTCAGATCACAGATCTGTGTTTTTTTTAAATCTAATGAGAAATAAATTCTTTAACCGTAGATCGCAATACAATATCTTAGTTGTATTGTAGATGTATTGATTGCATTGCACTGTAGATAACAAGTAAGTTCAAAGACAAATACATAAATACAAATAAATAAAAAATGTACTTTTCACTGTAGATCATTTATTTCATCGATCAATGGTTTACTAGTTAAATCAGTAGATCAACATCAATCGTCATCATCGCCGTTACATTTGCAATATGGCCAGGCAAATCAAGGTCACTGACTTACAGACATCGAAGCGGTATTCACTGGAACTCATCATCCGAGCTGAGCAGCGTGGTCTTCTCGTGGTAGTTGGTGGCGTGGCTGATGGTGGCGACGCGCGGCGGCGGCGGGCGGGGCGCCAGCGCGGCGCCCTCCTCCGCGCCCCGCTTGCCTGTCCCTGCGTCGCGCATCACTGTACAACCATGCGGATTAATTATATAACACAATATATTATACAAATCTGGCCATTGCAAAAGAACCTTACTATAGTCCGTTTTTTTTTTGACAAGACTTAGGTATTTGTTTAACAATCTTGGCACTTCTTTTTGTTGCAATATTAATTTAAATGAGTTAAAAAAAGTAAGCATTATTAATAGGGAATAAAAATTAGCTTTGGCATACAATTATTGTTTCTGTCTGTATCTTTGTTTTGTGTTTTTAAAATGTATCTTTAAAATCTTTTCTTTTTGTATCTATTTTATTTTTAAATTACAAATTACGATAAAAAGACACTAACATTGTTTACCACATAGGACTTGTCTAAAAAAAAATGGAGTATAGTGAGGCTATTTTGGCTCTCACGGCCAGATTTTTATGCAAGTTATTGATTTAAAGTAGTTAAAATTTATAATTTTATTAGATTCAAGGTGGCTACTTTGTCTGTATCAGATAAATTGTATCTTCTATTATTTTCCATCCCTTTCTCTCGTTAACCCATCACCAACACTATTTGTATGTTAGACATAAATTTAACTTTATATAAACTGTGGTAATTAGCTGAGGCACCTACTGTTCTAATAAAAACAAACCAAAAACTATTTTGCATTGTTTGTTATTCATTGAGTATTTGGAAAGTAAGAGATATAAGCATAGGAAATAAGGAAAATCACCCACCGGATGGATGGAATTATATACAAACGTGCATACCAAACACAACCCTGGGGTTTATAAAGATTGGTAATATTAATATTTTAAAATTCGTCGACAGGGCTTCAAGTATGCTTATTATTTTAGCCTTGTCCTATTAATACAGCAATTTATAACGAATTCGTCCGAATAAGTCTCTTTGTAAATTTTTGTGATTCTGTGACTTGATGCGGCATACAGTAAACTTGACGGTGTACGGCTTCTTATATAGCTTATCTAATGCAAACTGAATGCCGCATCAAGTTCGCTGTAAACTTAATCCTGTATCATGTATGGCCAGCTTAAGGAGCGATTTAAGTAACTATTAAGTGACTCTAGAGTGTGGCCGTGTATTTAGGACAATGTAATAACCTCGCAACATAACACGTGAACTGACAAATGAAGTGACGATATCAACCTTCGATAAAATTGTTTAAGTAGCGCCCATAGGCATGCGTGGCGTAATCAGGGCACCGGGCCTGACTGTGAGTACCCTACATTGCTTTATTTACAATATCACAATTTTATTGGTGTGTTACCGTTTTAAAAAGTCCACAACGGTACTGAATGAAATCAATGTGAATTTCAATGTGCATAAGAATAATTCATGTTTATTAAAAACAATTATATTCAACGCCGAGAAAGCAGTCTTTTATTAGATCTTATTACATGCATTTCCCTCAAGGTGCGTTTACAGTGTTGCCAAAATTGAATTCAATGTTTACAAGGCATATTAAAATTTGTAAACACTACCAACTGCTGTGTAACTTTAAACCTTTTGTGCAAATACATAAGAACTACTTCAAGTGTTGCAGTTGTTTATGATGATGTCATTGTGTCGTTGCGCTGTGATTTGTAACTGGAATCAAATTTTAATGGCGAAAAGTGCGAAATGTGCTTTTTTAAGGGTAGACTTATTTAACATTTTGAGGGTAAACATTATAAAACATTTCTAGTATACCTTTTCATTGACAAATAGAGCAATAGAGTATCGTATGTATTTCAGGAATACATTACTATACTTTCTGAGAACTTTACCCAAAGACGATATCTGAATAGAAATACGATATCAATATATTTCTAATAGGAAACAATAAATATTCAATTGAGTGAAATTTGTCACCACTGTAAAATAAACATGCAGCTAGATGAAGTAAACATTCAAGTATGATGAAACTAAAGCATTCGTTTATAACATGTAAAGCAAGTGACAACGCCAAGTTAGCATGCCGCAGATAATAATAAAAAGCCATACATTCCCATATAACTCAAATCTTACCTTTATCTTCAGCAGTTATCTCTTTTCCGCAAACTTCAGTTTTAATATCAAAGTCTAAAAGTACAGGTAGAATCGTTTATTTATTAGTGAGACGTCAAGTACAGTCAGGTTCACATGAGAGTTTGGTTTAAAACGACTTAGCTTAAAACTATTCAGCACTAACATAAATTCAAATATCAATGTAACTTTAGAAACATTTAAATTAATATTATTTCGGACTTTATTAAGGAAGTATTTATAAAAAGCATTAATTTAAGTTTTTAAGGTTTTAAAAGTAAGGAAAAATATTAAACTTTAACAAGATGCAAAGATACAAAGCATATTTTTTGTCTGTATACGAAAGTTACCGGCGGACCGGTCTTTGGCAAAATTTTAATTATCTGTATAATTTTTTAAGCAATCTCTTTAATGAATTCCCAGAATCAAATGTATCAAAATACCAACATTCTATATTTATTTAAAGTTGAAAAATTCCTAGCTTTAACTAACGGATTGTATCCTATAAATAAACTACAAGTAACAAAATTACACAAGTACAAAAAAGGAAAAAAAAAATCACAGAATAAAAATAAATCATTTACACACTATCTAATAACTTCGCCAAGGTAAGTAAAAAATATACTAAAATTATAAAAATGGCAATGATTAGTCCGAAGTTTTACAAAGATTTTCACAAACACTGCTAATTTGAAAATTAAAATCTCGTTAATTTGGTAGTAAATAAAAAAGCAAATAATTTAATCTTTGATTATCATATTCGGACTATCCAAATACCTCGACACTCGTCAACTATTAAGAGGAAGTTATATAAATATTGTCACAACAAAAAAGGGGGTTTGAAACCGAGCACCGAAAACCAATAATTTAAAACAAAAACAAAACAACCTCTTATGAGACAATTATTTTCGTTCAGACTTTTGTTATTATTATTTTTTCTTTTTTCGAGATGATGTAACATTTATTTTAAAACTTATTAATAAGATAAGATAAAGGCACTCAATTAATCACTTGACAATATTATTATTAAGAATATGCGTACGCGTATATTGTTAAAATTGTAGGTGCAACAAAAATGTTTGTATTAACGTCCATGTATTTTACAGTAGAATAACCGGGAAAAATTATTCTTCTAAAAATAGTATCTCTAAATTATAAAAATCTAAGTAAAACTACTTTTATACTACACTTTTATACCGGTTGCTTTTAATCGGTGGACTTAATCAGAGCATGACCAATTCATTAAGAAAATGACAAGATAATTATATTTCGCTATCAGTTTGGGCTGTTCGGCAGTAGTTAAGTTGAGAAATCACTATTATTAAAACGTAGTCTCTCTTTCTGTCTCATCGCGACAAAGTCAAAAACTACAACACGAATTTCTAAACGCCTGATAGTAACAAGTTAAATTCCAGTGTCAATATTATTTTTGAATTGTACAATCATGTTCCCTGAATCGGAATTTTACCAGATTTATTTAAAAATATGTTATTTAATCGAGTCGTGAAAGGACGTCAAATCGTTGAGTTAATGTTAGTGGTGTTTCCATGCTCGGCGGACATTTCTATACGACTGGCAACATTCTTGTTAAACCATATAAGTACTACTGTCTTGTATGGTCAAAACTCTGCTTTTGCGTTAGTTTCAGTATAGATAAATAACAGATCGAATAGCGTGAATCAATACCATAATAATTATATTGTTAACTATTACTTGTTACTAAAACTAAATTTGAAAATCCGTTGATATTAAATAAGTGTTATAATGTTGCCAGTCGCATAGTATGGCGTGGGCGTTATATAAAATGTAGCTTATATATATTTAAATGTACACAATGAACAACACAGCTATGCACTTCATGCAGCAATGGTAGAGCTTAAAGTTTCTCATAAGGAAGTTGAGATGTGACATCTGAAAGAAATACAACCAAAAATAAAAATACACTTGCGGCCAAGTGTAGTTATAAACAACTAAACTTAAAATAATATTGACATAAATAGAAAAATAAGGAATCAAAATTCTTAAATAAATATAAATAAATAAGCTTAAATATTACTTATTGACAACATAATATATTGTATAAAACAAATTAAAAACAAAAGCAAAAATACTATCGCAGTTAAGTGCAGTAAACAAAAACTATCCGCAATGATGGACCTTTCAATATTTAAATTAACAAAAGTATAAAAAACAAAAACAAATTTCCTAAAATGTTTTTCACAAAATGTAACTTAAGTTTGAATGACATCGGAAAAACTAAAAAAAATAATGCAACTGGCGAAACTTATAAGAAATTGCCAAATCACACAATAATAAACATTCTAACTATGTATATAAACTACTCAAAATAATATAGATTGACAGACGTATAACAAAAAAGACGAAAACAACGAATAAATTACCCTGAACTCTCTGGTCAAAACGTCTATTTATTCATAGCAAGTAGCAATCTATTAATATAACTAATGATTAACCCACATTCAAAACATAAACTTAACAACATAAATTTAGATTTCAAGATCATAGCATACCAAATTTTACTCATTTAAATGATTTGCAAATAAAGTGATCAGGCAGCCGATGAGGTCATGCGCGTCCATACTGAATATGATATTACAACATTAAATAATAAACACTTTCTTACCTGAGCTGTACTGGGTATATTGCTGATACTGCGGGTGGAAGTTGTGGAAAGCATCCGTCATTATGTCCTTGGGATTCATTGTCTCCTGCAAACAATGTATAGCGAAATGTGAGCTAGTTTTATTATTTAATAATAATAATAATAATAATCGTAACGCTTCACACTCATAGCCCCACACTAGGATTCCCTGTGTCGTGGGTGCCATGGACAACACACTAGACAAGGACATTCACACCTAGACCGAGAACAGAAATTCAAACTCATCACTCAAATTTCGGCCTCGCTGGGAATCGAACCCAGGACCCTCGGTGCGGCGATACGGTATGGTAACCATTGCGCCACACAGGTCGTCATATAAAAATTTAACAATTAAACTTTCACTCGAACATTATCTCTTTCTAAAATCAATCGTGCAATGTTTTATACGTTTCAAGGTCGATGTTAAAGAGCTAGTAATTATGCAGGTCGTGGCGTTCCCGGGATGGCAACGTGTCGCTGATGCCTTTGACAACTGAGTGATTGCAGATTTAAGCTTCAAGATAGTTTATAACACGCCTTGGATGCAGGGCCATCAATGATGTCTACGACTTACGAGATAGACTGTAAGTGCCAGTTGCCGGTTACTATAGTCAAAATTATCTAATATGCCCATAATGACACCTGCCATTTATTAATACGAACTAAATTTGTATGGGCGTCTTTGAGCGAAATGGAATAATCATTTACTTGACATGAATAGTTTGATAATTACGGACAAAGGATTTTGCCAAAATTTGTTAAAAATCCCTATTCATTTTCATTGGCGTTAATTATAAATCATATTAAACGTTATAATCTATTAAAAATCGCGTCAGATCATAATTTATGCAAAATTAAAAAAATATATATATCGTCGAAACAATGTTATGTGAAGAGGGCTAAATCTAAACTGACGTAAAGTGATTGACGGCTTGAAATTGTTTATACAACCAAACATAATCGATACATTACTATAATCGAAATTTTAAAATGAAAATTGAATTATTTAGTTACATTTTCCATTATGTATGGGCACTTTGTCATCCATGGAAAGTAACTACAGATAATATATTATATGTAATTAGGTAGCTAAGGTTAAAACTTTTTGCGGTAAACATTTTTTTTCCAACAAAATAATGATTATCTATACATGAGTCTTACGAAGTAAACAAGATTTTATTCACTTTAGTTTTTCCCTGACGTAATACGAGTATGTCAAAATATTATTATGAAACTGAGCGGATGAGTTCATTCTATCATGATCTATGTATCTTTCTCTTTTCTCTTTCTTGGCCGGCAATGCACCAGTGATGCTTTTGGTGTTGCTGATGTCCATGGGCGACGACAGCCACTTACCATCAGGCGGATTGTCAGCTTGTTTGCCGGTTCGGCTATTTCCGTGCATAACTAGCAGCATGTGTTGTTAGGAAGAAACAATAAAAGAATATTTTATTGGAGTCGTAAATACATATTGAGAAAACGCGATACGAGATATCTCAATCGAGGTAGTAGGTAGGTACCTAAATGTTATGGTTTATAGTTTACAATTTAATTTTCGAATCGATTAGAAGGTCTCACAATTTTGAATCGATTTGTTGCAAAAATTGGTTTCTTTCGTGAACCGATTTCTTTGTACATCTCTAGTGTCACTGTGATGGCAAACGACAAATTGGGCATCTTAGTTCGTGTTGACTATAACATAGCATATTTATTAGTATAGCATATTTATTACAGCATATTTATTTCAACATAGAAACTTCCAAAAATACCGACTGATTTATAACATGAATGGTCTAATAACAATGGTACATCAGTGTTCTACAGTTTAGGGGCCATCCATAAATTACGTCACACGTTAGGGGGAGGGGGGGGGGTCAATGTAGTGTGACATTGTGTGACAAGGGAGGGGATCCTAAATTTCGTGACGTCACATTTCAAAATCGAATAATTGGTATAGGTAAATATTAAAAAAACAATTAATGGAAATAAAACTTATTTTAGAACTGCTGTTTTAATGTAAAAATTTCTAGGTGTAATATTTCATAACAAGTGACATCACACTAGGGGGGGGGAGGTCTCCAGCTGTGACAAGGAGGGGCGAGAGGGGTCAAAAAGTCATGAAATTAGGTGACGTAATTTACGGATGGCCCTTAACGCACGTTAATATTGTAATGATCATATATATTTACAAACGATCCAATTCAACATACCTTGAGGCTACTGGAGATCGACTGCATAGTGACAGATCGGTGCGGGTCGCGGTGCGCGTGCGCGTACACGGCCGCGGGGAACGCGTACCGCAGGGCGATGGCGGCGGCGAGCATCTCGATGCAGATGAGGAAGTTCTGGTCAAATAAAAAAAAAAAACTTTAAAATAAAAATAAAAACTATTGTAGAAAAGTTACATTATAACATGTTTAGGTGCTCCCCAGGGGAGAAATTGTACAGCAAGAAAAATAGATAAATGAATATATCATGAATGAATATATCATTCATATTAACTTATTATATTATATTATACTTTAATATAAAATGTTTATGTATACCTGGTAGCCCGCCGACACGGTACCGGCTGTAGTGGGCACCCCATGCGCGTCCACTATCGGTGATATCACCTCGGCCTTCTCCAGGATGGCTAGAGCGACACCTGGTGGGCACACAATGACACTGTTTAAGATGGCTTTTTCTCTTTTTTTCTTTTTCTAAATTTGAGCGTGCGCATCTCTATTAGAAAAGTAATTTATAGCACCGGCTGCCACAAGTCTGAGCGTAATTATAACAATGTTGAGAAGTTGGCCGTATAGAGAATATCGACTCCAATCTTGCAACAGCCGATCAGGGTGTAATGGAAATGCGACAGAAGCCGGTCCCGGGGTTATTGGTAGGGTTTTGAGTCAGGAAAAGTAATCTTTCCGTAAACCCAGCCTGGCTATATACCATCTTTTTACTCGAGTCAGCTTCCAATCGACTCGTACTCCAGCTGGGGCATTGAGAATGAGTACTTTCTTTCTTTCTTCTCTATTGCTCCTTGGCCACATTTGTCGGCTATTGATATATTTAGACATATCGTACTATACAAGTGTTTTACATGAAAAGGCGGAGTTAATGCTAAAAGTGGGAAATCAACAAAGGTGATCAGTGATGATCACATAAAAATAAAAACTACAAGCTACAATAAAATTCATACTCCCACCTTGCCAGAACGATAAGAAGATGACAGACTTGACGGTGAAGAACTTGAGGACCGGGTCGAAGGGCTTGAGCATCTCCCTGGTGGCTCCGAGAAAGAGGAACAAGCCATACAAAGCCAAACTGACGGAGAAGTTGTACACGATCGTGATGTAGAGGTAACCGCCGTCGGGGCTCCAGTCACCGTCGTGGTAGTGGCCAGCAGACTGTAACAAGACCAGGTTTTATCTAGTATTCTCTGTCGTTGATGCCATGGACATAGGGTTGCCAGACGTCCGGATAAAGCCGGACATGGTTAGGCTATTTGAATGCGTGTCCGGCCAAATTTAACGGTGTCCGGCTTGTCCGGCTATGTTAGGCTTTTTATATTTTACCAACTTATAAGAAATTTATACAAGAACACAAAACTATTTATATTGATGACTGTTAAAATACGTTCCTGCAGGTAATCGAGTTTCCGAAACTATTAGTATCCACGAAGAAAACGTCAAAGTTGACGATAGCAAAGGTTTTGACCAATTACAAAACCTTAAATATTTTCTGATCAAAAATGGGAATGTTGATGGTTGATTTCAAGAAGCTGTTAGTATACAAGAAATGAGTAGCCTGTTTTAAATCGATGAGAGTAGTCCAGATGGCTTTTAATTAAAAATATTTGACGTTTAAAGGTTATTACAACTTTATTTTGAAAAATATTGAGCTTTTAAAGCACGTTTCTGCTAATTATTTAATATTTTTAGTTTGTTTACTTTAAATGTTAGTTAGTCACTTTAAATTAGTGAAGAAGTTCTAAAAAATTGTCTTAATAATATTAATACATAAAATTCTTGATAATTTAGGGTGTCCGGCCTTTTTACCTAAATGTCCGGCCAAACTGGCTGAGCTGTCCGGCTTTTTGGTTGGCCGACCTGGCAACCCTACATGGACAACAAAAGAAAGAATACACCCAGACCGTGAACAGAAATTCAAACTCATTATTCAAATTTCTGTCTTGCTGGGAATCGAACCCAACAACCTTTCGAACGCCGGTCGGCATGACAACCAATACGCAACTTGGGTCGTCTAATATATGGCTATGATTACCATGCCGAGTCTTCGTAGGGTCCTGGTTTCGCAACAAATCAGAAGCTTGAATGATGAGTTTTTTATTTAAATTGTTTTATGTCTTGGTGTGTGTGTTGTTGTCTGTGATCCAAGTTTCATGGACACCACGGCATAGAGAATCGTAGCGTGGAATGTCTGTGGTACTTTGAGAAGGGTGTGTAGGGTTAAGTGTGTAGCGTTACAACTAGTTGATGCCCGCATCGTCGAGACAAATTTTGAACTTCCAAGAACGAAGTATTCTGTATATTTAACTATTACACGCCCCATTTACCCCTTGAGGAAATGAAAAATGAATTACGTCAAGTAAGACTCACATCGAGGTTTCAAATAAATCGCACGAAGTTTATTTATATGCGCATATACATTTTACAGGGGGGTAAAGTTACCCCTTACCTATTAGAGGATAAATTTTCAAAATTTTCATATTTTAGTATTTTATTTACATAATAAAATAAGCCGTTACGACCCGCTTTGCAGATTTATTTACTATATTAAGATACTAATATTATAAAGAAAGACAAGTATAGGCACGAAGGATAATAAAATAAATTACCTAGTTTAGACTAGAATCTAATTTGTCTTACTGTAATTTGTGAAATGGAAACGAGTTTCTCGTAGATTAACCAAAGAAAAGAGTGAATGCAGTGAGGTGTGCGCGTTCCAGCCCAATGGGTACGTACGATACATGCGAGTACATAAAAACTAAGGAATAAGTTTTACATACTAGTGTTTGTGTAATAATTATGGGTTTTGAACATTTTCACTTTAAAACACGTGCACAAATCCTACTTTCCACTAATATAATAAATGTGAAAGTTTATGAGGATGTTTGTTACTGTTTCCAATGATATTATAATTTAAAAAGAGGTAGATATGTCACTCGCGCGCCGACGATGAAAAGCGTAAGAATAGGCAATTGACCGTTCTGCTCGTAGTCGCTCTCTGTCAATACAAGACGATACGAACGCTTTTGTTGTTGTCAGAAGTGCTTGAAATTTGAAATGCTAAAATAAATGCTAAATTTGAAATGTTAAAATGCTAGTGAAACAAAAGATAAACGTGTGTGTTGTAGCTCTTTTCGGAACAGATTTTTTGGTTGATTTTTGAGGGCATAACGTATATTATATTTTTTAAATATCATTGACTGCAAAAACTACTTTACGGATTTTCATGAAATTTGGCACACAGGTGCAGCATCATCTAGAATACAACATAGGGTACTTATCATCCCAGAAAATGCAGACAAAGCCACGGGCAGTTTGATAATTTTCTACTCAAAATTTGCTGTGTACCTCTCGCTTCGGGATAGATATATTTGTCTTACAGCTTAAATATTATGGAAAATTAATTGTACTAAAAAAACAGATTTAATATGAAGAATGAAATAATATTTGATTACTCTGCAAATATTTCTAATTGGTAATTGCGGAAATCCATTCAAATATACTCAAAATATTTATTAACAGGGCAATGCCCATTTTCGATGAGGAATTTTTGATTAGGAATGTCTGTGAATTTAGGTTTAACGACATAGTATGTAAATAAATCATTATCACACATTAAAATTAATTACCCACTGTACTTTTACGGCCGGTCTCAATATTATACTGTCAGTGGAACTCTGGTACGTATCAGAGATAAAAAGTAAACATTGATATCCCGCTAACTGCCGTCTCACAAATCAAAAGTAAGCAAAAAAAAGTAAGATCATCGGTAGATAATATTTCAGTGACATTTCTGCCTCTGGTTTTTAAGTCCCTCTGAAAATTTCGTTTTCGCATAACAATATTTTTTTTTATACTTTTATACTTTTTTTATACTTTTTATCATAAAAAGGACCTCAGTGTTTTTGATTATAAACTTATTTCATTTTAATATTAAAATGATAATTTGTTCCAAATGTACTGTGAATTTCGCGGATGAAGTTAATAAAATAATGTTATGTGTAACCTGGAACAATGCTTTACTAGTAACAAAACGCAGCATTTGACGTTTATCACTCATGGGTATCCCGGACGAAGATGACATGTTATTGTCATTTGACATTCGTTTATGTCGCTTGGTTGCTCAAAATATAAACAACGTGTATTTTCTCATAATTTTAGTACTTAATATTAATTAGTTTTATGAATAAACTAGGATTATATAATGAAACACATAGCTCAACAATTACCGTGAGTATAGACTTTATTTGTTAATAAAATAAAATTTATTATTATGTTTAGTAAACAAAAAATTGTAGTAATTGTAAATTGTTGTAATTGTAGCAGTGATAGCCTAGCGGTTAGAACGTTGGTCTCCCGAACGAAGTGTTTATTCCCACATGTCCGGGGCCCGAGTTCAAATCCTGGCACGCTAATTTTCAAATATTATGTGCGTATTAGAAGTTAAGTATCACTAGCTTCGGTGAAGGAAAACAATGAACATCGCGAGGAAACCTGCACACCGGAGAGTTCTCCATAAAGTTCTTAAAGGTGTTTGAAGTCTACCAATCTGCACTTGGCCAGCGTGGTAGACTATGGCCTAATACCCCTCACATTGCGAGAGGTTTTTGCTTTTAAACAAAAAAATGTTGCCAAATGTACTAAAGGAAGTTTCTTTTCAGATGAAGTCCAGACCCTTCACAAAAGATGAAGTACCTTTCTTCATAAGGCCAAAATAGTAGCCAATAGCTATTGAGGTAGCAGGGATACACCATTATTTCTGAAAAGGCGAAATGTTTTTGTTATAATTTCAAAATAAATCTAACTTAAAAAGCTTAGTGTTCTTGTTTTATTAAAATACCTACTTACCTAAAACTTTAAAGATAGGAATTGTTATCAATTCTCATTCACTGCCGTTTTTAACCGACTTAAAAAAAGGAGGAGATTCTCAATTCGACTGTATTTTTTTATGTTTGTTACCTCAGAACTTTGGACTGGGCGAACCGATTTTGATGATTCTTTTTTTAGTCGAAAGCTGGTGCTTGTCATGTGGTCCCACATAAAGAACGAGATCTGACAAGTAGTTTTTGAGTAATTTTGAAGTCGGTTATTTTTTGTTAGTAAAATTTAGATTATGGATTGTTTAATCTAAATCTAGGTAGTTATAAACAAAATTGGATTCACACAATTCAGTCATAATAATATGTAGTCATATATTTTATACGAGGACAATTTCGGCGATCTTGGTACCGTATAAAAAAGGCGGAATCAAGTAAGCAGGCTTCACAAAATTCATTATCATTCATCACTGATTAATATCTGTTTTGAAATAATATGTTTTGATAAATTTTCTTTACTATATGAGAAATCTACCAATTATCCGTCGAAATCGAGCGATGTGAAAATTTCCGATAGTTGGTAACTTTTATTACCGACAGTTAGCTGTCAAAGCGTTATTGAGACGCAAGTATTTATTTTTGTATGGACCAACATACCTACGGTATGACTTGGCCCTCCGAACGGTAGATCAATGTCATCGATAGATATTTTCGATCCACTGAAGGTTATTGAGACGCAAAAATTGACAAATATGACAGATGACGTATTAATGGTAGCCTTATCTACATTTTTATAACTGTTAGTACATTATTGAGACCGGCCGTTAATCTATAAGATAAATTTTAATTGAAGTCGACATTACAAATTGTGTTATCTTACACGATTTAAATAACATCGTGTTAATTAAACCAATGCTTTATGACTGTTAGAATATTAAACCTCATGTAAAGTGTTATTTTACTAATCATGAATATGAGTCACTGTGAGCAGTTCAAATCCAATACTGGATTTATCAGTCTATGATCTCACTACCTAACGTAACGTCTTTAATAACCTACGTTCAACGTTTTTTATCAGTTAACAGCCAAACTACATTTTTACAATATCGTGTTTTTAATTTAAAATAGTTAATATTGATATTTTTTATAGAACCAGAGCAGCGTAAAGTTATTCCATGATTATTTTTTTTTAGCCCCACACAAGGATTCTCTATGTCGTGGATGCTCAATGCACAACACATAAAGATGTGTTTGTTATCCATGGTCTCAGATCAAGAACAGAAATTCAATTATTACCACACCTTTACGCTAAACGGGCCTTGATTGGTCATATTAGTGCCGGGTTCACAGAAGAAATTACCGACATACCTGCAGGAATATAATGATGAACGCGCACACAGGTTTGACGAGACAGAACTGCAGGGTGGCCTGTTTGCAGAACCGGAGGAAGCCGATGGTGTAGGTGGCGCCGGAGAGGCAGCAGGTGCCGTTGACGCAGGACGCTCGCACCGGCCGGCCGCGCAGCTCAGACATTATGTTACCCTCACCGCCGAGGTACTCGTAGCACAGGGACAGGAAACTGTAGATCACGAACGCTGCGGACAATGTTGTTGAATGTAGACCGGTTTGTATTGTAACGAGTGGTGACAAATATACACTCGGTTTCAAGCAAGTAATCCTTACTGATATTTTTTATGGAAATAGTCTACAAACGAGCTGACGATCCACGTGATGGTAAGTGTCCATCGTCACCCATAGACATCAGCGACACCAAAGGCATGACTGATGCGTTGCCAGCCAAGAAAGAGAGAAAAAAAAAAGAGAAAAATGCTGATTATAGGTAGATCAAAAGTGTATAAGCCGAAACTGCTGTGCCATACCACTTTACCAAAGAAATGAAAGGATAAGTAATTTGATAAAAGGAAAGAAATGTATAGTTAACCACAGACAGGTTATAAGAATTGTCCGCCAGTAAAGATTAAAATTTTACGTCATTTGTTTTTCTACGTACAGTCACAAAGCACTTGAGCCGCTCGTAAAAGTGCTCGGAGTCTCATGGAATTGCCTGGGATAAAATCGAACCTGTATTTAACTAGGCCGTAATTCTACTTGCCGAACTATTCCCGAATTTAGTTCCCGACCGACCGAATTGGACATTTATATGACAGAAGATAAATGTTCATTTGTTTTAGAGATGTTTTTGATGTTCGTGTAATATACCATCGCGTCCGTAATACCTACATGTACCATTTTAGAGATAATTTGGTTTTAAGTTTTAATAGACTACAAAAAAAGGAATTCCATATAAATTTGTGGCGTTTTTTTATTTTTAGTAGTTTTAGTAATAATAATGTAACAAGGTGTAATACCTCGTTCAATATTCCTTGGCTGGTAGATGCATTTTCTTCTAAATTTTTTAATTGTGACATTTGGTTTCAAAAATGCATCTGTCAGCTGGGTTCCCATGAAGGATGGAGACATTTGTAAAATTTCATTTTATTTTGGAATACTTTTACTTTTTACAGTTTTTTTTTTAACAATGCTTAATATTATTATTAATTTGGATACTGTGTATTAAGACAATACAATACATTGGAAAAATCGGAATTGTGCCTCCTTACTTAATTACCTACCCCGCCCTGAGAGCCTACCTACTACTAATTGTGGAGGATCTACACCCTCGCAGTAATATTTTTCCAACAGTTTCAAGAGGATCCTTATAAGACAAAAGTATTTTCTACTTTTGCACAAGGGATAAAAAAAATTATGACGCCATACGAATAACACTAAAGAAGGCGCAAATTTGCATTAATACACAATGTACATTAAATATATTGTATTACATGTATTTTCAATTACACTTTAGATTATCTCATGACGATATCCATTATGTTCATGTAGAATTTCGCAATGCAGTTAGCCACACTGAATAAATTGCATTCTCTTATCCTTCTCCTTATGGATAATCAAATAATCTAACCATAGATATTTATCAATTTGTATCATTCCCTACATAAAATACCAACCTGTAAATAAATCACAAGTTTTTCTTCTGGACTTTATTTCCACTTAACATCAGGTGTGATTAATGTCAAGCATTAACTTAAGTTAGGCCTACTGTCCACGACATTTCATTTGACGAACACATAACGTTATAATGCTACACAGGATGCAATCAAGCGTAAGTAAGTAAATGGTAGCGTGCATATGACGTGCGGTTTACGACGACTTTACGTGGACAGTACCTAATTCTTACGCCCCAACTCAGAATCACTAACAGATACTTAAATCACTCCTTAGTACAGAATTTGTATGATGATTCTTTACTAAGGAGCTATTAAAGTAACCGTTAGTGAGTTGGGGTGTTAGACAAATAAGATGAACAAAAATTCATGTACTATACCCGGGATTTGTACGCATATTTAAAACATAAAGTGTGTTAATATCGAACGTGACTATTCACATGTCTGTCTACATTCTATTTTATTTATAGTTCAACGTCTACACGTGCGTAGATTCAGGTCTTCGTAAACACGCGTCTAGAATCTAATAGGTTACCTCGTTACAGTAAATAAATAACAAGCACCCCCGTACACACCTTGTTTGCGATTATGTATGAACATAAACAAGATTATTTTAGAATGTAAGTCAGTATAGATGTCGTTACTATAACAACCATTCTTTTTTTTGCCTTTGCTAACCAACGTTTTAGACTGCGATGATCTTCTAGATTCTAAAATTAGTTAAGACTTGCGAAATGAAACGGCTGCACGATAAGAAGACGATGGTCTGATAGAAGCCTTACTTCCATGATATAATACAGCGGGCACACGACGGAGGCAACAATCGACACCATCTCAATCCACAAGTAATTGATGGAATGATGAGACTCCTGACAGTCAATCTAAATCCAAATTTTTATGTACCTTCATAACAATCTCTGACTGTGAAAAAGTAGACGTAATACGAGTCCCCGTTGAAAAACAGCAACGATATCCAACTGTAGCATCCGTAGATCGGGACGATGAATAGGATCCGAACGATCCATCGCTGCTCGGAGGGGTTGGTGTACCAGCGCAAGTGTTGGTAAATCTGTAATGAATAAAACACTACGTTTTAGTATCAAATTCCGATTAAAGGGCTTATATTACATTTTTCTAAATTCAGTTCGTAATACATTGCTGCTTACCTAAAAAAGGCTGATGGTAGTTTTTCGTTTATACAGCAATGGATGATACATTAGGAATAAGCGAGTTTCTTAATTTAGGCAATGTTTAAAAATTCCCTTAAGGAAGGAAACTGCTTGTGATATCCACTCAAACTTCGACTTATGGTGTTTTTTTAACAATTCTACATAACCAAAACTAACTTGTTTTAATTTTATTTTAGATAGCTGTCCCGGCAGACACTGTTTTGCTACATGATTTATGTCTGTGTTATGTTATGATTTATTAATATATTTACTTATTTAGTGATTGTTTACAAGCCGTTAGTTAGATTGACTGAACCCTTAGTGTTCCACATCAACTACTCCAGATTTAAATTTTTTGAATGATGTAATGAATAAAAAAACACTTCATTTAAAAGTATTTCCTGCACAATAAAATATTTCCTGACGATTCAAAAAATACACACGTAATTGTTCAAGTTATCACTTCTGTCGGTACTACCGGAGTGCCTTTATTTTCTTTTTGTAACAACCATCTTTACATGTGATGTATTCTTTACAAATATCACATTTTTTAAACACAAAACAGATAAATCAGTTCAGCAATTTTCACGATTTCTGCTTAACAACAATACTAATTAAAACTCATTTTTAAACGGTTTTACTTTTAGCTTTCTCTGTTTATTTGTTTGGGTCTGCACTGCACTCGTTGACATATTGCGCGCTCACTCGCACTTAGACCTAAGAAGTAAGTGCGAGTGAGCGCGCAATTATGTCAACGCGTCCAGCGAGATACTGCGACTACAGTAGCCTTGCATTGTTGAGGAAATCTTGGTATAGTTCTTGATCGCAGAAGTTAATCAAACATCATGGAGATAAAGCCCATGCAATAAATTATCATAATAAATTATGCTTTTATCTACACTCGACCATCCTCATATTGCCTGTTATAGTTATAATAAGTGTGCATCGATAAAACCTGTGTTAATATCGTATTAAGGGGCCGCGAGGATAATAATGAGTGATTTTAAGGACTAATGAACTACGAATTTTTCGCGGTTTCCTAACGGACCAACTACGTGTACTTGGTTCAGGTCAATCTAATCCAGCTAGCAATGATCTTATACTACTAATCATTCATTCAATTATTTTTTTTTTAATTAAAGTTACAGCATACTCCGGTATGGTGTGGTAATTTCAGGGCTAGAGTAGTTTTTCTTAACATTAAGCTTAGAAAAAATGTTACGTTTAAAGACTGAATTTACCGAAGATCGAATTTATAAAAAAACGCGTTTTAGCGTACCCGACTTTTTTAATACTCGGTGTGACATACATAATAATAAAAGAGTATCTGTACTACCCGCACACGAGGCAGTCACCATCCAGCCGTCAAGTGCGCGGGTTGTGTTGTATCACTGAAAACCATTTTGTGTTTTATTTCTAATACCTAATCAGGTAAACCTAGACACCACATTTGGCGACTGAGGTAAAAAAATAAAACAAAAGGAAAAAGTGTGAGTAATTTGTGGTTCTTTTAAGTTCACAAAATGTTAACCTTGAGTTATCATACGAAAATGTCGGTGCTATTTGAAATATTGGAAACGCGTGCTATGTTTAGTTTTGGAAAGTTTTAAAAGAATCGTATATTTTTACGGAAAAAGAAAAGACAAGAAAACATTTGATAAAATACTAAGTACCTACCTACAAATGCATTTGTGTTCAATCTTTGATGATTCTTGATTGACAAAGTTGATTGTTGAATTAACGAAGGTATTTTCTTAACAAATGCATCTAGTACATTAAATTACATTCCATATATTGAAGCCTGATATTCGTATTGATAACACATAGGTTACAAAATACACATATTAATGGTACAAAATAAAAACAATGCGTGTTGGCGCAATAATAGGTAATAATAGGTAATAATAGGTAACAATACCTAAGATATTGTTTCATTGTTGTATGGTCGGTATCGACACGGCCAGTTTACTTGAAATGTACAAGCATTGGGATTATTTGGGATCATAAAATGCGATTAAAAGGATCTTGTTCGTGTGATAGGCTAAAAACTAAATAAGTAATATTTAGTTTACAATGATAATTATTAGATAATTATAGTAAGTTGAAAAATGTTTGATACTTCTACCTGCCAAAATGATAATAATAATTTAAAATGTCAATATAAATCCAAATTCAGTCTTCACATTAATATATCAAATATCTTAATAAGATAATCGTAAACAATATCATAGCGATATTGCTATACGGTATCTTCATAGTTTGTCTCAAAAATAGAGATACTTACTAACTTACTATGTTATTTAAAATAACGCTTCACACTCATAGCCCCACACTAGGATTCCCTGTGTCGTTGGTACCAAATTTAAATTTAAAGTATAGTACTTACGTAGCAAGTAAATTCAACGATGTTATTCAACGATGTTATTTTACTGATGTTATTCTAAGCAATGATATTATAATGTATAAAATATATTTTTGAATATCATTGATTCTAAGCAAAATCTATATAATAAACCACAAACAATGTTTGTTGCCATGTCCTTTAGACTGAAACTATCCAACCGATGTGTTCCAAACAGGGTTCATTTGAAAGGCAAATAATGCGAAGATGGTCTGAGACCACCAAAACAATGCATTAAGCACATTAATTTGCCGGTAGGTACCTATTAGTAGAATATAGGGTGATAGATCCTGTTGTAAGTGAAGATCCTAACCATACATACATGAAACTGTACTTGTTTACATTTTCGAAATTAAAAGAAAAAACATACATACAAATATGTAATGACTACATATGTAATCAAGTCAAATACACTGCAAAATTGTCAGATGAGTGAAAACTCGTCAAGAACATAATATATTTGACATGTGTAAAACATTGGATTATGTAAATCAAGAAGTCGTTCCAATTTTAATTATGCTTTAATGCCATTAAAATGATCACGTAGGGGAAAAATAATAATATACATTACAGATTTGATAAACAAATGATATTTAGTTTCTGAGATACAAAAATATGATAATGATAATTAATAAGTATTTGTTTATTTATATCGTATCGAAACGTGTTTCCGATTTTATTGATGGAACATTTCACTAAATAAGCGAGCAATTTTGCATATCGCCTATCTCATTTTGAAAATATGTATTATTAACGTCAAATGGACAATTGTAATAATCTAAAATATCGAAGGGACTGAATTATTACTGTTTCCAAATCGCGGTGGAAACGATCTTGCGTATTCGTCGCTAAAACAGTAATCAGTATCTCGAAAAAATGCTCTAAATATTTCGATGAAATTTTGTAGTCGAGGATAAGTGCAAGGCAATCGAATTATTTGTGTTTTTGAAAAAAAAAAAAGATATACACCACATGCGTTGGTTACACCATTTGCATAAGTTGATTCATGGTAAAGTACAAACCAGTTATAGGAACCGTATCACCATGATTACCAAGTAGTTCATTCCGGGTAATATTGTTCCTAACTAAAATCAAGATTGTAAATAAATTTATGTTTTAAATGGATTATACTCTTAAGGTCAAAAACGGAAAAAGTCAAAATTATTTTAACAAAATAATTTAGAACATTCCTTCATTGGCCGGTATAATACTGATTCTACCTGGTTTGTACTAGAATGCAACCTATAAGCTTAGTTTTGCATCTGCTGAATAATATCGTGATGAATTGAGAAACTGAACAAACAGTTAAACCGTTAAGTAATGAAAGGCATTAAAAAACGAAAACTAACTTTCACGTACCTACATAAAACTGGAACGAGATCAAACGACAACTAAATGGAGTAGACATGGGAACCAATAATCATATTATCAGTAATCAAATATTTTGCTGCAAAATGTCTTAAATGTCGTACTAGAAATGCAAAGGTTGAAGCATAAAATACTTATAAACTGAGTCAAATATAGACCATTAATAAAAGGTATTTATGGTATCGATCAAGTCAAATCAGTCAAGTACTGACGAATAATAAAAGATATCTGTTATGGTATCAAAAATCAGTCAAGTACTGACAAATAATAAAAGATATCTGTTATGGTATCGAAAATCAGTCAAGTACTGACAAATAATAAAAGATATCTGTGATGGTATCGAAAATCAGGCAAATACTGAAAAATAATAAAATATATCTGTTATGGTATTGAAAATCAGTCAAGTACTGAAAAATAATAAAAGATATCTGTTATGGTATCGAAAGTCAGATAAATACTGACCAATAATACAAGATATCTATTGTGGTATCGAACCGCTTTCGAAATCAATGTTGCACTAAACCGTGGGAGGTAATGTTTACCGTAATACGTCAGTTGAGTACTTACACTATTGACCAATACTAAAGACATCAATAATGATATCGAAAACAAAATATGACATGGTCACGAAAACGTCAGTTAAGTACTGACCAATAACAAAAGTTTTATAATATTGAAAGAACGTTTTGATAAGTATCGAAACTATTAACTTATATACCAATTACCCCTGCTGGTCAACAAATATGAGGATATGGCTATTAATGGGAGGATATGTAAACAAAACGCATAAATTAATGGAATACCATTTAATTTTTCTTATGGTTAAAATACCTATATTCATGTATATTAACAAATCTTATCGTTTTAATGTATTTGCGTGCGAAGTTGTTATTAAAGGTATTCACACGTGCACCTCATATCGACCGCTCCGAATGATCAATGACAAACCGATATCACTGTACGGCTGTCTAAGTAAATATCTATATATTTGCACATTATCGCTTTATTTTATTACATATCATATTAATAAGCCTAAATTAACTTAGTTAGAGCCTGAATTCCTGCTAAATGGAATCACAACATTTGTTGTTGTGGACCAGATCTGCTCACTAAATATTGAAAATTCAATGATAATTAAAAACAATCATGTTTGAATAAGTGATAAAACAGTTATCACCGACATGTACAGGACCTACTATTTAATTGTTCCAACGAACAAAAAATATTTATTAATCAATTACAAGTACAAAGATACTTTGGAGTAACTAATAAAATCCTTACTTGAAATGAAACGAAAACGAAATGAAATGAAAATGAAATGAAGTTATAATACGAGTATAATGAAATGAAATGAAATGAAAATACAATGAAATGAAAATACATGTATTCCAGGGTACTAATTACAGCAAAAAAAAAATATAGTTACAAGAAAGAAAAAGAGATAACAAAAATAAATGTTAATAAGTAACACGAGATATATCTTATGAGTGTCAGTGCTGCAGCGTGCTGTGTGACCACCGAACAGGCCCAGACCCAGCATAAGCCGTGATGCACAACATGAGCCGTGTAAGCACAGCGCCAGTACTTGATACGTAATTGCATTGAAAGTAATGAAGTAATAATTTTATTATGGAAAAAAATGACGTCAATCGTTCTAAGTTTCAAGAATCACAATAATGAATTTCAAGTGTGAAATACAAGTTTTAGAAAATTATAATCCTATTAACATCCCCATGTGTAACACCGCAAAAATGTAAGAAAAGGAAAAAGGGGAATTTGGATAATAACGAAGAATTTGAGGCCGCTGGGCTTCTAGTTGACATAACACGACGCTCAGAAGCGTTGGTGTTTCAACACTCCACGTACGCATTGGTGGTAGACGCTCGACCAAGAGACGAGATCGAAGCGCTTGATGATACTCGCACAAGCTCATGGAAGTTTCTTTACGTGTATTACAAGCAAGGTAAAAGTATAAAAATGAGTTCAAAGTCATACTCTGCCCATAGAATGTGAATATTGCTTTGTCGATAGACTAAATTACTTATAATTAGTCAATGATAAGGTTATAAATTAACTTGGGTTATTCATTGACGCAATAATTTTAAATGAAATACGCCACAGTCAATCAAACGTTAGTCCGGATGAATTTATTCACTTCCGGATGAATTGATTCACTGTTTGACAGGCCTGTTTGAATTTCCTGACCAGAACTTGATAACTAAACTACATTAAAGGCCAGGTCAGCACTAAATTTGGAGAAATGCTCTCGTTGTGTTTTGTTGCAGGTCACATCCAGTGTGAAATATACCCTTTGGTCCAGCCGTGCTGCGACGATGTACTGGGTCAGGTGCTAAAAAGTATACAAAATAATCAAATATTTTGTACCTAATAAAAAAGTGTTGTTATGGAGTTTCTTCAACTGGTTCTTCTCCACAACGATAACACATAGCGAACCAGTTACGTTAGGAAAAATAAAAAAAAAATAATAATAAAAAAAAGGAAAAACAAGGGAAAGCAGAGAGGGCCGTATATTAAGAATAAAAGAGACTAAATAGGAATAAATCATTATAAGAAAATAATGTTATAAATCCTTATAATAGTAACTTATTTTTTTTGTATATTGTAAAAATAGTGATTTAACTGGAAAAAAAAGGTAATCTTTGCAGATATAAAATGTTACGAATGTTAGAAATAAGTTGTGTACTTTGTTTGAACAAATAATATTTTAATCAAAGCTGAACTTATCAGTTATTTATCAGTGGACAAATTACATAATTAAAATTTTGTTGAAAGGGAGAGATGTGACATACATAATAATAAAAGAGTATCTGTACTACCCGCACACGAGGCAGTCACCATCCAGCCGTCAAGTGCGCGGGTTGTGTTGTATCACTGAAAACCATTTTGTGTTTTATTTCTAATACCTAATCAGGTAAACCTAGACACCACACTCGGGTAGCGGGTATTATTTTTTCATATACCTACCCGGGTATTTGCAATTTTTGCAGAAAGGAGAAAATTTTCTTTTAATCATATTTTATAACGAAAATGAAGTAAGTCTTTATAACTTATAGTACAATTAGTCACATATTTAAACAGTGTTGTTCTCATTAACTTATTAGGAACTAAAAATACTTTATTTATAGAAGAATAAATTCTGATATAAAATAACAAAAATATAACCAAATAAATTTTCTTCCAATACCAGGATCCGGGAACCCGGGTAGAAAACCCTAATCACAAGTATCACAACCAATCAAACCAAAAATCCATCACTATCTAATTATGAGCTATCATTATGCGATGAAACTAGTTTATCTAGAACGTTTATATTATTAGTTTCCAGATCATTTAGTCACGCATTTTTGTTGACGAATGCAAAAATCTAAAGAATTGCTTCTACGAGTAATATGTGATTTGGATCAGTAAGATTCTTAGGTACTTATATCTTTCAAATTACCAATTATTACCATTTTCATCGAACAAGATGCTGTCAATAAGACAATCTGATGTTTATATATTTTTCGAATTTCATCATTGTTATCAAAATCTTAAGTACTTATTGTCAAGACCCCCTGATTTATACAGTATGTAATTACACCATTTTTCAATGTGAATAACTTACAAAAGAGCAGCCGAATAGTTCTCAATCTCATCATCATCGGTACAGTAATACTATGCAGCGTTGATGATGGGTAACAATCGCGATCAATGAGTAACACTTGTGAAAAAAAATCACGGAATTAGTTAAGGGGTTAAATATAATGATCACCATAAAATGCTTTGATACCCTTAGTTCTTTTACCAAAAATATATACTTAACACCAGAAATATAACGTCTAAAATTACAATGTACTAGCTATTTTAGTCACGACTGCACTTCAAATTGTATTCGAACACAAAATGCAGTAAATGATCACCAAATATGTTAAAACTTAGGTTATAATTTTACATTAAAATGCGGGTTTAACTTTGGTAATCATTAACTATTTTTGTCTGTTATATGTTACTATATCTGGTGGTAAGTTAAACATAAGCCATTAGTCAATATGATAAATTTAAAAAGAAAACTATCCCAGCTACCTACTTAGGGTTTCAGAACCTTACATTACGCGTGGCCCGACACGCACTGGGCCGGTTTTTAATCAAATTTTTAACAACTTGTTTAAACAAAAGCGCATCCACCTTGACGGTGCAGTGCTAATTACCTCTTACTTTTTAATCGACCTATTGATTCAGCTTCCGGAAATGTATAGTAGGTATCAAGTTTATTATGCAGATAGTAAGCTTTTTATACTTATTTAACTACTCTGATATGTACGTAAATAAAAGGAACCTTATGACGTGACGTGACCTAAAAAATCATTAAAATATACGAGTACAAGGTAAGGTTCTGCGACTGAAAAATTAAATTTTATCTAGGAATGTATCCATACAATTTAAAGCTATAAGGGCTGTGGTTCTTAATGTTCAATGAAGATAAAATAGAAAAACACTCGGGATTGTAGATTTCATTGTTCCCATCTGAGGTTCAGATAGGTTTCTTTTTTTTGTCTTTTATTTCTTGGCCGACAACGCATCAGTGATGCCTTTTGTGTTGCTGATGTTAATGGGCGACCATAGCCACTTATACTGTTGTGTTTATAATAAAAATAATGAATTACTTTGAATTAGGAACACATTTCGCAAATCGAGCAGCGCGTTACCAAGTTTATTAAAGAAGCAAATCATGTCACTTTTAGTTTACTTGGAGTCATTGTCGAGTCGTTGTTAACTTCACATACATAGAGTTAAAGGTTATATTTAAAATAGTACAAGGACATGCCTAACATACGTCGGCTTTATGGATACATCCTTCATAAATATTATACACTTGTTACTGCGTACGACCTACGTTAAGGGGATTGGCTCGCTCAAATCTCAAAAATACTGTAAGTTTGAAGAAGATTGCAGATGAATCCTTTTGTGCGATTTCCATATAAAAAATATATGGTATACTGAAGGTCATCATAATGATATTCTATTATTTAAAATTTTAATAACCTCTCCCAAATATTGGGAAAAAAATTTGTTAAATAGGTCCTTCTTCAACCTAAATTGTAAATGTTCTCTGTAACGGTTAAATAGTTCGGCATGAATATTGTACTAAAAAATATGTAATGACGTGTTTCACAATTTGTATGGTTTTTTTTTTCTTAATTATTTTAATATTTTGAAAAAATGAATAAAAACCCAAAACTTCACCAGTACCCCGCTGGAGCGCCCCCGCTAAGCCCTGCGTCGCGTGCTCGGGAGTCTCAGAACGCGATACATCAGTGTCTCGATGACTCTTGTGACGGGTGGATTGTACGCGCGCTATTTTTTCCAAATAAAAACTAAAACCCCACGTTTTGAAAATTTTTTGAATGAAGTCATATTGTAAATAGTACAAATATAAATATTTCGTAAAAGAACAATAAAAATTAAGTTTGTAAATATATGTAAAGTAGATTATAATTTCGTTTAGTTTATTGACCCTATCATAGAGTAAGTCTGACTGTGGCTAATATAATGAATAAATGTAAGTGAAATGTGACCGAGCTCTCCAAAACTATTGGTAAGTACCTACTATTGAGTACATTATTTCTAGTGTGTTTATTTTTTTAACGTTTTAGCTATCTTGAGAATTTCGTTTGACGGCGCCGCGGCAGATGGAGACCTAATATGATGATGGACTCCGAAGGTGGGTATTAGCATCTCATTGACGGCACTACGTATAACCATCGTGTTTGGATTCATTTGAATTTTTGAAAGGTCTCATGGAGACCTTGGTGACTAATGATGTCACCTACCTGATGGTGGACTCCGAAGGTGGGTAAAGGATCTCAGTGACGGCACTACGTAGAACCATCGTGTTTGGACTCATTTGAAAGCTCTCATTAAGACCTTGGTGACTGATGATTTCACCTACCTGATGGTGGACTCCGAAGGTGGGTAAAGGATCTCAGTGACGGCACTACGTAGAACCATCGTGTTTGGATTCATTTGAAAGGTCTCATGGAGACCTTGGTGACTAATGATGTCACCTACCTGATGGTGGACTCCGAAGGTGGGTAAAGGATCTCAGGGACGGCATTACGTAGAACCATCGTGTTTGGACTCATTTGAAAAGGCTTTTGAAGACCTTGGTGACTGATGATGTCACCTACCTGATGGTGGACTCCGAAGGTTGGTAAAGGATCTCAGTGACGTCACTACGTAGAACCATCGTGTTTGAACTCATTTGAAAGGTATCATTGAGACCTTGGTGACTGATGATGTCACCTACCTGATGGTGGACTCCGAAGGTGGGTAAAGGATCTCAGTGACGGCACTAGATAGAACCATCGTGTTTGGACTCATTTGAAAAGGCTTTTGGAGACCTTGGTGACTGATGATGTCACCTACCTGATGGTGGACTCCGAAGGTTGGTAAAGGATCTCAGTGACGTCACTACGTAGAACCATCGTGTTTGAACTCATTTGAAAGGTATCATTGAGACCTTGGTGACTGATGATGTCCCTACCTGATGGTGGACTCCGTAGGTGGGTAAAGGATCTCAGTGACGGCACTAGATAGAACCATCGTGTTTGGACTCATTTGTGACGTCACATTCCAAAATCGAATATTTGGTATATATGTTACCGGATATCTGTATAATGCAGGTATTCAACACAATTCCTAGGAAATGTGTATAATACTTGGGTCGTTTTGGCAATGTATTAAATTATATGAATATTATTCACCATTACATAGTTTGCCTAGGTAATGTATACGTTTCCCAACTACTGTACAGAATACCTGCAGGTCCACCGGCAATAAATAAAGTTAGATTTGGGTATGTGTAGTCAACTTGGATGGAGGTTGGAATTAAGAATTTACTTAAAAACACACTCAAAACAAATTGTAATCTGCATGAATAGATATTTTTTTATACATTTTAAATTAATGCTTGACCGAAATCACACTTGATGGTAAGGAGAGATGCAGTCTAATGGCTCCTACACTACACTGCTCGCCTACGCAGCTTCGGATTTTTCAAAATTGGTGACAGAACCGACTTAGTCAACCCCGACCCCACGTGGTACTAGTCTGCCCTACCCCTAGAGTGAATGTAAACCCCGGAGGCGCGGAGGGAGAGCAGCCCCCGCCCGCTGTAACCAGCATGGAGTGCCTGCAGTTTGTTACGCAAGGGCGGAGGGGCTGCACTTCCCGCAGCGCCGGAGATGTTTGGAAGCCTTTTTGTGTATCAAAAACCCCTAAATTCTCCCTAAAAGTGCATCGTCATGTCAATATGTCATCGAAAGATAACAAGAACCGAAAATTTACAAATCTAGGTTTATAAACAATATACAACTAAATGAATATTACTCTAACTGAAACCTTCGCTACTTGAAAGTTGGCCTTTTGAAAAGTGTCATTATAAAAGGCAGACCAAACCTACAGTTGGCAACTGTTAGGTTGGGAAATAAAAAAAATAAAATGTGATAAGTTGGCAATTGATTATTCGGCGAAATAAAATTCTGCGAAACGTTAGTTGGCAAGTGATAATCGGCCAAACAATTTTCGGCGAAAAGTCAGCTTAATAGAGAACCGTCTTTTACACACATTACCAACTACGCATGAAGTATTGTATAGAATGCCTGGGTTAAGTATGAAATAAATAATATTCAAAACGTTACCTGAATGTTTTAGATATTCTATACATTGCCTAGGTATTGTATAGAATGCTGAATTATACAGATATCCGGTAACATATATACATATGTATATGTATTTTGGAACTTAATTCATAATATGTGACGTCACACTAGGGGCGGAGGTCTCACAAATGTGACCAGCTGTGACAAAGAGGGGGAGGGGTCAGAAAGTCATGAAATTAGTGTGACGTAATTTATGGATGGCCCTCAATGGCAACATTAAAACAAGGTCATCAACTAGGTCATCCTAAGTACTTCCGTTACTGAGAACCTATAAGCACTTACCTGGTCATCATCAGACCTTCAGAATGTTTCATGTAGTAGCACCCGTGTTCAATTAGATGAATGTTGAAAGCTAGGTCATCCTAAGTACTTCCGTTACTGAGAACCTATAAGCACTTACCTGGTCATCATCAGACCTTCAGAATGTTTCATGTAGTAGCACCCGTGCTCAATTAGATAAATGTTGAAAGCTAGGTCATCCTAAGTACTTCCGTTACTGAGAACCTATAAGCACTTACCTGGTCATCATCAGACCTTCAGAATGTTTCATGTAGTAGCACCCGTGCTCAATTAGATAAATGTTGAAAGCTAGGTCATCCTAAGTACTTCCGTTACTGAGAACCTATAAGCACGTACCTGGTCATCATCAGACCTTCAGAATGTTTCATGTAGTAGCACCCGTGCTCAATTAGATAAATGTTGAAAGCTAGGTCATCCTAAGTACTTCCGTTACTGAGAACCTATAAGCACTTACCTGGTCATCATCAGACCTTTAGAATGTTTCATGTAGTAGCACCCGTGCTCAATTAGTTAAATGTTGAAAGCTAGGTCATCCTAAGTACTTCCGTTACTGAGAACCTATAAGCACTTACCTGGTCATCATCAGACCTTCAGAATGTTTCATGTAGTAGCACCCATGCTCAATTAGATAAATGTTGAAAGCTAGGTCATCCTAACTATTCCCGTTACTGAAAACTGATCAGTACTTACCTGGTCATCATCAGACTTCAGAATGTATCATTTAGTAGAATGAAAGCTACATAATATATCAGCAGGCATAATGCATAGTGTAGTTCAAAATAAATAAATTATTATCATGTAGGCAGGTACTCGTACAAGACTACAAAAACTATAGGAACAAAATGTATTCGAAGATCTCTCAGAGAGCGAATATAAATAGGCAAAAACGATGAAAACTCTGTGCCACATGTTTTCTTGCTTTATCTTCAGTTCGTTTTATTGTAGTATAGTCGTTGGTCGGTAGATGGCGCTTAGTTAAAAAATACTAGTAGAGGGACCAAATCTCCAAGGTCATCGGGCAAGGCAATCCCCTTAAACATATTTAGCGTGTGTGCTACACTGCAAGCCCACATACATATTAACCACAGTAATTTATCCAAGACAAGCCACAATAGCTCGTTATCAGTTTGTAAACACAAGTCGGATACTGTCGGATATGGAACAATTCCAAAAGCGATAACGTTGTGATTTCATTAACACCACCTTTTGGCATTTGAAAGTTCCAGTCCCATAATAATGTGAATCATAGTTTACGTATTTACGTTATATAAATATAAAAAGATTAATGAGACTCTGTCTTATTTTATGCTACAAAACTGCAGCAGCCATATTTTGGAAACAGAGAGAAACTGTCTGATCCAAACAGAATGTGCGTCTACAGAATTAAGCTGCAATAATAAATTATAATTATTGTTAACTTAATGTTGTTATACGTTTTAGGTTCATCCCAACAGACGCCGCCTAGAGGGTTTAAAAACTGAGCTTAATTTAAAGAAAATTAAACATTTAAAAAGATCATCAGTAGTTAATAACGTTATCACTTTTTATTCTTTACCCCTTTGAGACGGAAATGGCTTTACTTTAAAATTTTGCAATGATGTATTTTCCTAGCCTGTATTTATCTTTTTATAATGTCCATTTTAAAAGACAAGTCAACTGTGCCAAGTATTGCACACATTAATAGTACATTTTTTTCAACCACCACACGCCAAGAGCCACTATCTGAGAGGACTGGAAAAAAAATAATTAAAATATCTGCATATTTGTGAAGTTACAATGAAAAGTAGAGAAAAGGAGTCGAGTGTCCGAAAAGTTAAGAGTAATTTTTGTCATCTGATAGGTCCTCCCTCAAGGTATTTTGCCCTTATTAAGGTTGATCCGTTACTTACATGACACGCTGTAATCTATACATCTATACAAATAAATAAAATGGAGTGTCTGTTTGTAATATTAAAATAACCGCTTTTTACTAAGTGCATTTGGATGTATACACGGTATATCAAAACACAAAACAATGACATCATCAACATCAAAACAACATTTTTTACAATTTTTGTATGTCTGTCTGTCTTTGTCTGTTTGATCCGGCTAATCTCTGAAATGGCTGGACCGATTTTGACGGGACTTTCACTGGCAGATAGCTGATGTTACAAGGAGTAACTTAGGCTACTTTTATTTTAGAAAAAAAAAGTTTGTTAGGCGATATGAAGTTCGCCGGGTCAGCTAGTAAGTAATAAAATAGAACAGGGAAGGCCCCCGGAACTTCTTTATGGTAATTTATTATCACTATGTATATCAAAGTCTGATATTTTTTGGTATTTTTTATCTTAGTCTTTAACATTAAAAAGCGATTATTTACAGTACATGTTTTCATAAGTGCATCAAAGTTGATAATAATTGAATAGTGTTATTGAGGTTGTTTGACCTTATAACTGTAGTTCTTGAACGACTCGAGAACAAATCAAGAACAAGAACCCTCAAAAGGCCTTTATGAACTCGAGCGCCGGATTTGCAAATCAATCAAATCGTGTACTTTTTCACGAGTTTTTAATCGTGATACAGACTATTAGATACAACAAGGTACACTCTTGAAAATGATAAACTTCACAATTTCAGGGTTTGTAAAATAATAATATGAGTCATAGAAAAGCAAAAAAATCTATATTAATAAAAAAAAATCATGAATAAAAATAGAAATACAAAACTATATACAACGGTAGTTCAATTCGTTCCAATTCACCGTTTTTATTTATTTATTAAATTATAGGATCATCCACAAAATTACAAAAAAAACAGCAAATTTTAACAGATCTAGGCCTTAAAATTAATCTATTTGTAATTTTAATAACGGATGAACACAGCATGCGTATTTAGGTGCATTAACATTGCACGTCTCTTATTTTTTAACCGACTTCAAAAAAGGAGGAGGTATTCAATTCGACTGTATTTGTTTTTTTGTTTGTTACCTCAGAACTTTCGACTGGGTGAACCGATTTTGATGATTTTACGATTATGATGATGACATTCTTGAATTCTTTGGAGTTCCGAATACGAAGCCTAGGGTGCTTCGTGCGGATTTATATAATTATGTTTTCTACATGATAAATAAAGTTTAATTTGGAGTCAAATGTTATGCCTAAATCACGTATACTCTGTTGTTGTTGGAGCTTAACACCATCAATTTGGTATGCCCGCTCGAATAATTTATGATTAGAAGTAAATTTAATAAATGAACACTTACTGCACCAAACGGATAATCGTCAATGTCGTCTTGAAGTGCCTTGGCATATTGGTCAGAATTTATTTGTTTCACGATCTTAAGGTCATCAGCAAATATGAAATACTTAGAAATGCGTATACAGTCATTGACGTCATTAAGGTATGTATATGTTGAAGAGAAGTGGACCTAGGATAGATCCCTGAGGCACTCCTGATATAGCATGAAACGGTGAAGAAATATTTTTTTTTATATCTTATAAGTTAATGCTTGACTACTATCCCACCTGATGGTGGGGCAATTTATTCCAATCCTTCGCTGTACGTATAATAAATGACGAGAATTTAATTAACTGTTACATTTAATCACTGCACTATCTATCCTATGCACTTAATGCTCCTCATTACGCCCCCACTTCCCATTTACGCCACCAATACGCCGCTTTCCTCGATTTCAACAATACCAATAGGAAGATAATTCGTTCAAAGTATATCTTCAAGATAAGCCCAGAAATCAGCATAAAGTCGTAAGAAAAGTCAAAGAAAAATGTGTACCGTTATTTACGACTGCCTAACAGCGCTTAGCTATTACTTATGACAAATGGTGAAAGTTCCAAGATAATTCACACAAGCGGGCTAGTAACGCTCAAGTAGCTTCTTTTCCTAAGTAATATTTTTTACATACACTTTACAATCGCTTTAGATATTTCATTTAACGTCTAGAGACGTTTAAAAATGTAATAACATTTCGTTTTACATGATTTTTTTAAGTACACAGGGGCATGGACATAAGCTACTAATCTAAGACAATAGATAATTTCGTCATGGATCACAAAACTGTTCCAAGAAACCAAACCTATGATTCAAACAATTAGATCACAACGAAGTTCGAACTTTTATGCGATGGTAGGTAGGTACCTATTGACTATGAAAATATTATTTTCTTTATTTCACACCGCGTTGCTGCTTAGCGAAAATCTCTTTACTAACCTACACCTACCTACTTTAAGGACTTATACCAGTGGCGTAGCTAGCCCTTCCGGGGCCCCGTATCAAAATTTTGCCGGGGGCCCCCTCTGGACTCGAGGGTAAAGATCTTTCTCAAAAGAAATAAAAAAGCTAGCGTGAATTAAAACAAATATAATATACTAACATCGATTTATAAACCACATACAATCAATACTCTAAAATTTTAATCGAGGGGCAGCTCTGTTTCGTTTCGGGAGAAACGCGAGCGCAGACTCAGTAGCCGATGTGATACGACAGGGCATCATGATCATTGTCAACGACATGGTCACCCGCGTGCACGCTTATAGATCTATCTACCTCAGGGCTTAATACAAAGTTTAACGCTGCCTCCTGGACAGCAAAGAAGCAAATGACTAAAAGGAAGGCAATTTAAAGTTATCGGCAGAACTGGCTAGCGAATAGACGATTACCCCTCTGGTAGTCGAGAATTCTGGTCGCTAGCTCAAGCTGCTGAGGGTAACTTCTGTTGGTCGTCTCTTCCACAACTGCGTAAATCGGATGACTCCGTGGTCCATACGGCAAAGGGGAATGCGGAACTTCTTGGCATCCTTTTTGTCGCCAACTCAACTCTTGATGATAAAGGGATCGTCTCCGCCAAAAACCTGTGAGAGCTTGATACCAAGAAGTTGAGAGGACCAGACGGTATTCACACAGTGGTGTTAAAGATGTGTGCTCCCGAGTTGATTCCAGCTCCGGATCTACTGGGGGGGGGGGAGGGCAAACCGGGGCACCCACCCCGGGCGGAAATTCAGGGGGCACAAAAATCATAATATAGTATGATTAAAAATAAAAATAAAACTTGCTGCACTAAGCGCCTAGCATACGGAAGCCTGGTTGGGAGAATAAATAAATTTATTAAAAAAGAGTTCTTATTGTCCCATTCATGAAAAATGCCAACTATTATTTATTTGTGGATTTTTTTATCTTATCTCTATCACTATCAAGTTTCTGCCCCGGTTCGAAAAAATTGTAGATCCGGGGCTGGTTGATTCCCTGTCTTAACGTGCTTATTCTTATTCTATCTTATGCCACATGATATGTCTTCGTGGAAGGTTACCCTTTTTCATTCCATCCACATAATGGGCGATTTCAGTGACCTGGCTAACTACACGCCTATAGCGATAAGCCTATAGCCGCTGCAGCAGTAATGGAGCACGCGATTAACATGCAGCTCCTGGGATATCTGGAAGATCATCAGCTGATCTGTGATCGACAATACGGTATTTGCGACGGTCGTTCAGCTGGTGATCATCAAATTTATCTTACGCACCTGTAGGCATCGTCAGGCTATTGATCGCAACGGGGAAACACTGGCAGTCAGCCTAGATTTCGCTAAAGCCTGTGACCAGGACTGGCACAGGTCTCACGAAGTTAACATCTTACGGTCGCTGTGAGAGGTTATGCAGTTGGGTAGTCAGCTTTCTATCTGAGCGATATATCAAGGATGTAGTATGTGGTTGTTGCTCAGATATGAAACCTATAAAATGCTGGTGTTCCCCAAGGGTCTGTGGTATCTCCTACGCTGTTCATTCTGCATATCAATGACATGGCATGAGTGGCAACTGTTGCTATGCAGATGACAGCACAGGGGATGCCTACTATACAGCCCCCCTTAATTCCTCTCAGTTGCAAAACTTGCAAGTGGCGGATAGCAGGCTTAAAATTGTGTCTAAAGTCGAGAACTCTCTGGAGCAAGTCTCGAAATAGGGTTGACCTAATTTAGTCGAGTTCAACCCCACGAAGACCACTAAGAAAACCCCATTTTTCATAGTGCCTCAATTCCAGGGTACCGCGCTCATCACTAAAAGTGTTGTAAGAGTATGATTCTGGGAGTCGACATCTCGAATGATGTGTAGTATCAGCGTCATTTGGAAGCCAAAACTAAGTTGGCTTCCAAAAAGCTTGATGTTCTAAACTGGGCTAAGGAGTACTTCACTGCGAGCGAGGCACCTGCTCATACTTTACAAAGCTCATGGCCGAATTGAAGTTTTATCCACATCGATGAGACTCGTGGAGAACTTCTACGGTCCGATTCTCCCGATCATTTTTACCACGCACGTGCTAACTGTAGAATGAGCTGTGCTACGTGTAGAATGAGCTTCCTCCTAAGGTATTCCGGAAGCGCTGTGTCATGGGGTTGCTGCCGGCATGTCCGCGCAGCACTCAGTTCCGGAGAGCAACATGAGTCGTGTAAAACGTAATTTTTTTGTACATTAAATATAATATTTTGTTTAAATTTTGATTAGGACACTTAAATACCGGATTAGAATTTTTTCTTATTATTATCTGTACTGCCTGTTTGTCTTCAATTCGTCGAGTTTCCAGATTTAGAATCATGGCCTCTTAAAGATAAATTGCATGAAGCTAAAGTAATTAATGCATTAATACGATGAAAGATGACCCAGAAAGTAATTTTATTGTTGATTTTACTTTTGAATGAAGTATCGATGCTTTCCGGAACATTTTTCGAATCATAATAATTAATTTCCGGATCATTTCACGAATTTTTTTAAGGCACATTGGGGGCCCCCTCAGCCCCGGGGCCCCGTATAATTGATACGGCTGATACGGCGGTAGCTACGCCCCTGACTTATACCATAAAAATAGCAATTACTATTGTACATAAATTATCATTTATCGTCCGTCCACATTTATAAGAAATGCTCTAAATTTCACTTTATTTTTAAAATAAGTTTTTTATATTTAATAATTATGTGACTTTCCCAATATGTAATAGCCATTCGTAAACTGTAAAGGGTAAACGACATTTTGGTTCGGTGTTTCCCAAGCATTTTCCCACGGTGACATTGTCCATGATTTATGCACAACGCCGGGTAATGTCCGCCACGGACCTCTGTATGGGCATTGGCGCAAAAAAATTACCCACAAAGGTTTATGTTGACTACGTGGACCGTGACAGCGTCATATCGGGGTCGTAAAATCGTAGCTGTGACTGTTTATGTAGCTAAATGTATTTCTCAGAGATTTGCGATGCTACAATAACAGAAGGCGAAATGTAGACTCGTCTTAAATGTCAGCCGCCGTTTAAGGTCTCTGGCCTATTTAGAAACGTTTTCAATTATTCCAATCGAGATTGATGACTTAATCTACTTGAGTAAAAAACAGTCTTCAAAGAATAATTGAACAGAATATAAACTAGTGTTCGATAAAAATGACGCGTCTTCATCTCAAAGATGAAACTTTCTAATTAGTTTCGTTGCAAAACACGCCTTGACTTACATAACGTCTAATGTCGAAACTAATATAATAGTATGAAAGTAGTAAACAATATTGCAAGTACCTATAATTAATTATAAAAAAAAACATAGAAGTGTGGTTTTAAGAAACCACGATACAAGTGAAACTTTTTTTTGGTTTGTAGGCATTTAACTAAAAATTTTTACAAAATTATTCCATTTAGGATAATAATAAAATTGCGTTTTTAATCTTAACTTAATTATTGAAAAATGGGAATGATAATGGGAAATCAATAGTAGACAAAATATTCAATTAGGTATAAAATTTAATTTCAATTTGCGTATTACAGTATGGAATACATAATTAATACAATCATTTAGATGATAGACGCATTATTAAAAACTAAGAGCAATGTTTATTTAAATCATTGAATCTCCATTATTATTCGTACTCCAGGGCCGGCTGTAATGCCACATGCGATAGATGGACGAAAAATTTTGGAGCGATGGAATAAAAGTTTCACTTAAAAAGGCGGCCAAGTGCAAGTTGGACTCGCCCATGAAGGGTTCCGTAGCAGCAAGTAACATAATATAAAAGTTCTTGTAGTTCGTTGTAACTTTGATCAATGTTTTTTGCGGTTTACGATTTATGACGTATTAAAAAAAACTACTTACTAGATCTCGTTCAAACCAATTTTCGTTGGAAGTTTGCATGGTAATGTACATCATATATTTTTTTTAGTTTTATCATTCTCTTATTTTAGAAGTTACAGGGGGGGGGGGGACACACATTTTACCACTTTGGAAGTGTCTCTCGCGCAAACTATTCAGTTTAGAAAAAAATGATATTAGAAACCTCAATATCATTTTTGAAGACCTATTCATAGATACCCCACACGTATGGGTTTGATGAAAAAAACATTTTTGAGTTTCAGTTCTAAGTATGGGGAACCCCCAAAATTTATTGTTTTCTTTCTATTTTTAGGGTTCCGTAGCCGAATGGCAAAAAACGGAACCCTTATAGATTCGTCATGTCTGTCTGTCTGTCTGTCTGTCTGTCTGTCCGTCCGTATGTCACAGCCACTTTTTTCCGAAACTATAAGAGCTATACTGTTGAAACTTGGTAAGTAGATGTATTCTGTGAACCGCATTAAGATTTTTACACAAAAATAAAAAAAAACAATAAATTTTGGGGGTTCCCCATACTTAGAACTGAAACTCAAAAATGTTTTTTTTATCAAACCCATACGTGTGGGGTATCTATGGATAGGTCTTCAAAAATGATATTGAATTTTCTAATGTCATTTTTTTCTAAACTGAATAGTTTGCGCGAGAGACACTTCCAAAGTGGTAAAATGTGTGTCCCCCCCCTGTAACTTCTAAAATAAGAGAATGATAAAACTAAAAAAAATATATGATGTACATTACCATGCAAACTTCCAACAAAAATTGGTTTGAATGAGATCTAGTAAGTAGTTTTTTTTAATACGTCATAAATCGTAAACCGCAAAAAACATTGATCAAAGTTACAACAAACTACAAGAACTTTTATATTATGTTATTTGCTGCTACGGAACCCTTCATGGGCGAGTCCGACTCGCACTTGGCCGCTTTTTTGTGAAAATCTTAATGCGGTTCACAGAATACATCTACTTACCAAGTTTCAACAGTATACCTTTTATAGTTTCGGAAAAAAGTGGCTGACAGACAGACAGACAGACATGACATGACGAATCCATAAGGGTTCCGTTTTTTGCCATTCGGCTACGGAACCCTAAAAAATTTTGTCACTCAAACTGGGATTTTTTCAACCTGACATACATTTATTATGGTCATTGGCCATTTTAACATTAGCCGGGTTGCACGCTTGCTTGACAACGAGATCGTTCTAGATATCTACTTGGCAAATGGCAATAATAAACTGGTTATCAAGGTCGCGACAACAAGGATCGAATTAATTATTTCGTTTAAAAATGTCGCACTCACAAAAACATTGCTTTGAGCAGTATTAAACTTCTATATTGCACTGGTTTAAAATATATTTTTAACTTAGTTCTTTAAATTAACTACGGACTGAGCACCTAATATCCTAACATCCTACACAATCGTTACTCATCTATAACGTTAATCTGACTATAACGTGTGACGTCAGAGGTAATTTCAAATCTAATAAAATAATCTTATCTAAGAAATCTTTCAAGTCTATTTTAATAAGATTATTAGTCACACTTCAAATTTTTATGTAGGTAAACATTTCTTACTATAAACTGTTAAAATAGCGATAACGACGATTGAACAATTACCAATATACCGTGTAGTAAAATTCTTAATGAATACTTAATACGTAGAGTAGAGTTAACTTCAATCAGGGCTAAATTAATAATTATGGCTTACGTTGTGGCTTACAAGGACGTATATGACGACACCGACGACACGCTGCGCAGGAAATCTCATACATAAACACAGATTTGCAAAATATCGAGCGACATCGAGCTAACACGGCAGTGCAGCCAGCAAGCCTTCTTGAATTTACATTTAAGGGCATGTGTACGTTTTATTAAGGAAAACCTTTCGAAATGAACGCAACATTCATTCTGACTCATTCAGAGATCATTTTAAAAGCAGAAATTATTTCATCACATTTTTGGCGATAACATGTCACGAAATGTTAATGTTTTATATTCGTTTGCTTAGGTGCATCATACGGACCACGTGTTGTATCAAACATGTTTATTATTTTATTATATATAATAATTATACGATTGCTTTGTTACAATTATAAAAAAAATACTCAACACGTTTTGAAACACGACATCAGACATTATGCACGTCCGAGCAATACCGTTATACCTTGCAAATACTGTATGAGAAAAAATCTAGGTTGCTCTTGCCTCTGCCGGACCTCATAAGGCGGCTAGCCGGATACGCACTTCGTTCGATACAGAAAAATATGCTACATGCTATTGAAGCTAACAATATTCTCTATACATCATGTATCCGGACTATTCCAGACAAGGTTCGGATTTCGTAACCGTAAGAGAATTTCAAAGGAAAATCAATCATCTCGCTATTCACCTGTGTAGTATGTCGCCTCCTTTCACATTACCTGGCATTACATAATCATAAAATAATAGTGGGCCTTACCAGGCAAGACTGTCAGCTCCATTCACCATCATAATAATATGGAATTAGTAAAAAATAGTGAAGCATTAACTTATAATGAGGATAAAAATAAAAAAATCTTATAAAAAAAAACTAAAAATAAACTTCTTTGTCACAGTATTGGATAAACGACTGAATTAATTTCATTCGAGCACTTCAATTAATAATGGCACAATTTTAAATTACAGACTAACCTTTTTATAGTAAATGTAATTTACAAAACATTACAGCAGTTAGTTCCAAGATAAACACTATATTATTATAACAGGTAGTAATCCTATAATCTATACTAATATTATAAAGAGGAAAGATTTGATTGTTTGTTTGCATTGAATAGGCTCCGAAACTTCTGAACCGATTTGAAAAATTCTTTCACTGTTGGAAAGTTACACTATCCCCGGGTGACATAGACTATATTTTCAAAAAAATTGGGATCCTTAATAAAACTTCAATAATGTAACCCAAGGTGTAAAAAGTAAGAAAACCGAGGCGAAAGCGAGGGCGGTTACTCGTTTATGAAAACAACAACAGTCTGACAACATTATTAGCTGAGACAACAACATGAATATTATCGAATATTACAAAGGACCATGCCCATATTAGTATGGAGCTGAAAGTCAGAAATGCCATGCAATGCCCAAATTGCAGCTCTATGTTATATGATAACTTTTTAACAGTATTTATATGATATCTAGATTTAATGTCATATAAAGCACCGGTTCAAAAGATATTGGACATTAAACATGATAACTTCCTACTGGTATTTTATACATTTTATCGCTTACAGACAGCACTGCTATTAGTTTTTCGCTAGGAACTTAATTTTCTATTAATTTCATTTAATTTTTAATTTTTTATCCAGTGCTTCATATGATTTAAAATTAACAACATAATTCTAGCTTTTATTTATTAGAGCAATCTTGTAATATACTTTATCTGGGCATTTCTGGGGCACAGATGGGCATTGTCCTTTACAAATCAAATCAAATCGTTTAAAGACGGCCCAGTAGCTTATTTGGTATTGAGATTGACCCTAACTGCAGAGTGCACAGTCCTGGATTCGATTTCAGATGTTGATTTGACACACAAATTTTTGTTTTCGAGTCGTGCTAAGTGATGAGTTAATGGTGAAAGAAATCCTACAGCGTGTGAGAATGTTGTATGAAAATATTCTTTTTTAAGTAAATATAACAGAGATATAAGCCACCTAAAATGATCACCGACACCAATGAACATCAATAACAAACAAGGCATCATCGATGCGTTGCCGGCCAACAAAGAAGCGGGGTAACCAGGTTATATTATAAAACCATATAAAATGTAGAATATTTTTTTACTGATACCGAAACAAATCAACTCAGTATTCCAAAAATTAGGTTTGAAAATGTTAATCAAACAAAACTAACATCGAGAATCAAATTGTCAATATCACTCACTGAATTTAGATCAAATTTCGCAAGTAACAAGGTACCTAGGTACTCTACCAGGTATCTAGTAGGTTAGTAATATGAGCGGCGTGTAACCTAATAGGAATACCTAATATATTGCGAATAAGATACAGGCGGTCTCTAGAGAGGGCATTTGCTCCTGTGTACGTTATTATGACGACAGTGCCAGTGACGTCATGTTTCCAATACTTTTACGATACTTTTGTTTACAGAGTCAACCTCAACTATATTAACAGAAAATTGAATATGTGGGAGAGTGGAGACAGAACTTCTACATAGGCTAGCAACAGTTTATAAAGTAGATAGGCATTATTTGAAGCACCTAGTACTTTAATATTTATGTAATTTATGAATAAGTAGTTATAACATAATAAATGATATTTCCTATATTTTATGAATGTATCTTCAAGAACTACTTTTAATAACATGTAATTATCAAATCTTATGGCTCTATTTGATGTAAGTACAAATAAAGAAAATACATTTGTATTTCTCTTTAAATTTCCAATCCTCCAAGCATATCACATCTGCCTAGTGCATACAACAAGTCCGCACGGGTCGTTTTATCCGTATCTATGATTTGGAGTCCCCGAACCACAGAGGCCCTTACATTTAGGTAATTAACGTTGATATTTTACGAACCCCGTCGGAGCAGGGGCCCCTCAATAAATTTTGATAAAGGGCCCGACCGATCTTAGGCAAGCTACGCTACTGGTACGTAGAATTTGGGGACAATTCCAGTTCCAACCAACCAATTTCCAATACGTGCCTATAGGGTAGAGGAAGAATACTGGTCTAAAGTTTGCAACTTTCACAGCAAAAAATAATCTAACTGGATCTACCTTGTACGTTTATTTCAAACGAGTATAAGAACACTTTCTCCCGCGACCGGGAAGAGAATCTCTAACCACGAGAACGGAGATACAAACACGACAGTATGACACATTACATGATATACTTCATTAAATCGCTAAAAATTAAATATTTGACGTACAAGATTTATTTCAAAATAAATTAACAGATCATAATTTTATTATGAAAAGATCCGACCTATCCGGCCTTGTTTTCACTCTCCATCGGATAGTAATTCAGTAGCCAACCAGATACCGGATGGTAAAATTAAAAAAAAAATATCATTTTACACAAGGCAAATCATACCACAATAGATTATGGACACCGTTTCTATGGCATTTCCCTGGCATTTCATATCATTTCATTCCATTTCATTTCATTTCATTTCATTCCTTTTCATGAAGCAAAACAACGGGTTTGATTCCTGACTAATAATATTGATTTTTCAAAAATCTAATTATGCAGTTTTGGTTTTCGTTAAAATTGTAGGGAGAAGGTAAATTTTTTTTTTGCATTTTCAAAAACTTAAGGGATGATGACGCAACCGCGAGATGCCTGCCAGAACGGTACTTTCTTAATTGACTGATAATAAAAATCAGACGGTTCAGTAGGTCTTAGATTATATCTAATATAATATGAAATAAATGTCACAAACTATGGTATGTCTGGAAAAGTTTAGATACCTATTTAATTATAATAATTTATCTTAGTTTTTGGTATTTTTAAGGTAGGGCACTGTGATTTCAAGGCAGGGCATTGCCCAACAATGCCCCCCCCCCTCCCCCCAACTACTAACCTAACTGTCATCCATAGACATCAATCTGTACTCAGTACCAAAGGCGTCACCGATGGACTACCGGCCAAAAAGCATCGGTTAAGCATTATCTCATTACTGTTGATCGGAACAACGTAATATGACGGACAAGACGGTGACAATTCTTGTTTATGTGGTAGAAGACTGCGAATACTGCGTCGTCTGCGTCACGCACGTTGAAACACTTGTTAAGAAAGCCATTTTAATAGGTGTATTGTATTGTTAATGATGACGCGATACCAAGCCAACAATCGACCGTTAATAGGATTTCCAGTGACGATATTACAGAATGCAAATAATTGATATTACAAATGAAGTAAACACCAGATACACATTACCATTGTGACTACCTGACGACAAAGAGAGAAGGCTTAAAAAGAACAATAAATATCAATGTACAAAATATGTCAAAACTTCCAGGGACATCTTTCTTAGTATACAGGGTGTCCCAGGGCCAAGTGACCACGCGGCGTATAACGCCAATGGCGGTCATTTCGAAAATGTTATGAGTTTTTTTTAATAAATGATTTGAATTTGCACTTGTTTTTATGGTTTCCTTACATTTAAATTATTCTATCAAAGGGCAAAAGGTATTTTTGATAGTAACACACTTAAATGTTCCACTAGCCTGGTTTTAAAAGTCTACTCTTCTTATTATCGAAAATAGGGTGCATATTTCAAGAGTTTGTAGTTCGGTAAATTATTTAGATAACTACAAACATGTTCATGAGATTTTGTAGGTAATATCATGTTATTTAATAATAATTGATAAAATAATAATATTCATACGGCATTTTTCCAACTTTTTAGCGAAATTAAATAAAAAAGGGTAATTTTTTTCAAAAAAAAATCAGTTAATGTCTTTAAAAAATATATTCTATTTAATTTTGGGTACATTTTATACCTCGAATAGATAAACTATGATAACAACTGGTAAATAAAAAAAACAGAATGAAAATAAATGTAAAAACAAAAAAAATATGTCGAAAATAGATCAGCAAGTCAGGTTTTTTTCCAAAAAAAATTAAAAAGCTAATAAAAAAAAACCAAACCGATTAGACCTGTACTTCATTGGTTTTTTGTTAATAGTTTTGTCCAAATAATCAATAGACGCCGGGCGGTCACTTGGCCCTGGGACACCCTGTATATAAATTACGTGTCACGTTGTTTGTCCGCGATGGACTCCTAAGCTACTTAACCGATTTTAATCAAATTTTCACACCATGTGCAGTTTGATCCAACTTGAAAGATAGGATAGCTTAAGGCACACGGAAGGTTTAAATTTAAAAAAAAAACCTTTGATAGAACTAAGTCTGTCGGGCAACTAGTAATATACAATTTTAAGATAGTTATTTCTCAGCACTGAATTTCTACAGAGGATTCACGAAGCACAACTAACAGTTTTCTTTATTAAGAATGCTATTAATAAAATTCCAAATAAACCATAGATATAATAACGATGAAATAACCATACCTACTATCTATAACAATGAGTTGTTACAAGTCTTACAACCGTAATCACCGAAAATAAATCGTAATTTCTTTAACAGCATTTATTTTACAGCCTGCTCAGATCAACAGATAGATCAGTCGTTTTAGTAAAATAATAAATTGGACAGAGTAGGTACAGGTATCTTATTTGAAAAGATATTTAAAAAATCCAACCATTTTACGGAAATATTATTACCTAATAAAAACTCCCTTTTATTATTTATTTCAACGAGCAACAGCCTGTGATTTATTTACATCAAGAGGAGACTACACAGTATGTTCAATAGAAGAACAATATAATATCCCTATTAAATAAGACCAGAAGAAATGAGAACAGTTATATAAATATCTATTAAGTTGCGTTAATCATAGATATTCATAACCCATTGTTGTAATGACTTAGTTGTAATGTTGTAGTTGACCTTGTGTGATATATTTAAATAAAACATTATTTCAAAGGCATGTAAGTTGACAGATTTGGTAGATCCAAAATTAGGTGACCATACTACATTATTACAAAGACATCTTGAGGGAAACTCTTACGTGAATCGGAATTCTTCCGTAAAAAAAAATAAGTAACTAATAAATTACCCATTAATCAACACAGCTTAACAAGGTTAATATGAGTAATAACATGTATTGGTGAATCCAAATTGTACGAGTATTCAAATTAAATTTCGTAGGAATCTTGCAGGTAACAAGTAAGCATTGGTGACGCACCCGGTGCTGCTGGTGTCCATAGGCGGAGGTGATCACAGACCATCAGGTGACTCGTCTGCTCGTTTGCCTGGTTAAGAATCAGATTCATAGTCGAAGAACTAAACTAGCTCTCAAGCACCCAGCCAGAACAAGACGAGTCGTTTGGCGACTGACTCAATCAAAAAAGTTGGTAGTCAGTAGTGGCCAGGCAAGCTTCACGGAAGATTCAGTTTACTGATAAGTTTATGCTGAGGAGTTTATTTTGCAATTTCTTCTCCTGTTTAATAAGGTAGCTTTCTGGATGCTGCCGTAATAGGGAGTTGTCTGTAATGTTTTCAAAAGTGTGTGGTGTGCCAATCCACATTGCGGCGGACTATACTACCAAGTCGACCGACTTCTATCGCCTACTACTACACTGGTCTGATAGCATGGGATTAGGATTAGGTCAGTTATAATGATGTATTAGAAGTTAGATAAAAAAGTAAGTTACCTGTTGGCAAGTTATAAAAAGTGCTGTCCACACGAATATGCCTGCTATGACCTGAGCAGTGCGCGTCTGGAGGAACACAGGCTCTTGGAGTGACTTCTGAATCTCACGGACGGTGTCCGCGATCGGTTGTGAAGTCAGGTTTATAGTTTCTGCACTCATCCTGTTAAAGAAAACTCTCGATTATTATATTTTAAAACTCTAATTTTTTTTTTGAACAGACAATTGTTGGCGGCCTTAACACCTTCACGCGGAAAGAGCAATGAATATGATAGATAGCCTGTATGTGATCACGGAACAAGTGATATATTACTGGTAACATAATACCTAATATTTTATGGACAGAAATAGCCGTAATTAGTTAAGAGTTTTACGTGCAAATACCTCACGTAGATATAAATGGGGATTTAAACATTAAATAAATGTAGTACAGTGTAATGTAGTGATAGCCCAATGGTTTGAACTATCCACTACGGCTTTTAGGTGCAACTCACAGTTTTCGTATCTCTTACTTGTACCCATATTTCGACCCCATTACATGGATTATGGTCACGGCGAGACCATTTTTAAAGTTGGCGACGATTAAGTTTAAAATTATATTATTATGTTACCTACTAAGGTCTCTCTCACACAACCAAGTGCATAAGTACCACTTAATATGTTCCAAAGTTATGTACGATTTAAATGATTTATTATCATATTATCACTTACTATCATGGACTAAAAATAAGCACTTAACATGCCCATGAAGTGTGTTATCATATGAATTATTCTGAACTTCAATGCCATTGTTTAAAATGAAAATGGAACAAATGGCTCATTAGGCACACTGGCTGCACTTATTACATTGTTTATCATCTTTGCTTTAGAAATCAACACATCATCTCATAACTTATTATGGAAATATTTAACACTTAAATATGAAGATGTTGGCCTGGTTGGGGGTTACTGGACAAGCCAAGAGTCAGAGGTTTTCTTCCATGATAACTTTCTTACCTCCGTTTATCCGTCACGAGCCATCAAGCCACGAAAATATGGCAAATAATACCTTAATATAACACATAATTTATTTATGTACCTTTAGGTTTTCTTCCATGATAACTTTCTTACCTCCGTTTAACCGTCACGAGCCATCAAGCCACGAAAATATGGCAAATAATACCTTAACATAACACATAATTTATTTATGTACCTTTTATGATTAGTAATGTTTGGCAAAAATAGTCAATAATTTAGATTATTGATTTCACATTCCTCAAATACTGAATATGGCATAGAGGATATAATTATGTCAGGGTCTAATTCAATAATTAATTGTATTTTTCATCAAAATACACATCTTAACATGTTATTTTATTACCATAAATCGTTTCTCAATTTCACATACAATACAATGTTGTATATTGTCTATGGTACCTTTTGTTAAACAAAAACAATGAGACTGTTTTCAAACAAGAGTTCTAATAAGAATCAAGATGTCTGATCAGCTGAACAAAGATGAATAACATCTCATTATGTAAATATTAGGCAAATGTTTCAGTGATTTGTGACATTCAACAAAGGGGGGGGGGGGGGGGAATTAATCACAAAATTCTGTTTTTAATAATCCTACTATGCTACAGATATTACAAATGTAAAAGTCTGTGAGGATGGATGTATGGATGTGGATGCATTTTCATGGTATTTATCACACAGAGAGACCACGATCTGGAATAAATATAGGGTACTTATAGTTCACAGAAAATACAGGCAAAACCACAGCTAGTTTTAAATAACTTCTTAGCATCAAAGTTGATAGCAAAATATTGTTTTTATTGTTCAAAAGTTGGATGACTCTAACGTAAGGAAAATAGTAAAGGGGTTGCTAAAAAAATGTTGGTTCATGACTTTACACAAAACAACAATTAAAATGTAGGTTTTCTTATCTTATCACTGATAACATAGCAATATGTTTTGTGATAACAAGAGCACATTGTTTACAGATAACTGTATCTAGAAATATCTATTAAACTGGCTAAAATAAAACAATTAAAGCTAGTTTTTATCCTGTTTGTTTACTTTTGTGGGATTCTGAACAAAAAATCTAAAAATGGCACCCTTTTAGGATCACTTGTGCGTCTGGGTGACCACCTCTTAAACTACAGGATCAAATGAGTTGAAAGGTACTCATGTGCTATTTTGTGACCCAAAGACAAAGGTATAAAAAACAAATGAATTTGAAAAAATGTTTTTAACAAAATCGAAATTAAAAAATAACTGTTTTGCAAACCATATTGTGTGGCATGTCAAATGAAAGAGCTATTGTAAGGAACTATATTTTTGTTATAGTTCTACAATGGATACTTTTAAAATGATTCAAGAAAGAACGAAAATTAAAGATGAAAATTGACCATTCCCCCTCCCCCCCTCCCCCATCTACATAACTGCTGAGGCTAGAATTTTGAGAAAGATACAGAAAATAGTTTTTAGTTATATATTACAGGAAAACCTATAAGTAGTCTATGGTCTTAAAAAAAGGACAAAAATAAATGAAATAGAAAAATAACTGTAAATAATCAGCGTATGTAACCCTCTCCAAGAGAGTTTAACTCGCACTTATAAAGTTTATTTTATTTCATTAAGCATACTGGTACTCATTTGCATCATACTTATTTTATGTACATGCTATATATTAAAAGGTTCACTTAAAAATGTTATGCCAAAGACTGAAAATGCTCATTTAGCGAACACCACTTGTGGCATCTGTAAAATGTCCACATTGTGAAATTTGTGTTGTGTCTGCCGATCTAAAAAATACATACATGCAACTCAAATTGAAACTCAATTTGGTTAGATTCATCAGGTACTATTCAATTATTATACTTTATAACTTCCACTCCACTCCAAGCTTTATTGAAACAACATGAAGACACCATCAAATACGAAAAATACAAGTATAGAATCAACAGGAATAATAAATCTTACCTTAACATACATTATGTTTTAGATAGGAGGATAAAAGCAACGTAATATAGTAATAGTAAAACAAGTTTATTAATAATATTCAAATAAATTTGTTAGTTTCATCATGTTATTTTAATACTTTAACTAAATATAAGGATAATTAAACATTGACTGTTGATTTTCATGTGTAATGCATTTGTGATAAAAATATAACTGAATTGATGTAGGTTTGGAAACAAACATTGTATTGAATCAAAATATTATTTCAAACAACATGATGCAAAGAAACGCAAATGCAAAGATTATTAATAAACTGGTGTGTAATCAGTCTTACCAAAAGAAAACCAAATCAAAATCATTTTTTGATAAAAATTATTTTTTGATCCAAATCAAAAGCCATTGAATAAATTTATTCAGTATTTATGACCAACTGCCGTTTCAATTCACCTGAGTTCCTTTAAAATTAATAGAACATAGTCCTTGCCAGATGGTAGGATATTTTACATGAACAAAAGCATCTTAACAAATGAATGTAATTTAATAAAAATCTTAAAGGATTATCGAGGTGAAACAGAACTAGAGCCACTGGAGGTCACAAATCTTAACAATTTCTTGTTTATAATGTTATTAGTGAGAGTGAAGGGAACATGAAGCTTGACAGGCAAACTCAGGGTTTTATGGAAGAAAGGGAATGATGTTATTGAATTTCATAGTTTACCTTCCTGCTGTTGGAAAATCCACTTAGCTACGTTTTCCTTTTGTTTCGAATCAGATGTCATTCGTAATCAACACTGCACATATTGTCAGAACCACTGTACACAAGATCTCATCGATTTTCTCCACGCTAAGTTCAAACAATGGATGTATATAAGTACAATATCGACAATAAATTGTGCTAACTGATGTGCGAACACTTTATTTACAGGAAATAATATTTCAGTTTAATTTGCCAATATTTTTTACTACAACATGATCACTCGCGAAGACGTGACGAATCGCTCGCGTTCGCTATTTTTGTTGAAACAAAAGTAGGTAATTAATACAGATAATAATCATAGCAATATGTGATATATGTAGATTCAAAATAATAAAGAACAAACGATCGAATGATGTCTATGTATGTAATGCTGGCTATTCACGCAACGATATACCGTATAAACAAAGTACTAGTCAACCGTTAAGCGGACGAACAAAATAATAATTTAGTCGTCCGACTATCGGAATTAAGTTCTTACTTCTTAAAAAGGAGGTTTACTAACGGACGAATAAAATAACTTAGGCATTCGACTATCGGAGAAGTAAAATTAGGACGGAGGATCTGCGCAAGGGCTTCTTGAAAAAGTCACGTGACCAAAATCAAAAGATAGGTGAGGTAAGTTAGATTCCTGTTTTTATTTACGGGAAGAAAGGGATAAAGCAAAGCGGTGTTCTGTAATATTTGTATCGGACTTCGGAGTCCTATTATTATGATGTTATAATGTGTGAGGTGTAGCCCTTTAAAAGTCACGTATACCTATATTAATAATTTACGTACGACTAGAGTTATTTTAATCGTTCGTTTACCGGACGACTAGCAACACTCTCTATAACAGAGTTGCCAACTTTATTTTAACAATCCCACTAAACTCACCACCAGAAAGGGCAGAAAACCACTAAAAAACTAAAAAAAAAAATATAAAAATAAAATGACGTGTTACTTACATAAATTGAATTGAATTGAATCTGAATTTAACTAACTGAATTTAGATAGATCATCTATCAGAATAATCTGATTCAGATCGTAGATCGAGGAATAAATTTCTTTAGTTCCAATTTTTAGAGTTCCGAAGTAAAATTGGAATCCTTATAGTTTTGTCATGTCTGTCCGTCCGTCTGAAGCAAAGCGCCGACACCCTCTAGAAAGCTATAATTTGGAATGGATATACATATTTATTAAAACTCCAGAATCGTAAAATAAAAATTGAAAAATATTTTTTTTCAGGGTACCTCCCCTACAGGCAACGTGAGGATGAATTTTTTATTCGTCCCGTACCATAGGGTACATGAAAGTTTGGTATCGTTGAAAAGGTCTTCCAAAAATATTATGGGTCTTCTAAGACCATTTTTGCAATTAGAGGTCCGTTTGCAAAATATTTGGCTTTAAATTGCTAAATTTCGTTACGAGTTAAGAAGGGGGGACCCTCTTGCCGGCTAAACGGTTGGAGTTAGGCAAGTAAAAAAATTCTCAAAATATGATTAAAATTATGATGAATTTACAAGGAAAACTATCACGATTCACGGTTATATTTGCTTAAGTAGATAATGAGTAAAAGTCGATAAAATTACAACATTGCGCATAGCCTGATACGCACTTGCCCGGTTTTTTATACTTTCCATGAGTTTTAAGTTTTCGGGCAATCTGTTTTTAGTTCATAAATCAAAGCAATGAACTGAATACCCCTATTATGGATTATCTCTTCGTCATTGCGTGGAAGCATAGATTACTATACTTGTAGTGAGTCCTTTATCTCTCATCGTTGCCAAATGAGTTTCAAATCAAAAGTAATTTTGTAAAATCGTCCTAGTGTTTAAATGTCATGCTCTACCACTAAAGGAAAAAATCTTTTCCACTAGAAAATCCACTAGCCACTAAAATCAATATATCCCCAGTAAAAGGGGTGTCGAAACCACCAGATCTAGTGGAAATTCCACTAAGTTGGCAACACTGCTCTATAATATCACCGCAGCAAGCAATAACAGATCAAAGAAAAGTGTGAAAACCAATGAACTGAACACATCCATGGATATAATAACCTAACTGAATAATAGCCTAACTGGATCACAAACTTCGAAGAGGTATGTACCTGAAGACGTGACGTCACAATTGACGACACTATTTTCGACCAATCACAGGCCGGATTGAGGTTGTTTTTCTTAATTGTAGGATGTCCACACTTAGGAAAATTTTATCCTTTTTGATAATAATATGGTTCTTCAAAATCTATTCTATTGATAATTATATTTTTTTCTGGTGATTAAGAAGTTTATTAATGAAAATAATAACACATTTTATTATAATTTAGCTATTTATAAAAATAAATATTTTTGAGAGTTGGTAACATTGCTTGTTGTAAACAAAATCGTTATTGAGCGAACGGGGGAACGAATCCACGAACCGACGGAACGAACCGCTTTCGTAGTAATAATCATCTGTGCCCATAGACAATCAACAAACTGAAATGAAAATGTCCGTCGTAAAAGATGCGTTTTCAATATTCATTGTGACTGTATAACGATCGTGACTAGTTATGTAAAGTGTTTTACAATATTTGCGTAGTTCCAAGTGTTAATGATTTGCAGAAATGATTGTACAAGAGCCTATTCAAGTAAGTGAAATTATATCATAGTAACTGTCAATCAAGGTATTCCAACCCTTTTCATATAAATTTGATAAATTAAACGTTTAAATTTTTACAGGTAATCGTTTGGGATTGTCTCAATAATTATGAATACGACAATGCCATATTTTTGGCTGAAAGATTGCATGCTGAAGGTAATTAAACAAAATTTTCCATAGCTTACCCTCGACTTCCTTCCTTCACTTAACTTCCTGGAATAACTTTTTTCAGTGTAATAAAGTAAAAAAACTTTTACCATCCACATGATAAAATGATGTGAATTTCTCGCTTATGTCGACATTTTGATCAGAAATCATAACTAATAACAAAACAATAATTTATATCCTTGTAAACATTGGAGGTGTGTAAACTGTAAGGTGTGTTGGTTTATGAGAATAGTAAAATAAAGATGAGTCTCCACATAGATCATATATTTAATTCATTCCTATTACCTATTTGAAGTGAATGATACATGATTAACCTAAAATATAAATTACCAAAAGATTGGACATAATTCTCTTGTAATTGTGTGATAATAAGCAAGAACTATAAAATATGTTTAGTTTAGGGCAATTTCAAAACTTGAGGCAATTTGCCCACCTTCATTAATCAATACCCCTCATTAAATTAATGAACATTCTTCATCGAAGCTAACAAATGGTTATTACAGCTAATATGCTGCTAAGTTGATAGTTTTTGTAATGAACTAAAATAATTTCTTAACTGTAATCTATAGTTCACCAGTATTTTAATAATAGTTTAATGTCTTACTGAAACAGTGTTTTACTAAACTTTGTTATTTTCAGTGACATCAGAAGAAACTGCATTTTTATTAGGCACATGTTATTACAGAGCTGGACGGGTAAATGAAGCTCATCATTTACTACAGAATGTTTCTCTTACTCTACCACAAGCTCGATTTCTTCTAGCCAAATGCTCAGTAGAGTTGAAATTGTAAGTATTCAACTATTATTAATCCATTATAGGTCCTTTAATCCTACTACTATTATAAATGTGAATGTTTGGATGTTTGTCATGCAATCACGCAAAAGCGGCAAATCGGATATAGATGAAATTTGGCACACATAGTTTAATAATTAATAAATTTATTTTAAAGGTATTGTTACTTTTAATAAAATAAATATATTTAGCAAAATAAATTGCAAACAGAAAATTACTATTTAGCCTGGATGATTATTTGCTAGAAGTAGAGAAATATATTGTCCCATATAAATTGACCTAATTTGCTGCATTTTTAATGTCACGTATTGACAAGGAGTTTGGACACCTAATGATTTGACCTGCAGCATCAATCCACAATATAATCACCAATCCACACAATAAAATGTTCCAAGCACCACCAAGACTACCATTGGGATTAGATCAGGTGATGCGTATCTTAATCACCTCCAACAGGACATGGCCAATGGTGCATGTCTTGTCCAGCATTACAAGTTGGGGAGGTTACAAAGTTTGTACTATAAAAGAAGGAGGATCTATAGATAAAACAAACATACAGGCCTCCTGATGATAACTGGTCACTGTCGTCCATGGAAATCCAACAACACTAACGCCCCAACTCAGAGTCACTAACGGTTGCTTAAATCGCTCCTTAATACGGAATTTGTATGGTGCTTCTTTACTAAGGAGTGATTAAAGTAACCACTAGTGACTCTGAGTTGGGGCATTCTTCTTTTGTGTGTTACTAGAAGTGTAACTATTTTTGTAACTTGACTATTTGATACCTATTAAGATTATTTGATGGTTAAAAATGCAAATAAATCCCCGCTTATGTTGGTCACAGAGCTATTGGTGTAGCATCATCAGTTTTGCAACTCAAAATAACTCACATGATCTCTGTGTGGCAAAATAATGTTGCAAGGCCACTGTTGTATCATAAATGGTATCTTAAATTATTCTATGGTGATCTGCTAATATTATCTTTTACCCACATTTTTATGTTATCCCTGTTTTCTCAGTCATACGTTTTTGGGTCATCTGCATTTTTAATCCCCAATGCTAAAAAAAAGGTGTGTCCGTGGCATCACTCCTGAAAGAATAGAACAATTTTGATGTTATATTTTTGTTTGAAAGCTGATGTGATGGAGATAATTGTTACCTATGTTCTGTAAAAGTAAAACTAAATGTGTAATGTAAAAGTTAATGTTACCTAAATGATATAACATCATTCTGGCTACTTCATGTGTGATTCAATTGTTTAATCCTATAAAAATCCTAAAATACCATAAAAATAGTGTTGTACAATATTTTTATGCTATTTTATTCATTCTGAATAATATGTTATGTAGATATTTGAGTTTCCATACATTATAAGTAAATAACTAAAGATAATTAATATTACTATTGTTACAGTTACAAAGATGCAGAAGTTGCTTTGGGATCAAATTTAGACATAGTTGCATCAGAGTTTGGAGAACAAGCGCCTTATGCATTACAACTGCTTGCAAACATTTACAGCATCACCGAAAGAAGAAGTAAAGCTGCAGATGCTCATCGGAAAGCGCTATCTTTAAATCCTTTCATGTGGAAATCCTTCGCCCGACTTTGTAACATGGGTGAAAAGGTGGACCCTCATCAAGTATTCCAAATTAACAACTCGGAGTTTTCATTTGGTGTCTCAACGTTAGTGAATCTAGTCAGCAACTCTGAAAATATCTCATTCGTTAGCAGTAACATTCCTAACAACACTAGTATAAATACAAATGTTACACCGAATAATGTTAATGCAATGAGAACACCAATGACCATGTCAACGAGCATCACACCGGACACGCAGGCACCAGTGAAACGTATGCACAGTGTGTTCAGTGGTATGGCACCAATACCATTCTCACCATCTTTTGGAATGTTGCCAATGGAAGAATCTCCAGTATTATATACTCCAACTCTCACCGATTCAAATGAGCAAAAAGCTATACCTAAGATTGTGAATTCATTACGAGCACAAATGGGGCAACTGAAAGATGCAGTGTTCAGCCCTGCTCCGAGATGTACCCTGGGACCAGCGCCGAGAAGATCTTCTAGACTGTTTAGTAACAATAACAGTAGTTATTCTGTAAAAGAAAATAACAAGTCTCCTAGTAGAAAATTTGTAGCACCAAAGAGCCCTTCTAGGAAAAACAAACAAAGGTCTGCTAAAAACTTAAAAACAAATTCTGTAGATACGAATGAAAGAAATAAGACTATCGAATCTGTTACGCCAACGATCACGCCTAAGAATGCTAACGGGCTAGCTTTACTGAATTTATTGAGAGAGCTCGGCGAGGCTTATAAGTCCCTTGCATTTTTAGACTGCAAAAATGCTATCAAGCTCTTTCAGGAGATACCAAATAAACAGTTAAATTCGCCGTGGGTTCAAACTATGATAGCTCGGGCTCATTACGAGCTCGCACAGTACGAGGCCGCTGCCAAGATATTTGCAGATATACGCAAACAGTATCCGAACCGCACTGAAGGAATGGACATATACAGTACATGTTTATGGCACCTACAACGCGAAGCGCAGCTGTCTGCTTTGGCACAGGAATTAGTAGAATTGGACAGAAGTAATTCCATTGCGTGGTTGGCAGCTGGTAATTGTTTCTCGTTGCATAAGGAGCGGGAAACTGCGTTGAAATTCTTCAAACGCGCCGTTCAAATCGACCCCGACGCGGCGTACGCCCACGCGCTGCTAGGACACGAATACGCGGTGGCAGAAGAAACGGATAAGGCTCTAGCTAGCTTCCGGACCGCAGTTAGTATCGATCCAAGAAATTACGTGGCGTGGTTCGGTATAGCGACGGTGTACGCGCGACAGGAACGTTGGAAAGCGTCCGAGGTTCACATTCGACGCGCTCTGGCCATTCACCCGCACTCGGGCGTGTTGAGATGTCAGCTAGGCTTGGCGCAGGCGGCTTTAGGGAAAATGGACCGCGCTTTAGCTACTCTAGAACGAGCCGTGGCGCTAGACACCGAGAATCCCCTATGTCGTTTCCACCGAGCTTCGGTCTTACTGAGAGCTGGAAGACCCCAAGATGCGCTAACCGATTTACACCACTTGAAGGACATAGCGCCGAGAGAATCCTTAGTGTACTACTTACTTGGAAAAGTTCACAATAAGCTAGGTAACTCACATTTGGCTCTGATGCACTTCAGTTGGGCGACCGACCTAGATCCTAAGGGTACAGGGGGTCACATAAAAGAAGGGTTTGACCCATCGAAGCAGGAAGACCCACCAGAGCGATCGACTTAAGTAATTGAACCGATTGAAATGGTTTCCGAATCGCCATCGCTGTGTGGGCGATGTACGTAGTCAAATTTGACTGAGTCGTTGTAAATATCGCGCTCACCTATCGAGCTCCCGATCGACACCAAAATAAATCTTCCAAATATAGCTTTACGGAGATTGATAGGTGTATGATGGCATTTAGTTGCTCTAGTGATAAGGGCGAACGTGGACTTGTTTATATAGAGTAAGATGTGGATATTCCTAATGGTATCCTAGTTTATTATATATCTTGTATAGCTTATAAAACCTAGACTATAAAATATAACTAAAGATGATATCGCTTAGAGACCTAACACACAGGGCCATGATCTCAATGTGGTGTGTTTAATTCATTATTAAATAACATAATAAAAGGATGTTGCAATTGATTGTATTGCCGTTACAGATTAAGAGAAAAAAATAATATGGATGTGCTTTTTCTTAATTATTTTTTAAATTCTCAAATTACGGATTCCTATTAAAGTTGTCTTGGCTTTCGATGTTAAAATTCATATGATTTTATATACCGCTGGCGGTGTTAACAGTCACTAGGTTTACGTGAATCAAATTTATATTAAACTATACAAAATATAATTTATAACTGGATCGATTTTAATTTTTTACATAATAATTTTGATAAGTGACAATTTCACCAATTCACGTTTTGGGTTGCTAATTATGTAATTTAATCACTTAGAATAAAAGTTTTATCTAAAGTTGTTGGTGTAACAGTTATGTCAGTATCTCAAATTTAGTTGTTAGTAAATTAATGTTATTTTTGTCTTTATGTATATGTATGTACAAAATTATAGTACATAGCACCGATTGTCTCTTCAAATCACCAATAAACTGCTAGCTCTGTGACTTGTTTAGACCACCTAAAATAAATGTAAACGTATTAAAATCATACTATTAAATTGTAGTTTTAATTGTGTTGCCTGTTTTTATGTTACTAACCATTTACAAGTTTAAAGTGCATACATAGTACCATGAGCGTAGCCAGCCATGGGTTCATGGTGATAGTACGTACGTAATTTAATACGCAACACTCCCCAAAGTTGGCGAAATTGGAATAAAACTTGTTGATCGTTGATATTTTTATCATAGTGTAAGTTTTATGGTAATATTACTACAATAATAAAAATTTTCATTGCCTCTTATATCAAAAACCCATTTTTTTGCTTGTCAAAAATGTCATGAGATTCTCGTACACCTATAAATTAATAAACGGTCCACACTCATGGCTATTACACACTATACCGCCGGCGTGCCCGGCGCCCTTTAGAGCCACCGACTTTGCCGCAATTTTATTTACTTTTTTACGTATAATATCATTGCTTTATCACAGAGTACTTAATCAGTACGTTGCTTTACCCAATGAACTAATATACACATTCGTTCACTGGCTTTACCACACAACGCTATCGCGTAAATGCTGGGAACGACTTCACCTCGTGTGCTGCACGACACTGCAAAAGCAGAGTGGGCATGCCGGCGGCATAGTGTGTAACAGCCAATATCCCTACACTAGGATCCCATGGATAACACACACGCTCAAACCGAAAAAAGAAATTCAAACTCATCATTCAAACTGCCTCGTTGGGAATCGAACCCAGTATACTTCGGAAAGCGCCACGGCAGTCTGGCATGGTAACCAACGCAGTTTATTATTATTCTAAGCCAACGCAGGTCGTCAAAATTAACTTCTAATGTAATTTGATTACTTTTTCCAAAAGTTTTATTTCGCGATTTTGAATCTGCTGCAGTGAGATGGTTTACCTCTGTGCAAAGACCACGCGTAGGCCATAACGGGATGGACGCAAGTCTTGTAAAGTGTCGTCTTGTTACGGAGCGACATTTTACTCGTTTTGCCTATCATCGGATACAGTCGCCCTAGTATGAAGGCGGCCTTGTTTGATAATGCGCGTGGAAGGTAATCTTTTCATCAAGAGTGACGTCCAGGTATATTACTCGTTTTTCCAGAGAATGGAACGATCGAACATTGATACGGGGCGTGCATAGACCTCTATTTAAGTCTATGGGGGCGTCATTTTTCTTTTACGGGCTCTATTGAAGTACATATATCGCAGAGATTTTCTCGGGATTGACCTCAATTCTCCATTTCCTAAACCATTCGCCTTGGGCGGTGGTCGTGTTTTATATATGTGTGTGTGTGTGTTTTGGTGATGCGGACTGGCACTGGCGCAGGTCCCGTTATGGCCGTTATGACTTGCGGGAACATATGGCTAGCAAATGTCTATCCCGTTACGGTCTACAGCTACACTTATGTCACAGGCCTCGCAATCGCATTAACGGTACCCGTTACACAGGCAAATTGAGTACATTGGGGATTAATTTAGAAGTCTAATAAAAACAACTAATCAATTTGTATTAAATTTAATTCTTAATTATTCCTTAACTAATTAAATAAAATTCACGATGCGAATGCAATAGCATCACGTTGACTCATTTAAAAATATCAATCCTACAGGATGTAATTTTAACCCACTAATGTCCCTCTATGGGACCAGGGTCTCTTCTCATAACTGACCATATTTTATGCAGATTTACGTGTTGACAGTAGAGGGTATTATGTGAATTTCTGTAATATAGAATCTAATGCTTTTCTGACAGTCGGGTCGTTCAGTAGCTTATTCTGCGTGGCTGCAGCGGGTTGTGGCTCGGGGGCTGGGGGAGGTTCAGCCTTGTTCAACACTTTCTTCTCGTTCAGGATGCTCATGATCCTCTGTTGAAGGTCCACTTGCGTTTTGCTTGCAGCCGGCGTCGTCGTCAGAGGCTCCCCTAGCTCTATTTTGACCTGCTGCTCTCTTCGCTCCTGTTGAAAGTTTATAATTTATATTATGTAGGATAGATATAATTCAACTCAAGTGTCTTATACATTTGTAGCTGCAGAAATTAAACCCTGCCTGCTATAAAAAAGCTATCATGATATACCTTTTTGAAATCTTATGGTGAGCTCTTTAATTTGATACCCATATTGCATTATTTGATTTATTTTTATTTTTTGATACTTCAAACAATCAATGACACCTCACAGCCACCATATTTGTTTTTTTTTTTAATTTCACTTATCTAAGAACACTTGGGTAATCAAGACAAATCTAACGATATCTTAATGATGTAAATCGTTAAGTGTTTTTGAAGATATGAGGTAATAAAGAATATAACATGCATATATGTATACAAGATACGCGCAAAAAACATAACCCTTCCTGGCAGTCGGGTAAAATATATAGGAGGCTTCGACGGGTTTCGTAAAATGTGTGAACATTATTATTAGTACCCTCCAGAATTAACATTCAACACCATGAAATTTTTTTATGAAAATAATAAACGGGCTTACAATCCACTTGATGATAAGCGGCCATCCTCACTCATGGACATCAGCGACACCAAGGCATCATTGATGCGATGTCGGCCAAGAAAGTGAGAATTAAAAGAAAGAAAGAACTGGCACTCATGCCATTACTATTCTAACAATTCACCTGCATATACTCGATGACCTTGTCATACTGCATGACGGTGAGGGTCCGTCCGTCAGCCAACTGTCCGAGCAGTGCATACACCGCCTCCCGCCCGGAAGAGCCCCCGCGCTGCACCTCCTGGAAGTTGCGCGACAGCAGCTGTAGAGCGTCCTCTAGCGGCATGTTGCGGTGCTCTGAAAACATACACCAATATTAACTTACGAAGACTGGACAATTACGATCGAACGTCACTTGGTAAGTTCGTTTGATCATTTTTTTTAACAAGGCGGTTGAAAATTAATACATAGCGTAAAAATTACGATTTGAAAATTTTGTCTAAAAATAATTTTTAGACTAGAACACTCACGCCCAGACCGAGAACAGAAATTCAAACTCCTCATTCAAATTTTTACCTCGTTGGGAATCGAACCCAGGACCCTTGCCGCGGCGATCCGGCATGGTAACCATAGCGCCACACAGGTCGTCAGTTGGTCAAAATTTTCAGAGTTGCAGTCATAGAGTAACTTTGTATATACGGGAATAGAAGTCTATCTCTGAGCGAATTATGAGAAACATGGAAAGTGTCGCCCTCTGGAAACATGATTCAGAAACTTCGGAGTAAATACTCAAAGCTATGACAAGTAGGTGACGTAGTGATTAAATACTCTCTGGCTATGGTTGGCTACCTTGGTATACTTAATTAAATTTACAAAACACTCATTCATAAAGTTACTAGTTAGATAAACTAACGATATCATCAAACTTGGTCTTATTCTTTTCCATAAAAACATTATTTTTTTCGATACAACCAACTATTTATTTAAGGAAACTACAACATACATTCGTTAGCGTGATTCACAAAGCTGGTCAACGCCATCTAGATTTATGCTTGGTAGTTTGTTATAATAACTAAGCTGTTACTCTGTTTGTAATGCTAAGATTGTCAAGCCTGGTTGCAGTGGTACCGAAACCTATTATTAAATGATTCTGATGGCAATGAAATAAATGAAGATGATCAACACCAACAAGAGTGTGATGATGACTCTTGTCAATGCTTGAAAATGGATATTGGTCAAGTCAGAATTTGTTTCTTTATTATGTAACTGTTTTTGTTTTGTTAAAATAAGACTATATTTTCCAAAGTATTTTAATTAAAAAGTTATATTTGCAATGCTGTCTCAGCAAAAGGTTATATTTTTTAAGGGACTGACCAAAAGGTTACATTTGCAATTGATTTATTTTTATATCTTTTTTATTGGCTTTTAAAATAAAAAATCTACACTATTTAATTAATTATTATATATTATATGTACATATGTTAATATTATATGTTAATTTATGCTACTACTGAGAGAATAAATGAACAAAAATTTCCTGAAACTAATTTTAAACCCGTTTTTTCCAGTTTTCCTAAATTTTTTAGTGCAGTTAGAAGCTTTTGAACAGATGCTCTTCAATTAACGTGTGTATGTTTGTGGACTCAAAATGGCTGGACCGATTTCGATGAAATTTTCAGGCAATCTTCAGATTAGATTCTTTAGCCCAGGTGATTCTATAGAGTTTGGTAGCGACCGGAACTTTTTATGTTCATAAGCTAATTTAACATTACAAAACTCACCTTGAGGGAGGCCATGTAGAATAGTCAGTGTCAAAGATCTGTGTTCCTGATTCTGTGGCATAACTAAAATGGCATACAGACAGCCACGAGATGCGATGTTTCCCAGTACTTTACCAATAGGTACATCTTCCATTGGAAATAGAAGGTCTACGACGATTCCTAAATGCTTCAAACGCCCTTCGATATACTCTGCATACTCTCTAGAATAAAAAATAATTATTCGTCATGATTTCATTGATGAGAACATTAATTACAATATGATATACATAGGTCAGGTTTTACTCCTATCCATCATACATGGTAGGAGTTAAACATTAAACTCGAGACAGGCTACATATATGTATATACTACATAATACTATTAACACCCTTTATATTCTTACAGGAAATTTAATTATTATTTTGTAGTTAAACAATTTACAATGAATTCTACCATGCTTAACTGAGGAATTACCATAAATTACTTGTGACTTATATAAATTACTGACTTGAGAACTTTTACTAAAAACTATCACATTCAAAAATACAAATTACAACATTATTTGTACAAAGTGAATTCACACAGTTGAAAATTAAACATAAACTTACGTAAGGCCCTTCGAAACAACGATAATCTCACAGTCATTTCTCTCTGGCACTGGCAGAGCTCGCGGGTACTCCGGCTTATTATATCCATAGCCGGGTCGATCTGCCCACTCACCCCCACCTGTTGGTTTCAATATTGAAAAATATATATATTTATAAAGACATTTTTTAATACTAATTTATGAGACCTATCTAGTCTGGTAGTTACTTTAACAAACAAAATTTTAACAACAAAAATACATAAAATAATATAACTGTTTTATTCTTTTTTTGGAAATAGATGGCAAACGAGCTGACGATCCACCTGATGGTAAGTGGCTATCGTCGCCTATGAACATCAGCAACACCAAAGGATCACTGATGCTTTGCAGCCAGGAAAGAAAGAAGAAAAAGAACTGGCTCTCAAGCCCCCAGCCGGAACACGACGAGTTGTTTGGCGGCTGACTCATGCTCAAGGGTGGTAGCTATCCAGACAAACCCCATGGAGAAATAATAATAGTAAAAGTAATTTAATTAACAATTAAAATCAATATTACCAGTATAATCCCTCCGAAGGGCCCTACCACCAGCCGGACCGGATGATATATGGATGATATATGGATGATATTATGGCCGATTTAAGGTCAGCGAAGCATTGGCGACTCCTCTAATTTTGATCATATGCGACTGAAACCACTTACCACCAGGTAACCCGTCCGCTTTTTCCAAACAAAAAAAAACTCTAACCTCTTTCGTCTCTAAAGCCCCCTGCCCCACGACCGCGCACGCCCCTCCCTCTCGGCGCCCCCCTGCCGCGACCTCTGTCAACCCTCTCCGGAGGATATGGATGGCTCTTCGGATAATTTTCTTCAGGCTCCTCTTCTCTGTAACCTACAACATTATAAATCCAGACATATACAGACATTAGAGTAATAAAAATTACAAAACAAATATGCCAGCCCCATGGCAAGTAGATTTGCTTTAGAAAGCGTCAAGATTAATAATAAATATTTAACTCCCTCAGAATCATGACACATATTCTGTATTAAGGAACAATTTAAGTAACTGTTGAGGTGTAAGACATGCAAACCTGCACTTATCGTTAATTTGTGACTTTTATATTTTCACCTATATTTTCACTAGTGCCACCAATGTGGAATGATCCCATGGTGAAAACATTCAATTAATTCTGCAGTGAGCCATTATGTTGTATTAATTATAATACTACTTACTATTATCATCATCATCACTCAATATTAGTTCTAAAGATGCAGAGGGGTCTTTCGTTCGCCGTTTCCTACTTCTCTTCCCGTTTCTTGATCTTTTTCTCTTCTTCTCTTAGAGTGGAAGAAGAAACGGTGGGAGGAGCAAAAAAAGATGATGATTTTGAATGGATACTTCTTCACACTGTATACTGAAAAGACTATTTGAAGGATCATTACCTTGGTCTCCAATATAGTTGCCGTAACTGTCATATAGATCATCATGAGTCTCATCAGGAACAGCTGGTACATTTTCAGTTAGAGCTACTGCTGGAGGTTTGTCATGTTGCACTGAGACAACTTCTTCGCGTCTTTAAGTAGAAAAGAAATTGCAATGATGTTGGCCATTAATATGTTTTGAAGTGAAACTTTTATTTTGACATATTATGAAGAAATGGGGTAAAAAGAAACAAAAACAAAACATTTTCATGTTAAGTAAAGTAAATGAGATGAGTAAAGTATATTTAATGTAATATAACAAAAATCATATGTCTCAAGAAGTTTCACTTCGTGTTGTGCCCATTTTATTTATAATTCAAGCAATGACAAAGCAAATAATGGGATCTTATGAAATGATATTGACATTTCACTTATTCATATTAATTAAAATGTACTACGCGTTTCTTTCAAGTTTGCCCTCGTCGACCGTTACGATTTCAAAGCTAAATGTACTGTCGGCAAAAAAGTAAGGAAAGGAGGGAGGCGCTATGATTAAATTAATTACATACAAATTAAGTATTTTAATAGATGTTTTAGTAGTATAGTGTTAATATCGTTATGAGAATAGAATAATAATTATGATTTAAGTAAATAAATTGATGGTAAACATATTTTTCAGTTTTTCAAAATTTTACAAGAATAGACGAAAAATACAAATTAATGTGAATATTACTTAATTTTCAAAACCCGCCCTGAAGGAATCCTATGTGATTGTATCGTGGGTTTCAGTATATAAATTACTAAATATGAGTATGTACTTCAATATAAATTTACAGTTTTTATTTTTTTATTTTTTTTACTACAGTACATTAATACTATAAAAGGAATTTTCTTTTAAGTACAGCGCACTCATAAATATATTTTAACACAATCGAATGTTATATACTACTATAGATAACATGGACACAAGAGAAAAATGGTCATTCCGTCTTGACGTCATCCATCTTCAGGTATCTCTACGAAGTTATGTATCCAGTTAGAAAAATATATCTATGGTATAGTCCGTTTTTTTGGTAGTAAACAAATATGGCCGACTTCTAATGTCAATTTCAATAGACAGTGAATATAATTGAAAAGGGTATGGAACTATCGTATTAAATTCGATAGATTAAGTTTACAATGATTTTATGGATTAAATAATTTACGAACAAAATAATTTACGTTGTTATATATATATATATATATATATATATATAATATATATATATAGTATATAAAGATAAAGATCCATGTTTTCATTTTTTAATCTGGCAATATTTTTCATAGTTGTGATATCTTTAACATCATATGGCGTTATCGACTGTTTTTCAATTTTTTCTTGTTCAAAGAATGTCATTAACTTGTATAACAAATTACGTTCACCACTGTGTAGGACCTTTCCTCTTTTACTCATCGTAGCGATAAATCAACGAACGTAAAATAAATCTACAGAAACAAAACTAATTAACGAAAATAACAACAAAACCAACAACAAACTCGAGAACGGACACTAGTACAAAAATGAACATAGACTATCTTGCTTGCTATCCGTACTAAATGAGTTGCGGTACGAGGAACGGGGCGGGAGGTAAGGGCAAACTTGAAAGAAACGCGTAGTATAGCAAGCCGCGTGTGTAAAGTACCAGTTAGAGCACGGAACACAGACACCAGTGGAAGTGCGATGTGGGCGTGGCACAGCGACTAACATTAAGAGGAGCTCCGCATACTTGCCGGCATAACTCAACTGTCACTGAGCTGCGTCGGTTGTGCATTACGTAAAATAAAATTTGTCTTAAATTACGTAAATATGCCTTACTGTACAATTTTGGAGGGCAGGAATAATAGCGAGCAATGAATTTATTTAATGGCCGTGTTTTATACCACAAATAAGCCTAGTTTTTAATTTATTTCGTAATAATTCAAATTCGAAACACATAAATAAAGGAAATAATATAATTTATGATCAAAAAGCTATTCAGTCACTTGGCAATAAGGTTCGTTTTATGTTTTAGATAATATTGCTACTCGGCTATTGTTTTCTAGAACATTTTCTGCTACTCGGGCAGGGATGGGGTACAAATATATGAATATCGGCAGTTTTGTAATTTGTAATTTTATTTTTAGTTAAAAGTATTTCATAATATGAATATTACAATTTATTATAATAATAATATTCTTTTTTTATTTTAGGGATATGTGTCATAATTATGTATGTACAGTTCTGCTATTTGGTGTGCAATAAAGTATTGTGTTGTATCATAAAAATGTATAAAATTAATATGAATGAATTTTTTTATTTGAAATCATTGGTACATAATCTAGGATCCTGACGAGGAATATAAGCGTATGCGCGTGACTGGCACAGCATGTCTAAGAAATGTAATTCCAAGAAAATAAATTTACCTTATTTGTATAATGTTAAGGTTGAAATGCATCCCAGTTCATATCAGCAATGTTTTTGTAGCTACGTTTAGCTTCATTGAAATTTCACTTATCGACATATTAAATTATATTTATTTTCGTTGCTAAAAATGCCTAGGCTTGGTATTCCGTGACTGTTTAGATAGCTAACATTGATAAAAATTGCTACGGTCACGTCTACGCCTCGTAATGCCTCGTCTAATCGATAGTGAAGCATAGCAATGGCCGCCAGCTTTCCATGTGTGCGTAATTTTTGATTCGCGATTGACGCAGTATGGTGTCAATGTGTGGGTGTGTGTACTGTACGAGAGTTGGTATTACTATGGGTGCTTCACTGAATTTGTTGTTGGGATCACGTCCGTCTTTTTTTAGATCCGTGTGTTTGAGATATAAGCTTTAAAAATAATGATCAAGTGTTCACATAGACAGTACAAAAACAAGAAGTTTAAGTACCAATATGACGGATCTACATCTTATGATGTCGGACACTCGGACAGTACCAGTTTCAATATAAACATCGATAACGCGGCAAAAAGCACAACGCACATCTCTAAGCCTAAACCAAACACAGTATGATGTTGTTAACCAAAAATGTAACTTACGGAAATACTTGTAAGGTTGCTATTCAATCTATTGTAGACTCCAGTCACGACATCTAGCGTTCAGTAGATGGAATTATTTAATTATTTTCCATAAGATTGACATTGTTTGATATTGTTTTGTCAACCTTATTAGTAAAGAAGTTAAGTATATATTACTTGTAACGCAGAATACTGCCATCTAGCGGTGGATAGATAAACTTGAAAAGTATTATGATCATAATTGATAAAGGTTCTAAGGTCACTGAATAAGACATGGAAAAATAAGAATTAAATCCAAAGATTAAGGTGCATTTTCAACTATAAACAGCGAGTTTCTTAGACTATTCGTAGTTGACAAGTAACAACCAATTAAAATGTGAGTTTCTTAGTTGTAAATAATACGATTATGGATTTCCTTGTGTTTATTTGGCTAGCACGGTTCCCATACTAATCAACACTTGTACCATTTCCACTTGTGTCTGTGTTCCGTGAGTTAGAGCATCCCGAGGTCGCTTGCTGACACGTTACACAGAGTAATAATTGTTGTAAGCTACTCTGTGACGGCAAGCGACAGTGCGCTATGTTATCTATATGTAAGAGTTGTTCCTTTTTTAAAATTTACTTTTAAATGACATGAAAAAGATGATGTTTTGTTTTGGTAAAAATTTTATTAATGTTATGAGTTTTGAGAAAATATACATCGACGACGAGAGTGAATCTTTTAATTCACCCCTGAATCTCATAAATGTCATGTCAATACAACTTTAATTCCCAAAAAATTACACAAAATCGAAAATACTAAAAGTAGTAGTTAAGGCGCTGCCGCGCCCGTTTGGTTGATTTTCTTTTGGATATATTTCGTAAAGTGTATACGCTATTAGCGTAATACTTAGGTATATGTTTTTTGACTATATACTTTAAATCTGCTCGAAAATGAAAACACGATAACGTGAAATTTTCTCGATAGAAAAAAATCATGAAGTTGGCTCTAATTATTTACATTATAGCTTGCCACCGCGATATTTAAAGAAATTTGTGCACGGAATTCTTTTTAAAACATAGTTCATTATCACATCTAAATCCATGTGTTTTTTTGTGAAAAAACATGAAGTAGTTTTTAAAAACCAAATAAAAACGTTGTTTGGCGCTTATGTCGGTCAGTTTCGAGCGCACGCTCAGTATAGCTGTCTCACAATTTTCATACAAGAACTCATTCCCACACTGTCTTTATGATGTGCGTTCAGTCGACTGCGGTCTTCATCGACGTCGGACGTATGTCTCTCTGCGCTATTTTTTACACGCTTTTTATTAAAGAATTTGAAGTAGCGTATAAAGTTTTTGACTTTTGCTTATGATTGTCAAAACGTTAAATGGGGAAAACTAAACAGCACAGGGAAATGGAGTAGTTTTGTTTTATTATTTATATTTTATTATTTGTACTTAAATAAAAATGTTTGATGATATGTAAGAAAATGAAGGATTATACTCGTAAGGTCAAAAACGCAAAAAGTCAAACACGCAAAATGACAAAAAGTAAAACGCTTCAGGCAAAATGTCAAATACGCATATTGTCAAACTCGTAAATTGACAAAGACGCAAATGGTCAAAAACTCAAAAAGTCAAAATTATCTTACCCAATACGCTTTAGAACGTTTCTTCATTGGCCGGTATGACACTGATTTTTTTTTATTATTTCGACTTCCAAATCCGAACCCGACTCCGAATCCAAGCCCGAACCCGCCTTCGAACCTGACTCCAACTCCGACCCCAAACCGTTTCCACTCCAAAGCCGACTCCGTCTCCAACCCCTACTTAGACCTCAAACCCGTCTCCCGTTACTAATCCACCTCCGGTTTCTAACCTCTCTCTCTGCTTCAGACCAAACGACAATTAAGGCTAGGTTCACCTCACCGCGCGGTACAAGATCCAACTAAATAAAAGGCTACGTTCATATGACCGCGCGATGATAGTTCCGCACGGTACTGCGCGGTCATATGAACATAAGTCTTTTATTTAGTGACCCAAAGCTGATAGAGTCTTTTCTACAAAGCCTCGAGCACAGACGCAGAGTTGCCAGCCTCTCAGTATTCTATAGGATACATTTTGGACAGTGTGCGCAGGAATTACATGACTTAATTCCCCCCTTTCCTTTCTACCATCAAACATCCAGACACACGGCGGGTATTCATTCCTTCATTGTCAACATCCCCCCGGTGCGGATGTCGTGCTTTGCTTCGTCTTTTATTATGCGTACCGCAAAGAACTGGAATAAATTGCCCGCGTGTGTGTTCCCGTCAGATTATAATGTGGGTGTCTTCAAGTCAAGAGTTAATAGGCTTCTACTAAGTTAGTGTGCTTTACCAGGTTTACCATCCACGACTTCATTACCGCTTACCATCAGGTGGTTTTGTAGTCAAGCACTACATATTCTACATTTAAAAAAAAAACTTGTACCGCACGTTCATGTGAACCTAGCCTCCATTCATTCATTCACTCATTCATTATCTCATTCACTCACTCATTCATTCATTTTATTTTATTCGAGTGTGGGTTTAACAAAAGTTTTACCGAAGCGAAGCGAGGGCATTTACTAATATAAAGAATATAGTACGAGATATTATCAATCCGCACTGGAGCAGCGTGGTGGAGTATGCTCTAGGCCTCCTCTAGAGGAGAGATTCGTGCTCTCTAGTGCGCCATTAATGGATTAAAGTCATAAGGTATTGTACCTCTATTGTTCAGCAGATTGGACAGCGAGCAGGAAAAGTTTGACCAAATGAGGGTTGACCAAATGCGTTTTTGACTTTGAGCGTGTCTGACATTGAGCGTGTTTGACATTGTGCGTCTTTGACGATGTGCGGATTTGACATAGTGAGTGTTTGACTTAATGCGTGTTTGACTTTATGCGTTTTTGACCTTAAGAGTATAATCCGAAAATGAATAATTAAATTACTGTTCAGTTGCGTAATACATTATCTATATATATAAAACCAAAAGGAGACTCGCCGCTTTTTATTCGGTTCGGTAGTTTCTTACATAATGAATAAAATGAAATTTTTCAAGGAGATTGCCGGGAAGACGTCAGCTAAGAACGGATTTTTCGAAATTCATCTCCTAAGGGGTAAAAATAGGGGTTGGAAGTCACTTTCATACAAACCAACTCCGTCAGTTTTAGAGTAATAAATATATTTTTTTATGTAAGTTTATCGTTATGAACAAAAGTTAACTTTGACCCATTTTTTTTGAAAATCCTCACTTAAAGGGAAGTCAATACATTATTTATGAAGATTTAAAACATACACCCACACTCAGATTGTAAATATACGTGTATATAGTATTAGTAGAAACTAGCCAAGTTAAATGTAGAGCTTGAATTACATGTTGTTGTGACTAAAATTTTAGGATTTTCTACACAGAACTTGGCACCCATTTAGATGTCAATTCTTTTTTTTTTATTGAACTTCGCTCTCATTTCACATTTATGTTTTTGATGAGATAGTATCCTACATAAAGTAAGACCAAGCAAAAAATGAGTTTTTTTCTGTCAAGTTCCTACTTACTATTTTCACGTATGCACAGATTTATTCTTCGACTGAATTCACTTCGTGTCGCCTTTTATATCGAATTATGATGGATATCATCAGTGTCCAAGGAGTGAATTTGAATCAAGTTATTTTATCATGTACTGTATTGGTCTGACCTTTTTAAATAGGTTTCGCTTAAATTTAACTACGTTCCGTTAAATTAATAACGTAATGAATATTAAAAAATATGATAATTTTGAAATTATTACAGATACATATTTCTTTGATGTAATGATGCAGTTTTAGTTTTCATCAAAATCGGCCCCGAGACTCCTTTCAGCATTGTTCGCTATTCCTCATACTTTCAGAGTTGGCCATCCACGCACACTTTGAAAATTCAACCTTTATATAATTTGTATACATAAAATAATCTGTTTTCTATTCAATTGTGTTTTACCTATTGCCTATTTTAAAACAAATTGATACATTACTTAACATTATTCGAGTTTTATTAAGGAACCCTAATTTTTGTGAAAATATAATATAGCCTATGTTACTCGGGGATAGTGCAGCTTCCCAACAGTGAAAGAATTTTTCAAATCGGTTCAGTAGTTTCGGAGCCTATTCAATGCAAACAAAAAATCTAATCTTCCCTCTTTATATATTAGTATAGATAATGTATTAGGGAATTTAAGAGTAACGTATCCCATCAAAAACATAAATGTAAAGTGAGAACTAATTAAAAAAAATTGAGATCTAAATGGGTGCCAAGTTCTGTGTAGAAAAGCCTAAAATCTTAGTCACAAGAACATGTACTTCAAGCTGCACATTTGACTTGGTTAGTTTTCACGTACCTACCTAAGCTATATATGCGGGGACCTGGTGTGCTATATTACAGGCTCCGGCTTAGTTTAGGCACCAGATCTCCCACAAATTGTAAACTCTGTTCTATGTTAAGAGAAAATTGTAACAATTAACAATTTGTGGAGATAAATAAAACTATTATTATTATTATTATTTGTATAATTATCTTCGTTAAGTCTTTTAGGTTGATGAACTATGTTACTTTTCTAAAATTTGGTTTGTTGGTTGCTAACTAATGAAAACTAGCCAATTCAAATGTAAAGCTTGAATTACATGTTCTTGTGACTAAAATTTTAGGCTTTTCTACACAGAACTTGGCACCCATTTAGATCTCAATTCTTTTTTTTTTAATTCGCTCTCACTTTACATTTATTGTTTTGATGGGAAATCATTACTTTCTGTACAGAAATTATTAGAAGGTACTTATTCATAACGTTACTGATTAATTATTTACCTTATACATGAACTGTTATAGTGCTCTTCAACTAAATCTGTAGTTAGTGCGCCGTGTTCTGAAATACCTATTATTTCATTATTCATAAGTAATGACGTTCCACTATTGATGTCCACTAATATTGAAATAATAATTATTAATACTAAATCCCAGTTATAATATCGTAATATTAATAAATACGATATTCAACTATATTCCTATCCATACTCATATTATAAATGTGAAAGTGTGTTTGTTTGTTTGTTTGTCTGTCTTTCACTTCGCAACGAAGCTGATAAATGGTATGGTTTTTGTGTATGGAGTTAGTGAGGAGGGTGGAGAGTAACGTAGGCTACTTTTTACCGCGGCAAAACATCCCCATGGGAAGATCGATATTTTGTTAGTTGCTAAATATTTAGTTCCGGATGTTGCTAATAGATGGCGTTAGTAAAATTCATTTGCAAGTTCTGAATCACGCTATCAAATGATACATGTTTACTTAAGTCATATGCAACTAAATCTAACTAAGTAAAAGTAAGTAGGATTTGTAAAGAATCGATCTCTACCGCGGGCGAAGCTGCGGGCAAAAGCTAGTTATATAGTTATAAGTAGTTTATGTTCGATGACATAACGTGCTACAATATATTTTGAAACAATACTTCGAATCACTTTAAACTGGTATAATTTCGGAAATAATACAAAATTTAGTCGTTTACACGCCATACAAGATTAGAGAAAAATAACTTTTCACACATTAAAAATGAAACGACGTAATACACTGGAAATAACGTCCCACACACACTTTCCCAAAGGCACTTGGGACACTTAACATCTTCCCCCCGTTGAAAGCTTCACAAAGTACTAAAACTAATATGTTTCATTATATGTTCAGCTTGAAATCCACCTAATGACCAGATGTCATCAATTTTGATTGCTACTCTTAAATTTCAGGCATTATAAGTGTTTCTAATAGAATCAATTTTTTGAAAAATAAATAAAATGATAAAAATTTACTATTTTTTGATTTATTCCTTTGTATTCACCCGATTACCTATCTGGATGCCAAATTTTAACTTTCTAGACCATCTGGAACTGAGTTAGAGTCTTGATCTATAGGTCAATCAGTGATAAAAATGACGATTTTTGGACGTTAATATCTAAATGACCGTTTGAGATGTGTATATGAAATTTGGAACACATATGTATTTTGCAAGTCTCAATAAATGTTAAAGTTTCAAAGGTTTATGTTGACAGGTTTATGTTGAATAGTTTTTAGAGTTATGAGGTGGTCAAAAGTGGCTCCAAATGGTTCATGTAATATTAAACACGGTGCTACTCGCCAATTCTGTTAGTTTGAAATTGGCTTGACACGCTACCGCGTGTCTAGATTATTTATTCTCTTCAACATCGTCAAACTTTGTACAAAAATTTCTCGTTTCGTTCTACCAAAAATAAGTAATATGTCAAGAACCTTAAAAGCCTACCACGGCTATGTTGCCTCTAATTTAAGGTATGGTATAGTTTTTATGGGGAAACTCTACAGATTGCAATAAAGTCTTCATTGCTCAAAAACGATGTATACGCGCTATTTGTAATGTTACCCCAGACACTAGCTGCAAGCCTCTCTATAGGAAGCTAAAATTATTGTCATTGACAGGTAGGTATATACATATTATATGAGATTTGTATTTTTTTTAGAACAAATACCTATGCACCTTTTTCAGGAAAAGAAAAATAATTGTTATTTTGCAACCAGATACCCTAATCGACTATGTGTACCATGGTACCTTCTTCTCCATCAGGGATACGTTCAAAAAATTAGACTTCGAAAACGATATATAATAAAATCCTTGAAAACATAAAAATCTTAACTTTCACTAAATTTAAAATAGAGTTACTTAAATGGTTATCTGACAAATGCTACTATTCAATGAAAGAATTTAAATGACGATTTTTTTTTTATGGAAATAGCCGGCAAACGAGCTGACAATCCACCTGATAGTAAGTAACTATCGTTGCCAATGGACATCAGCAACACCAAAGGCATCACTGATGCGTTGCCGGTCAAGAAATAGAGGAGAAAAAGAAAAACAGAAATTATTAATAATTTTTGTTTTCCCTTGACATTTGAAATTAAAATTTATTATAATATGATGTAAATAATGTAAATTCACATATATTTTTGTGAAAATCCATAAAGTAGTTTTAAAAACCAAATAAAAAAAATAGTTTGGCGCTTATGTTGTTCGCTTCCGAGCGCAGGCTCAGTAGGTATAGCTGTCTGACAAATTTTATACAAGAAGTCATTACATTACTGTATTATCCTTGATCCGCAATTGTTTGTTTTTTCATCTGTTTGGCACCGCCTCATAATTATTTATTTACTGTTAATAATTTAGGATCTTAAATTATAATACTAAATGATTTATTTTATTTTTCATTTTCAATTTTTTTTTGTTCAATTTTTTGTTAAAAAATTATTGTTTTATAATTTTTAGATGCAATAAAAATTAATGAATAAGTACTACTCCGTAGTTTTTCTGTGCTGTGCTTGTGAAGTGAGTGACATGACGGAAAAAAGAACATCGAGGACAAAAGATAGTGGCCACGCCCACTTTCAGCATAAATTCCCATCACGGCCTCCTCTTAAATAATAGTAGTGGAAGAACCTTTACAGAAAGTTTATGAGCTTATCAATATTAATACACTAATATAAAGCAAAATGTTGAGGTTGAGAAGAAAAATATGATTACATACCTTTTCTCAGGATTAGTCTGTGCTGGTCTAACTGAAATCTGTTTTCCGTGAAAGACACTGCCATCAGCTTTAGATATGGCTTCTTGTACACTCGACTCTTTATCAAACTGGACAAATCCAAATACTCGGTTCACAACAATTCCGTTAATTTGGCCGTAAGGAATAAAGTGTTCATACATCTCATCCACAGTAGCCGAGTCTGGCAAACCACCAACATATATTCGAAGATGGGCCGTGGCCCGATTTTTCATAGCCTGTCTGTCAAGGGTTAGTTTGTCTGAAAGAGATAAGTAGAAACATAAGCAAATGCATGTGTGATGTTTTTAGAAACCTGAGTTTAATGAAATAACCAACTGCCATTCTCAATAATCTATCAATCCAAAATCTCAAGTCAGTCAATTGCCTAGCAACTGTCGAAAATTAAAAACAAACTTCTATTGATTAATTTGATAATACATATTATTATTACTTTACCTAATAACTGATCCAGATTTTATGGATAGATGTATTGCTGAAAAGTGCTGAAAGCCTAAATCATAATAGATATAATCATACGGTAACAACATAATAACAAAACATTCGAATTTACGTGTTGCATGAAGAAGAAAAAATCGTTATAAAAGTTGTAAGTTAATTTACTCACCAGCCATGTTCAATGAGTTTTTCTACACGTAAAAGCTATCTTAAAAAAATAAAATTACATGTATATTTAATAGCTAATAAAAAGTAGCTTAGAATGATAACCACAACTTGCAATTCTGCCTTGCCATGAGACCTGTGCCAATCCTACAATTTCTCGGTTCTAGCTTTTAGTTTTCCGGCGTCTTTTTGTACCACAAAGTTGACAAAGTCCACAAACCTCAGCGTTCATATAACTTCATACGATCATAAATGACATGAATGACATGAGTAACATGACATTGATAGTACACATGGATATATTACTCTAACTGGATACATAACTTCGTAGTGGTACCTGAAGATCGATGATGTCTTAAGTCTTAACGAAAATACCATTTTCGTATTGTGTCCATGTTATCTATAGTCCCAGGATATATCATTCGATTGTAATTTTTTTTATAATAGTATAAAAAAATATAAGATGAATATATGTCATTAAAATATAGACGTAGAGTAATTGTGTGCCTTTATTTTCTATTTACTCCTAGTGCAATAATTTTAATTCGGTAATTTTAAATATAAATCAAAATAGGTCATCATTTTTCTAAGTGTGGACACCCTATACAGTGCGACCAACTTATCTGTGAACTGAGGGAGGGCGCTGTCGAACGCATTGGACCAATCACTGGACGCAATTCGAGTCGTAGTAAATGTCAATGAATGAACACAAAGAACTTATGAATGGGGCGGCATTAGTTCCAATTTTCGCCATTTCACAGATAAGTTGGGCGCACTGTAATTATGAAGGACAACCTCAATCCAGCCTGTGATTGGTGGAATTGTTACTCGATATGACGTCATCGATCTTTAGGTACAGTGCGCCTACCTGTGAAATGGCGAAAATTGGAACTAATGCTGCCCCATTCTTAAGTTCTTTGTGTTAATGTCAATGAATGACATTGACATTTACTACGTCTCGAATTGCGTCCCAGTGATTGGTCCAATGCGTTCGACAGCGCCCTCCCTCAGTTCACAGATAAGTTGGTCGCACTTCTAAATCTATGGTCGCACTGTACCTCTATTATGTCAGTGATTCAGATAGAGTAATATATCCATGGGTAAACCACAAACCGTAAACAGTGTTGCCAGAAGGGGCTATCTCCCTAAAGTATGTTCGTTCGTGTCAATGTCAGACTGTCAGTCGTGTTACTCACTCTCGTAGAATTCGTAGATTGATATTAGACATGGGTAACTCAACCAAAACGCGTGAGCCGCAGATCAGGTCTTGAGTCATGAAGTTGAGCTGGAGCTGTGAAGCGGTTCGTGATTCAGCTCAAAGACAAGACATTTCAAATTTCAACCTTATTACTATTATCATTAGGGTATATTATCTTAGTCGACGCGTACAGATCAGGTCCAGGTACGGCTCGCGGCTCGCGCGATCTGCTTCACTCTTGAGTTGCGAAATTCAAATTTCAACCTTATTACTATTATCATTAGGGTATATTATCCTAGTCAACGCGTACATTTCAGGTCCAGGTACGGCTCGCGGCTCGCACGATCTGATTCACTCTTGAGCTGCGACATTTAAATTTGAACCTTATTACTATTATGATTAGTGTATATTATCCTAGTTAACGCGTACATTTCAGGTCCAGGTACGGCTCGCGGCTCGTGCGATCTGATTCACTCTTGAGCTGCGACATTCAAATTTCACCCTTATTACTATTAGCATTAGGGTATATGTATTCGTTCCGAAGATTCGCCGTTTTAAGACGCAATTTTTATTGGCAAGGGGGCTTTTATATTTTATCTCTCTCGCAAAGGTGTATAGCGCGATGTCGGACGGAGGTGACAAACAACTCATAACATTCACTTTCACAACTTGTTCATAGAGTAACTTTTGTATATATTTTTACTACTTTGTATCTGCGCGAATTATGAGAAACACAGAAATAGTCGCGCTCTGGAAACATGATTCGGAACTTCGGAGTAAATACTCAAAGCTATGACACGTAGGTGACATCGTGATTAAGTACTCTCTGGCTATGGCTGGCTACCTTGGTATACTTGAAAATTCACAAAAAAATCAAAAAGTTTGATAAATTAACGATATATATTCGTTAGCGTGACTCACAAAGCTGGTCAACGCTATCTATTGAAGTTATCGTCGACCATCTATTGACGTTATCGTCAAATCAGTAACAACGCCATCTAGATTTATCCTTGGTAGTTTGTTGTAATAACAACAAATTAAGATGTCACATAAACGTATGGAGTGGGTGAACTGTTATTAATCATCTTAATTTTGTTACATTATACATGAACTGTTACAGTGCCACCAACTTATCTGTAAAGTGGCGAAAATTGGAACTAATGCCGCCCCATTCATAAGTTCTTTGTTTTCATTCATTGACATTTACTACGTCTCAAATTGTGTTCAATGATTGGTCCAATTACCAATGCGTCCGACAGCGCCTTCCGTCAATTTACAAATAAGTTGGAGGCACTGTACTCGTTTTGTAATGCTATACTTCCCTATGTATTATATTACTCTTTGTGCTATACTCAACGCAGACTCGTGGCAGTTGGCAGTTGGTGCCATAAATCACTTTTGTAACAGGGATCATGGAAATATTATGGACTAAAGATAGGATCCATAGAGACCATAGATAAAAAGAATATTTGTTTTACAAGTAATATAGTGCGTTTCAACTAAATATACAGTTGGCTGTAATGTTGGTAGCATTGAAATAAGTGTTTTTTTTTATTTCAAAACTCATTATATGGAGAAAATAATAGCGTAGTTATCAAGTTCATCAAAAGTAATAACGATATAATAAAATACAAGAAAATCAATAAAACATAACGTTAAGTATATATTTTTTTAATTTTATACTCCTATTTCAATGCTACCAACATTATAGCCAACTCCAGATTTGTTTTAAACGTACTATTCTGCAAATGTCATCCAGCTTATTGTCTTGATTGTTATAAAATAACTTCTTTACCACCAGAAAAAATCAATAGAAAACATTTTGAAGAACCTTATCAAAAATTAGGACACAATTAGTCTATACTCTCATACAAATATGAAAGACAAGCGTCATCCGTGTACCTCTTCGAAAATAGGTATCCAGTTATACTAAAATATCCTTGATTTAAACAAGTGTTTCCTACAGGTTATGGGCACAATAATAAAATTATTAATTATTGTCAATTTTCAATACTTCAAATTAATTTGGGATTACGATGGATGGATGTCATTTATAGGAACCCAGGCTAAAGCGGGTTTCGCATAAGTCTGCATTTTGCTTACTATATTGGCAACACTTACATATGTGCAGACTTGTGTGAAACCCACTATAGTCGTTCCTACAAATTATGTCCATCGTAATCCCGTCCTAATTTGAAGATTGAAAATTGAGATTAAATAATTACTGTACGTGTAACCTGATGCCACTAATCCACTGGAACAAATTGACAGAAACTAATGGCATTTTGTGGACTAATAATGCCGTAGTAATAGTAATTAGTGACTTTGAGTTCCAGTCCCCAAAAAATACATTTTTCAAATCATAACGTATCAAGGATTCAGATCAGAATCGTTTTAACACGATTGTATTTATTTTTCAGCAAAAACTGATTACGTTGGAAATGTCAATTTAGTGGAATAATGATTTGATTATATTTTGGATTACGTTAAGGAATTACCTCTAATCCATAGATTACATAAATATAAGCAAATAGATCTGTAGTCAGTTCCAGAGAGCGTATGACCTATGTCATGTCAGTTTCAAGAATTTTATACATGCTTATGGAGAGCAAGCTTTGAAAAGGTACCAGAAGACAAATTACGTAATATTGGATTGGATGAAAAATTTTTGTGACCTTGAAGTATATGCATTCAATAGACGACAATTCGAAGAGGCTGAAGACGGATCATGTGACATTACGTTACGTTACGAGATATTTATGAGACACATAATAATATTAAAATTCTAGAATTTTACTTCAGATTTATTTATTGTTTCATAGAATACCCTGTATACATTAATAACAAATTCAAGTTTGTCGGAAAAACGTGAATACTTATCAATAATAAATATTAAAAAATCGGCCAGTGATTCGACTTTAACATATAACCTTTTGCTTGGAGTCCACTGTCCACCGTTGGATACATCATTTAAGCTAAAGCGTAAATGGCGTAATTATCTGGAAATATATACGATACCAAATGAAATAATATTCAAATTCAGTATGTATAAAGTACACGTTTATCCGACAGAAGTCATTATTTTGTGCCAAGTCACAAGTGCCGTTGACATTAGATAATAGACATGTATGCTACTCTATGACACTACCTAGTCTGTGGTTATATCGTTGCAAATCAAAAATTTAATCAATTTGAGATTGAGCCGGCTGAGCCGTGAACATTTTTAAGTGACGAAAAGAAATATACCTTAAAAGTATATTCATAACGTTGAAATTTCAATGAAGCAGGTCAGTTCAGGAAGCAGTAGGGTGAATTTTCAAAACTGCCATTTATGCATGTTATTCAATTTTCTGTCTTGGAATATAAATGTGATCACTCAAAATGTTTACTAAAACCTTAATTGTGTATTTACTTAAAAGTCGTATTAAGTTAAATAATAAAATTCTGATGTTAGAGTGTTAAAAAATTTAAAATAATGCTCGGAAAGTCATTAACCTCCCTGTTATTTAACGGTATGTTTCATTAATGTCACAAGGAACTCAAAATACCGCCCTAAAAAATGCTTTTTTACTCTCTATACGTAAGAATTAATGTCTAAGCTGAATATTCATAAATGTTTTTCAAGCGTAAATTATCTGTAATACCATTATTTGACCGTTTAAAATTTTGTCACGAGATTATCGTCATTAACATCCGCGGTTTTTGTTTCGTGAAATTTGTTCAACGAAATTATTATTTAAAATTTTAAAAGCAATTCAAAGTGTTCCTTACACCCGCTTCTCTCAGTTGAAATCAAGATTTGGATGAAAAATGCATTGTGAATATGATAAAGTACGCGAAAGTTAATGATAAGTATAGTTTGTCAGAAAATCTCGTCATCAAACTCCTGAATATATTTTTGATAAAAAAATATATAATTCAACAATAAGTACCCATGAATATCGCCTAATGGTATTTAATAAAAAATAACTTAATTCCATTATAAGTGATATAAAATTGAGCAAGTTTTGGTATGTTTTGTACCGTTTCGTCATAAATCGCTACATCATTTACCGCAAAATTCTAATGACGTGAATGATTCCTGTAGAGGAAAATGACGAATCTAAATAATATTAACAACCTGATTGAGTGTAGCCACCAAGAACTTAACTCAAAATATGCCGTTAATCCATAAAATCAACCCAAAAGTGCGTATATACTTGATAAATATGCAATTTTCTGATTTTCTTTGCATTTTATACTTGTAAATAGATCTGATTCGCTTTTAAAGATCCGTCGATTTGAAAGGATGCTGTAAACGAAGTGGTTCGTTGAGGACTATTTCATCCCTTTTTCTAACGGTTCTAATGTTGGTGAAACTTGTCTATGGGTTATTGTCGAAAGTATTTAAGCTGAGAAGCGCAAACATTTCTCATATCTTGCCTGGGTCTATGCTCGAAGCTAGAAAGCTCCGGATATTAGATGTAAGAAGAAAGCTTTTAACTTTTATTTCTTCATGGGGTTCGCCTGGATAGCTACCACCTACTACCACCTACCCTTGAGCATGAGTCAGCCACCAAACGACTCGTCGTCTTCCAGTTGGGTACTTGAGAGCCAGTTCTTTCTTTTTCTTATCTCTTTCTTGGCCGGCAATGCATCGGTGATGGCTTTGGTGTTGCTGATATCCATAGGCGACGATAGCCACTTACCATCAGGTGGATCGCCAGCTTATTTGCCGGCTATTCCCATAAAAAAACCTATTTGCTTAGTCCTACAAAAAAACCTTCAAAAGAAAACTTACTATCGAATCGACCGTATTAAACAATGGCACAAAGCCTCTGGCCAACCAATCTGCCAATAGAGCTTTTGCATTCCTCATCAAAGCTAAGACTAACTAACGTTATGGCATACTTAGAACAGAATGACCTTCTCAGTGACTGGCAGTACGGGTTCCGCTGAAACCGTTCGACAGACCTTCTACCATATGCCACTCACACCTGAGGCGAAGTCCTCGTTTCTCTTGACATCTTGAAAGGCATAATCTTCATCATAGGGTTTGGCAAGCTAGCCTTTCAGCTGAGTTGCTCGACATTAGCAATTACAACCTTTGCTGGAATTCCAGAGGTCTGTTCCCCCTCAACTCTATTCTTGCTGCACATCGAAATCAGCTCATGCTCAATGTGTATAGGTCCGCAGATGACAGTACAATTGTGGAGAGGTAATTGTCTACCGCTCGGACGGTCCAATAAATACAGTTATGAAGAAGTGGTCTTGGTGGAGCGTGTGAATCTCACACTTCTGGTACTCAATGGAGCGATACCAACTCTTTGAGATTCAACGCCACAAAAACATAAGCGTCTATATTCACTGCCAAAAAGGAGCCCGTTCATCTTCTTCTTCTTCGTTCTTCAGAAGGTATCTTTCGAATACATCGTCAGCCTTCGGTTGTTAGAAGTGGAGATACACCCGAAAATATATTCTGGCCGGTTTATTGAATCCAAACTATGACAGCTTCTAGAATTCTGGATGTCCTAGAGACGAACGGAAGAAGAAGAACCAAATGCCATCTATCAGCGTGTGATTCCATGTAGGGGCATGCTTTAAAGGTGTATTGATGACCATTGAGACCAACTTAGAAAGCCTCAAGCACGTGTGTAGAGTAGCCAGTTTCTAGTTTTCTGTTTTTTTTTGTACCATTTTGGAGAGTCTGCATGGGACAATATTATGACATAATCCGTCAATCTCCACAATCGAATGTCCAGATAAAACATCATTATCTTGCCTTCGCCATAAGCATCCCTATGTCCTCTATGTGCAAACGATCCTTTGCTTGATCATTTATTATCCGAACCACGAAGGTCAGGAATAAAATTCCTGCGATTTTACCTTGGGTGTCTTCAAGTTAAGAGTAAATAGGCTTAATAAAGTAAGTGTGGCTTATCAATCAAGCAAGTCTTCATTACCACTTACCATTGATTGTAGTCATGCATTAAGTTATAAAAGTCATGTTGTTTTTATGATTGATAAAATCTATTAAAATACGTAATCAGTCAATAATACTTCAATACGTTATGTTGATTTTATGAAATCAAACGAATATTGTTATTTTTCTTGATAAAAAAGTTGATTACACGTTGGGATTTAAATTTTCGTCATTACCCTCTACACCTCATCAATTACGTCAATGGGCTATATCATTTTCCTCTACACAACATCATTTACTTCAACAGGGCTTTTCCTTTTTTCTGGATTTTCTCCTGAATTTGCTGTTTAAATCATAGTTGCAATATATAACGAGCTTTCTCTATAAAAAACTAATCTAATTCAGTTGTTATTCCTTAATTTCTTGGACAAAATAAAAAGTTACCTAAAAAACGTCATAAAAATGGCAAAAATGAAAATTCACCCAGTAGTTAAAATACCAAAGTTGCCGATGTGCTTATGCATGCATTTCTAATTTCAACCTTATTACTATTACCATTAAGGCATATTATCTTAGTCGACGCGTACAGTTCAGGTCCAGGTGCGGCTCGCAGCTCGCGAGATCTGATTCACTTGAGCTGAATTGAGCTGCGACATTCAAATTTTAACCTTATTACTTATATCATTAATGTATATTATCTTAGTCGACGCGTACAGATCAGGTCCAGGTACGGCTCGCGACTCGCGCGATCTGCTTCACTCTTGAGTTGCGACATTCAAATTTCAACCTTATTACTATTATCAGTAGGGTATATTATCCTGGTCAACGCGTACATTTCAGGTCCAGGTACGGCTCACAGCTCGCACTATCTGATTCACTCTTGAGCTGCGACATTCAAATTTCAACCTTATTACTATTATTATTAGGGTATATTATCTTAGTTGATGCGTACAGTTCAGGTCGAGGTACGGCTCGCAGCTCGCGCGCGATCTGTTTCACTCTTGAGCTGAACTGAGACCTGGTCGATTGGTTTTTGAGATGCAGGTCAACAGGTCAAGTTCGTGGGACCTGAATCTTTGAACCGGTTCAGATCTGAGTTACCCACCTCTAATTGATATTTGATTCATTCATTCATAGTGTCGTACTTTGTGTGTCACTCGTCTCAATTTCATTTAAGTGAAATTAAATAAATCAAATTATCAACTATGTAGTAATTTCGAGGTTAGATGAATATCGTGTTATATTGCCAAAATGTACGTTTTTGCGTCGTACTTAATTTTATAACACAGATGTTTATACATCCATTCAGCTACAAATTAAAATTAGAAGCAGTATACAATCCTTCCTCAATTTATTTGAAGCATACTTTCACCTTGTGATAACCCAATATGTAAGTATAAAAATCTGTTAAATTCTTCGTATTTTTAGTTGTGAATTGCGTGTAAAATTAGTTCCTGTATATGTATTGAAACCACTATAATATTATCCATACATACATTTTTAGATTAATTTTATTGATTTCAAATAATATGTAGATATGTAGTTTATATTTCCAAAACATTGTTGTAAAACGTTTCTAATGATAATAATCTATTGTTATAGGTAGCATCTTATCTAAAACATTGAATTATGACGATTCGAAGATTGCTGTCAAAAAGTTATTCATGGTATCGAAGCAGTATTGATAAAGCCTTTAGTCGCAAATATTTGTTTTACACCAATGTTTTGCTGTCGATAGGGATTTCTGCAACTGGAGACATCATGGAACAATGTTATGAGTGGCATACCAACCAAATTGATAAGATTGACACTCATCGAACGGCCCATATGGCATTTTCAGGAATGACTGCTGGCATAATTTGCCACCATTGGTACAACTTTTTAGATGGAATTATCATTGGTCGTTCATTCGACATGGTGGTCAAGAAATTACTCTTAGATCAGTTTATTTGTTCCCCTACTGTAATTCTATCATTCTTTGCTACGGTGGCTATATTTGAAGAGAACCCATTAAAAAACTTTAATGATGAAGTAAAAGAAAAATTTTGGGCTTTATATAAAGCTGAATGGTTAATATGGCCGCCAGCACAGATTATAAATTTTTACTTTTTACCAACTAAGTACAGAGTAGTATATGACAATACTATATCTCTTGGCTATGATATATACACATCTCATGTAAAACACAAGAAGCCTCATAAAGAACATGATAAGATGGAAATTGATAAAAAGGCCTAAGGATTCCTGAGGATTACATTTTAGAAATACAGTAAATTTACTGCTAGTAATTTTTTAGAAAAAGTAAATAAAATTAAAAGTAAGTACGGCCATGTAACTCAGTTATTGTAGTTTGTCACACAGTCAAAGGAAGGATTTTATTAATAGCGCAGACTGTCATAGAAATTTGTTAACTACATATTTTAGAAGTTCCAAGAACACAAAATTAAAATTTTGTTTATTTTACTTACAGACACAAACAATGCAAGCACTGGGGGTTACTTGGCGGAAACTAGCGACTAATGTGAGAGCATCCGGACCTGTCTCTCACATGAAGAAAGTAATAAAGGTGGCCTTTAGTGACAAATATTTGATATACACAAATATTTCAATATCCATAAGTTTGTCTTCGCTTGGTGATATTATAGAACAAAGATATGAAATGTACACTGGAACCCAGGAGAAGTATGATCCTAAGAGAACTACGCACATGGCCTTTTCTGGAGCTGCTTTAGGTATTCTATGTCACCATTGGTACAAAGTTTTAGATAAATTTATCGTAGGAAAAACTGTAGATATGGTAATGAAAAAACTTTTGTTAGATCAAATAATATTTTCTCCTATAATGATTGTAACGTTTTTTGGAAGTTTAGCCCTACTAGAAGACCATCCATTAGAAAATTTTAAGGAAGAAGTTAGAGACAAGTTTGTAACATTATACAAAGCCGAGTGGGTCGTTTGGCCCCCGGCGCAAATTATTAACTTCTACTTCTTACCAACTAGATACAGAGTGCTTTATGACAATACAATTTCCTTAGGATATGACGTATATACTTCTCAAGTAAAACATAACAAGTCATTAAAAGACGATTCTTATACAGAAAATAAGAAATGAATTTTACATATGATTCCACTTAACCAAAATATTCAAGTATTATTTATTTTTCGTTTGGTCGGTTTAATTTTACGTTTTGGTTGGTACTAACTACCCTCATAATTTGTTTTATAAAATAAAGTATTGAAACTTTGAATGAATAAGAACATAATATGTATTTATTGCAATAATGTAACAAGACACCATACTATGTATGTACATATTTATAAACCTCAACTTTTCACAAACATTTCTGTGATATAAAGTTCATAGTTTAGTAAATATTGTAATAATCATAATAATTGTAATAAATTGTAGGGTTGTGTAATGTGTTACGTTGCAAGTGTATAACACTATATTTTTTTTTATTAAAAATGTAAGAATACATTGGTTAAATGTCTTGGCCAGGCTGACATTCGCGAGAACTGAAATGTATCAAAAACCTGTTGAACACAATAAAATACCTACACACAATATACTCCAACATTCGATATAAATGTTCCATTTACTCATGCTTACCGAAATTACTACAGTAGTACAAAGTGTTAATAGGACTCAATGGGCATTTCACTTGGTCTCAGAGAAGCGATACTGTGATTGTAGAATATTGTTATATTTTATTCAGTTACAATATGAATACGTAGATGTATGTACTTATTTTAAGTATAAGTATCTATTTTGTATAGTAGGTAGTGGTTTTATTGAGCACATTTAAAAAATTGAGAGTCAATTATTAAAATATATTGTTATTGTTATAATTGAAGAGATTTTATTTTATTTTAATACTCCCATACAAACATCCTGCACCCGCAACTAAAACTACGCATCAAATAATGTAAATAAATGACTGGAATAATAACTTATAGTTTAAAATTAATAAGGGTATCTTTCGGTTATCAATCTTGTGTCTGATCTGATAAGCGTAGTGCTTAGAATTTTTCATAAAAAATTTTAATTCAGTATTCTCGGTATTCGCAACAACAGGCCTTGTTGTATAAATAACTAATCATTATCATTTAATTGGGTGTCAGAAAGGGTTCTTCCTCTGGTGCACTATTCCGATTCGATCTCAAGCTATGTAAAACATTACGGACGATTGAGTCTTCGTAAATCCTTTCCGGCCACGACTCGGACCGATGTTTCATTTCAGTCAGTGATGGCAACTGACTGTTCCTTGGAGTACCAAGGTGTGAACGGAATGATCTGCCTCTCCTGTTATGACCTAGTAAGGAGTTGAGCAGTTTGTCCAACGCAGCAATGTCATGTGGATGGCTAGTTTCGTTCTGTTTGCGTTCGCGTGGTGTGATTGCGCCCGAATGAATTATGCTAGATCGCACGGAGGCTGGAGTCCGGGTCTGCAGGCCTATTGAGCGGATTACCTGTGAAATAGTACATACAATTTTCTTTAGTTTTTCATAATACCTCATTTTTTTTTTCTGAGAATGTTGCCAATAGGAAACCATAGAAACTGTGTGTTAAGAAATGATATTTAAGATACCCAATAGCTGTATCAATTATTTTTGTTAATAATTATTACTAAATATGTAGTCAGATAAAGTTTCACCTTTCCCAAAACAGGCACCTACACGCGATATTAAAATGTATCCAAGTTTTTTTTACCTCATCTGCATTATGGCTCTGGTAACTCATTCTTTTAACTTTCCTATATATATCGTCGTCCACAGCCTGTTGCACGGCTTCCTCCAGTTTGTCTTTCAGGTCTTCATCATCAGCTTGATTTAGTTCGTCCATTACTAACCTGGAAAGCAAAAATTTAGTGCTTCTAGTTAATACCATCCTCCTAGTAAATATAAGAGACAGCTGGCATCCGCTGGATACAGAAGGCTAAGGACCGCTTAGAGTGGCGCAAGTTAGGGGAGGCCTATGTCCAGCATTGGACCTGCAAAGGCTGATGGATGGATGAAAGTTAATATAATAATGTTGCTATCAAACACAACGACTCTGTAGTGTTAAACTACATGGACAAAACCACTAATCCGCACTAGAACAGGGTAGTAGGGTATGCTCTAGGCCGTGCTCGGTAGTGAGCTATTAATGTGTTGAAGCCAGGGCCAGAAGTTGGATACGCCCATTACTCTTAAGCGATAATAAAGGAAACCTACCCTGCCCGTTCCTCTTCTTCAGCCTTGTACAAGTTAGCGCGGTTGGCTTCGCGAGCTACTTTAATGTCTTGCTCCCAGAACCGTCTCAAATCCGGAGTCGACGTGTACGGAGCGGCCACCTCTTTTATTTTAAGGAATATTATTGCTGTTATGAAAATGCAGATCACATTCACTATGGTCAGGCAGCAGCTTACGATACCTGTAATTATACAGCACCTTTTAATAACAATATTAGCTTTTTCTTTTTCTTCTCTCCTTGGCCGACAACGCATCACGCGTGATGCCTTTGGTGTCACTGATGTCCATGGGCGACGTTAGCCACTTGTGGTGGTGGTCAACCGTTTGTCGATTCTTTCCATAAAAAATAGCAGTAAGAGCCTAGCGTTTTGAACATTGGTCTCTCGAACGCGAGGGCATAACTTCGAATCTTGCACACACCTCTAATTTTAAAAAGTTACATGCGTGTTTAAAGTTAATTATCACTTGCTCGGGTAAAGGAAAACATCGTGAGGAAACCTGCACCCATAAGAATTCTTCATGATGTTCGCAAAACTGTTCAAAAACAAAATATTATATATACGAGCTCCTCGTGGATTCGCCACTGTTTTGTTATAATTATAACAATAATATATATATATATATATATATATATACATACATATATATATATATATATATATATATATATATATATATATATATATATATATATATATATATATATATATCGGCGCGGCGTATAAATGATTAAATGTGATCGATTTGAATAATTGCTACTTAAACGATTATTATTGTAAATTGAGCGGGTAACACCGAATAGAGTTGTATTGTATGTGTCATGGCGACGTCTGGCAACCCTGGCAGAGGCCATTCGTGATGTGATGCCGGTCGCATGAGTATGTACAAAACTATTGGCTCATATTTCTACAATCTTCTATTATTTTGTGTTGTATAGTGTTACAGTGTTAATTGTAATAAAATGATTGTAATACGATATCTCTGTGAATAATCCTTTCAAGAAAATACCTCACTATCTGTACTGTGACATATTATAACCTAAGAATATCAGAGGATGGAATACATCTCGGTCTCGGCGCTCCGTTATATATATATAAAAACATATTTTGTGAACTGTTTCTACTTTACCATTAACTGCAAATTCTATAGGAAGATAATCATGGTAAAGTGGTGTGTATGAGGAGTTTCCGAAGTACGGCTCGCCCTTGATGTGGGGTATTTTCACATCCGGGTACAGCAACCAGATACAGGCTAACGCCCAGTACAGCCCCTGAAATAATATAGATAAACGTTTTAAAAGCTATTCAAGAAGATGGTACCTACCTAACGAATTAATATAAGCCTTTTAGATATCTATACTATCTACATATCTATAATCAATGTAAGTCTATCAGTCTGGTAGGGAATCGGAACCAAACCGCTTCGATTGAAAGGCAGAACGATTCTAGCAATGCAGTGATACTAGCAACTGAGAAAATGTCCAAAAATTACAAGGTAATTTTTTTGAGTATTTTAAGTGTCGTTGTGAACAATCTGCTCAGCCTAGGTCAGCTCAGCTTAGCCTAGAATTACGTATTTCAAGACAAATACACTGTACTGTACCCACAGAAGACATAATACTACTGCACCATAAACTTACGCAGTTAACAACTGGAGGTAACAATGAAGCAGATATCGCTATGCCGATGAGGGGTCCGGCGCTCCCTTGTAGCAGTGCCAAAGCCACTCCAGTGCCTGACGTCAGCGCCCATAGCACTCCCATCCAGAGAGCCCTCACGTTACCGCTGTAAATAAGCAACTCATGTAATTGGACAGGTTATTGCTAATAACCGAACATATATCTTAATATATATAAATTACGTGTCACATTGTTTGTCCGCGATGGACTCCTAAACTACATAATCAAATTTGCACACCGTGTGCAGTTTGATCCAACTTGAAAGATAGGATAGCTTACATCTCAATTTATAATCAAAAATTTTTTGACAGAACAGTCTGTCCAGGCAGCTAGTTGTTATTTAAAATGCAAACCGTTATCCACAATTTTTCCATTTTTTATGCGTAATAAGCTAATGCTTTGGCTAAGAAACCAATTGATGGTAAGTGGAAATAAAATCATGGATGTTAAAGCGCACTAATTTAGTAAAATTTACCCTGTAGCCTAGTTGGTAGCGACCCTGCTTGCGAAGCAAGGGGTCCCGGGTTCGATTCTGGCCGGAGCAGATATTTATGTGACAGATAAATATTTGTGCTCGGGTCATGGGTATGATTGTAATGTGTTATATTATGTGTCGTCCATGCCACCCGCGACACAGGTAATAACCTACTGCGGGGGTGTGAGTGTGTTAGCGTTTAGCGTTTAGCGCGGGCGCTAGAGGTAAGTGAGTGAGTATGCAAAATATGAGTGACGAATTTCGCCAACGGATTTAAGTGAAGAAAAGGTCAAGGAATAATAATGTGGATCTTGCCGGTCCATTTTTTTTAACCCCTCTTCTCTTATTCGTAAAGGAAATGTATTGAGTACATGATATTAAAATTAAGGTGTCGCGATTCTGGCGGTTGTTCTGGGTTGTTCTAGGTTTGTTCTTTATTGTTTTAAAATATCACGTTCGAAAAAAAATTTTTTTCTAAAAATTTCCTGAAAACAAATTAGGAAGTTGGCACCGCAGTACTTTTAGGGTATCACGATTCTGGCGGTTGTTCTGGGCTGTTCTAGGTTTGTTCTATATCCCCCCCGGGGGTTGCCCGCCTTGTCGTGGCGGGGGGGCTTAGTAACCGTGGACTGGTCACCCACGGTGAAGCTAAGAGGCAACCAGGGCCGGCCTGTTTGGGTCGCCGGCTGGCCCGAGGAGGACGCGCTCCCAGCGGGCTGAACCAGTCCGCTGCGGACGCGCGTGGAGGTGAGACCGCAGAAGAAGAGGAGTGCCGGTATTACGGTGCGCCTATCTTCTGCGGCCGTGGAGGGATCGCAGGGGGAGAGGCGTGTTGGTATTACGGTGCGCCACTCTCCCTACCCCCTGCGAGCTGGCGGGGCCGTTCCGCCGAAACGGCACTGGTGGGGCCGCAGAGGAAGAGGCATGTCGGTATTTGCGGTGCGCCGCTTGCCCTATCCTCTGCGGCCGAGTTGTGGTCGGTGGAAGAACCACAGACCTTATCTTCCACCGGGTACCAGTTATCTGGTACCCATGGCCTCCTAGTAGCAGACTCGGGGGGAGTCTGCTACAGTACTGGTGGAGGCCGAGGAGGGAGGCGCACCTTAACATCTGGTGCGCCCATCGTGGAGGGTCTTCGGGCTTTCGCGGTGGAGCCGCTAGTGGGCGGCTGCCGCCGGCGGGGTCGCGGATGTGTGCGAAAGCGTTCCCGTGACCCCGTCACAATGCGGCGAGGCGGAAGATGGGGGGGTTTTTAGTGGGTATACCGTGGGTCTCATTAGCCTATACGGGAGTCCCACATAACCACTCGGGTGCCCCCTGCGCCCGGGTGGTATGCGTAATGCATTTTCCCTCCCGAAAAAAAAAAAAAAAGGTTTGTTCTATATTGTTCCAAACCGGCAAAAGGCTGAGAATTAAACTTTCGGAGTAAGATCACTGCCGCCCATGGACATTAGTAACATCGGGAGCGTCACCAATGCGTTGCCGGCTTCGAAGAAAACAACAGACCCGCTTCTTAAAGGACCCCATGTCATAGTTTGGAGAGAACAACGATGCAGGAATTTCATGCGGGGTAGAAAACTAGAAAACTACGCGAGAACCGAACTGTGGACGAACGCCAGGTATCCAGGTGGTGTTTATAGAACCTGGTACATCGTGGTGTGCGGTGATGAAAATTAACCGCAGGGATTAAACCAAACAGTTCTTCAGAACATTCCCCATTATACAGACGGTAGAATAAGCAGAGAGAGCTTACGTCTCTCTTCAACTCAAGCGACTCTAGTCTGTCAGCTCAGGACCGTCGACAAGACGAATGGCTCGCCGTTACTCCGAATACTCCGTAGGAAGGCAGCTTAGAGAGTAATTCCTTGTGGCACGGTACACCCTATCAAAGGCCTTTGCAACATCCAAATTTACAGCCAATGCTTCTCCCCTGCTTTCGATTCCTTCCGCCCAGCAATGAGTAAGATATACTTAAATATCGCCAGCCGATCTGCCATGGCGGAAATCGTATTGACGGTCGCTAATCAGCTGGCGATCTTCTAGATACCGGAGCAGTTTATTACACGCTCCATTATTTTCAAGAGCAGAGAGAGGTTATAGTTGTTGGTCTGTAATTGGATTTGACGTATCTCCTTTTTTAGGAATAGGGTGGACCAAAGCTATTTTTCATGAAGACGGCACGATGCTGGCAGAATAGTAAAGTTGGAATAGGCGCGTTGAAACCGGTGTCAATGTCGGAGCGCACGTTTTTAGCACAATAGCAGGTATACCATCTGGCCCATTCGACTTGTTCATGTCAAGGGAAAAAATAGCTTGACGCACGGCATTCTGAGTAAAATGCACGTCAGGCATCAGATCACCACACTGCAGGATGGTAGGCGGTGTGTTACCCCAGTCATCAACAGTCGAATTCGACGCAAAGAGTGTGCTCAGTATTACGGCTATCTCTTTTGCGGTGTGGGCCAGATAATAATCTGTAATTAATAAAGTAAAACGTCTTTACGTCAATAGATGTAGAAACACACTAAACGCGTACGCGCGCTGGGCGTACTGCATGGGTGAAGGGCTTTCGCCGCCCGGGGCCAACCGAAAATTTGCCGCCCCCTAATGATCTTTGCCGCCCTCATATTATATAAAATATTTTTTTATTAATTAAAAATGCACTTTTCTTGTATTTTTCATAGCACAATTTACATTACAATTTAAATAAAAAATAATTAATTTTAATGTAAATTTCTTATTTATTTTTTTAAATCGAGTGGCTTGCCGTCCCCTCTTCATGTGCCGCCCGGAGCCATGCCCCCCCGCCCCCCCCCCCCACGCTACGCCACTGGGTTAACAGGGGATATTATGGGAGCGGGAAGGGACCATCACAGCTACCGGCAAGATGTGCTTTGTCATTATTTAGGGTCTCAGGTATAAGAATCCGGTCATAGTTGTCGTCACTCGGATTTTGCATACTCAACTACCTCTAGCGCCTGCACTAGTTTAAAAGTCTATTTGTTTGTATTTTATTGATCATTGTAACTGGGTGGAAATATCGGTATAAAATCCAAAAATCGTGAGTACCTATTAGTTTGAATGTCACATTCTTACTGTTTATAAGTTTAAAAAATAGAAACATAAATGACACTAATAACTTTTAACAAAATCCAATGACATAGTTTGTTAAAATAATTAAAATAGAATACCTAGGTATATTTTTAAAAATGCATCAAGTGCATTGTGTACTTCACGTACCCGGGCCACTTTAATAACAATTTATAAGTGGTGCTTGAGTACTTATATCAATGCATTAATATATCAATGTATCAGCATATCACTGGTGTGATGGATGATGTAACTGTATAGACTGAAGTGACCATCATTAGTTAGCTATCAATATAATAATCTAAATGAAGAAAAATGTGTGACAATAACCATTGGACACCAACCGTGATTTCATTTCTTCCGTAGGCCAATCTCCAAATCCCCACGGCATTTCTGTAGTTCCAAGAATTAGCCCGAAAATGAATCCAAATAATAGGGATAACAACATGCCTAAGACTAAGCTCTCGAACCCACTCCTGACCAGGCTCTTGTCAGATATAATGGTGCCGAAGGTAATGGACATCACGGGACCCATCAGTGGAGAAACTAACATGGCTGCCACGATATTTGATGCGTTATTTTCAACGAGACCTAGAGCTGCGAGGGAACTAAAAATATATAATTAAATAGGTTAGCAATTAGAATATTGTTAAACTACTGATTTAAACGCGGTTTCCTAACGGACCAACTACGTACGCACAACTAGTGGTACGGCATAACTAAGTATTCTCATCGGCACAACTATGTACAACTAAGCACAACTATTTTACTATAATCACAATATCACAATATAGGAATTTTATATTGTGCTATAATCTTTCCTTTCGACACAATTAAGTACAATCGGATAAATACAATTAATAAGAACCTCTTCAGACATTGACTATAAAAGTAGCTCTATTTCTGCGTACCAATTTAACTGTTGGTATTCGTATTATGAATTATTATTTTTATTATCATCATGTAGGTACTGTCACAATAGGCGCGTTAAAAAAATCTGAACTATACAATGCTGCACATTGTTGAACAGGTTCATAAAAAAAATTATATTAGCGTAGCAAACAAAAGCGTAGCACCTCATTTGCTGAATCTTGCTACGAGTTATGGCTGCGTAGCTGCTAAGGGTGGGTTGCTCGACACGAGGCACTAAGCCTGACTAAGCCTTTCGGTGAACCGAAAACCGATATCCGAAACGGCTTACCAAAAAATGCTATATAATATCAGGCTTACATTATGTTGGTAGGTAGGTTTAAGAAGCATTGCATGCTCAACAGTTATAACATTTTATTGTCTTTTGCCCATAAATCTCAAAACCATTTTTTTAAGTAAGTTGAAAGCGCTTACTCTGCTGTTATGATTAGTGTGAGATAATCAAATGATAGTTCACCGCCGCCGCGAACCCCGTCCACCACTTGCTTGACTGTGAGCTTCGATCGAATTGACTCTACGAAGTTTCGCCAACGTTTTGCGTCTTCACTTTTTCGTCTGAAATTAAAGAAAATAAACAACTATGTTACATAGACTTAAATATACATAGAGGTCTATGCTATGTTATACTGTTAGTGTTATGCGTGTCATTGGAGTTGGATACAGATATACTAATGTTTGTCTAATTCACAATAAACTAGTATACCTAAAAAAATTTAAATAAAACCCGCCTGCTATCATAAAAGCTATTATGATCATTGAAGTATTATTACTAGCATATAGAACCGACACCGCGAACTCAATGTATATCCCAATGAATTGGCGCCGATCGGCTTCAATTTTCAATGGATTCGTTCGATTTTGAAACGAGAACGGGGGCTCAATTTTGAAAATAGAACCTCCCGGCGGGACACACATTTTATTCGAGATATCTGTTCTATGACATTATACTTCAATGATTATGATACATATTTTTGAAAACCTTATGATGAGCTCCTTAATTTAATACCCTTATTGCATTATCCGATTTATTTTTATTTTTTGATACTTAAAACAATGGCATCTCATAACCACCATATTTGTTTTTTATTGTCACTTATCTAAGAACACTTGGGTTATCATGATGAATCTAACGATTATATGTATAAATTGGACCACGGGTTTGGAAGATAGAAGGTAATAAAGAATATTACATGAATACATACAAACATACACTGACAAGACGCGCGAAAAAGATAACCCTTCCTGGCAGTCGGGTAAAAAATGGGATGAATATTATATTTCTACATCTATACTAATATTACAAAGATGAAAGATTTGATTGTTTGTTGTTGAATAGGTTCCGAAACTACTGAACCGATTTGTAAAATTCTTTCACTGTTAGGAAGCTACTCTATCCCCGGGTGACATAGGCTATATTATATTTTCAAAAAAATTAGGGATCCTTAATATAACTCCAATAATGTAACCCAAGGTGTAAAAAAATAAGAAAACCGAAGCAAAGCGAGGGCGGTTACTCGTTACTAATAAAGTGTACCTATTGCTCTAAATACTGTATCGATAATACCGTACCTACTTTTACTCTTTGTCTCTACACCTAGCACTCTACACTTTGATAATCTAAATTTTACTAACAAAAAATAACCGACTTAAAGTTACTCAAAAACTACTTGTCTGATCTCGTTCAAATTTATGTGGGATTACATGACAAGCACCTACTTTCGATTAAAAAAAGAATCATCGAAATCGGTTGGCGTGATATTGAGTTATTCGTCTATTTGTCGCGCACATACTTAATACAAATTTAATACTTATATGGTTTTATCATGGATGCCATTGTTAGATCTCAATAAAATTTATATGGGACCACATGACAGCCACCAGCTTTCGATTAAAAAAAGAATCATCAAAATCGGTTCGCCCAGTCCAAAGTTCTGAGGTAACGAACATCAAAAAAAAAATACAGTCGAATTGAGAACCTCCTCCTTTTTTTGAAGTCGGTTAAAAATTTACATAATGTATATTTATGAGAAGTTTAATTTAACTTACAGCATTGTTTCATCGTCATCTTGTTCATGATCAAGTGCTGAGTGAACCACGTTGCATGGTAAGACACTGGAAAATTAAATTAAACATCTAATCATCATCATTGACGATCCCTGGTTGGTAGTGACTGCTTCCGAAATGAATGGTCCTGCGTTCGATTCCCGGCTAGGGTGGACATTTTAGGTGAGGTATGTGACAAATGAAAAAGATAAATTTTTGTGCTTGGGTCATAATCGTAGGTGTTAACAAGACTATTAATTAATTAAATTAATAATATTATATTTGAATAAATTAAAAATATTTAATTGAATTTCTAACATTATCTACTTAAATAACAAAATCGCTGAAAGTCAAGAGCTTTTACAGTAAAGATATACAACATCGCAACTCGCTGTATCGACCCAGTTATGTCTATTAGCTTAGGTCTTGGGTAGCGCGCCATGTATTACTGAATTACTAAGTGTTCAATTAGCACGATACATACCTATATACTTGGCAATCTTGGCATAACAAGGGCGGACAAGGTCTACATGTAAATGTACGATCATATTGCTGAAGGGAACTTATAATTTATCAAGGAAATTAATAACTGTATCTATTATTTTATAATGGTTACGTTTATTAGGCTGTATCTTCATTTTAAAGACAATTTTAGCAAGTTGTGAAAAGTTGATAACCAAGGTTTCATAACCAAATATTTACCTTCTGTTTTTAGGAGTCCGCGGTCAAAACTGAACCCTTATCGTTTTGTCATATCCGTCCGTCCGTTCGTCCGTCCGTAGCATAGCGTAGAGACCCTGAGCTTGAAAGCTGTAATTTGGCAAAGATATACAAATTACAATTTAAAACTACAAAGTAGGTAGTAGAGTAAAATTTTTCAGGGTCAACTTTCTGTCAACCCCATAGATAGTACAATGCTGCGTGCGTAGGGACAGACGGACGGATATGACGAAACTACCCTAAAAACACAAATTTTACGCCTGGCTTACTCGTGCCCCCTCATCGACATTACCTACCTTACAATAGACCTGCAGCACACTCCAATACCCAGCTGGGTGAGGCAGTGCAGCATGGTCTCGCAGCGGTCACCCGTGGGCAGCGGGAACACCACCTGGATGTAGCTGGCCTGGGCGTCGCGCGACCATACCACATGCTCAACCTGGAGCTTCTTCAGCAGTTCTTGCAGTATCTGGCCAGCGAAAATAAAAATTGAAAATTAAAAATATATTTATTGGACATAAATAATTTTCTTCTGCCGTTCTAGCCGCGCGTCTTTGGAATGATCTTCCCGAGTCTCTTAGAAAACCAGCCAGTAAACCTTTAATAAGACTTTATGCGCATTTGCGTCAGAAGAATATTTAGGCATAACGAGTTTCCGTACAATCGCGGTATATTATTCGCATATGTATATATTTATATATGTACTAGCTGCCCTTACAGACTTCTTTCTGTCAAAAGTTTTTATTTTTATTTTTGAGATGTAAGCTATCCTATCTTTCAAGTTGGATCAAACTGCACACGGTGTGCTTTGATTAAAATCTGTTAAGTAGTATAGGAGTCCATCGCGGACAAACAACGTGACACGTAATTTATATTATATGTTAAGATATGTATCTATATTATTTATTAAATGTTATTTATATTTTATATTATTTTTGAATTATATTATATTATATTTTATTACATAATATCGTTGTATCTATTAAATTTGCATGTAATACCCAGTATTAATTCTTTTCTATATTTATCCATGCCGCCACATCGTTGTGCTCAAACTGCCTGAAGGTTGACTAGTACGGAATGCTTTTAGCATTAAGTCCGCCATTACATCTGTATGGGGCATAGTTTTAAATAAATAAAATGCAAAATATATGTGCAGCCCTAGGCTCCATACTAGGATTCCCTGTGTTCAAAATTCAAAATTTAAAATTCAAAATCATTTATTCATGTAGGTATCATTGATACACTTATGCACGTCATTTTTTTTAATCTACCAGCTTTTCGCAAAGGTGCATTGTCATGGAGGAGAAGAAAAGCCGTAAAGAAACTCCTCAGCACATCTTTTAAAAATAAAAATACATCGGTATATTTGTTACAAAAAAGTATCAATCACTAGCTTGTACGGAACTGGTTGCAGAGCTGGTCATTTCCATGCGTCTTTGTCATTTATGTACTCATCTACAGTATAGTAACCTTTGCCTAAAAATTTAGATTTTACCATAGACTTAAATATATAAGTCAATGGATTTTACATGTTTCTTAAACAATTCCACTGGCAAATCACGTATTAACTTTGGGATTTTAATAAAGAACTTTACACCAAGCCCCATAAAAGATCGCTGCACTTTAGAAAGACGGTAAGATGGCGTTACTAACTGGTGCATTCTTCTTGTTTGGCGAAAATTGATATCACAATTTTGTTTATACGCGGTTATATTATTCCGTATAAAAACCACATTACTATAAATATATTGGGTTATGGGGTCTAGCCACTTCTATTAATTCTTCTCTTAGGCCCGTAATATCAATAGCAGTTTAATCTATGATTCTGAGTTTAAACTGTCATTGTTGGTCAACAATGACAGTTTAAACTCAGAATCATAGATTAAACTGCTATTGATATTACGGGCCTTAATCTTAGTTTCAGGTTTGATGTGAGTTTGATTGTGACTGTGTTTGTGCGTTGGTGGGTGGTTACAGAACTATGTATGTGGATATTTTTCCTGTGTCTGGCTGATATCCTTCCAAAAAATGTAACTGATTAAAAATGTCAAGAAATGTATTGTAGTTAGGGATTTTAGTAGAGCACACGTTTTCCGATGTGGTCTATAAGCCTAGTTACAACAACCCAATACAATCCATAGCACAAAGGCATGTCCTACGCGTCGCTGGTAAAAAATGACTGGGGACTCGCTTATTACTAGCGCTCCAAAAAACATCTACACATAAAATTAATAAAAGGTTTTTAAAGGAAATTGGTAGCTAGCCAGTCATGCTATTAGCCCAGTAACTTCTAAGATAATTTTACTAATTTATAACTCTACACGACTACAATCCGCACTGATGTAATCTATAATCAAAAAATGTTAAAAAGCATTAAATAACTTCATACGTTAAACAAAAATATCATTTTCTTTAAAAATATATTCAGTGGCTTTGTAATGCTTCAATGCTTCTTCATGATAAATCAGCAAGAGCCATTGAAGTATTATTACACTAGAACAAGGTCAGTAACGAAATCTCTTCTTCGAAGAAAAGTAGCTCTTTATGGAAGTTGGCATGTAACTGAGAATAATAACTTATTATCTAAATCTGGGTCCGTAACCCATAGCCGTAACCATTGAACTATTATTAAGTATGAGATTAGCGTTTAGAACCGAGGCCGCGAACCCGATGTTTGCGCAATGAATTGTAGCCAATTGGCTACAGTTTTCAGTGGATTCAGTCGAATTTGAAAAGAGAACGGGAGCTCGATTTTGGAAATAAAACCTCCCTGTTATGTTCAACGAACCACGAGTATTATTATTTATAACAAATCAATATTATAAGTATTATAATATTCACTGCAAGTACGCACAACACTGTAGCGACAACCGTCCGCCCCGAGTTCCCAGTATCGACTGACCTTCTTGTACCGAGTTAGGTACTCGATCATTACTTAACATCGAGTAATCGAATAATACAATAATGGAATAGATGATCGAATGAACTACTTCATTCGATCATCAAGCGAGGCGCCATCTAGCGACACCAGCACACAACTCTATACATAACATCTCTTCCTTTTTTTAATTTATTTTGTTTATAATGCGTGTGACTATATTTATATGTCATTAATTTATTGACACAATTGAGCAAACATATAGTAGAACTAATTTGGATAGATTTAAACAATACACAGCTTTATAATTTATTTCTTCAACGTTCCAAATTCCCGTTGCTTTTCTACTCTATAATATTATGTACAATATTCCTCCTGGATCTTGTGCCAGTTATATTAATCCTTATATCAATGTTACTTTGCTGGAAAGCCTGAAACTAATTTTCATATATTAGATACTTTCGCATACCTGACGGTAGTGTTTCCTAATCATATTATCTTTTTTTTTTGTTTTTGGTAGTAGTAACAAGGTAGTAATAAAAATTTAACCATAAACAGCTGCTTTGGTTGAAAGCTTAATAGACGCTGTTTAATGATATATTTTATACAAAAAGGTTTTGACCAAGGACTTATACACATCTGTCAGTGATCTAATGATAATAATATCATTATCTACTACATGTTTTCACATTAGAAAAACACTTTTATGCTGCTCGAGACCTGTAACATACAAAGTTATTAGTTAACGAAGTAAGATCGCCTGTATAGAACGTCTAGTGATCTAAGGCACTTAGATAAAAAGTGGAAGATCACCTGCTCGATGAAAAGATGCCGTTTGCCACAGGATGTTCCATTGTGAGGTTTTCACATATTGTCACAAGTCCATACCTGGAAACACATCGCCAGTGCTGCTGTTACCCAGGACGTGTACCATCATCGAGACGCCACATCTACAGGTGCTAAGCGGGAAGCGATGCGCAATGGAGAACAAACAGTCAGGAGACTGACAGTTTTTTTAAAGTAATTTATGTAATTTATAAGAATTTATCGTTATCATTATTTTGATCCATTAACATGGTACGTTTTCATAGCATACTGAAATATAGAATTATTACACCGAGTTGCTTCTTTGCAATTTTATTGTGTTTTACGAACCCATGCAAGCTTCTTTTTGGAGTGAATCTGGTGGAGTCCTGATGCTGACCTAGTCTGTTATTTATTTTACTTACAAGTTATTGGTCAGGAAATTAAACTGGCTTTTAAATCACACAATCACAAAAACACAGCCTAGATCTATCCCACTTGATGTTCGGTTAATCTGTTTTCGTAGATGGTGAAGTTTCAAATCATAATGTTGATGAATAACTAAGGTAATTTTACCCATAATTAACATTTTCGTCTCGAATGACTGAGTAAATGAATCTGTTGACCGCCCAGCATTTTCATACTGGTCCCCACAAAATGGCTGAAGGTATATTTATCCCAATACCCAAATAAATTATGAATTCAGCAAACTTCATTACTCTGCATACAATTTTTTGATTGTTAACCTGATTACCTTGTGAGATTCAACGCCACTTCATTCACTTCAACGTCCGTTCATCTTGACTGCTACTCTTCAGAATGTATCCCTGAAATACCTCGGCCACCCTCAGTTATTGGCGTTGAGATATCCTCGAACCCTAGCTTTAGCGGTTCATTGTATTCTAAGCTATGGTCCTGCTAGGAAGCTTGGAATCCTAGCAAAACGCTTTTAACGCTTTTGCTGTCACTTTTGGCTGGTGCTGCCAAAGCCTTATGTCAGCATTGGATTCAATGACAAGGCATGCCCCAATGCCTTTTGCTGACCTTAAAATTGGTTGAGACCAAATTACAAAGCTTCAAGCACAGGCGCAGAGTTGGTATCTCAGTATTCATAGTATTAAAACCTACATTAAGTCGTCGTCACCACACCAGCTTCACCAGCGTCAGAAATTCAAACTTGAATGGAATCGTGACGATCCGGCATGGTAACAATTGCGCCATACGGATCGCAGAGTTAAAATTTGTATGTGATCTATACTAATATATACAGAGGAAAGATTCGATCTTTTGTTTGCATTGAATAGGCTCCGAAAGTACTGAACCGATTTCAAAAACTCTTTCATTGTTGGGAAGCTACACTATCCCCGAGTAACAAGGGCTATATTATATTTTCAAAAAGTTAGGGATCCTTAATAAAACTCCAATAGTGTAACCCAAGGTGTAAAAAAAATAAGAAAACAAAGCAAAGCGAGGGCGGTTACTCGTTAAAGATATTTCAATCGCTTGAACATATAACAATTTACTTGCACTTGGAAGGCTAGTAGGCAATGATATGATATATCCTTATAACAAAATATTATTTTGTTAATGTTTCTTCTTAATTAACCATATTTCGGTCATTGAATTAAGAATATTAGATCGTTGGAACTTCGTGGGAACTTGGAACAATTGACTTGGAATTGGAAGAATTTATTTTGTTGATATTTGTTTTTGATTGACATTTATCTTTTCCTTTATCCATATTTTTTAAAATTAATGTAATAAAATAATAGGTAGTTACCTAATTTTTGTATTTTGTTAGTAGATACTATTGAGCTCGATGTAGTGTCTCATTGTCTCTTTACTATGTAGCCAAAATCATAACCTGACATATTTTCTTTATTTTTCCGCTACTCAAAAAGAATAACTATTGCAAGATATAAGATGAAAATACTACGATCTTCTGAGTCTGTTAGTGCTCATTGCCACATGGATAAATCGTTATTTTTTCAATAATAATGTATCTAATAAATTATTGTGGATGATATTATATAAGAATTGTAAAAAAAAAATTAAATAATTATCATGAAAGTCGAGTCCGTTACCGTGAAGTCATAACTGCTGTCGTTTGTCATACTTCGTCATAATCTGACTCGAATATGTGAACATATACCAACTCCTCTGTAACGAATCATTTTAAAACAGATTTACAGATACCTTACATAATAATTGAATTCTGATGCCGAAAGAGTATCATCTTTTTACTTGATATCTGTGATTCATATTGATTGGGGTAACTTCCTGAAAACCTGCAATTTGTTATTTCATGCCGCGATTTCATATCGGTGAAATGTGGTCGATTATGATGGGAATCATCTTCACATCGTACTACCACGGCTACCACTAACGTAGGATAATGTTTTGTTATAGTATATCGTTAATACCAGCACCAACTGACATTGTCATATCAGTGCAATAACCAGGAGAGAGAGATTACTATTACTTTAAAGTTTAAACTTTGTTAAACAGTCCTTTTGTCATATTTTAATATTTACGTCGGTTCCATGGAAGGAAATGCTGTTTTAGCATTAGTTAAATTACCTATGCTATAAGTAATGTTGGAGTGCAATAAAGTTATAATTTTCCTTATTTTTGTTTTATTTTACAAAACAAATTATCAAAATATTCATTCAATATAATTTGTCTCATTATGATGTTGTTCCAAATGATGTCATGTCCCATTATGTCCCATTTTGTAGTTTGACATTGATTTCGGAAGTAGTTGGATCCTGTAAAATATCTCTTTTGTGATAGGTCACACTATAGTACTGTTGAACACTTCGGTTTGTTAATTCCTTTTTATTGTCCCTTATGTCTTAGCCTTAAGAAGGGAACCAACAACTATTTATTGTGACGGTACTGTCACACCAGTTGCGTGTAGTTAGAGGAAACAGATACTATCTTTCAGCACATGTTATTTTTGTCACTTTGTTAGGACTAGCAAATATACCTAATTTTAAATACACTCTCTATAATGAAAGTCGATTAATGTTAAAAGTAAATAGATTTTGAACTGTGAAGTGAATTACCTCGTGTGAATTTTTGGATTTAATTTTTTCACCAATAATTCTCATCAATAGATCTTTAAACAGTTTTAACATGAAGATATAATAATATTTTTATGTTATGATTTCTCGGTAAGTGAGTTATGTTAATTCTTTATGAGAATTAAAGTTCTTCTTAAACCGTAAGATGAGTGTGAAACAGCTTCGAACAAATGTAGTCTTAATTAGTGTTACTAGTGGGTAATACTTGCTAGTTTTAACATGAACATATTACATCGCATCTTAGGAAGCGAATTGACGCTTTGTTCGAATTATTGCGTGTTTCTACATGTTTCTGTTGATGTTATTCAGTGGCATTAATGAAGTTTAGGGCACTTGTTGGTTCAACCGGAGTTAAATTATAACATATGTACTTTCTTCGCCTATTTCTCTTTGAAAATGCGTGTCTTCGAATGATCGAAGTGGTACATTATATGACGTATATATAATTATGTCATGTGATGTGTGTGATGTAATTTGTTTATTTCTTGGTGCTTGACTTTTTTATGCCGTGCATTTTGCCGGACTTCCAACGTTATATCATTTTTTAGCAGAAGTAGGTATCTGTGCTTTAGATAAATGTTTATAAGAATAACTTCTATTTTTAAGGATATTTACAATAGCGTATTCATGGTTTGGTGTGAAATAAATAACAAATGCTGATTTATGTATGATTTCATTGATAGGCATTTTATGCATACCCTCCCTTTTTCAGTGAGAAAATAGGTCGGGAGCAATATAGACGAAATATTGTGATATATTACTTGTAAGTTTGCTCTCTTGCACAATGATGTGCTCTATAATTTTGCTCATCTCAATTACAATTAAACAGCGTGTATATTGTTATTTGTATTTTGTAAAAGCCATTACGATGTATGGTATATTTATGATGCACAGTGTGTTGATTTCTATAGACCTCTTGTCTCCAAGATTATATTATTATTATTATCTATAATTTGTTATGATAGGCCCTACTTTATGAGACCTTAAGAGTAAATTAATTTGCATTTACTGAATACCAAATATGTTATTCAGGTGAATACACTTGTAGTGTAACGCAAATTACACCAAAATAATATGGATAACTCACTTTTTATCTTATTATTCCTTTGTTTTCCTTGACTAATGCATATATTTTGCTGTTCGAAATCTAGTAGGCATTATTTAAAGTATTTTTGTGTACATCCTATACACGTGCAATGAATGATAATATCTTTGTCCTTATAAAAGTGTATTTTAGACGTAATAAAAATTTAATGGTGAACCTTACATCCAAGCAATAATTATATTTGTTTTGGTATGCATTACTCGGGAAGCAATAATTAGAAAATGTATTATTTTAGTAATAAATATTTTATGATCGTTTTATTACCAGTAAATAATTGCAACAATTTACACTTTTTAGCCTTAATAGTTTGATGTAAACCTGACAAAGGTTGGACTATTACATTGTGATAATGAACGCTGTAGAAGTTACGCGTTTTAATGAACGCTGTAGAAGCTTAGATTTTTTATAAAAATATTCCAGGTACTTACATGCTTGTGGCTCGTATCTGCGCGATCACGTAATCACGCACGTTCACACGCTAATATTATTATTTTTTGATTACATTGCATCCCTTAGGTGCTTCACCAGCGGATCGAATTTAATCCACTGGTCGTACTTCATCCTCGTCGCCAATGTTATGTTCAACGAACCACGAGTATTATTATTTATAACAAATCAATATTATAAGTATTATAATATTCACTGCAAGTACGCACAACACTGTAGCGACAACCGTCCGCCCCGAGTTCCCAGTATCGACTGACCTTCTTGTACCGAGTTAGGTACTCGATCATTACTTAACATCGAGTAATCGAATAATACAATAATGGAATAGATGATCGAATGAACTACTTCATTCGATCATCAAGCGAGGCGCCATCTAGCGACACCAGCACACAACTCTATACATAACACTCCCAACACGACACAAATTTTATTCGCGATGTCTGTTCTGGTACTGTAGTATCTTCAATTTACGTATAAAAACCTCTATTCTTCCAAATAACTTAAAAAAACTGTGACTTACATTCTCCATTGTAAAAAGTTCAACATTTTCAGTAATATTCTCCAACTTGGGACTGAATGCCTCATTATAATAATGCTGCGTTAAATGAATCGGTATATTTTTTGATTTCTTGTTTCTCAGCTCTACTTCTAAATAGATCTGCTTATCTGAGTCTTCATCAGCTACAACCATTTCTTGTTTACCCAATTTCAATAAACGCTCGTGGTTGCCTGTAGGTATAAAAATAACAAAAATTACTCCTGAAGGCATTGCAGTGTTTTGTTTTCAGTTTGACTAGTTTGTAACAGGTTCGTCTTAGCACTGAAGGCATGGAGTAGGTGCTATGAAACGTAATTAATAAGTGTGACTTAATTTAATTTAAAACTAATTATGTCATTGTAAGAATGTGTGCGGCATGTCTAGTTAGCGAGCTAGGTCGTTAGTACTAATTATCTCTAAATTGTGATAATGTTACAGAGTGTTTAAAAAAAGGTTCATTATATTTTTTGGAATATATTTTTTTTATTGAATATATGACGCCCCCCAGACCTGAAGAAGACAGCGGATATCTACTGGATTCAGATGGCTCAGTCAGTCAAATTTTATATACCTACCTATATAATTTCTTTTCAAAATTAGGTATACGAGCTATAGGTACGAAGTTCTGGTACAAATTCCCTCATAATATAGGTATTTATGAACTAAACGGAGTGCTTCGTTGTTAATTAAGATAGGAACGCACCCAATTAAAATTTGGCATGCTAAAATTTGTCAAAACAATGTTGCTTAGATGAACGGTAAACAAAATTTTACTCGTGAACAAAGGTCTCGAATCGCCCTTATAATATTTTAACTAGCTGACCCAGCGAACTTCGTGTCGCCTAAGAATGTAACAAATCAGAGATCATTAAAATCGGTACAGCTGTTCTAGGTCATTATAGTATTTGTATGCATATTCTCTTCTCTCTCCCTCTCCCTTTCCCTCTCCCTCTCCCGCTTCTGCTCCCCTCTCCTCCCTACGTTATAACTATAACAATTAATTTTTGTTTCTAACTATAAGCTTACATATTAATTTTCACATTTCTGTGTTCAAAAATTACGAAGTACTACCCCTTAGGGAATGAATTGCGAGAAAACCGTGATACAGTTATTTTTTGTGTTTAACTATAAGCCTTTATACAAATTGTCATCCTTCTTACTTCAAAACTGACGCAGTTGCCATACTAATATACATCCCCTTAACTCGTTAGGATCCGCGTGATCGCGGTACCTTTGAGTTCGAACGTGCTGGAACGTTCCCGGTAACCGACGGGTTAATTAACCCTTTAGGGGATGATTTTCAAAAAAACGCATTACTGTTAAATTTTGTTTCTTATCTTAAGCTAATAGATAAATTTTCATATTTTTAACTTCAAAAATGACGAAGTTGAGTACTAAGTTCCTTCCCCTAAATTAACCCTATAAGGGATAATTTTACAAAAAATGTGTTAAAATTAACTTTTGTTTATAACTATGAACTTACATAAAAAAAACATGTTTATAACTCTAAAACTGACGAAGTTAGTTTGCATGAAAGTGACTTCTAGTCGCTATTTTTACCCCTTAGGAGATGAATTTCCAAAAATCCGATAGCCTTTGTTACTCATGAATAATGTAGCATTCTAATGCTGAAAGAATTTAAAAAATTGGTTCAGTAGTTTTTGAGTTTATTCGTTACAAATATACAAAAATACAAACATACAATAATTACTTTTTAACAAAAAATTAAACCAACGAAAAAAACTGAAAAGCGAAAAATAAAATAAGCAATTTAGTATTATAAATTAAGATCCTAAATTAACGGCAAGTAAATAATTTTGAGACCGTGCCAAACAGACAAACAAAATTTATTACATACAGTTCATTTTATGAGGGCAGCGGCATGCGATTCACACGGCAGCAGCAGCGCGGCGCACATCTTTTCACCGTTTGTTTTTTCATTGGTTTGGCACCGATCGCCTCAAAATTTTATTATTAATTTACTGTTAATTTAGGATCTTAATTTATAATACTAACTGGTTTATTTTATTTTTCGCTTTTCAGTTTTTTTTCCTTGGATTATTTTTTTGTTAAAAAGCAATTATTTTTAATTTTTAGTTGCTATGAAAATTAATAATAAGTTATTGGTGGTAGATTCAGTTACCAGGTAAAAATGTATGTAGTAGGTGAAATATCAATCATCTCCTATGTTCGTACCTTTAGGGGTAAATTTTGTTTCCAAATTTAAATAAGAGTAACTTCAAGGCATATACACTATTCAATAAAAAAAGAATCATCGAAATCGGATCATCCAGTACAAAGTTATTCGGGTAACGGGTAAAAATTCCGTGGGTGAATAATGAATCCTTTATTTTCGTACCTTTAGGGTGGGAATAAAATTAAAAAAAATGGGATCAACTTCAATACTTACCCTATTCATTAAAAAAAGAATCATCAAAATCGGACCACCCTGTGCCGATTGCTGCGTGATCAGACGTTAAAAAACAAATATACATGTCAAATTGAGAACCTCCTTCTTTATTTTTTTCGTCGGTTAAAAAAATACAAAACTTTCCTCTTTAAAATAATTTAGTATAGATATCACTGATTGGCCTAGCCAATTTCCATTGTTCGGTATATCGTGCCGAAGACCGGAAAAGGCAATGGGGTCAGATCTCAATTGGTAACTGGGCTCTTGTACTTCGGTTGTAGAGTTCTTTGTTTGACTGTAATATTACTACCCTTGTAAAACCGTGGCGTGTTTTGTTAGCAATACTTGCAATACCAGAGAGTTAGTCAAAGTGTGGGCTCTCATTTCATTATTGACTGTCACCACGGTGACCCGTTAGGTACCATCAGATAACCTATTGGCACATTTGTCACTTATTGACGCTAGTATCAATCATAATCAACCAATCTCCTGAAACATTTTAAGTGGGTGGTTACTAAAAAATACAAATTCGTGACGAAAACAGAGAGAGTCCTGTCATTTACACGTCTGATAACGTCATACCAGTCCTTGGTGACGTCAGTGAATATACACAGCTAATAATAGTTCAGGGAATATTCCGTGCGATAGCTCTCGCAGTTCCAATCTTGAATGCCATTCCAGTTTTAGTATTTCCACGAACTATTAAATAAATGACGAGTGAGGGTGGAAAATTATAATGTTAAATATGGCAGAAATAAATCCAATAGTTTGGACGTCATCAAAGATATTTTACCATAGATATGTTATGTCCATACATTTCGAGGTTTAGTTTTCGATCCGCGATGACATGTCATATTTGTCAAAGCATAACATAGAATAGTCAGGCAGAATGGAATAAAAGAAATAGTACCGATTAGGCATAATATTATTATTGTGATTTAACATTTTGAAATTATATTGCAAAAACAAATAACTTAAAGTAGGTATGTAATTATATAATAATTAAAAATGGCGCGATTACGATATCTCTGGCGCCTTTATTTTAGCGTGGATTACACAAATTTGGCCCGTAAAAGACAATTTTATAAGAATAAAAAAATCTCTATTTGGGCTTTGTTAAGAACATCCAGTATATTTTACGAGTTATTCGGGATAAACTTTCGAAAAAATTACAAAGTTACATTAATTGCACTTTTAGGGAGAATTTAACGGTTTTTGATTCACAAACAGGCTTCCGAACGTTAAATGGATACTGTACGCACAGAAAAGCGTGACCTTAGTGCGCGTTTAGGTCACAGTGTGTTTACAACAATATAAGGTTTATTTTAAAATAATTTAAAAACTGAATTGAAAAACTACACGTGTTAGATTTATTTTTATTTATTTTTAGATTTATTTTTATCCTTTCTCCAACCCTCGTGTAATAAGGAAGTGGCATGAAAATAGTTTTAGTTATCCAGGATTTAACCAACAAGCTTTAGAAGATTTAAAAAAGATTAAATTGCACGAAAAGAATATTGTGTACACTTATTGCTGATAAAATAACTCTTATAGCGTAGGCATCCAGTTGGCTTCACTGTGAAATTTTTGAACTATGCTTACCCAACGACTTATAGCTCATCACTTGGAAATCTAGGAAATTAAAAATAATGAAAGATAAAAGGATATTTAACGTTTTTATTTTACAAACAGTCTAAAACCTGATATCATATCTTAGAGTTTTAAAATTGGGGACATACATATTCATTATACAAAGATTTCATTTGGTTCAATTTACGAAATATCTTCACTACCTATTATTCAATTTCACTTCTGCAATATTAGTCTATGACGAATGGCATGTGCCATATTAAAATTTTTATTTTAATCAATTTGAAAAGAAATATTCTATATTAGTAACAAAATTTAACATAACGTTTTATGTATTTACCTATGGTATGTAACTCTATCATTCTTATTCAATTTGGAGAAATGATTTTTGAAAAATCTCATAACACGACTCGGCATTTTTATGACAACTATAGACAACCTCACTCTAAGGCAGCTATCAACTGTCTACAATGAAATCGCTACACTTGACTAGATTCCACTGACTTAATTTCAGAGCTCTCTTGGCATATCTACCTCCCTATACATACAACATCATTGGACGTCATACTATGTCGATACATGTCATCTCAAAGACATATTCAGTATGGTTTTGTCTGTAAAACTCGAATACATTGCCTTGAAGTTTTTTATAGAGTCCTTCTTGCCTGTTTTTTAACCGACTTCAAAAAAAGGAGGAGGTTCTCAATTCGACTGTATTTTTTTTTATGTTTGTTACCTCAGAACTTTCGACTGGGTGAACCGATTTTGATGATTGTTTTTTTAAACGAAAGCTGGTGCTTGTCATGTGGTCCCACTTAAATTTTATTGAGATCTGACAATGGCATCCATGAGAAAACAATATGTCTTAAATTTACATTAAGTAATGTGCGCGACAAATGGACGAATAACTCAATATCACGCCAACCGATTTCGATGATTTTTTTAATCGAAAGCAGGTGCTTGTCATGTGGTGTTACATAAATTTGAACGAGATCTGACAAGTAGTTTTTGAGTAATTTTGAAGTCGGTTATTTTTTTGTTAGTAAAATTTAGATTATTCAACAAGGTATGAACATTATAGTGAATAAAGCATCATTTAACTGAGTGTTATGTGGAACGATGTATATGAAGTATTGTATTTCCTGCATGTCACGAACTCACGATGCCGCGATGTATCTGAAGCTTGCGGTGGCTATTGACACACATCGACCAGCGAGATAGACAATTTTAATTAGTGACGGACATGCGCTTTTACTGTTCGATGTATTTTTACAGTTTTTGTTTACATTAATATTCTAAAGACGACTTAAACGGAGAAAATTGTATTATTTAATACTAGATAGTAGTTAAATAAATACTGAGAAGTAGGTAATATTCTATGCATATGTTTGTGTCTGTTTACTAACATTTCCTTTCAATTAACTAATTTTTGATTGTTAGTAGCTATTCAGTTTAATAACAAACTTTTTCGTCATAGTAAATTCTTTAACTTAGCATCCTTTACTTTTTTCTCGGAAAACTACCTATAACTTTAAAAAAAATGCCCGGACCGTTTTATTTTGCCAATTGTAGCTAACAATCAAACAATCCGTCAGCTTAACATAAAAAACATCGCATCAAAATCGGTCCAACCTTTTTTTTGGGAGTCACAAAGCCACAGACAGACACACTGACATACACTAACACATCTTTTTTAGACCGGCAACTTGTCTTTTTCTGCCAATTGCAATTTAGTGTATACTCAAATCTATTTTTGTAAAGGTTTTTTTTTGCCAGTTTCATGGGACAAATAAGCATTTAAGTATGAATCTGAGATATATTAACAGTTGTATAAAGATCACGTTGTGCGCCCTAAATAACTACTCTGTAACACTTTAACCCCGCTTCGATTTCGCAGTTATTTAACAGGAATCTGGCACAACCATTGTTTCTCTGTGTAATTTTAGTTGACCGACAACAGAGATTTCACGTTTTCGTTCGCGAGTCTGTAACTGCTCGTGTTCACTCACGTTTTATTAACAGTCCATGGAGGTACATGGGACGTCCAAAACCAGTGACGCAGGTTATTGATAAACAAAGTTGTTTTGGCCGTGATTATGGCAGTTTTGAATATTTTGAATATAGGTAGGTATCACACAAACGTACAAACATACAGGCATGCATTTATGCACGTAGGTAATTTAAGGTAAATGGGATAGTAGATAGTACTGTAGTAGGATGGGTAGTTTGAATTGAAAAGTGCATTATTAATATTATACAGAAATAATATATATTAAACAGAAATAACCTTTTTATATTTCTTCTATGATAATAACACAATTTTCTATGATAATACACCAGACTCTACGTTCTTGTAGAGTACATTGTATATTCTTATACTTAAAATTGTTTTGTTAATACATATTTAGAAGATTAGATAAATACAGAGATTCGCTATTAAAGTTGGTATTGAATTTATTTATGTAATGTATATATCTACACAAGTACCTACGTCGTGTGCTCAGTGAATTCTAAGCCCTCGAAAACATTGCTGATTAAAATCGTATAGTTAGCTGATGTTTTTCTTCATTATACTTTAGAGATCCAAATCCTCTGCACAAGCACTGCTAAGGCCAAAGGAGCCAGAACTTTAAACGTGGCTTTAAAAACGTGGATACAGGAGTCAGGTGTAAACTAAAGTTCTTTATATAATTACATTGTAACTACATAGATAAAATAGTTTACTTTTCTTTTTACACATAACACGGTTGTCTCCAGATTTAGATTCAGGAAGGTAAGGATAATCACTCCAATTATTCGAAATATAAGTAAAAGTTTTTAACCAAACACCGAATATGTTCTTAGCTTTCGTGAAGAACGTACCTAACAATATACTTACTTTTGCTTTCCAGTAAGCTACATTACGTAACACAAGTCTGATACAATCAAGTTTATTGACAATTTAATTCGCCTGATTTCGTCTGCTTTCGAGTCTTTTAGAGCGGCGGATGGCCAAAACAAAACAGAGCCGCGCAGTCGTAGAGGGCGGCTGTCGAGGCGGGCGGGCGCCCGGGCGGCATCGGCCAGTCGCGCGGAAGGCAGCCGCGAACGCGCATCACTACCCCACCGCACCGCGCGATCGATACCGTGATTAACAATTTTAACACCAAATAAACCGTCTAAATAAATAAAAGAACGATCCATGCACTATTATAACCATCAACGATAATAACAAAAGATCATACGATATTTCCTCAGCGATTCGGACGTTCGCGGCGCTGCTGGACGGCTCTTGTCAACACCATAAATATGGCCACCATACCCAACACATGATCCCACGAGCACACCACGGTCAACTATTCTGGGTTATGTAAACGTCTGAAGTAAATGCGTCCTTATAACGTATGTATTCGTGTTTTATCAAGGCGTTACGTAAATGTTACGCGGCAGGCGTTTCAAAATCGATAAAATATTAATTTTCTCAGCGAGCGAGCGATTTATCGCCGATTTGTAGGGTGATCGGAGAAATTCTAATATATCGTTAAAATATTAAGTTGGAAATCGATTGGTGCAACTAAATAATTTCATGCTGGTTTTGGTTTTTCTGAAAAGGAGTTTTTGAAATACCGTCTGAATTTTTATGGAAATAAGTAATATTGATGTTGTTGTGTCAAAATTTGTATTATATAACACTATCCTTGTTGTGACGTAACTGCAGAGCAGCAGGTCTGATCCTACATTATGGAAAACATGACGTAGCAGTGTCAGACCAGCTGCTAATTCTACGTAATTATGTTGCTATAAACACGTGCAAAACACTGCTTGAACATAGTGAAAACAAAACGTTGCTGAATATAATTTCTTTTCCAGGTTAATCCGTAATTATCTTTAATTATAATAAAAACAAACATGTTTCTATTAATGATTGTTATAGTAAATTATTAAATTTTGTTTCATTTTTATTAATAAACGTTATAATCGATTTCATACAAATCGTCAATAAACAATTAATTTATATTTAAATACTAATATAGTAGTAAATCAATAAATAGTTAATACATTACATAATTAATTCTTCAATGCCATCGAAGTAAATGCCTCTAGACAGTTTTGTAAATAAAGCTTAGGTAAAACTTATACTAGAACCTACTGGTGACAATTTAACATCCTGCGGTACTTTTAACCTTCAGAGTCTTGCCCAAATATTTTTACATGTCATTATATTAGTGATACACATGGTAGTGTCAAGGCTTTTGATATTTCGGTAAGATACGGTTATTTTACTTAACGTTTCTTTTTGCTGTTTTACTAACATATGTTATTTTTATTTGTTTTTTAATGTAAGTAATTTCTTTAGCAAAGTTCATGTGTGGTTTAAGACAAAAGGTGTGATCTTTTTTGTTTAGATAAAACTCTGGTTTCCTTCCTAAATAAATGAGACAAGTGTTAATACCGGATGCTTCGAAAATCCCATGGGATACGAAATAAAACTTGGGAATAAAAATGTTTTTGTTTAATAATAAAATTGTAAAATCTATACTAATATTATAAAGAGGAAAGATTTGATTGTTTGTTTGCATTGAATAGGCTCCGAAACTACTGAACCGATTTGAAAAATTCTTTCACTGTTGACTACACTATCCCCGAGTAACATAGGCTATATTATAGTTTATAAAAATAGGGATCCTTATTAAAACTCCAATAATGTAATGCAAGGTGTAAAAAAATAAGAAAACCGAAGCAAAGCGAGGGCGGTTACTCGTCTGTAATATTTATGTTCAAGATTTTTAAATTCCCATGGATAGGCAATAAAGAGAATTTTCGTAAAAGTTGCCTTATGCCGTTATTACTTTCGCAATTTCGACGCATTTAAGTTGCATTAGTTCGGTTGACCGGTCTAATAACCGAACTACTGCCACTAGACCGATTAATTAGTAACGTACTTGTGCTTGGCTTTTTCCTAAGATGTTGAATTTTGTAAAACATATTGGAAGTAAATAGCTGCTATTTACATACTGCATTACAGAAAATTTCACTAGTAATAAAATGATGCTAAATATTATTTTTCGGGGTTAATAGAGGCGGTGGTTTTATCTAGTGAAATTAAAGTTGTACCGCTGGGAAAACCTTTTCAGATTAGAATTGAATTTGAACTTTGTTTACCTGTTAAGGTATTTTCACCTCAAAACGAGGGAGTTCAAACTAAGGGTAATTAGTTTATTAAATAGTATTTTCGTAGTCCAATGTATGTTTGCTAACCTAACAGCTATAACGTGTAAGGTCATGTCCAGCATAATCGAATACCTAATTTATTCATAGTAGGTGTTGTCGCAAGTGTTGGCCTAGGGGTCGACATTGTATTCTTATACATTAGTTTATTATGCCTGAGATTATAACCACTTCTTTATGAACGTATGAAATAAAAAAAAAACTACTTTTTATTGATAAAACCCGAGCTTACTTATAGCTATATTTATTCAAACCTTTTATAAATTATTCATGTTTTGTTTACCTTTACCCACAATCGTGAATCTAGGGCAATTCCCTTCATAATATATAAAAACCGCTTTAGTTGATAACTCCCCTCGTTAGTAGATATAGTGAATCCTAGATGTGTCCTTGTTTTTAACCCCCGACGAAAAAATTGAGGTGTTAAAAGTTTGACGTGTCTGTATATCTGTATGTCTGTCTGTGGCATCGTAGCTCCCAAACGGATGAACCGATTTTGATCTAGTTTTTTTGTATGAAAGGTGACAATCGAGAGTGTTCTTAGCTATGTTTCCATCAGCTATGTTTTGTGTAAATCAAACTGTTGGGGATTTTTTAAATTTTAATTTAAGATTATACGACTTGTAACTGGTAACTAGTCGATGAATAAGATGAGCCACCTGACAATAAGTAGTCGCCGTCACCCATGAACATCAGTAACACCAAAAGTAACTGCGACCGAGACACGTAGCTAATTCACGATCGATTAGAATACTTAAATTAAGTGGTACCGAGGGACCTCCGTTAAAATTCAAACAAGACAAAATTCTTTATCGGTCGTAATCTTAATCGAACTTTCGCGAATGCAAGAACAAGGTAGTTATAATGGAGAGTCAGGGACGTTAATAATAACTTTTATAGAACGTTACAATACTGTGATAGCAAGGCTGGAGCCGGTTCTACTGGAATGGTAAATTGAATCGTAGTATGCACACGAGGCTATTTTTAACATCAAATAGATACAACTCCACTTTATTCCTGTTCGTTGAAATTAATCTATGTGCAACTTTGATACGTAGAATATTGTATTTGTACTATTCTTTTAATTTTGTTATAAAAAGATAATTATGATAATGGTGTACTCACGTGTACCTATTGCAGTCGTACATGCAAGGCCAAAATAGGATACATAAGTCACTGGAGAGTCCACCAGAGAGCTGACCATCTGAGCCCTGACACTCAGACTTAGATAGAGTCCCGAAGCATCGCTGTAGTCGAAATCGGCTCTGAGGTATCATCAAAAAGATCCTATTGCCCAGTTATTTGCCTGTCGAGTGAGGGGTCCCGGGTTCCATAACATTCCCGAGCAAACATTATAGAGAGACATTGGAGTAACAGGTAAATGTTTGCTCTCGAGTCGTGTTTTTCATGTCTTATTTGTGGGTTGTCTGCGTCAGTCAAGACAATAAATAGTTCTGATGCAGAGGTAAGTCCGTGTGAGCGTTTATTTTACTTTACAGCATACAACATCATTGCTTTACAGTTATTGATTATGAAGCAAGAACCATTTGTCTGCCACTAAATTGAATTGTTTATTTATTATCCATGAAAGAAGGCCTTCGTTATTTTTTTTTAATAAATAGTAAATACTTAATTTTGGCTCGGCAATTATTGTTATATTAATCATTATTATAAAGTATTGAATAATAATGCCACACCTGCTAATGTCCACCTCTATCAGCAAGATAAATGAAAGCTCTTATTATATTTCTCATCATATTTTCCGCTGACAGCGTTATTCCGCTGACAGCGTCTCGGATAATATTCTGTTTCAAATGTTGAAGATTGCTCGGCTTATAAGCGTTAACACGCGCCTTAGAGAACCATACAGAAAAAGTCAGGTTCTATCAAATCTGGTGATAGGAGGCTATTCAATAAATCAATTTCTTTTTAATAGTTGACGTGTAAACGTCTCAAAAATTTAATGGTTTCTCGTGCCGTATGACATGAGACCCCGCGGCCCCGTCTTGTAGAAACCACATATTTTTATTGTTTTCTAAGCACAATTTAATAAATTGATTTGAGGTAGTTAACAGAAATTGTATTATAAATACAAAATTTTCGAATGAATAATAATAATATTATTTCTCCATGAGGCTCGCCTGGATAGCTACCATCCGTGTTCCGGCTAGGGGCTTGAGAGTCAGTTCTTTCTTTCTTTTTCTTCTCTCTTTCTTGGCCGGCAATGCATCAGTGATGCCTTTGGTGTGCTAATGTTCATGGGGGACGACAGCCAATTACCATCAGGTGGATCGTCAGCTCGCTTGTCGGCTATTTCCAAAAAACAATATCAAAATATATCGAGTGGTTTAAAAAAGAGTCTTAAATATGAATGCCATATTTCAATATCTATTATTTAATAGGAAGAGGAGCAGACGGGGATCATACAATATTATTATTATGCTGTTAGATGTCACTCTACTGTACTTTGCTCTACGTCACTCTACGGTGATGTCGCTGGCATAAAGTGGCCTACGCAAAGCGTCTACGCGCGTAGCGTCGCTTGTATACGTAGCTCTTGGGCCTTAGTAGCAATAATATCACACAAGGATCTTTCATTATGCTTAATATATTCTTGTATATATTATGTTCTATGCTATTATATTATTTACCAAGATTTTAATATGGTCTTGGCCTCTTGAGGATTTTCATGTAATTTATTACCAACAAGTTTGTTTATATTTTGTCCTTTCTTCGATTAAACAATGCGTTTGCAAAAATTCTAGACACAATAGTTTGGTATTCATCATTTAAAATCAGCTTCAAATTAACCATATATTTTTTTTCAAAATTGATGAGATACGACCAAGATTTTACCTTTGTAGCATCTCACTTTTACAATAGGACGGCTTTATATGGAAATTTGATAAGCATACAAAGTACTAAGCATAATTGAACCACCAATTGGGAGAAGGGAATAAATCCAAAAAACAAGAATGGAGATAATCAAAAAAAACTTTATAACTTTTTACTTGCAACTTATAGACTCATGTGATATTAATGAATAATGAAGAAAATACAAATTCTGATTTACTTGTTATTAGACCTGGCTGAAATATATAATATTCATTTATATATGTTTGTGTAAATGTGCTGGATTTATTCCCTTCTTCCGATTTATCATATATTATATACAAAATAATTTGAAATAATAGACAAAATAATGACAAAAACTATTTATTTATTAAAAAAATGTAAAGACACTCTATTATTCGTCTATTTCCTCACTTTCGGATCTCGTCGTTGGTCAGGTAAGAATAATATTTTTTTTTATTATTTTATTTTTTTTATTATTTTATTTTGGACACAGACAGTCACATAAGATTTCATATGTTGCAAGAAACTATGTTTAGTTACAGACATTGAGTGCCAACACTTATTTATATAATAATGTTTTTTGTTTATGTAATCTATATAATCTATGTAATCTTTTATGTAATCTTGATACAATAAGACAAGTGATACTTCGAGTTTAAGTAAATTTAGGTTTTACCACAGAAGATATAATAGTACTTATAATAGCAGTTTTACTAATACAATTATGTGTTTAATGTTATTAGATTAATAAAAGGTTCATACTACAAGAAGATATACTAAATTTTTTCAAATAACAATTGCATAACTTTTTCTTTAAATTTAGATATAGAATTACAAAAAGGATCGATATGTTTGAGGTGTATTTAGTGCTCGATGTACGAACAGCAAATAAATTATTGGGTCTGCGAATACTTTTGAGGGGTACTTTAAGGTGTATTTTTTCTAAAAGGTCAGGGGAGTCAATGAAGTTATTCAAGATTTTGTACAAGAACATATAGTCACGATGTCGCCGTCGTAGGTATAGGGGTAAAATATTATATTTTTTTAGTGCGGTACTGTACGATACATTCCGGGACCCAACTCTGTATTCTAGAATCCTTAAGAAGGTTTTTTGAATTCTCTCAATTCTATTAATATGACATGCATGATAAGGATTCCAGACCACAGAGCCGAAGTCCAGTAAGGATCGCACCAATGAAAAGTATAAAGTTTTATAGGTGACTGTGCTTTTAAAAGGTTTACATGCTCTAAGTAGGAACCCTAGTTGCCGGTTCGATCGTTGAATTATATAATCGTAGTGATTTTTAAATGACAATTTAGAATCTAATATAACACCCAGATCTCTAATTGAATTTACTCTGGAAAGGGTATTATTATTCAAAGTGTAGGTGTAGTTAATAACATCGTGGTTACGTGTGTAGGTTATAACCGAGCACTTATCGAGGTTTAAGAATAATTGATTTTGAGAACAATAGTTAGCCAAAGAATTGAGATCTTGTTGAAGTGTAGCACAGTCACTTTCATTTGTAATTACTCTGAAAATTTTTGCATCATCAGCATAAAGAAGTATGTTACTAGAGATACAGTTTTCAATATCATTAATATATAAATTAAAGAGCAATGGTCCTAGGTGAGAGCCCTGTGGCACGCCAGAGGGCACAGTTTTAAAATCTGATATAAATCCCCTGATAGATACAGCCTGAGATCTATTACTAATATAAGATTTTATCCAACGGAATAGGTCTCCATGAATGCCGGAACTCCAAAGTTTATTTAACAGGGCAAAATGATTAATTTTATCAAAGGCCTTAGAAAAATCAGAATATATAACGTCTATTTGTAATTTATTGTTCATTGCACACATTAAATAGTCTGTAAATGTTACCAGATTAGTATCAACAGATCTACCACGAAAGAATCCGTGCTGGTTACGTGAAATAAAACTGCGAATAAAATAGGATAATTGGTCAGTTACTATTTTTTCTAGAATCTTGCCAAGAACGCACTGTTTTGAAATTGGTCTGTATTGAGTGATATCATTGGTATTGTTATTTTTAGGTATAGGTGTAATAAGAGCCCTTTTCCAAAGTTCGGGAAAGGTACCCGACTTAAGTGACTTTGCAAAGATGTATGTAACTGGGACCGTTAACGTATCTGCACATTTAGATAAGAATAAAGGGTGAATACCATCATAGCCTGCACCTTTATTTATATTGACACATTTCAACTCTTTTTTAACTAAATTTTGATCTATTTTGATTGTATTAATATCGAGTGACGCGGGTGTGTGTTGTGTGCTTGGATTAAAATCTAAATTTGAGTTATAATCGCTGACTATCGGCTGAATGAAAACGGAATTAAAGTAGCTATTGAAAAGATTACAAATTTTGTAAAAATCTTTGAATTCATCAGGTATATATTGTATTATTTTTTTTATATCGTTCATTTTTATTTATTTATTGGTATTTTAGTAGCATATGCATGAGATTCTGGTAGCGCTACGTCTAAAGAATGTAAAAATGTAGAAAAGTGATTTTTCAAAAAGTGGCGTTTATTCCCTTCTTCCAATTGGTGGTTCAATTTAGTTAATCTATTAAGGCACTATATTATTATAGCCTATAAATAAAAGCTCTTGTTTGAGTTGGTCTGTGAGTTTGGTGTAAAATTATTTTTTTGTATCAACCAGGCGCCCTTTTATCGACGTGCTTCACTACATTTTTAAAACACTCACCTGTTACCCTAGGGCCGCTGGCTGCTACTGTCGTCCCTTTTTTTCCCGGAATTTAAAAGTTTAAATTAGAGTGGGGACCCCTCAACTAATATTGTTACAGGGCCTGCTTAGAGCAAGCTACGCCACTGCCGATTGGGTATACCTAAACTCATTAAAAACTTGCGAGTTAAATCTGCGATACTAAAAGGTGATATCCAGACAATGTGAGAACTTTCCCTAACACATGAGTCCCGTGGGAATTATTATAATGTTTTTAGACTCCCAAAACAAGAGAGCGTCACTGCCTTGTCCGTTCTAAAGAAGGGCAATATATTCCTTTCTTTTTGTTGTCTCTTTCTGGGCCGGCAACGCGTCAGTGATGCCTTGCGGGTCGCAGGAAGCTTTCGTCTCGCTAATTTCCATGGGCGATGACAGCCACTCACCAACAGGAGGTGCGTCGGCTTGTTTGTCGGGTATTTGACGACCCTGTAGCCTAGTTGGTAGCGACCCTGCCTGCGAAGCGAGGGTCCCGAGGATTCCCGGCCAGGGCAGATATATATGTGACAGATAAATATTTGTACTCGGGTCATGGGTGCGACTGTGATGCGTTATATGTTTAGTCCATGCCACCCGCGACATAGGTAATAAATAACCTATACGGGGGTATGAGTGTGTTAGCGTTTATTGTTTATTATTTCCATAAAAAAATTACTGGTCTGGTCTGACTTTGGTTGGACTCATCAAAGGACGGAACTTATTACTCCCAGTTCAACCCAAGGTTAGTTTCAAATTCTAAATATTGTATGTATATAATTCATGCATTCCTACATTAGCTGGCTGCTCTAAAACAATGTTAGTTCAGAGAGTTCAAAGGTTTTGCAGTTTTATTTGCCATTTTCGTTTCGGTAGCTGCACTCCGTTTTAAGGTTCTCTTGCAGTAATATATTTTCAGAGTGAAATTGTATCTCTACACAAAAACTCCACTGGGATTACTCTTCTAAATATATTATGATTGTAATACATTTATGGTAAAGTAAGCAAAAAGTTTTCGTAAAGAATAGGAGTAATATCCTAACTTGTTATTTTTGGGTATTCCAATCATATGTTCTGATATATACATTCATTTAAAATTAGTATTATACAAAGTGTTTTTCTATGGTTTATTCCATGCCAACCTCCCCAGCTGCTCGGGGCGTACCTTGCAAAATAACTGCACGAGGCAACGATAACGAAGTGTAATTGTTGTCTCTTAGCGTACTTATTTTCCTATGTATTTCTTTTACCAGCTCACGTTCACCACATAATATAAGACCGATAAATCGGACCGATGAAAGATGACCGGGAAATCCGATGTGTCCCGGAATTTAACGTCTTGTCCTGTAATTAGTTAGTGTCCAGTAATAAGATTTCTTGTTTCAGATTCGCGTCGACAAATAGGAACGTCATGTTTAATTTTATGACGTGCCTTGACTCAAGACGAGCGCTCATTGGTTAGATCCCCGAATACCCCCTGAATAAAAATCCGCCCGTAGAATGGTCCCGAAAATTATAAGCCGTATGGCAACCCCAATCGGTACCAAGCATGTACTCAATGTTAACTGTTCATACACGTGCCGTAACCTTCGATGATCAAAGTAATCAAAACCCCCCGTTCTTGGAAGCTATAAATAAAATATTGTACATAGGCCATTAATTGGACGTCCAGTCGTTTCTGACATGAATAAATAATGGTGTAGTGTCAAGGTCTTTTTGTCCATCGAGCTGACCTTAACTGCATTTTCTGATGTCATGACGACGACAAATACAGAGGACGAATAAGACGGCTAGTAGTTTTCCTAACGATTTTTGTTTTGTTTCGTTTCGTTGACAAAGAAAGTTCACGTTTACTCCGCTGCATTGTAGTTTTGTAAATGTCAAGTACATTGAACAAAAAGAATAACAATGGATTTTATGGCATTACTGTATAGAGAATGAGCGACAGTTTAAATAATGTTTTCTCTGCGTGTTTAATTTATTTTATTTTGTACTAGTGGATACCCAGCAGCGTGTTCCACTCTCAAGTACCACTACGCTAAAAAAATTTCTGAAGAATATGACAGATTCTATCAGTGTTGACAGTATGTACCTATATGTTTAAGCGTTATTTCCACAAATTATCTTCTCGTATGGGATAAGTAGAAAATCGACTTTATCAATGGACCGAATGTGCCTAATGCATTGTTTTAGTGGTCTCAAACCACCTTCGGATTATTGCCTTTCAAATTTAATGATTTGGAGACATATCGGTTGGATGGTTTTAGAGTCTTTAAGCGGCCATCCATAAATTACGTCACACTAATTTCATGACTTTTTGACCCCTCCCCCCGTCCTTGTCACAACTGGTCACATGTGTCGGCCCTCTCCCCCTAGTCGTCACATATTATGAAATATTATGAAATTATTCAATTAAAATAGCAGTTTCGAAATAAGTTTTATTTCCATTAATTGTTTTTTTAATATTTACCTATACATACCAATTATTCGATTTTGAAATGTGACGTCACGAAATTTAAGACCCCTCCCACCCCTTGTCACACAGTGTTAAACTACATCGACCCCCCCCTCCCCACTAACGTGTGACGTAATTTATGGATGGCCCCTAAAGGACATCCGTTTTTTTTTGTTTTATATTTTTATACTTATTCTATATTTTTACAGGGCTCAAGTACCTACTGTGATTTCGATTCTTATACTTAATTTGCCTATAATTTTGAACACGTTATGAAGTACCTAACTAAAACGTGCAGATACGGAGAAAATAGTTTGAGCTAAGAGAGTAAACTGCTAAGCGGCTAATTAAAATTATAGGTTTTGCTTTTCCCTGCTTTTCCATTATATTAACAGAACCCTAAAAGAAATTTTATTTTCCAGATGACTGACGTAGAAGTTTAAATTTCAAAGGATTACATTGGAACATAAAGAACTTTAAACGGTAAACGGAAGCTTTAAACGCTTAAAAAATTTACTAATACTCTAATAATGTTGGTTTTAAAAGGCAAAATTTTAAGTAGGTATCTCACTTAAACTTATATTCCTAACTAGTTCTTGCAAAGGAAAACGCTGCGTTCGTTTATTTGTTTAATAACCGACTTCAAAAAAAGGAGGAGGTTCTCAATTCGACTGTATTTTGTTTTTTTTTATGTTTGTTACCTCAGAACTTTCGACTGGGTGAACCGATTTTGATGATTGTTTTTTAAACGAAAGCTGGTGCTTGTCATGTGGTCCCACTTAAATTTTATTGAGATCTGACAACGGCATCCATGAGAAAACCATATAAGTCTTAAATTTGCATTAAGTAAGAGCGTGACAAATGGACGAATAACTCAATATCCCGCCAACCGATTTCGATGAGATTTCATTTTTTAGTCGAAAGCAGGTGTTTGTCATGTAGTCCCACACAAATTTGAACGAGATCTGACAAGTAGTTTTTGAGTAATTTTGAAGTCGGTTATTTTTTGTTAGTATAATTTAGATTATTTGAATCTCTGGAATCACTATTCGGAGAAAAAATCTTTGTGCATGATAGCCACAAAACTAATGCGAGTTACTAGTATTAATAAAGTCTAATAATGATCTAACCTATTAATCATGTTAAATGTTACGTGATACGTCTGTAGTAGAAGAATTAGGAGCGGCAACTCGGTCAAGGAAAAATAAGTGTTATATAGGACGGTCTATAGAATATTTTGTAAAGAATAGGACGTGAATAAGTTTTCCATCATCATAAATTATTTCGGCGTGGGTGCCGTAATCGTATTGTTTAATATTTATTACATTATCATGGAGTGTTTATTATTTGATGATGGTATTTATATGTTAAAGTTAATATTTTTTAACCGTTTTGTTAACTTTCTAACTTTATTGACCAGGGTAAAATAAAATATTTATTTACAAATAATTAGCTTTAAGCTTTAATGTGCTTGTAACTTTGTAAGTAATAATAAGAATGATTCTTGGGTCAGAATATCGAGGACCTTATCTGATATCTGATTATCTTCTCGACTGCACTGTGGTGCGGTAAAAAGCTTTCCTACATTGGTATAAGAAATTCTAATAAAATGTATGCAAATATAGCATAACAAATATACCTAGTTTACTTTATTTATATTGCAAGGACCGTCTCGACTAGACTTTACATTTTAATTGGTTGGGAAGTTTTATCATCGTGCTCCGCTTCGCATGTAAAGCAGTATTACGATTAATCAGTTTGAGAAAATTAGACATGCGTATCTGATAAGGATGTTTTAGAATGTTTAAATTTATTATTATAATCTCCACAGCAATATCTATAATGATAGATAGCATCGGGAAATCTTTCGGTGTACAATTGTAAAGTTCAAGGTAAAATCTTCCGTAAGGGAAGCCAATAGAATGTAAAATAAATCCTTGCCAACTATCGCCAAATCTGGTAATACTTGAGCACTAAGCTTCTAGTATTTTATTTATTAGGCGTTAATTGTATAATGATATAGAAGGAAGGAAATTGCATAATCATTATAATCCCACCGTGGCTACCGGTAGGTACGTTTAAAGAAGAATAGCCGTTCTATTAATGCATTGTTCTTTCTTAATAATGAAAAGAACAAAGCCCAGGCTTATGAGCTCATACGCTTAGTAGGTTGTATGTACCACAACATAGTCTTTCCGCAGAATGTACGAGAAAATTCTTTTTATAGGCTATTTTCATTATATGTATGCTCGTTGTCCGTAGACGTAAATCTCCTATTATTTACACTATTTCAATACCTCTATCAAAGCTCAGTTTTTGTGGTTTATTTTTTCCCGAAAAATAGAGCTCACCCATCGTTTTACGTTCATTTTACGTAACATTGGTTTGTAAATACGAGAGGCTGCTTAATTTACTGCTGCAGATTTTTAATGGACTTACAATCGCAAAGCTGTGCAACCGACAAATTACTGCCTACTAAATTATTTTCACATTTAATTGAGGAATTAAATACAGAGTTTTAAAACGTTTTGTTTTAAGAGAACAATGCTTGTTCGTAGCTTTGTTTGCTTTGTGCTGAAAAGTAATGGAATTATTTTGACTTCAAACAATTTTATAAAAGGTTCATGAACTTATCTTTAAACAAAAATTTGTTAGAGTGTAAAATAAGTTGCGGTTTTATTTTACCTTAACCTCTTTTACATTTATAATAATAGAATGGTCAATAAATAACTCAACTACTACTAAATAATACATCAACTACAATACCAAGTTGGGAAGGATTTTTATATCCATACTTTATGCCTAAAGAAGCTTTTCATTTTGCCAAAATTAGATAGACGAAAATATGGCAGAGGACATTGAACTAATAAATTGCGAGCAAAACGAAACATTCGTAAGAATGGTCTATCTATATTCGTGGTAAGAATCGAGTAAGAATCCTTCATTAGGGTTGCTAATATCGCATAAAGATAATAGGGAAACGAAAATAGTTAAATAATTTAAATTTTTATTACAAGTTTATACATATACAAGCTTAAAATGTAAAATTTTATATTTTTTCAAAAATTTCTCTTGTCAAAAGTTCCAAAATCACGTTGGCATGTGTATCGTTTCAAAAAACAATAAAAACAACGTACAAATTCGAAATTGAAACTTTTTTATGACTACTTATAAATTTAAATATTTAAATATCCTTCGACACCGTTATTTATACTTAACACAGATAAGAACCATCTCGATCACGTCAGCTTTCAAATAAAAAATCCGCATCATAATCGGTCTATTCGTTTAGGAGTTACGATGCACAGACAGACACACAGACACGTCAAAGTTATAACACCTCTCTTTTTGCGTCGGGGGTTAAAAAGTTTCTTTTAAAACATAAAAAAAAAACATTGTCAATTCAATTGGCAAGTGGCAACCCTGTGATCCTTGGAGAGCAATAGTCCTGGCGCCGCCACGCCTGCCTCCCACCATCACTATAAATGTTCCGCTCCGTTCTCTACAGCATTCTAGTACTGGCCATTTATTAAAGTTTATTTAGTAAAACTTGTCTCGACATTTCCACTAAGCTAATGTCACTCGCTACCGAAGTTTTGAATTAAATTGAAGCTTTCTAAAGACGTGTCAGAAACATCTTTTGTATGAATAATGATGACTAATTTAAAGTTATAATTGGCAGTGATTAACACTTTGTATAAAGATTCTAATTTAAAAATCTGAGGTTATAGTATTGCATTCTAAATTGTATCTTCATACAACAAAAAATCAATTGTTGGACGACTCTACTGTCCGATTGCTAGTGATCCTATCCTATCTGAGGACTAACTGTCCCAGATGCAATTTTAAACAAGGATGGCCTTAGAATGATTTTCATGTTCTAGATTCTAACGCATTATTAGATAGAAAATAATTAGAACCCAGGACTTCCTTCGCAGGCAGTCACTAACATTTTAGTCTATAATCATACCTAGGTACTCTTAATATTATAGGGTACAGCTTACCATACCAATAATTTAATACAGGTTAAATAGTTATTAATGTTAATGTAATATACGCTGTTGAACACCAATTGAGTTGTTCATTTAAAAAAAAATATATTTTTTTAAATGTATTTTAAATCTTTAACACAAATTATATTAATTGGCATTGTTAAAAACGCTTAAAAACTATTTTTAATATTAATAATAATGAATTCAAAATTGATAAAAGTTCAAAAAGAATCACGTGACTACAAACGCGCCAGATTTGGTCGCCATGTTAGTAACATCATTTTGTTAAAGCAATTGAGTTGTTTCCTAAAAATTTTTTTTGTTATAAATGGAAAGTTCATATATAAGTTTTATAACAAAGTTATTTTAGTTTTTTTTTATTCGCTATAATTTAAAAGTTACATCAAATCAAAAATACGTTTCTGAATCCAGTACCGAAAACACGCCGACAATTCCCGGATAGAACCGAGCGCGCGTGTGACGTCACTTTGTTAATTGCTATTCATTGCAGCATACAGCTGATACTGTGATTTGACTTTTAACTGATAAAATCTTGATATTATCGTCAATATATTGATAAATATATCAAAAATACTAAACCTTAAAAGTTATCGTGCTTGTTTTGTACCATTACGTGTGAAAACTACAAAAAAAACACCCCAAAGATAATGTTAAATGTGTACCTGTGACCTTTTCCCGAGGAATAAGAGGTAAAATTTTAGTTTTCGTTCATAGATTCGCTTTTAGGGTTCCGAAGTAAAATCGGAATCCTTATAGTTTCGTCATGTCCGTCCGTCCGTCCGTCCGTCTGTCCGTCTGTCCGTCCGTCCGTCCATCCGTCCGTCCGTCCGTCCGTCTGTCCGAAGCAAAGCGGCCAGACCCTTACTGCTAGAAAGCTGTAATTTGGCATGGATATACATATTTATTAAAACTCCAGAATCGTAGAATTAAATATTGAAAAACATTTTTTTCAGGGTACCTCCCGTACAGGCAACGTGAGGATGATTTTTTTATTCGTCACCTACCCTATAGTGTGGAGTATCGTTGAAAAGGTCTTCCAAAAATATTATGGGTCTTGTAAGACCATTTTTGGAATTAGGGGTCCGTTTGCAAAATGTTTGGCTTTAAAGTGCTAATTTTGGTTACAGTCAAGTGTCCCCCCCAACTGTTGACTACACGGTTGGAGTTAGTCAAGTGAAAAAATTCTGAAAAATAGGGTAGGTACTTATATGATGAATTTACAAGGAAAACTATCATTGCTACGTTAACATAAGTATGAGTCATAGTCGATAAACTTACTACTTCGGAACCTTACATTGCCCGTGGCCTGACACGCACATGCCCGTTTTTTTATAAAACAACTCATGGTTTTATTTTATTATGTTAGGAATTTTGCAACGTTGATTAGGGAATAATATTAGGGAATAAAATTAGGGATCCTTAATTAAACTCCAATAATGTAACCCAAGGTGTAAAAAACCGAAGCAAAGCGAGAGCGGTTACTCGTTAGATAATATTATCGTTAACATTGTAAAACCAGTAGGTACATAAATAAATAAATAAACGCTTCACACTCATAGCCCCATACTAGGATACCCAGTGTCGTGGGTGCCACAGACAACACAAGGACACACACTCAGACCAAGAACAGAAATACAAAGTAATCATTCAAACCATCTCGCAGCATCCACCTCGCATCGAATCGAAACCAGGACCCTTGACTTAGCGATCTGGAGTGGTAACGATTCGCCACACGAGTCGTGATCATTGACCAACTTGGCGTATTTCGGAGACAAAAAAAATTATATATTGTACCAGTTTTATGTATAAAGCGCGTACAGACCCATACCACCGCAGTAGGTTTTCCTGTGTTGCGGGTGGCATGGTCAACACAAATAACACGTCACTATAACACCCAAGACCCGAGTACAAATAATTATTTGTCACATTTTATTAGATATGGCCGGAAATTGAACCTGGGACCCTCACTTCGCAGGCTGGATCGAATCGCTATCAACTAGGCTATAGGGTCATCATATGTATGTACCTACTACTAGCATAGAATTTCTGTAGTATTGCATTGTGCATTTTTTTATTAATCACATTCTTCACTTCTCTCAGGATCCATATCTGAAATTTAGGTAGACGAAGTTGCGGGTAGAAGCTAGTTGTATGATAAATGAAATTTATTATACAATGAAATTTATTATATATTTTATCATACAACCCTGATTTATACCCCTAACACCCTGCCCTGATTTCTCCCAGACACGATTTACCAGTTAACAGTGTAACCTTATCTAAATATATTTAGTGTGTACAATCAATAGAGAGTTTTATTATAATATTTAATGAAGAATAAATCATTTAACATTTAAATTTACAATAAAATTACGTGGTATGAATATCTTTTTGCACTAAATTTCGGATATTTTTACTCAATTCACGTAGAAGCTTCTAACACTGTGTAATTGCTTTAACAAAATGACGTCACTAACATGGCGACCAAATCTGGCGCGTTTGTAGTCACGTGATTCTTTTTGAACTTTTATCAATTTTGAATTAATTATTATTAATATTAAAAATAGTTTTTAAGCGTTTTTAACAATACCAATTAATATAATTTGTGTTAAAGATTTAAAATACATTAAAAAAAAATATATTTTTTTTAAAGTGAACAACTCAATTACACAGTGTTAGAAGCTTCTACGTGAATTGAGTAAAAATATCCGAAATTTAGTCCAAAAAGATATTCATACCACGTAATTTTATTGTAAATTTAAATGTTAAATGATTTATTCTTCATTAAATATTATAATAAAACTCTCTATTGATTGTACACACTAAATAAATTTAGATAAGGTTACACTGTTAACTGGTAAATCGTGTCTGGGAGAAATCAGGGCAGGGTGTTAGGGGTATAAATCAGGGTTGTATGATAAAATGTATAATAAACATTGTATAATAAATTTCATTTATCATACAACTAGCTTCTACCCGCGACTTCGTCTACCTAAATTTCAGATATGGATCCTGAGAGAAGTGAAGAATGTGATTAATAAAAAAATGCATAATGCAATACTACAGAAATTCTATGCTAGTAGTAGGTACATACATATGATGACCCTATAGCCTAGTCGATAGCGATTCGATCCAGCCTGCGAAGTGAGGGTCCCAGGTTCAATTCCCGGCCATATCTAATAAAATGTGACAAATAATTATTTGTACTCGGGTCTTGGGTGTTATAGTGACGTGTTATTTGTGTTGACCATGCCACCCGCGACACAGGAAAACCAACTGCGGTGGTATGGGTCTGTACGCGCTTTATACATAAAACTGGTACAATATATAATTTTTTTTGTCTCCGAAATACGCCAATGTGGTCAATGATCACGACTTGTGTGGCGAATCGTTACCACTCCAGATCGCTAAGTCAAGGGTCCTGGTTTCGATTCGATGCGAGGTGGATGCTGCGAGATGGTTTGAATGATTAGTTTGTATTTCTGTTCTTGGTCTGAGTGTGTGTCCTTGTGTTGTCTATGGCACCCACGATACTGGGTATCCTAGTATGGGGCTATGAGTGTGAAGTGTTTATTTATTTATTTATGTACCTACTGGTTTTACAATGTTAACGATAATATTATCTAACGAGTAACCGCTCTCGCTTTGCTTCGGTTTTTTACACCTTGGGTTACATTATTGGAGTTTAATTAAGGATCCCTAATTTTATTCCCTAATATTATTCCCTAATCAACGTTGCAAAATTCCTAACCTAATAAAATAAAACCATGAGTTGTTTTATAAAAAAAACGGGCATGTGCGTGTCAGGCCACGGGCAATGTAAGGTTCCGAAGTAGTAAGTTTATCGACTATGACTTATACTTATGTTAACATAGCAGTGATAGTTTTCCTTGTAAATTCATCATATAAGTATCCTATTTTTGAGAATTTTTTCACTTGTCTAACTCCAACCGTGTAGTCAACAGTTGGGGGGGACACTTGACTGTAACCAAAATTAGCACTTTAAAGCCAAACATTTTGCAAACTGACCCCTAATTCCAAAAATGGTCTTACAAGACCCATAATATTTTTGGAAGACCTTTTCTACGATACTCCACACTATAGGGTAGGCGACGAATAAAAAAATCATCCTCACGTTGCCTGTACGGGAGGTACCCTGAAAAAAAATGTTTTTCAATATTTAATTCTACGATTCTGGAGTTTTAATAAATATGTATATCCATGCCAAATTACAGCTTTCTAGCAGTAAAGGTCTGGCCGCTTTGCTTCGGACAGACGGACGGACGGATGGACGGACAGACGGACAGACGGACAGACGGACAGACGGACAGACGGACAGACGGACGGACGGACGGACGGACGGACGGACGGACATGACGAAACTATAATGATTCCGATTTTACTTCGGAACCCTAAAAGCGAATCTATGAACGAAAACTATTAAAAGTCAAATCACAGTATCAGCTGTATGCTGCAATGAATAGCAATTAACAAAGTGACGTCACACGCGCGCTCGGGTCTATTCGGGAATTGTCGGCGTGTTTTCGGTACTGGATTCAGAAACGTATTTTTGATTTGATGTAACTTTTAAATTATAGCGAATAAAAAAAAACTAAAATAACTTTGTTATAAAACTTATATATGAACTTTCCATTTATACCAAAAAATTTTTTTAGGAAACAACTCAATTGTTACAATACTTACAATACTTGCATTTAAGTACTAACGTAAAAATATTGTACTTTCTTTGTATTTGCTAAAGATTTGGTCCTAAAAAATTTTACGGTCAGGCAAATTCAAATACGATCAAATCATACAATTCATCGTAACTTTAACCAGCACGTGACGTATTGTTGGCACGACAGAGAACTTTATCAGCGTCGCGAATGTTCAATTAGAAACAATACTTAAATGGAATGCAGAATTTTAATACCATTACTTATTCTTCGTTCGATCACTGCTGTAGGCTTGGGAAGTAAATAGTGAGTAGAAAGTGTATAAAAATTTGTGAACATTCAACATGACCCAGTAGGACAGCTAAGTGAAGTGTTTCCGCGGTAAATGTGCTCGAGGTGATACCGTATGCGATGAAGATGACGTCACTGAAACACGGAGTCAACCTGAGCCGGCGCGCCTGTAGGCATAGCCTGACTCTATTCGTCGTAGCTACGCTTCTGTCTGCTGTCAACTGCAATCCTGTCGAAGTAAGTATGTTATTTAAGGTCATCATTACAACCCTTGGCTTCGCAACTTGGGGTCTCCTCTCACAATGTGAGGGGTACAGGCCATAGTCTACCACGCTAGAGAACTCTCCGGTGTGCAGGTTTCCTCACGATGTTTTCCTTCACCGAAGCAAGTGATAATTAACTTCTAATACGCACATAATATTTGAAAATCAGAGGTGCGTGCCAGGATTTGAACTCGGGCCCCTTCGTTCGAGAGACCAACGCTAGGCTATCACTGCTTTTTTCACACCTTTGGCTTACTTGTAATAAATTAACAATAAATTATTACACACTTATAGCTCGACACAAGGATTCCTTGTGTCGTGCCGGCCTTGGACAACACTCAAAGACAAGGACACACACTGATACCGAGAACAGAAATTCAGCTTCATCATTATTTCCGCCTCTCTGGGAACCGAACCCAGGACCCTTTGCACGGCAGTTCAGCATGGTAATCAATACGCCAAAACACACGGGGCGTTAAATAGTAAATAGTCCACGCTGATTAAAATTACTGCGGATTGGCAAACTTCATACACACTTGAGAACATTATGGAAAACTCTTAAGTATCAGGCAAGACTGTCCAGGTTTTCTTTACGATGTGTTATTTCACACAAGCAAGTGATAATTTATCTATGTCTATATAAAATACGAGTAACCGCCCTCGCTTTGCTTCGGTTTTCTTATTTTTTTACACCTTGGGTTACATTATTAGAGTTTTATTAAGGATCCCTATTTTTTTTGAAAATATAATATAGCCTATGTTACTCAGGGATAGTGTAGCTTCCTAACAGTGAAAGAATTTTTGAAATCGGTTCAGTAGTTTCGGAGCCTATTCAATGCAAACAAAAAATCAAATCTTTCCTCTTAATATATTAGTATAGATAAAAAATGTTTGTTCTGATGACCTCTATAGACTTTGAAATCATCAAACCGATATGCCTCAAAATCTTTTCATTTGAAAGGCAACAATCCTAAGGTGGTTTGAGATTACTAAAACAATGCATGAGGCACATTCGGCCCATTAATGAAGTCGATATCTATTTGTAAATTATAAAACATGTTGCAGAACAACGTCTGCCGGGTCAACTAGTTTCTAATACGCACAGAAGTTTTTGAAAGCTGTGCATGCAAGATTTTCAACTCAGGCCCTTCTGGTTGGGAGACCATCCAAAGCTGTTGTTCAGCTTACCATATTTTCTTTAACTTGAAATAATTTGATTTACTTTTAATTACTTAATTAAATTAAGAAATCACGGTGGGTTGCTTAAGATTCGAGCCTTCCCCCTAGGGGGTAATCTGTGCCTCCCCCTGTCTTACGGCAGGCCCACAGATTGAAAGGTATCGTTATGAAGTAAATAATAAAGGGATGAACGATCAGTTCCTTAATATTTACGAAATGAACCAGAAAGGAGAAACCCAGTTTCCATAGAAACTCCTTCCATAGAAATTACACCTCCCGTATTTATTAATAGATCCCATAAAATATTTTTAGAATTTTTGAATGTTTTATGAGTATCATTTGGTCCCGCTAATCACACTCAAAACGGATTCATTGATTTGGATGGGGTTAATACAGATGTATTATTATAAACTTAAGGTTATTATTATTTGTGAACTGGGTAAGGGTAGCATTCCCAAAGGCCACTGCGACTAGATTAAATAGGTATTTGTTCTTTTTAAGGTTACATTTGTCATCAAGTTAAGAATTGAAAGGCTTTTACAAAGCCACTTCGGGATGGATAAACTTAATCTATACTAATATATAAAGAGGAAAGATTTGATTTTTTGTTTGCATTTAATTGGCTCCGAAAATACTGAACCGATTTGAAAAATTCTTTCACTGTTGGGAAGCTACACTATCCCCGAGTAACATAGTCTATATTATATTTTCAAAAAAATTAGGGATCCTTAATAAAACTCCAATAATGTAACCCAAGGTGTAAAAAAAATAAGAAAACCGAAGCAAAGCGAGGGCGGTTACTCGTTTATAATAAAGTACTTAAATCATAAAAAGTCCACTCATATTTAGGTATTTTGGAATACATCCTACGGAAGTCTGCCAAGCGAAACCCAAATCAAATTTGACCGTTTCTATCTCCTCAAAACTAATGTTTTCAACTTGGCGTTGGCATAGTTCAAGAGTGACTCATGTTGAAGTCATGTTTCACGCAAATATGAGTTTTATTGGCATCATAGGTAGGCATCAATATGTCCGCTGAATTTTCATCATTGTCGTACTATTAAAAGAACCATTACTTAGGTGAATTTATCATTGAATGCTATGTTTCGGTTGGGATGAAAAATTTTGCGTTCATCCTTGAAACCAAGCCAACTTTAAAGAGGGACAGGCTTCCGGTTTTTTCGAATGCATAGTTGCTGTTGGCCCTAGTGGCCTTTACAGCTTCATGCGGACAGGTTAGGCTCCCGGTACACCTTGCTGAACAACAGAGATGATAAGTTCCTTATTTTGGAGGTATGTTTTTACTACGTTATAGCTTTACTGCAACGCGAACGTGGCAACTGTTAATACTGTATAATGTATGGTGATGGGATTTTTCGGTAAGCTTTATCTACTCTGCTTAAAAATTGATGCTGTTGAGCGTTTTTACCGCGTTTCGATAGACAGTTAACTATCTATAAAAAATCAGCACCAGCAAGGCTATTCTGTAAGGATGTTTTTGTAACTCGACAGCGGAACCGCGATGAGTTTCAAAATTCCTATTCTATAAAACTCGACAGTTAAGAAAAGTCACGCACATTTTTCCGCACTTAATGTCATTACCTTACATTGTAAACGCTTCCCGAAGAGTTTTATTTAAAGGCTCCATCTCCAGCTAGATGTTAGGTACCGCTAGTAACCACTTACAATCTCCCAGCAGTTATACTGCTATTACCATGAAAATGTAGGATTAAAATAATATGTGATGCAATGTTGTCATTATCAATGCATTTATTAAAAAAAAAAAACTTTTTAATAGGATTACCCTTGACCTTATTTTGCAGCAGTATTTTTACTCAACTTCGCTTGCGCTGTTGTCTTATACATAAATAACTAAAATATATTCGCAGAGACATGCTAGACTTGGTAAATACTCTGAAGCCGAAACTTGTGAGTTGTGAATAACAATGAAATTTTAAATAACAATGAATATTAGGTACTACGCTTGGTATTAATTACATACATTTTGACTTTCGACAAGTGTTATTAAAAACTGTTTAAGGTAAAATGAGGTAATTACGTACCTATTTACTCTTGACTTAGGAAAGTAGGCAATTCTCAAAACATTCGCGTCACTTAAGCAATGTAAAAAGCACATCAAAGCCATGCAAATAAAAGCCTTTTAAACATTTGTTACCCTGAAAAGTAAACTTGTTAGAAAAAATCTTTTATTTTCCGCCTCTTCAATTTCAAGCATCACTTTAGCTTTGATGTATCGCAACGGGCGGAGTGCTAGCCGTGCTAGGCTAGGGTTTCTACGCGCGGCAATTATTTCAACGTGTTTATTCTGAAATAAATGTTAAAGCTCATGGTTTGTAAAAGTAACAAAGTAGGATTAAGAGTATTGCAAGAGTTGAAGTTGCAACGCTAGCAAACAATAATAAATTAGTTCTAATTTCTTCGAAATGACATCCTCTTTGACACCATCATCAGTACTCTTAGGGCTTGTTTCACAATCTTCAAGTAAGTCCGAAGTAAGCTATTCGTTGGTTAAGTTGACATTTCGTGTATGGAAAATGACACTTTAACGTCACTTTAACCGGCGAATAGCTTATTCAGGACTCTACTTGAAGATGGTGAAACAAGCCCTAATAAAGACAAAACTCCTCAGCAATTCCCATTAGTTACATTGAACTTAAGGTCATTTGCTCTTTGATATTATCTTTCTTAAATTATCTTTCTTTCAATAGTTTTCTACGGTTCTCATTGCAACAACTTTTAATATTCTATGACTTTTATGTGTCATAAAAACTTTGAAATAAAGTTAAACCAATTATAAAAATATTTGCATGAAAGTATGAAATAATAAATAATGGTCCTAAAAATATTTTGAGTTCATGTTTGACAGGCTTTGCTAGCATCGATCTAAAAAAAGTATTTTCTTTATTACTTATGTATTTTCATGACAACTAGTTACCTAATTTCATTATGTTCGAAGATGTTTCTTGTAATCCCAGATTATAGCACTTTTTAGTTTTCTAAAAAGAGGACAATGCCTCTTACGTCTTCGCCATCGTACCACATACATATTACGCCTTGCTTAGTAAAATATTCAACGATCGTTTATCAACAAACAATCTACCTTGTACTCCATTATTACGGGCTATAATCGATTATGGGACATAGTCCTTGACTGAAGCAACTAATAGTCACAGTAAAAGCAAATAAATATTTGATGTGATCGGTTAAAACAAGTGTTGACTCCATACCAACATACTTAACAGTACCTAATTTATAATTTCTGAACGCATTCATTTATAGATGTTTGTATTATCCATGGGTGTCTATGACCATTTAATATCTTTCTGGCAACTATATGATAGCTTAATGAATAAAGATTGAGTCAACGTTTAAGATTTTGTATAATTTAAAATATCCTAATAATCTTAAATTAAAATTTAAAAAAACCCCGACACTTTGATTTAGATACACTAAACATAGCAAAGAACACTCTCGATTAAGTCACCTTTAAAAAAAACTAGATCAAAATCGGTTTATCCGTTTTTGAGCTACGATGCTGTAGACAAACATACAGATACATAGATGCACAGACACGTGAAATTTATAACACCCCTCTTTTTTCGTCGGGGGTTAAATATTACAGCAATTTTCCTTTAGTACGACTCAGGAAACCTTATCCTACAAAAAATGTTAAAAATTACAACAAAAAAATTATTCAGCTTTAAAATTATAATCTATAGATTGCAAATTTTTTTTTGTTTATTTGAACGTGCAAAATTCTTGAACTGCCATTCGGATATGGATCCGATATGGTAGCCCCATTTAGGAGGAAGACTGATTTTAAAGCCAAAAAGAGAAGCTGCAGGGGTAGTACTTACGCCCCGTATAAGACTTAGGTACCTTGGCGAAGCGTGGGTTATTTGCTAGCCATTACTTAAAATGAGAACTACATGATTTGACATTAATTGTATGAGATAATATCAAGGCCAAGATCGGAGACAAAGAGTTCGTGCAAGGTCAAGAGCCACCCGCCGCGTTGGCAAGAGTTCAGCTGATACGTCATACTTCTCTATGTTAAACTCCATTAACTTATGCTAATGTAAACTGCATCCACGTGGCTGCTGTTTTATGTATCTATTTTATAAAACTGACTGACTGAACAAACAGATGCATGACATGAAATGTACGATGCCGTCAACTTTATTTACCTACCCATTCTATCTAATGACGGATTAACCCTTAATCAAATTAAGCAATTGCCTAGGGCATCACGTCTGGGGGCACCAGAAGAAGCACAAAAAAAATCCGGCCTTAGGGCATCACATCTCACTCTTACGTCACCAAAAAAAGTTTCTAGGACTAATTTGAAAATTCGCGCGTTTTAAGTTGACATAGAGTCCGACCTAGAGTCATAACCCCGCTCCCGCTTGCGCACTCGCTGCCCGCTAGTGCATTCGGCAATAGGAATAGGCCACCGCAACGTTTTTATTTTAGTTAATATTGATTATTAACCGACTTCAAAAAAAGGAGGAGGTTCTCAATTCGACTGTATTTTTTTTATGTTTGTTACCTCAGAACTTTGGACTGGGCGAACCGATTTTGATGATTGTTTTTTTAATCGAAAGCTGGTGGCTGTCATGTGGTCCCACATAAATTTTATTGAGATCTGACAATGGCATCCATGAGAAAACCACATAAGTCGTAAATTTGTGTTAAGATGTGCGCGACAAATTGACGAATAACTCAATGTCACGCCAACCGATTTCGATGATTCTTTTTTTAATCGAAAGTAGGTGCTGGTCATGTGGTCCCACATAAATTTGAACGAGATCTGAAAAGTAATTTTTGAGACTTTGAAGTCAGTTATTTTTTGTTAGTAAATTTTTATTAACAATAAATACTGACATTAACGACCACAGAGTAAATTGTGTTCTGTATCTAAAATAAAAATTACTGCATTATACAATTAAAAATATCGCATGTTCGCTATTCGAATGCAATGGAATTGCGATCAGCCAATCATGTTTTTAGGCGGTAAAAGTTTAAAGACCGATTCTAGTTGACATACGGATAGGGGGGCCCACAAGCGTGGATTGCTTAGGGCATCAAGTAGTCTTAATCTGTCACTGATTCTATCTCTAACATACAATTTTGCGACTAAGCTGAATGCCATATAGCAGACATTAATTCAAATTCTTTTTTTAAGTTACAAAAAATTTACAGCTTTCTAGTACTAAGGGTTTCGGCGCTTTGCTTCGGACAGACAGACGGACAGACGGATGGACAGAAGGACGGACAGACGGACGGACATGATGAAACTATAAGGGTTCCAATTTTACTTCGGAACCCTAAAAATGCCCAACGCACCTAAAGAAGTTTTTACTTCAAAAATTTGCTATTACTGGCTCTCTTAGGTACCTACTATGTATAATAGCCTCAGCAGGTAAGTAGGTACACTTTACTTAAACAAAGACCGAATAAAACAAAACTCCTTTAACCATATTAACAGGATTTGGCACCGGTTCAATAAACTATAAGGCCAATAAAGTAAAATGTTTATTTTGCTTTATTTAGTTTTCTTGTTCATAGCTACCCGATGAAATAAACATCAAACATTACGTGGCCTGTCTTTTCTTTTGCCAAAATTATCAAATGCGTTTATTTATTTAATTTTATTAGTAAAATACATAAAAGTTCTAGGCCCCTCATAAAATACCGTACGTGAGCAAGTTCAGCAACCGTTTTCCTATTTCAGTCAATGCCGAAAAAAACAAAAATTAAATCCCGTAAATATTTGCGAAACAGCGAACTAAAAGAAACTAGGTATTGAAAAAAGAACGCGCCTTTTATAACTTTGTATTTTATTTTCCGTATCCTCTTTTTACATCGCAAATGTAGTTTGTTCGTTGATATTTGTTAGAAATTTACTTAATGACTAATTTGTTAGTATCTGTTGTTAGTTACTTAAATTTGGGATATGGAGCCCTTCTTGGGTGAAGGCCTTCTCCATTTTCTTCCACGAGTCTCTTTCTCTCTCTGCCGAGCATCAGCCAATTTTTCCCGCTCTTTTGATTATGTCATCAGCCCAACGTCTTTTAGCCCTACCTGCATTTCTTTTTCCTACTGGCCCCTTCCATCTTGTTATCTTTATAGTCCATCGGCCGTCGATATAGCACGTTATGTGTCCGGTCCATTGCCACATTAACGTCTCTTTAACCTTAAATGACTAACGCTCCATCTCAAAAGGTCACTACGGTCAATCTTCACTAACGGTTACTTAAATCGCTCCTTAGTTCAGAATTTCTATGGTGATAAAGAATTACTAAGGAGGGATTAAAGTAACTGTTGGTGATTCTGAGATGGAGCGTAAAGTATACAAATTATACTTATTCAGACGGAAATATTGTATCAGTTTTCACAGAGATTCCTTCTAATATACTTAGTATAAAATAAATTTTCGGAAATTCATCCCCAATGGGGTTAAAATAGGCAATAAAAGTTTGTATGAGTATAAAAATAAATTTTCCGCGGACGAAGTCGCAGGCACAAGCTCGTAAAACAATTATCGTAAACCGTGACATAAACTTCTAACGAATATAAGTGGTATTTAATGTATATCTAAATACAATTAACCTAACCAACCTTAATTAGGTTCGATTGTTCTGATTTATGGTGGTGTTTGACTACTCTGAACCAATCTGATCTAGTTAAATCGCGATTTGTCTAGAGCTCCAGTCTAGAGCAATAGAAAAATAATCATGAATTACTTTTACTTCTGAATAAATATTTAATTTCCTAGTACTCTGAACGTCGCGCTTCGGTTACCCGAGTGCGTCCATTGGGAAAACAGAGGAGGAAATTCTGGGAATTCTCCACAACTTTCCTAAAGTTGACAACGTCAGATAGTAGACCCTTGACTATTGGGACGCTATCGGTTTTGTGATTTTTTTTTAAATAGCCGTCAAACGAACAGACGAGCTAATTTATGCCTTCATGGTACGGTAAGGTTATAGTCAATCGTCATCTATGGACATCAGCAACACCTTAGATGTCACCGTCGCATCGCGGCGTCGTTGTCAAAATAAGAAAAGGAAGAAAGTAAGAACCTCCTCTCAAACCTCTTGCCGGAACATGACATGTCGTTTGGCGTCTGATATGAGGGTGATAGCTAGCCAGGTAGGCTTCAAGGAGAAATAATAATATCGTAATAATATTAATTGATTTTAATATTGATAATATTATCTTTACGTGGAGCTACCACTATTTTTACCACCAAGCCGTCCAGCGTCTAATGCGTCTATCGCCTCATACGATACCCTTTTACGGTTTACCAGAATGTGATTAGGGTCAGTATTCTAGGCCGTTCCAATACCTCGATAATAAAATTAAATAAACGCTTAACAATGTACCAAAACATTCGTTGATATACCTTTGTTGCCTAATTTACTCGGATCACCACTGACCCCAGTGTGTAGAACGTTATTATTGAAAGGTACAGGACTATAGGTACATACTCCAACAGTTTGCTATAGTTAAGTAAAATAATTCGATTGAGTAAAATAATCAAATAAGGAGAGGTGTGGTCGGGTGCGAGCGATGCGGCGCCGGTGCTATTTCATAAGTTATCGAAGAAGGTAACATTTTATGATGGCTTTATTAGGTAAACAAGTACTACTTTCGAAGGGTAAGTACTTTAAACCGTCGATTTATATTACCATCTTTTTAACCGACTTCAAAAAAGGAGGAGGTTCTCAATTCGACTGTTTTTTTTTATTTTTATGTTCGTTACCTCAGAACTTTGACTGGGCGAACCGATTTTGATAATTCTTTTTTTAATCGAAAGCTGGTGGCTGTCATGTGGTCCCATATAAATTTTATTTAGATCTGACAATGGCATCCATGATAAAACCATATAAGTCTTAAATTTGTATTAAGTAAGTGCGACAAATGGACGAATAACTCAATATCACGCCAACCGATTTAGATGATTCTTTTTTTAATCGAAAGCAGGTGCTTGTCACGTAATCCCACATAAATTTGAACGAGATCTGACAAGTAGTTTTTGAGTAACTTTGAAGTCGGTTATTTTTTGTTAGTAAAATTTAGATTATTACATATAATAATAATAATAAGATTAGTGGGGCCAAGTATCGAACGAGTGTAAACACTTATTATGTTAAGTAGGTATAAGAGAAGAGAATGTTTTCTTATGGAAATACCCGGCAAACGAGCTGACGATCCACCTGATGGTCAGTGACTACCGTCGCCCATGGTCATTAGCAACACCAAAGGTATCCCATCGCAAGCTGTCTTTCTTTTTAATTAAGAAGACATACTGCTCTGAACTGCTCAAGTGCAGATTGGTGGAGGATTGAGAAGTCAACCCAGGTTTCAGAAATTTAAGCTACCCGAATCTTCATGGTTTACGACTGCTATCTTACAATGAGTTTATAGTAAGTAGAACATGCTGATCCTTCTACGTCCATCCATGACAACATTTCAATACGGTACATTTCATGTTCTCACCTGTTTCAAGTTCAAGCCACCCCAAACCAAATTCTGAAACACTAAAGAAAAATATCGTCGCTGGACCCTACGTGATTCACTTACCAAATCAAATCTGCAGTCCGAAAATGGACTACTTTCATGTATGATGTCAGAATTCAGCAGCCCTTCTACACTTTCTTTTTTTAACATGGTTTTAGCGTTGGAGCTGTTTAGGTTTTGCAATCGGGCAAGCGGCCAACATCGTAAAATTGTCATAACTCTTACATGAACTTGTGAATAAAATTTCATGCATGTGTTCGTCGAACATCTGTGATTTCATCTCGAAATGTTTTGAAATTGAAAGGCCATAAATAATGCGTACTTACTTAAGATATTTTCTCCGTTGTAGTTGCACAAAAACATGCAAAACTAAACATGACATCATTTAAATATGCCGAGGTTGTTATTTATGGGTAGCATTAGGTAAAATAACATTGAAACAATTTTATTATGTAAATAGTTGACCAACGAGCTGAATCAACCTGATGTTAAGTTTCTATATCAAATAGCGAAATATGTAAGATTACTTTTCTATAATAGAGGACGAAAAATCTGACTAAAAAAAACCTGATGGCAAGTGGCCACGATCGTCCATGGACATTAGAAACACCAAAGGCATCACCGATGTGTCAATGATCAAAAAAGAACTGAGAGAAAGACAGAAAGAATTGGCTCCAAGTTTCCAGCCCAATCTGAAATCATCAAATGTTTGTTTTTTGTATGTGTTACTTTGTGAGGTTGTTCCAAGTACGAGTCCTTGGGGTTATCTCTATTTGACAAACCCTGTTAAGGGCACTTTAGTATCCGGAGCATTTACCTAATAATGTTAGGTCGTGCAGAAGGAATCTAAAGGTTTATGATGATAATTTAATAAAACTGACTTTCCTTTTTTCAGAGCTCTACGAAACAGAGTCCGTCCATTGTTGTCGATGGGATATCCACTTACCCTGGGCTGGGTTTCGGGCCCATGGGTCCCGTGGCCCCTCTCCCCGGCGAACCCCCTGGCACTCAGCTGGGCCAGCGACAAGAGACCACATCTGACTCCCCAGTCACCGACAAGCCCAAGAAAGAGAGGACCTTCGTTATTGCAGCCGTTGAGTTTCATCGGGTTGAAACTCCGTTCCTAATCGGATTATGGATTTTTTTCGCCAGCCTTGCAAAAATAGGTAAGCTTTACACTCTTAATTGCTCGTAAGACTGCTCATTTTTCTGTTTGTTCTTCTTTTTACCCGAGTGCGTGACGCAAAGGAGGGTAATGTGTTTACTTGTCTATGTATATATGTGTGTTCCTAGGTGGGGTTGTAGAGACCAAACGGGTTAAGTGACAGTTTAGGATATATAACGATTTAAAGTTGGTTAAACAACCATTCTCGTTAATTTACTAAGTCCCATAATGAAATGACAACATTGCGAATTTTACCGTCTTATAATCCTAATAAAGAAGTCAGTGTTAAATTAAAAAAAAAACCCGACTGCGTAAAAAACTAAAAAGAAAAAAACAAGCCCAGTAGTTCAGAATGTTGTTAAAAGTAATACTGAACAACTACACTATAGAATGATTAACAGTCGGGTCCCATTTTAATTTAACAGGGTTGTTTGGGAAAAAACAAACAAGATTTGACTGGTTGAAGCATGGGTCCCGACTGTTAATCCTTGTATGGAGTAGTTGTTCAGTATTACCTTTAACAACATTCTGAACTACTGGGTTTATTTTTTTCTTTTTAGGTTTTTTATATTTTTTATTAAAAAACGATTGGTACAAAATTAATGTCTGAGAACGAATTGAGGTCATATTTAATTTAGTCCGTTTTTTTTAATATAGGTACTGCTGATATTTAGACTCCGTTATCAAACACAAGCAACCCCAACTCACTTCTGAAACGAAAGTATACGTATTGCTCGCGGTCTCTTGGTAGATCTTGATTAACCCTCCCGTTGATTGTTTCTCGACATTCATTGTTATTTCATTCTGCTATATCTTTCCTCGAAATATTGTCGACGAAGGCGAAGGTATTTATTACTTACTTATTATTTATTATTTACGAGTCTATTGTGATCACTTCAACGTCTTCCGTTGCTAAAGAACAATTTTTAATGAACTCTTACACTAACGCTATGTTAAGTCTAAAAAGTCTAAAAGCTTTCTGGATAAGAACCTGACATATGCTTTGTTTTTTTTCTAAAAACTCACTATCTCAGATTGTCAGCAAACCCTGTTTGCAGCAACTGTACCACTTACTACGCTACCATTGATTTTGATGATTTGCAGTGTCTGTGTGTAGACAACGATCTCCAATTCTTATTTTTTTAATCGCCTTCAATGTTATATCCAAAGTTTTTGTACTTCTTTTAAAACTAAATTCTCTTAAAAATATACATACTGAATTTGATTTTAAACTTTAGTCAAATGGCAAAAGCTAATTAAATCTTTATATTTTCACACTGTCCGCCACAATGCATCTCAGAGAACATTTTATCTACGAAAGCCACATTGCAAATTACATTTTTCTATCCTGTAGGAAAGTATTACTTAATTGATTCCAGATTATAAACTCCTGACTGCAAAAAATAAACAAAACAAGGTTTTGCAATGTACAAGAGTAACTACTTTTGGTTTGGAGCGTGTAACCAATTATAATTACTAAAATTAAACTAATTAAATTCAGGATTTGGACTGAAATAAAAAGACGTATTGCCGATTTGGAGGCTGGTTTAATACTCTCTCTATAATCATGGTGGGCTCATCCGGTGGGCCGAGCACATTCGCTGAGCCTTCACATTACGTTCTTAGAACTAACTATGCTAATGCTGAAACAGCAGTAGTGGAAAGAGGGCTATTCATAACTCCTCCGACCCTAAGAGGAAAATTATCGGAAGGTTCGGGTGAAGAATCATTCCGATAATTTTTCTTAAATAATAAACATTTAGGCGATTTTAGCCAAATTATATAACTCAAAAATACAATAAAACTGGAAATTATTAAAGTAAAAGTGACGTATCCTAAAATTTCACTGAAGCTAAAGTTCTTTTGGTTACTCAAAACACTTTCTATCACTTCACTATGTTTTAATGAAAAGGCCATGTATTTCACTTCATCTAAACTAATTCCTTTCATATTCACTGCACTTCCTCGGTATTGTGTGGTATTGTCCATACGAAAATGGGGTAAGGCGACAATAGTAATCCTTTCCACTACTTCAGATTCTACGAAGACACGATGACGAAGGTGAATTCCATTGATTTGCAAGTCACAAGGCTCATCCATGGTTACCAGGTAAGTGCCAAATACATGTTGGTTACTCATCGGCATTGACTTCCTGAGCCCTGATCTCCTCGATTTGAATTTCTCTTTGTTCACAGGAACTATTATCTTGGTCGAATTTCATCAGCTGCTCCACACAGGTAAGTTCGTAGTATAATGCTTGATTGTCTACAGTGCATAGATGCTGATCGCCAGTAGACAATGGACGACAGGGTTTTATAAGCGGTAAGTATTTAAGACCTTTCGCCAGAAGGTAAGGATATTTAGGAATTATAGCTAAGGTTTTATTTTCAGGTTCGTGAAAAATAGGTAAGGAATATATCTTAAAATAATTATAGGACTTCTTATCGATAAGTGGAACTTCCATTATAAATGTTATTTGGTTATTTTTTATAAAAGATTTTACACAAATAGTTTCCTCAATTTTCAATAAATTTTCTTCAAATGGTGGATACACTAAATTTCCATGGTTAGAAATCAAATTTAGATAGTTCTGTTGAATTAACAATTGTTTTAACGCGGACCACGTAACAATATCATCGCGTTCCGATAAAAGTGCAGCTGCATCCTCTCTTAGTTTACTCGTTAAAACGTAAAAACGTAGAGATCTTGTTCAACACTTCCTTTATACCGATCAATCAAATATTGGCATTTTCACAAATAAAGGTTTAACTGTCTTTTATTACCATTAAACAACGGATTAAAATCAATAATTTCTTTTGGAACCGGTTCGACTGTCGTAGTAGTCGTAGTAGTCATTATTAATAGAGTAGAAACTAATTAGAGGCAGCAACTCACTTTAATTAAAATCCTATTAAATTTCACACACACACATTATATTAAACAATAAAACACACAATTAAAATCACAAAACACAATAATGTTTTATGCACCATTAAAAGAAAAAATGTAAAAATTCAACATAAAACACAAAATTTGTAAAAGTTGTAAAAATTTAATATTACGAAATATATCGCAAAAAGAAAAATGACGATATTAGTCTATAAAAATATTAATCATTGAGTTTTAAATGATTTTCTATACTTATTAGTTCAATTAAATTACAATATTCAATCTTAAAATGTAGAGTCTCTGACACTTATTTACTCTTTGTCTGCTTCTATTAATAGAATTCTAAGAATAAGATAAGGCCTTATAATTTCATGTAGCCCTATCTGACTATAAAATAAAAGAATGTTACATGAGCAAGTTTCGATCTCAAATATAACAATTAAAATTAAAATATGATTTGAAAAATACAGGAGGATTTAAGGACAAAGGACTGGCGAAAAGTTCTACTCACCAACCGCTTGCGACTCCCATACTCGATGATTTCACACTCAGGATTCAAAAGAATATTTATTTGGTTCGAAGGATTTTCTCTACTCGCGTAGACGACATTCACTTTTTCTTGACGAATTTTGACGTCGGAAAAATGCGCTAACCACGAATTTACTTGAGAAAATCCTACCGGCTGCGCCACTTTTGGTTTGGAGCGTGTAACCAATTATAATTACTAAAATTAAACTAATTAAATTCAGGATTTGGACTGAAATAAAAAGACGTATTGCCGATTTGGAGGCTGGTTTAATACTCTCTCTATAATCATGGTGGGCTCATCCGGTGGGCCGAGCACATTCGCTGAGCCTTCACATTACGTTCTTAGAACTAACTATGCTAATGCTGAAACAGCAGTAGTGGAAAGAGGGCTATTCATAACTAACTATTTCAAGTGATTTAAATATTAAAAATAAAGTATTATTATTATTATTATTATTATTAAACTTTAGAGGTGCACTGTTGGACATAGGCCTCCCCTAATCTACGTCACTTACACCGGTCCTGAGGCTACCCGCTGTCTTCTGCGGGTGATCGGTACATCGGTCCATCTGAGTAGCACGGCATAAATTACTTCTGAATATGCATTAGGGATATGCGTGAATGGAATATTCATAAAAGTTTTATTATCATCTTTTATTACAGTAGTTTATGAGAAGCTGCAGTAAGCGTTGGACAAAAATAGATGAAAAATAGAAAATTGTTAAAATCTGAACGTGTCCTGTTCTAGTGCAGACTGTACAGTCACGAGCATAAATATATTACTATGGACACGTCAGCAATAATATCTACCCCAAGATGCGTTCAATAATATCTGTCTGCACGGACGCAGCAAAAATATCTGATATTCATAGACAGCATATTAAAGTGACAACAAAATTATCTGACGAAAAAAGTACATCAAATAATTGTGACAACCCCCAAAGCAAAAATATGTGACGATATACAAAATAATGTGATCACTCTTTTAGTGCAAATATATGTTTGCCGTTAACTAATTCTGTAAGCATTTGCATTGATTCCTCAATCATATAGATAAATATATTATGACGTTCAATAGTTGGGAAAACTCATCGCGGTGTTACATATTGTGAGAATAAGTGCTATGCCTCACCGGGACGCCATGGCGATGTCACCGGCAACGTATCCAAACAGTTTATATTGAAATGCATGGCGGCTACCTCACTTGGTGACGGTGTGGCAATGTAGCCAATTTGGAAGCGTAACCACATAACGGCTCCCTGAGGGGAGACTGGCTACGTCCATTTCTGACATCATAATCGAACTGACTGAAGAGAAGTAGCAGAGCCCTACCTCACTGGGACGCCATGGCGACGTCGTCGGCGTAGTTGCCACGGCTACCTTTGGCGTTCGAAGGTAGCCAAAAGAGTAGCCAAAAGAGCAGCCTACCCTCTGTCAGTCAGTTTTCTCAGATCTCATATATTTTTTAAATTATTTAAATAAATTGACTATTTCGTCCAAAAATCTTATTTTTAAATTGCGGTCGGAATAATCAGTTCTTGCGGTATCCCATAAACATGGACGATTTTGTATTTCTGCAATAAACCTTTCTGTATCGAAACTCATTATTGAAAAATGGAACCGTGTTAAGTGAAAAACATAAATAAGAATAATAAATAAAATAGTTTTGTAAAAAAACACGCGTGCGCGTCCGTCTTGGCAGCCGGTTTGGACACTGAGTGAGTGAGATGCACGTGTACATTTTACTGGCAACGTTGCCAGCTCGCTACGCTTCCAAATTGGCGACGTTGCCAAACCGTCGCAGCTGCCTTAATGCAATGTCTGACCGCAAATAAAAGTATTTTAGGAAAATGTAACAAGAACATAGAGTAGTGTACTAGTAGAGGATATGCAATAAAAGAAAGATAAAAAAAAACATATGAGATTTTTTGATGGGTTTAGAAGGACCATACATAGGCAGTCGGGACAGTTAGTTTTTTTACGCTGTCGGGTTTTTTGTTTTTTTTTTAACTATTTTTTTTACACTTTTTAGTTAGGATTCATTGCCTTCTATATTAGGATTATAAGACGGTAAAATTCGCAATGTTGTTATTTCATTATGGGAGTTAGTAAATTAACGAGAACGGTTGTTTAACCAATTTTAAATCGTTACATATCCTAAGCTGTCACTTAAAATTAAAAATGATGCAACGAACCTAAAAATAATTTTTGAATACCTATTTAGCGATACCCCACTTGACGTAGATCGTCAATTTTTTTTTCATTTAGACAATAGGTGTCTGGTTGTCCCTGTGGTTTTTGATTATTGTCATGTCTTTAACGACACTCGCAAGGTTAAGGCGTATCGATTGATATAAGATACATCAAAATCGGTCAAGCCGTTTGATCTCTATAACGCCACATACGAACATACATACATACATACATAAACTGATAAACACATTACCCTCCTTTGCGTCGCGCAGTCGGACAAATGTATAAAAATAATAAAAGATTTACGTCAGATATTTTTGCCAACTATTGAACGTCATATATTAATGCATATGAAACAATGTAAATGCTTACAGAAACGTAGAATTAGTAAACGGCAAACATTTATATTTGTACTCCAAGAGTGATCACATTATTTTGTAACTAATGTCGTCACATAATTTTGCTTTAGAACGTCATACATTTATCTATGATTGAAGAATAAATGTAAATGCTTACAGAAACAGAATTAGTGAACAGCAAAAATATATTTGCACTCTAAGAGTGATCACATTATTTTGTGACTAATGTCGTCACATATTTTTGCATTGGGCGGTTGTCACAATTATTTGATGTACTTTTTTTATCAGAAAATTTTGTCGTCACTTTAATATGCTGTCTATGAATATCACATATTTTTGCTACGTCCGTGCAGACAGATATTATTGAACGCATCTTGGGGTAGATATTATTGCTGACGTGTCCATAGTAATATATTTATGCTCGTGACTGTACTGCCAAGACGAACGGCACGACCTACCATGTATTTTTAATATTTTTTGGAAGTTTTTATGGAATAAAAATCTATACTAATGCAATAAAGTTGAAGAGTTTTCTATTTGAGCGCTTATCCCTGGAACTGCCAATCGGATTTGAATAAAATACATTTTGTTATAATATTGGTATAATTCCTAACAAGAATGTAGTTGTTTTGGGGTACGGGTATTAAAACTTAATTTAATTAAGCATGGGCGGGTAATTATTACATGATTTACTAAGTATTATTTATAATTTTTAAAGTGGATTATTGAAAAACAACCTTATTTCTGTGTTTCCAACAGTTTAGTTAATTTATACATATAGAGTCATCAATCTATTTCCAGAGCATCTGCATTTCCTCTACAAACTATTTACTATCGGTGCAAAGTTATTTCGAACACTTCTTCACGTGTAGCTACTAGCAGAAGGTAAATCATTTCGTACGGTAGGAAACAACTTTATTCCATAACATATGGGAATAATTTTGGTATCTAAATATGTACCACATAATGTATATTGTAACAAAAATACTGAATACTGGTATTTACTCATACGACAAATCAAATCAAATCAAATCAAAATCTTTTATTCATATAGGTATCACTGATACACTTATGCACGTCATTTTTTAATCTACCAGTTTTTCGGAAAGGTGCTTTGTCATAGAGGAGAAGAAAAACCGAAAGAAACTCCTCGCACATCTTTTAAAATCATGAAAAGTTACATAATATCTTCTAACCTACGCGGAACTGGATGCGGCACTAACTTCCAGGCGTCTTTGTCATTAATATATTCATTTATGCTATAGTATCCTTTGCCTTAGTAGCTGAGATTTAACATATCTCTTAAACATTTGGATAGGTAAATCACGTATTGACTTGGGTAATTTATTGAAAAAACGTACACCGAGCCCCATATAAGAGCGTTGTACCCTACTTAAGCGAAAAGATGACGTCACCAAATTATGTCTGTTTCTAGTTAGATGATTATGCGTATCACTATTCTGCTTGAACATACCTAAGTTGTTTTTTACAAATATAATATTGGTGTAAATAAATTGAGAGGCTACTGTTAATATGCCTATATCTTTAAATTTCTCACGCAGAGAATCACGTGATTTCAATTTATAAATGGCTCTGATTGCCCTTTTCTGCAAAACAAATATAGAACCAATGTTAGCCGCTGAACCCCACATCAATATACCATAGGACATGAGGCTATGAAAGTATGCAAAATAAACAAGTTTCGCAGTTTCTACATCGGTAAACTGTCTTATCTTTCTAATCGCATAAACTGACCTACTTAGCTTACTCGCGAGAGCCGTTATATGGGTGCCCCATTGTAGTTTAGAATCTAAGGTGACACCCAAGAAAACTGTGGATTTTTCCATAGTTAGAATTTCATTATTTAATTTCAGGCTTTTACTAATATTCCGTACATTAGGTAGTGTAAATTCAACACACTTAGTTTTTTTAGCATTAAGTAGCAAATTGTTTGTTGTAAACCAGTGTGATAAACGAGATAGAGCACTGTTTACGTCGTCAAAATTCATTTTATTTCTATTCGTCTTAAATATAAGGGAAGTGTCATCAGCAAACAGGACAATCTCTGCATGTTTCTTAATATAATACGGCAGATCATTTATGTATACTAGAAAAAGGAAGGGGCCCAAAATCGAGCCCTGAGGTACACCCATAACAGATTGAGATCCCGATGACTTGGTATCATTTATGCTAACACATTGGATTCTACTCTTTAAGTACGACGCAATCAATGTGGAAATTACAAAGTCCATAAAGATTTCTCTTGCATTATAATATTTTATAACTAAGTATGTAATAAATGCATAATTCGTTACGTTTTCGATAAGAGTAGAGACGGTAAATTGTTCCGAATTGAAATGCAATTGATACCAAAATATTTCGGGTCCTAGCATAGGTTATTTACGGATGTACAAATTAACGCTGTCGTAAAGTGCGTAATAATCTTGGTTTAGAAACTCTAAGATTAAGGTTTGCCGTATACTATATTTTGAAGTTCACTACCTCTTGAGAATCTTAGAGGAGCATCTTAACCAATGAAAAGAACTATTTTCAGTCAGAAAAGGGAATTTGGAACAATATGAATTAGCATATCTAATTTTATACTTCAGAATATTCGTATTCATAGCGATCAAGAGACATATCCTAATAATAATAATAAGTATCATATCCTAGGCTTAATGGTTAGCTGGTAGAGAATGCAATAGCATTAAGCTCGCCATTTGTTCTTCAGTATTCTATATTGTGGTCAATAAAGTGTGCATAAATAAATAAATAAATATCCCTTTAGGTGCCCGAGAGTTTTGTATCGCTACAAAATACGAGTATAGTAAATTCAAGGATAAAGTAAGGTATTATCTCTCGGTGGCCATAGAGATAGATGGTCTTGTCTTGCCGTAAATCAGATTTAACTACATATTATTCAGCGTGCCCTTGAACCATTTCTACGTGTCGGGGGACCTTTCAAGAAAGGGATTCCGTGGGCATCCTGTATTGTACCGTAATATACTTACCCAGTACATTGAAATGTGTTTACAGAACGAATACAATTTTATTATAAGAGGACTGTGGACGTATTGTATTATTTATTCTGTAGAGTGTTGAACAGAATAGAATAAGATGTGAAATGACGAAAATATTTTTTCACCGTCCCAAATCTTTTGCCTTTAAGAGGGAATTTTGTGACTCTCTGTATTTAGTTAGAACATTTTGCAGATCCACTAACGAAGAAATATCTCTGTTGAGGGTGATCGATCCGTATACCACCCGAATTATCCAATAAGTTAGACGATGCAGATGCTTTGTCCTATCTTTTACCTACTTGACTATCTGCTATCCTTATTTTAAAAGTATCGTTACGGCCCGGTTAAGCTACATACAGCTATATTAATGCTCATGTGTACGAGAGGTTACTTCTTTGAACCTCATATTACTAGATTTATACGAGAAGTCTTCTTCTTGGAATCCTTTAATAGAATTGACGAGTACTTACCTATCTTAAAATTTGCTGGAAATGTACCTATTGACAACATAATAATATGTACCTATACCTACCTAGGTTTCGGATGTAATTAAATGATGGCACACCACCCATCCATCCATCAGCTTTTGGAGGTCCACTGCTCCTCTATGTATGTAGGCCTCCTCTAACTTGCGCCACTCTGACCGGTCCTGAGCCTTCTGAATCGAGCGGATGCCCGCTGTCTTCTTCAAGCCACTGGAGACACATTCCACCTGGCACACAGTTGGACCATAATTTGGAGTAAACTGTAAAGTAGGTATAGAATACAGTATCCCGGCAACCGCACGCAAAGCCGCGGAATTAGCGCTAGTTATAGTCTGGCCAGGAATTTTTCCGTCAACCCACTCGCGATATATTTCTTTGCATACTAAAATGGGAATAAAACTCTTTTCATCCAATGAACAGATGGGTGAAGGTCGCGCCTATTTCGGATTTTAGACTAGTACCTACGTACATCTATTTTGTTTATTAGATAGTTAGGGGCCATCCATAAATTACGTCACACTAATATCATGATTTTTTTGACCCCTCCCTGTGGTGTCTAGGTTTACCTGATTAGGTATTAGAAATAAAACACAAAATGGTTTTCAGTGATACAACACAACCCGCGCACTTGACGGCTGGATGGTGACTGCCTTGTGTGCGGGTAGTACAGATACTCTTTTATTATTATGTATGTCACATCTCTCCCTTTCAACAAAATTTTAATTATGTAATTTGTCCACTGATAAATAACTGATAACTTCAGCTTTGATTAAAATATAATTTGTTCGAACAAAGTACACAACTTATTTCTAACGTTCGTAACATTTTATATCTCCAAAGATTACCTTTTTTGTCCAGTTAAATCACTATTTTTACAATATACAAAAAAATAAGTTACTATTATAAGGATTTATAACATTATTTTCTTATAATGATTTATTCCTATTTAGTCTCTTTTATTTTTAATATACGGCCCTCTCTGCTTTCCCTTGTTTTTCCTTTTTTTTTAATTATTATTTTTTTATTTTTCCTAACGTAACTGGTTCGCTATGTGTTATCGTTGTGGAGAAGAACCAGTTGAAGAAACTCCATAACAACACTTTTTTATTAGGTACAAAATATTTGATTATTTTGTATACTTTTTAGCACCTGACCCAGTACATCGTCGCAGCACGGCTGGACCAAAGGGTATATTTCACACTGGAAGTGACCTGCAACAAAACACAACGAGAGCATTTCTCCAAATTTAGTGCTGACCTGGCCTTTAATGTAGTTTAGTTATCAAGTTCTGGTCAGGAAATTCAAACAGACCTGTCAAACAGGGTATATCAAAGAAGTGAATAAATTCATCCGGACTAACGTTTGATTGACTGTGGCGTATTTAATTTAAAATTATTGCATCAATGAATAACCCAAGTTAATTTATAACCTTATCATTGTCTAATTGTAAGTAATTTAGTCTATCGACAAAGCAATATTCACATTCTAGGCAGAGTATGAATTTGAACTCATTTTTATACTTTTACCTTGCTTGTAATACACGTAAAGAAACTTCCATGAGCTTGTGCGAGTATCATCAAGCGCTTCGATCTCGTCTCTTGCTCGAGCGTCTACCACTAATGCGTACGTGAAGTGTTGAAACACCAACGCTCCTGAGCGTCGTGTTATGTCAACTAGAAGCCCAGCGGCCTCAAATTCTTCGTTATATCCAAATTCCCCTTTTTCCTTTTCTTACATTTTTGCGGTGTTACACATGGGGATGTTAATAGAATTATAATTTTCTAAAACTTGTATTTCACACTTGAAATTCATTATTGTGATTCTTGAAACTTAGAACGATTGACGTCATTTTTTTCCATAATTAAATTATTACTTCATTACTTTCAATGCAATTACGTATCAAGTACTGGCGCTGTGCTTACAAGGCTCATGTTGTGCAGCACGGCTTATGCTGGGTCTGGGCCTGTTCGGTGGTCACACAGCACGCTGCAGCACTGACACTCATAAGATATAATAATATCTCGTGTTACTTATTAACATTTATTTTTGTTATTTCTTTTTCTTTCTTGTAACTATTTTTTTTTTTGCTGTAATTAGTACCCTGGAATATATGTATTTTCATTTCATTTCATTATACTCGTATTATAACTTCATTTCATTTTCTTTTCATTTCATTTCATTTCGTTTCCGTTTCATTTCAAGTAAGGATTTTATTAGTTACTCCAAAGTATCTTTGTACTTGTAATTGATTAATAAATATTTTTTGTTCGTTGGAACAATTAAATAGTAGGTCCTGTACATGTCGGTGATAACTGTTTTATCACTTATTCAAAAATGATTGTTTTTAATTATTATTGAATTTTCAATATTTAGTGAGCAGATCTGGTCCACAACAACAAATGTTGTGATTCCATTTAGCAGGAATTCAGGCTCATACTAAGTTAATTCAGGCTTATTACGAGGATATGTAATAAAATAAAGCGATAATGTGCAAATATATAGATATTTACTTAGACAGCCGTACAGTGATATCGGTTTGTCATTGATCATTCGGAGCGGTCGTTAAGAGGTGCGCGTGTGAATACCTTTAATAACAACTTCGCACGCAAATACATTTAAACGATAAGATTCGTTATTATTAATACATGAATATAGGTATTTTAACCATAGGAAACATTAAATGGTATTCCATTAATTTATGCGTTCTGTTTACATATCCTCCCATTAATAGCCATATCCTCATATTTGTTGACCAGCAGGGGCAATTGGTATAGAAGTTAATAGTTTCGATACTTATCAAAACGTTCTTTCAATATTATAAATCTTTTGTTATTGGTCAGTACTTAACTTAAGTTTTCGTGACCATGTCATATTTTGTTTTCGATATCATTATTGATATCTTTAGTATTGGTCAATAGTGTAAGTACTCAACTGACGTATTACGATAAACATTACCTCCCACGGTTTAGTGCAACATTGATTTCGAAAGCGGTTCGATACCATAATAGATATCTTGTATTATTGGTCAGTATTTATCTGACTTACGATACCATAACAGATATCTTTTATTATTTTTCAGTACTTAACTGGTTTTCGATACCATAACAGATATCTTTTATTATTTATTTAGTATTTGAGTGATTTTCAATACCATAACAGATATCTTTTATTATTTTTCAGTATTTGCCTGATTTTCGATACCATCACAGATATCTTTTATTATTTGTCAGTACTTGACTGATTTTCGATACCATAACAGATATCTTTTATTATTTGTCAGTACCTGACTGATTTTCGATACCATAACAGATATCTTTTATTATTCGTCAGTACTTGACTGATTTGACTTGGTCGATATCATAAATACCTTTTATTAATGGTCTATATTTGACTCAGTTTATAAGTATTTTATGCTTCAACCTTTGCATTTCTAGTACGTCATTTAAGACATTTTGCAGCAAAATATTTGATTACTGATAATATGATTATTGGTTCCCATGTCTACTCCATTTAGATGTAGTTTGATCTCGTTCCAGTTTTATGTAGGTACGTGAAAGTTAGTTTTCGTTTTTTTAATGCCTTTCATTACTTAACGGTTTAACTGTTTGTTCAGTTTCTCAATTCATCACGATATTATTCAGCAGATGCAAAACTAAGCTTATAGGTTGCATTCTAGTACAAACCAGGTAGAATCAGTATTATACCGGCCAATGAAGGAATGTTCTAAATTATTTTGTTAAAATAATTTTGACTTTTTCCGTTTTTGACCTTAAGAGTATAATCCATTTAAAACATAAATTTATTTACAATCTTGATTTTAGTTAGGAACAATATTACCCGGAATGAACTACTTGGTAATCATGGTGAAACGGTTCCTATAACTGGTTTGTACTTTACCATGAATCAACTTATGCAAATGGTGTAACCAACGCATGTGGTGTATATATATATTTTTTCAAAAAACACAAATAATTCGATTGCCTTGCACTTATCCTCGACTACAAAATTTCATCGAAATCTTTAGAGCATTTTTTCGAGATACTGATTATTGTTTTAGCGAGGAATACGCAAGATCGTTTCCGCCGCAATTTGGAAACAGTAATAATTTAGTCCCTTCGATATTTTAGATTATTACAATTGTCCATTTGATGTTAATAATACATTTTTTCAAAATGAGATAGGCGATATGCAAAATTGCTCGCTTATTTAGTGAAATGTTCCATCAATAAAATCGGAAACACGTTTCGATACGATATAAATAAGCAAATACTTATTAATTATCATTATCATATTTTTGTATCTCAGAAACTAAATATCATTTGTTTATGAAATCTGTAATGTATATTATTATTTTTTCCCTACGTGATCATTTTAATGGCATTAAAGCATAATTAAAATTGGAACGACTTCTTGATTTATTTAATCCAATGTTTTACACATGTCAAATATATTACGAGTTTTCACTCATCTGACAATTTTGCAGTGTATTTGACTTGATTACATGGGGCGTTTCTCGGTGGTCATACTATGTAGTCATTACATATTTGTATGTATGTTTTTTCTTTTAATTTCGAAAATGTAAACAGGTACAGTTTCATGTATGTATGGTTAGGATCTTCACTTACAACAGGATCTATCACCCTATATTCTACTAATAGGTACGGGCAAATTAATATGCTTAATTGTTTTGTTGGTCTCAAACCATCTTCGCATTATTTGCCTTTCAAATGAACCCTGTTTGGAACACATCGGTTGGATAGTTTCAGTCTAAAGGACATGGCAGCAAACATTGTTTGTGGTTTATTATATAGATTTTGCTTAGAATCAATGATATTCAAAAATATATTTTATACATTATAATATCATTGCTTAGAATAACATCAGTAAAATAACATCGTTGAATTTACTTGCTACGTAAGTACTATACTTTAAATTTAAATTTGGCACCCACGACACAGGGAATCCTAGTGTGGGGCTATGAGTGTGAAGCGTTATTTTAAATAACATAGTAAGTTAGTAAGTATCTCTATTTTTGAGACAAACTATGAAGATACCATATAGCAAAATCGCTATGATATTGTTTACGCTTATCTTATTACGATATTTGATATATTAATGTGAAGACTGAATTTGGATTTATATTGACATTTTAAATTATTATTATCATTTTGGCAGGTAGAAATATCAAACATTTTTCAACTTACTATAATTAATAATTATCATTGTGAACTAAATATTACTTAATTAGTTTTTTAACCTATCACACGAACAAGATCCTTTTAATCGCATTTTATGATCCCAAATAATCCCAATGCTTGTACATTACAAGTAAACTGGCCGTGTCGATACCGACCATACAACAATGAAACAATATCTTAGGTATATATTACCTATTATTGCGCCAACACGCATTGTTTTTATTTTGTACCATTAATATATGTATTTTGTAACCTATGTGTTATCAATACGAATATCAGGCTACAATATATGGAATGTAATTTAATGTACTAGATGCATTTGTTAAGAAAATACCTTCATTAATTCAACAATCAACTTTGTTAATCAAGAATCATCAAAGATTGAACACAAATGCATTTGTAGGTAGGTACTTAGTATTTTATTAAATGTTCTCTTGTCTTTTCTTTTCCCGTAAAAATATACGATTCTTTTAAAACTTTCCAAAACTAAACATAGCACAAGTCTCCCTTATTTCAAATAGCACCGACATTTTCGTATGATAACTCAAGGTTAACATTTTGTGAACCTAAAAGAACCAAAATTACTCACACTTTTTCCTTTTGTTTTATTTTTTTTTTTTTAACTCGGTCGCCAAATGTGGTGTCTAGGTTTACCTGATTAGGTATTAGAAATAAAACACAAAATGGTTTTCAGTGATACAACACAACCCGCGCACTTGACGGCTGGATGGTGACTGCCTTGTGTGCGGGTAGTACAGATACTCTTTTATTATTATGTATGTCACACTCCCCCCGTCCTTGTCACAGCTGGTGACACTTGTGAGACCTCCCTCCCCTAGTATGACGTCACATATTATGAAATTTTACACCTAGAAATTATTAAATTAAGACAGCAGTTCCGAAATAAGTTTTATTTTTTCCATTAATTGTTCTTTTAATATTTACTTAAACATACCAATTATTCGATTTTGAAATGTGACGTAGCGACACTTAGAACTCCCTCCCACCCCTTGTCACACAATGTCACACTACATCGACCCCCTCCCCCCCTCCCCCCTAACGTATGACGTAATTTATGGATGACCCCTTAATATTATAGCAAAGAGTACATTTGGCATACACTTAATAGAATTAAATGTTATCCTGTGCATTATTCACCTTATTATTACTAATATTAACCATAGTATTTTGTAAAAATATTCATGGGCTGCGTGAAAGATCTATCACTATCTACCACTAAATAATTGTTTACGTAACAAAATAAAATACAATAGAAGATACAATAACAAAATATTCATATCAGATTAAAGCCGACTATTATGACAGTATTCTAAGAGGGTAAATTAAACCGTTTCTATTTCGCTTCATCAAATTACGTCAGAATTAAGTTGTTATAGACATAGTCTAAGAGCCGTATTAGAGGCGTTTCTGCGCCCATCTGCTTACCGGATAAAAATTGCTTTATATCAAATATCATAGGTAAAGAAAAGTATCGCGAATCGATTGCCTAAAAAGGTTATCATTAATCTACATACAGGATGGTAATCTATTTAAGTATATTTTCAACTAACTCATATTTTTTTGGTCTTCCTTTAATTTAAGATACTGTATTGCTTAAAATAAATTGAACTTTAGAAATGACCCTTTCGATTGGTATCATAAAATACAGGGTGTTTTTTTCACACTTTACAGGTTTGATTCCCGGCTCAAGCAGGTGATTTATCAAAAATCTTTGAATGCAGTTTTACTTATTTGTGAAAATAAAGGAATGTTTCCATTCAGTAAAATTTGCCATCATTAATATTGAGGGTACTTTTCCTCCAACCACATTTTTTCCGCGCTGTATATAGCCTTGAACATATTTTTTAGGCAACCCATTCGCAGTACTTTTCTTTACTTATGATATTTGATATAAAACAATTTTTATCCGGTAAGCAGATGGCGTGCAGAAACTCCTCTAATTCGGCGCCTGTACTATTAATTGGGAAGTTCGATAATTGCTTAAGACGCGTGAAGGTTCAACAACGGTATTTGTATTATAGACAAGTAAGGATCCTTCGACCAATTGGTTCAATTACTTAGTATAGGCATGACTTGCATAAAACGTTATAAAAGAAAGGAGTTGTGGTAATTAATATAGACAAATTTATTAAATTCAATATTTGGTACATTTATAAAATATAGCACGACAAGTTTACGATTTTAAATGTTTTAAATTAAAATGGTGGGGACAGTTTTTTTGAGTTCCAGTTAATGTTGGTTTGATGATTCGTCCTGGATCTCCTTCTTTTTCTTAATATGTTTTTATATTTTCCTCTTAAAAAACTGCTCCGAGACTTTACTAAAAATGCATTCTGACGCTTCTTCAACATACTCAATGATTCATTTAAAGGCAGATTTTTATATTCTAATTTCTCCTTAAAGTTGTCGTTCGCAGATAAATAAAAATTTGCAGTCGGGTACGTATTGGTGTAAGCAACGAAAGGGGAGATGGTTGTTTTCGGTACAAAGCCCGTTGGTCGTACCTTTTGACCGTCTCGATTGCGGCGTTTGCCATGGGCTGGACACTGCGAATCTATTTCTGTAGAGCTCAATGTAACTGTCGATACAGATACCTCTTCTCCGGATATTGGAAGAGTAAATTTATCTTCATATCTTAATGTGTGATAATTAGTATAATATCTATCTACGTTCATATTGAAAGAGTCGCTAGAAGCTTTGTACTGTATAAGGGAGTCTTTTGGAGAGTAATTTTTGTTCCGAAACTGGCATCCAACATCTCTGATAAATACCACATCTTCGTTACTAATTGATTTCTTGATTGGAGTTGGAATATCTTGTTTCCAGTCAAAAAAGTCGTATTGACAAGATTTCTCCGATTTGCAGTTTTTGCAAATTGGACGAGATAACGGTTGACAAGGCGATGCTAATGGTGAAATACAACCTAATGTTGAATTAAGAACGAATCTAGGTGAACATTCACTGAGGTACTCACATGTATTTTGCACCCTGTTGATTTGATTTTCTATCGATTCATTTTGATGACTTGGCATACACCTCGTATGGTGCATATGAAGACATTCCGTATGCCCTAAATCTTCTTCAGGTTTTCCGACTGTCTCATCGTAGTATATACTCTTGGATAGTGGAGCACATAAAGGTAAATTTACGCAGCGTGGACGATGCAAGCATGGAGGTATATATTCACAATTATTATTCAGAACATTAACCCTTTGACATGACGGTACAACAGTACATGGAGGATGATGCCTGCAGCCTTTGGTCACTCTGATAACTCGTGGGGTCGGTTTCAACGGGGTCGTTTTATTTGTTACATTTTGATTAACAGAAACATTGTCAGTTGGTAGAATCTGACAAACTGGAACTAATTCGCATTGAGGTTCATGATTACAAATATCTCTACTTTCCACTAGTTTACTTTTATCTTTAGAGTCCTGATATGTATATGCAGATGTAGGTGGTAATTCGTTATCTCGATAAAGTGGAGAACTTTTTGAATTTAAGCTTTCTTCTTCTTCCGTTGTACTCATAATATCAATCATTTCTTTACAATTTGGACACAAAACTTGTCGGGTTTTTTTGGGGCTTTTAATTTTCATCGTATTCGCAATTACTTCAGATTTTTTTCTAATCATATTACTGTTTATGTTCCATTCATTTTGTTCGTTGGACAGTACTTCCTTGGATTGTTTTGTAATATTTATTGTACTTGTCCGTTTATTTTCACATATTGTTATATCTTTTAACTTTTTATTTTTGTGTTTATTGCACTTAGTTTCCTTTATAAATACATCGGGTGTACTTGTTACTTCATCGGCTACTGTTAAAGATTTACTATTTTTAGCAAGTTCGGTTAAAGATTTCGTATTTGTACAAGGACAAGCATAAGAAAATAATTGACACGGGCAAGGATCTTCCGTTCGTTTGCCGCGGTCTTTTTTCTTAAGCTTTTTTTCATCAGTAACTGGATTCGTATGTTCCGTTCGATATTTTGCGAAAGACCAGAACTTTTGATGCCTCTCGTTAATACATTTATCCTCTGATGGAGATTTGTAAGAGGTGTAAGGACCTTCATTATCTCTTAAAAATATTTCCGATGATAACAAGGTGTCGTTAGGAAATGTTTTATAAATTTTCTTTTTATTTTCTTTTACATTTTTAACAGATAATATCTTTGGTTTCATTTGAGTGGCACACTCTTGAACTATTGCTTCAGATTTAAAGTTTTTAACAACATCGTTGTTCTTTGATTTATTATTACCTTCTAATTTATCCGTGACGCAGTGATATGAATGTCTTTTTGCTAGTGAATCTAGGTCATAGAAAAAAGTGCTCGTTGACCGTATTACTGATTTGTCACTGGACTTCTTATTTAGCTTGTGGTATCTTTCACTTGTAACGTATGGTGTTATATTCAACATTTTTGAATCATCGGAAGCTGATTTTCTTTCATTAACATTTTTGGTTTGTGAGTGAAATAATACTACATTTTCAATGCGTTTCATAGAATGTTTGTTGCTACAGTAGGCATTTCTTATTTCTGTCGATCCAATTAGGTCATACGCACTTGTATACGATTTAGTTTGAGATAAAACTTGCTTTGAACAGTCATGCATATTAAATGCTTTAAGCTCAAAGTGTCTGGTAACTATAATTAATAAAAATCTGAAATTGATCCAATATTTCAATCGATTAAATTATTTTAGTATCACTGAAATCTTTTCTAAGCGTCACTGATAAATTTACAAATATTAAGAATCATTTTACAATTTTTATGAATTTAGACATTATATTTAGACATTAAAAATGAATATTTATGTCATTCGTGTGATTATCATCTCCACAGATAATATTGTATATTGAAGTGCAACTTCGTTATGGGGGGGAGGTATGAGAGGTGGCAGGGGCGGAGGGAGAGAAAGGAGAAAGATTTTTTTAATATTTTTTTAAATATATTTTTTTGAAAAATGTGTTTTTGAAATATATTTTTTTAACATTTTTTTGTCCGTTGAAGTTTCAATTCTAATGACATGTGTCCCAGCACACATTTCGTTTTTTTTGTGGTTGACTGCGATTAAAAATAGAATATATTGTTACAGGTTTTCATATGACGCCAAGATTATCGAAGATATTCCCAGAGTCCTGTCTGCTGATATTCGTAGGTGTTTTGATTGGTGCTTTACTCCTGAGCACCCACAGCGTACACGTACAACCACTTACGCCAGATACATTTTTCTTATACATGTTACCGCCAATTATATTAGATGCAGGGTACTTCATGCCCAATCGCTTATTTTTTGACCATCTTGGCACTATACTTCTCTTCGCAGTAGTAGGCACCATTTTCAATACTGTGACAATTGGTAAGTCTTTGTATTTTATAAAAAAATTTAAACCTTTTTCTATACCTTTATTATGCAATAATCATGAAATAATTTATATTTCAGGAGCGTCATTGTGGGCATGTGGTCAGACCGGTATGTTTGGTTGCACCACTCCTTTGCTAGACATGTTTTTGTTTGGAGCGCTAATATCAGCTGTAGATCCTGTAGCTGTCTTGGCCGTATTTGAAGAGATTCACGTAGATGAAGTTTTATATATTGTGGTCTTTGGCGAGTCCCTGTTGAATGACGCTGTTACTGTCGTACTGTACCATATGTTCGAAGCTTATACGTAAGTTATATTTTCGTATAGATTTAAAATTAATGTTTTCCTTTTCTCTAAAATTAATTAATTTTATTATACTATTTATTATACGTTTTCAGAGAAATGGGGGCATCTCGGTTAATGTATACTGATTTCCTTGCTGGTTTAGCATCATTCCTAGTGGTGGCTGTAGGAGGAACCTGCATAGGCGTGGTTTGGGGTTTTGCTACTGGCTTAGTCACCAGATTCACTCATGAAGTGAGAGTTATTGAACCTATCTTCATTTTTGTGATGGCTTATCTAGCGTATCTTAACGCTGAAATGTTCCACATGAGTGGAATATTGGCGTAAGTATTATCTATACTAATATTATAAAGAGCAAAGATTTGATTGTTTGTTTGCAACGAATAAACTCAAAAACTACAGAACCGATTTTAAAAATTATTTCACCATTACAATGATACATTATTCTTTAGTAATATAGGCTATCGGATTTTTGGAAATTCATCCCCTAAAGGGTCAAAATAGCGGTTGGAAGTCACTTTCATACAAACCAACTTCGTCAGTTTTAGAGTTACAAACATGATTTTTTTTTTGTAAAATTGTAGTTATAAATGAAAGTTAATTTTAATACATTTTTTGGAAAATAATCCCTTAAAGGGTTAATTTAGGGGATGGAACTAAGTACGCAACTCGTAATTTTTGATTTAACTTCTTGTTTTTAACTAACATGAAAATTAACTCAAAATTTAATAGTAATGCGTTTTTTTGGAAAATCATACCCTAAAGGATTAATTAAAGGGATGCAAGTTAGTATGGCAACTTCGTCAGTTTTGAAGTAAGAAAAGTGAAAATTTGTATATAAGTTTATAGTTAGAAACAAAAATTAATTGTTATAGTTGTAACAAGGGAAGGGGAGAGGAGCAGGAGAGGTAGAGGGAGAGGGAGAGGGAGGAGATAAGCAAACAAAAACTATAACGGCTAAGAACGGCTGTACCGATTTTAATTATCTCTGATTTGTTACATTCTTAGGCGGTACGAAGTTCGCTGAGTCTGCTAGTATTATATAATTATCTTATTATGGCTACGATTGTCTTGGATAATCGATCGATAAGCTACAGTATAGCTCCACGTAAGCACGATAATCATAAGTAGTATACCTTCCAACAAAATTTAATATGGATGGAACATTACTAAATAACTGAAATAAAAAACTACTTATTAGATGCTTAAATAATTGGTTTTTAATTTTTTTATTTGCAATTAAATATAACATTTACTGTATTTATAATTATTCAACATTTATGATATAAGAATAATATTTTAGGATCACATTTTGTGGCATCACAATGAAGAATTACGTGGAAGGAAATATTTCGCACAAATCGCATACAACAATAAAATATACAATGAAAATGTTGTCTTCTTCTTCGGAAACTATTATATTTATGTTCCTTGGTGTTGCCACCGTCAACAACCATCATGATTGGAATACATGGTTTGTGCTGTTGACCATTACTTTCTGCTCAGTCTTTCGAATAATAGGTATGTACGTATTAACACCGGTTACAAACGAACATGGAATCCGTACTTATAAAACGATTTTGTACTTCATAGTGTATATCTCATCATAAATATTTTGTTCCAGGCGTGTACATATTTAGTGCAGTAGCTAATAAGTTCCGTTTGCACAAATTAAATACAGTGGAAAAATTTGTAATGTCGTATGGAGGTAAGGTTTGTAATTAAATAAAGTACATTATACAAAAATGTTTGATTTCATCGCCTCAAAGACATATTTCTTTAGGTCTTCGTGGAGCGGTTGCATTTGCGTTGGTGCTATTAATCGATCCTGAAGTAGTGAAATTGCAGCCGATGTTCGTGACTACTACGATAGCTGTCATTTACTTTACGGTGTTCATTCAGGGGATAACCATAAAACCGTTGGTGAAGATACTAAACGTCAAGACAGCAGAGAAACGGAAACCAACCATGAATGAGAGAATACATGAAAGGGTACAAGAACTTGAGACATTGAATGGTTATTGATTCTTTATTCACAGTGTACATTTTAAATATTTAAATAATTGAATTTCAGTTTATGGACCATTTAATGGCAGGAATAGAGGATATTTTAGGGAGACATGGAAATCATCACATGCGAGATAAGTTTAAACGATTTGATAATCGATTTATCAGACCATTCTTGCTTAGGAACTATCAGGTATGGATCATAAAGTTAGTTTATAATTCATAACGCAAGTTTGTTAACGAAAGAGAAGATTCATGTCTGAATTATTTTAAGGGGGCAGAGCCAAAAATATTGGAGACTTATTCGAAATTAGCAATGAGAGATGCTATAGAGTACATGCAACGGAATGCATCTACAATTGGCAACATATCCGGTGCTGAGTCAATGTCAGCTATATTTAAGAATTACACTAATGCAAATTTCAACGGAAGGTATGTTTTGAATATTTTTGTTAATTGTGATAATATGACTTACCTAATTAAACGGAAATATAGTTTTTAAATTGAAAATATTTTATATATCTTTTTGTTTCAGCCCAAGCTTTAGTCAATTAGATTCATCCACGTGGAATATTGATATGCAAGAGTTGGAGTATAATCCGTCCAAAAAAGACCTTACTGACGCAAGAATCCATCATTTGCTTGCCGAAGAGTTGTGCAAGCCATATCGACGTGTATGTGTAAATATTGTTTATGCAAATTCCTAAATTGTGCTGAGTTTGACTGGAATCTATTGAAGTCTTTACTGCCTGTTCATTGATAACTAATAATGGTCCATTAAACTTTGTTATAATAATGGACATCACTTAGAGCCAAATTTTATATAATTATGACAGACTACTAGTCCGGATAGGTGCTTTGATTAGATTGAATACTATACTAGATTATGTATTTCTAAATATGTATTACATAAAACTTAAAATTTCGTTACACTTACTTTTATGTAAATTCAACTAAGCTGTAAATAGGATAGATAAAGAAACAGAATAGGATATGGAGTTAAATTAAGTTACGATTGAGTTGCCAAACGACATAACTTGTGTTCTGTTATAAAAAGAAAACAGTGTATTCAGATTACGAAATAAAACAAGACTTGAGTAAGGTTCTTATGAAGGATCGTAAATTTTTAACGGAGTAATGATTTATTACAGCACCGTCGTTTAAGCTACAGTCGTCACGCAGTTAATGACCGGGATTTGGGTATGCAAGTGAATTATAAGACCCATATGAATATTCGACGTCTTGTCGGAGACAGGAAGCATCACCATAAGCGCAGTAAACGTGGGAAACAGGTACATAAACTGGCAAAAATAGATTTTCCAGAGGCAAATGGGAGCGGTGTTATATTAATGAATAATTTTAAATGTAGGAGAATTTTATGTCTTTCTTTCTTCTCCTTCTCTTTTTTGTCTTGATCGGCGACATATTGGTTAAGCTTTTAATATGACCACTTACCATAAGATGGCTCCTCTATTCCTTTGTCGGTTATTTATGTAAAAAGAAAATTACAAACTGAAAATTTTATAATGACAGAATAATTTATATTTTCAGGATGGCAAAAATCATGTTACATTCCCCGAATTCCAGCAAAACGGTTCGGCAAAACAGTTCACGCACGGTAAAAAAAAATATTATAGATTAGGTACATACTTTATTTCCTTATTTATATCACAAGTCTCAGTCGCATGCACAAGTGTGGGTTCAAGTATTTTATTTTTGAGGTTTTATTTTTTTTTTTATTTTTATGTTGCGATATATCTTTATCAAAATTATGATTCTGTGTGTAATTTTTTGATGCTTTTGCTTTATTAAATTGCAGTTGTTGAGTATTGGTGTACAAGACATCAATAGCACGTTGAAATAAATGTTTTCTCGTTTATATAAATAGGTATAAAGAAGGTATAAGGTATTTTTTGTACTATTAAAATAAAATGTATTGCAAACAATCGACAAATTATTATTACAATTAATAATTAGAATTTTGTGATTATGAATAATCAAATTAAATATATTGTAAAACAGAATCGCAATATCCTTTTGGGTTATTTATGATTTCTTCACTTCAGAATGAGGGTAAAGCAATTATATCGGTGAGATATTATTAAAGTGGGACCACGGACGTAAAAAAAGATGGAAGTAATCCCAAGAACAAATTCAGTGAAGCACCCATAGTAATACCAACTCTGTATTCGTACAAGTACACACACCCACACATTGACACCATACTGCTATGACATTGAAACCATGGCGAATCAAAAATTACAAAATTACGCACACATGGTAAGCGAGCTGTCATTGCTATGCTTCACTCTTGATTAGACAAGGTTACGTCCGTTCTTTTTTTACGTCCGTGAGTGGGACCTACAGGTTGTATAACGAAGATGATAAAAGCTAGTAATTTAAATATTATATAAGTATATACATATTAGTATGTTTATTTAGTATATAATATTATATCCAATTAGATCATTTTATTTTTATTGCATGTTCACCCACACATAGTTTAGTGCTAATTTCAAATGTCTAATTGTTTAAGAATCGATCAGTGCAGCTATAAAAAGTTAATTTTATCCATCGAAAAAAGAAATCAATGAAAATATTATTTAAAATATGCCCTATTTACAAATGCATAAAATTTACCCAAAATGAACTAATATTGATGAAATGATCAATCTTGTCCTAAGATTTCAATATTATTATATAGAACCAGAAAAATGTCGTTTATACTTTTTAATATTTTTGAATAAAGAATCAAAGCGGCTAATACCAAAGACAATTATGTATTATTTATAGATTACATAGACGAGGTGCTTCAAGAAGATGACGCTGGCGAGCAGCGGCGAGAAAACGACGACGGCGGTATTACTTTCACTGCAAAATCCCCACGTACGTATTCTGCATGGTTCACGTGTGTGAAATCTGATGTTTTTGGATTTGAATATTCTTTGAAAATTTTAAATGCAACGGGTACTCACGATTCAGATTCACGGAGACTCTCACCGTGATCACAACTAAAATAACTAGGTCGACATTCGTATTATAAAATACATCGTGACTAGGTGCCAGTTGCATTTAAAATTTTCAGTGTCCGCGGTGATACGAGTTAGAATCTTTTGAAAAATAAAAATAACATAAATGATAACTTGGTTTGACAATAAACCAATGTCCCGAACTCAATAAGAATTTGAAGATGAGCACAATTATAAGAAGTTGTAAGAAAATTATTCAAATCCAAAAATTATATGTTGTGAGAAATTTTGTTTTGTCACGTATCTACACAGTTTTAAGATTGTCTTGTGAAGGTTAACATAATAATGATTAATATTAATATGGTATGTACAGTCAAAATTTTCAGTTTCCAGGCCGATGTAATCTCTTTAACAATGGCTCTATTAATTATTGTACGATTGTGCATTTGTATTAGCATGTTCTAATATCTTTTAACCTTCTCTCTTCATACTAATTTATTTTCCTTTGGTCAAAGAATTTTCGACTAACTAAGTTTGCTTCTTAGCTTGTGTTTACTAACTTTAAAATTCTCTTTTATTTTTACGATAATAAACTCTATTCCCTATAAGCTAAGCGCTAGTTTGGTAACGTCCCCCCTGTAACCCATTTAAGTGTTCATTTTAAATTGCTCTCCGTTTCTGCTTGTTTAACTGTTTGTTTGATTGTCGTTTTCTTCCCTTCTGGCAACCTTCATGTGGCACCGCAAACTTACCGATACTCTCGACAACTGGCGATAACGTTATCAGCTGGATATAAAGAAGTCAGTCCGACGTCTTCGCATAAAGAGAATAGTAGTTCACTTCTAAACCAGTTGGCTAATCTACCAGGATTTAATCCTCTGAAAGCGAGAATCGTTAAGCAGTATGCTAAAACGCCTGAAGAAATACTGCCTACAGCTGTTGAGAAATCTTTACCGTGGAGAAGGGACAGATCCACGTATAACTTCGGTATGTGTTTAAGAGAAATATGCGAACTAAGCGAACGATCTATCAGCTTTAGAACTTCAAAATTTATTTCAGCGCTTCAGTTTTGTTTAACTTTTAGTTAGACGACCCTTTCTGATTACGTAAATTTAAATATTTTAGTGCACTTAAACCACACGTACTTTTTTGACTATTTGTGTTTGTCTCCGCGTGCAACTGTATGTTCAATCATTGTTAAAATTTTAAGAACAAGGATGCTTCTATGCCAATTCAATACTTTAATAATCAATGATTATTTTTTTAGTAGGTACCACGGTAGGTACTTAGAAAAATTATGATCATAAACCATTTATTTATTTATGAGCCTAATCTTTGTTATTAAAATTGATATGATCCATCAATTTATTCTTCTCACATTTTTCCTCTTTTAAACTACAGGTAAGATATTTTTTTTATTCCACAATTAGAAAAATGTTGTGCAGCATGAAATGTTCAAGTAGAGCTTGATTTAAATTCATTTATTAGGCACTCTTTCCATTACAAAATATCATCTACCATAAGTACCGAACATTACCTACTAAGTAATATTGGTAAGTAAAATATTGAATAATTACATTAGAAAACTAATTATAATTAATGTTTAATTTTTTATCCTCCAACAGTACCTAATGAAGATATATTAGAAGAGGACGAAAGAAGACTATCTGATGATAACGGTATTATGATTATGATTATTATGATTTGAAATACTAAAATAATTTTTTGAATAGCGTTAGATAATTTGCCGTCAAACGGACTTGTGTCCAAGGCAACCCTCAAAGTGCTTGTGTACTTTGGTTTGATTGAAAGAATGAAGGTTTTATCCTGATGGTACTTGGACATAGCAATCGTGCGTGATGTTGGCAACGGTTACCACTTAAGTTAGATGACTATCTTGTAGTAGTAGTAGGTAGTCTCATTTTTCGGCTGTAACTAAATAAGTATATTGGATAAATGTATTAGAGAGGGAGATATGAAAGTTATAAATGTATTAGAGTTTGTAAAGGTGTTTGAAAACTCTACACAATTATTCACTCATTAATTTACAGATACATATATGACGGTAGCTGAACAGGCGCGCGTCGCCACGCCAACGGCTACGGAGACCATGTTGCCATGGAAACGGGAGGAGACGGAGGGAACAGCTGCCGTGAAACAATCGGAGTTCCCCTCCTGGGCTTCCAACAAAGAATACCTCGCTTACAGCTCACCATCTGCAACTTTCTTGGGTAAATGCGCATTATAAATGAATAACATCTTTATCACGTAGCTGCTAAATATGGAATTACTTAAATAAACTTACAAATAAACGTAAAAATGGCAAAAACTAGTAAAAAAATATTAGAAAATGGAGTATATTGTGACAAAGCTTGCATGTCTGTCTCTGTAATGTTCTTAACCTTTTTAAGCTTAGGTATGATATCAGAGTCACAGTCACTGCCTATACATAATTTCATATAATTAATTATTAAAAGTCTATGGAGTAGTCAAACAATAGGGATGTAGGCATAAAAACGAACCTGACAATAGGCCAATGAAAAAGCACTTTTAGATTGTCAATAAACTGTTCATAACTTGAATCACATTATATTACTTGCACCGTAGACAGCACGTGCTATGTAATACATAGAAATTAGACCCCTAGTTCGAATGGAACTGCAAACGCTTACATCCCATCCTGCATCTGAATGTATCTAACTTTTTACACTGACTGAAACTTATTCTGATTTATTGTTTTTCTTTTCCCTGCCCATTGTTCTACCCTTCATCATTTTCCCGCTATTAGGTGGTATAGAGAAGCCAAAACATCCAAAATCTATCATAGGTCTATTCCGAAGAGAGAGCTCGAGTTCTACGCAAGGTGTTACAGAGCTACCGGTGCAGTCTGACACTGAGAGCAAGGCTGACTCGAGTAAAGGGGAAAGTTCATCGGTGAAGGACGGCTTCGGGCAGTCGAGGCCTGGGCCTAATTTGTTGTCGAAGAGAAGCACGAGTTTGGGGGGTCCAACGGTACTGCTGATGGAAGACGTAGCGCATTCAGATCCTCTGGGTGCATCAACAAGGCCTGCCAGCATCATGCAAGGCCCACATCGGGGGCAATGCAGACGGGGCTCCATGTTAGAGCTTACCGGGTATGGAATTTTATAACTAACTGCGCACTTCTCGAAACATACCTAGCTCTGAATCATATTAGTCCTTAACTTTCAGTCAAGTATTTAAACGCTGATTGTAAATAAAAGATAATTTAATAAGGCTTCGCGTGCTTTCTGCTAGGCCTTCTCTTTAGGCCTCAATCACGTGGATAGACCCGTGGCGAAGATTTAGCTGTTCATAATAATTGTTATTTTTTGGACAACATAATTTGACCCATATAGGTATCAGTGTTCTCCATGGACCATGAATTTCATCATTATTTTGTTATTGGAATTAAATCTTTCCAACTTTTATGGTAGAGTTTTCATCGAAATAATAAAATAAATGTGTTTCTTACGAATTTCTCATAATGTTTCAAAGAATAAAGAAACGTGTATATAAATTACAGATCGTTGTCACGTGACGCGATAACTGAAGAGAAGTGCAGTAAATCCTTGCCCGAGAGCGAACGTATGGGGGTTCGTCGTCTGGCCCTGGGCCAGCAGAGTCTTCCCCGGGAGCCGTTCATCCGGCAGCTGACCATGGCCTCCAGCCTCCTCACCAGTTCATCGTCAGACGACTCCTCCGACGAGAACACCTGAGTAACCCGACGTGGTGACCCCGACAGGTTGCCACTGCTTAAGTATAGGACTCTAGAATGAACGTCATTCGATCTAAGAGTAAACTAAAACAAATATTTTTATCTGTGCTGTGACTTTATAGCGGTGTACTTAATAAGCTTTAGCCTTTAGATACGAGTATTTGTTACATTTAGCTGGATTTTGATGTGTATGTTTTGATGGCGCACAGCTGTGTTACAAGTATAACGAGCCTTTGGGCTTTGATCTTATTTTTCAGTGTAACTTGCATTAAAATTCACATTCTTTTAAGCCAGTAACATACCTAATAAATGTAATCAATAATAGCGGGACGTTATCTGGTAGTATAATTTATTATTTATTCGATATTTATTATCAAAAAAATAATATTCATGAATGCGTCTGAAATTTCAGAAAATTTAATAATGGGCTACTTAACACCATCTGACTGTTAAAAATGTATATTAACAATACTTGCTATTTAAAATGTTGCATACATATTTAGTTGTACTGGGTAAGTATTTACTTTGTTATGACATTGTGTTTAATAATAGATACTAATATTGTACTTAGGTATATTTTAATAATGCTTCTTAATTTCATTTCACAAATAATATTAAAATTTGTTAAATAATATTTGTCGTATGTTCATATCCACCAAACAGTTTTTATGATGAAACTAGAAAGTATTAAATATTTATTTTATAAGTACAAAATACTAATAATACTTACTAATATTCTAATAAATAGTATTTTTGTAATTATTATTGACATTTGTACTATACTGGTAACAGAAAAATGGTGATAACATTATGATATTAGTTTAACAATACCGTGAACAATACCGACATGTATCGTTCAAAAGTAGTTTAATTCGGCATCTATTGCCAATGACAATATTTTTATTGCACCTATTTTGTAAGGCGTTATTATCGTAAAAGTAATTTGTAGACAATATTATGTATTAAATTAATAAATACTTTAAACCGTTACTGTATACCTAAGAAGTAAAGTAATAAAGTTACAATTCTTGTTGCTAACTAACAACAATACAAATAAGTTATTTACCTACAATGATAATAATTTATTTTAATTTATATTAACAACAGAAAATTTTAATGTTTAATTATAAAATGAAGCTGAAGAGTATGTTAGGGTTCCGAAGTAAAATCGGAACCGTCCGTCCGTCCGTCTGTCCGAAGCATAGCGCCGAGACCTTTGAGCTAGGAAGAACTTGGCGTAGATGGATTATTAAAACTTCAAAATCGTAGAATAAAATATTGAAAAATATTTTTTTTCAGGGTACCTAACTACCTACCTCCCCTACAGTTAACGAAATATTGTTTAATAAAATAGGTTAAATGATAAAAATAGGTTATATGATGAATTTACAAGGAAAACTTGAGTAATAGTCGATAAACTTACTACTTTGGAACCTTACATTGCGCGTGGCCTGTCACGCACTTGCTCGATTTTGGTTATTTGCTTAAACAGGCTGTAATCTCTCGATCTGATAGGCGAATTTAAAAAATCTTTTTTCATATTGGATTTTAACGAAAAACTGTATAATAATTTATTTGTATACCTATACAAGTATATACGAGTAATCTATCCCCCGTATTCAAGAACAACACTGTGAGGTCTCACAGTGTTTGCGAGTGCATAGTGGCATTAAAATCATTTCGTAAACAATACTTGATTGAAGTCCTTCGCTGTGCGTTTGTCAAAATCGATAAAGTAGCTGCCGAGCTACTTTACCGAACGCATAGTATTGGTTTGACTTCTATCAAAATAGAAAGAAAGGATCGATTGTTTATATTGTTATCTTTGTCTTTTGCTTGTGTCAAATGACTAGAGTGAAGTTAGCCGCATCAAATGGACCAATAAGAGGGCTGTATACAGCCTGTGGGTCCGCACAGCCAAGTGATACTTAAGGGTCGACTGTGAAACAGAAGGGTTGCCATGACGAACGCCATGAGAAATGCCTTACTTCGCATAGTATTGCTTCTTTACTTAAACAAGTATTGTTCTTGAATACGGGGGTATGTATCTTTGCTTCATACAATGTCATTGGCAATTTGAGGTCATTAGATCTATATCATCTATACATATAATATAATATTGTGTAAGTTAAAAAGCTTGTAATATAAAATGTAAAATGCTAATGTTGATTTGTTGTTAGGTTATTTAATGAAATACATAGATAAAATATGTAGATAAAGTAATAACGAACAATGTTCGTAAAACTAGTACAATAATAGAGCTAGTTTATTTAAGTCGCTGTAAATAGTATTCAAGTTATATTTATGTACCTATTCCCACGTGAAAGTTCATATTTTATAATTTGTTGTGTCCACATTGTTAATCCTTAACCGCCTTAAACACCTATTTTAATTGTTGAAAAATATGATAAGTGACTGTGAGAATAGCTACTTAATTGTTAAATAAGCATTTGATAAGTTAATAGTTTACAATAGCACAAATATACCATATATGTATTTTTGTATGTATTTTTGTGTGATGGCCTAATTTAGTAGATATTATTTAGGTACCATTATTACTTGCAGTTTTTCAGTTAATAATGAATATTGCTACTTTTTTATGGAGTCCGTACCTCAAATAAAAGATAATCTACCTATATTATTATGTATGAAGCAAGTGAAGGGCTGTCCTTTAATTTGATATATTAATAGGTAGGTACTCTAAGAATATACTAATTAGTACTGCACAACTTAGAAAATACGAACATAAACCGTTTCATTTGTAGCGTCTTTTGTTGATGTGTTTAATGTTACGGGAGAAACCCACAAAACATATTTTTTATTTCTGAATAGCAGGGAATTACGCGTTCATCATTAAACTGTGCAATGTCATGTATCATAAAAAAATATCATATTTTTAATGTGAAAACGTTTAAAAAGCTTCCGTACCTACTTATAGTCTTGCCAGAATTGGAATAAAATGCTTTGTCGCCAAATATATTGATAATAGCTCGAAATTTTTCAGTAGGTACCTAATAACAACAAGTAAGTACCACGTGTTGTAGGTATTATATTCTCTAATTGATGACTTTACCTTGCCCGTTACTTATGCTATCAAGTGCTTTCAATATAAGCAAAGAGGAGTATCAAAAAAATCTTGAAATTCACTCAGAGAAATAAAAATTATTTGTAATTTTGCTACAAAAAAAGTTGTAAATATGAGCTATTTCCATTCCATTTTCATCCAGTAAAAAGAATCGCAGGCGAATAAAATAAACAATACTTTCCTGGCGGTAGACCCTCATAATCTTAGGGATTTTATTACAAATAGACAGCCTAGCTATGAACAGCTTTTCATCGAAAAAATATCGTAGGATTGTTATAGGTACTTGCTACCTTAGTACCTATTTTATATCCTTGCAGGTAATCTGGAAAACTCAACGGACCTATTTATCTATTTTTTTCATGTCACATTATTTAATTGTCGGTTTATTTTTTATCACGGATGTTGTGATATTGTAAAATACTAATATCATAAGATGATTTTAATAATATTTACATTTAATTATTTGGAATAGTTAGACCTATATCTAAGTGTGTTATTTGGGAGGCATTGGGTAGTAGGAGTAAATTTTTATCTACATATATTATAGTATATAGAATGAAAAAAAAAGGTTTATACCGTCAGCGCCGCTCATAATACAAAATAAAGCACCTTATAATTTGTATCAGTTTGTGCAAAACATTTCAGAACACAAAATATTATCGATAATCATTCGTTAATTAGGTTTTATTTCTTTTTTTCTTTAAACATTGATTAATAATAACTTAGAGTAGGTTCAGTTTTGATGAAAACGGCATGTTTTTATTACCGTGACCAATTATACTTAATTTTTATTTTTGTATTCTTTTTTTGTGGAAATAGCCGGCAAACGAGCTGACGATCCACCTGATTTTGTATACAATGTAGTTATAATTTTTGAACAACATTACACATAGTTCCTAACCACCCCTGGCAGTTGTTGTACCCCTGGCAGTTGTACCCCTGGCAGTTGCAACTTGTGTGATAGTGATAAACAATGTTTAGTAGGGCCAAGTAAGTTGTCCGATGCGGCAGTCTAAGCAATAAGTTCAAAATGGTGAAAATTAGAGATACTGCTCTTAAAAATACGTGCGATAGCGCGCGCGATAGCGTGCGATAGAGTGCGATTATAAAATTATTATAAACAAAGTATTAATTTTTTTTAACTTTTATGGCGTGATCTCGTTAAGTATGTATATGAAAAGGGCTCCACGAAACGAAAAATTTATACGACACTTATTTAAAAAAAATTTTTAATGTACAATGACGATGGGAATTCGAGAAAATTTTGTTAATTAACAATCGTCTAACTTGTTGAAAAATTAACTTTAAAATAGATTTCTTACGGGAACATATTTTTTGCAGTGTTCCGAATACACCGTAATTTTTTTTATTTTTAAATTAATAATTAATACCTTAAAAAAATTATTGCGTGTGACGTACTCGATTTTGACGCCGCGCGTGCTACCTAAAAATGCCACGTCGAGGCCCATTTTCAGCATTAAATTAAAATTATAAATAATGGAGGTAGAGTTCTGGGAGTGGGAGTTATTTTTTGGAAAATTCCTCTTCTTTAAGAATCTATTTTTAAAATTTCTTAAGTATTAATAGTTTTTTAGTAATTAAATAAAAACGAAGTACCTTTTTTTTGCAACTTAATTTTTTTAATAACTTTTGCAATTTTTTACGTGCTGGTAAACGCTTCCGAAACATTTTTCTAGACATCATTCCGGACAGAATGAGCTATCGCACGTATTTTTAAGAGCAGTATCTCTAATTTTCACCAATTTGAACTTATTGCTTAGACTAAATAAGGGCGCTTTCGTGCTTCAGAAAGTACAAAAAGCAATCGTTTTTTTATCACAAAATGTTTTTTAAAACTAACTGTACCTATCTGTCTATCAGTCAGGGTTAATGAGGTGGCAAAAGCATAATTATGTGTATGATCGCAAAATAATGATAACATTAAATTGTACCTAATTGAATTTTCTTCCTTAAATTGAAAAATATTTTGATCTTTCATAATAATGCGATTACCTACTATCCTACTATGATGCTGGTTATAAAAAAGAATTATCTAAAGGATATTTTATACAGAAAAATACATCACAAGGTAACCATCAGGTATACATTGTATACTAAAGATAATGTTATTAATATTCGAATTATATCTACTTATTGGTTTTATATTTATTTATTTATAAATTTCTGCACCATACAAATGTGTATTGAAACAAAGGCGGACTCAATATAATAGATATACCTATCATATAGGTACATAGTACATACTAAAATATTAAATAAAGATCTAAAAATCTAGGATCTAAGCAGAATTAATTAGAACTTTTTAAGTATTATTATGACTAAGTCCATAAATAATTTTCAATGAAACGAACTGTTGCATAGTTTTTTTTATAAATAAATAACGATATCCTACCGGTAGGTGGGTAAAATGGGACTTAATTAAATAAGAAAATATATCTCATGACTCATGAGTTACTCAGTGTTCCGAATACTGACTGGTACAGCCTATTATGAGAAGTAGATTTAATAATAATTATACTAATCAAATTTACGTCTAGTCCAACAGTGGATCTTTAAAGGATTATAAATGAATTAATATCACCGAGTCCATACATTTATTTATATTTTGCATTTTTTTATAAAGAATCTAATGAAAGGATAGGTCTGGATTATAAATGTGTAGATAGCTGTTAATTTTTATCTAGCTTAGCTGTTTTGAAGTAACGTAAAAAGAAGAGGAAGATTGGGATTTTCTTGCCTAACTATGAGTATGCTAAAATGCTAACCTAATTGATCCAATTAATGCCGACGGGCCAACGTCAGATCAAGATGTAATTACTTTGTAAATTAAATTATGTCGTTTCAAATTGGTAATGTAATAAATACAATAAAGATTAATTACTTTGATCTTAACGAGACTAATCACCTGATTAGGTACGTACAGACAGCAAATAAGGTTGGCAGATCATAATACAAAAATGCTCCATTCCGTTTAGTATATTCAGTTATAACTAAATGTTTGTGTTATTATTAATAGTTACTTATTCATACTTTACGTATGAAGGTAGCATTAATTATCGTAATTAACTAACCCATAAAGTCTGTATTTCTAAACTGTAAATACTAACTCTTTTACTGTCTATAGGTACCTACCTAGTTTTATAGTTTCGTGTATCATCAATCATGCTCTGCATATGTAACTGTTTTGCTGACTGTACATAATAAACCCCGAGCAGTCCGAGCACCAGTAGATATCGATTGCACTTTTAGCGCAAAACAGTTCAATTTGTATCTAATTTGTGCCTTAGGGCTGAGTATCCACTAGACATGTGCTGGTTAGCTAGGTGGCGCGAGGAAAAATGCAATCATTAGGTACTTAATTTTCCATAATTATCTCGAGTATCAGTAATAGCAGGATTCCATTTCGTGTATTTTTGGTGAATACTTACTCAGCCTGACGCTATACATTCCACGTGGTAGGTAATACTTTTGTACGCTTTTCGTGCTATGAGTTCAAGGTGAAACACTTAAGGCAGAATTGAAGACAATACACTAAAATATGCTTCAATTAATCTTAAAATATAAATTCTGTAATATAAGTAGGTATGGTTGGTTATGTTAAAGAATATTATTTTTTAATCATGATAGATTAATCTTAGAAACTGCTGGACCATTTTTAGATTCTTTAGATATACATACCTGAGTACCCACCCACTTATAAACGTCTACATTTTACGGGACAGTTTCAAGATTAGACAGCTATGTCAGACTGTCAGTATCGTGGATTGGAGCCCAATCTTCCTGTATCCGACCAGGTTAATGAAATGAGTGTATTTGTATTTTGTACAGCAATATGTATCTAGGTACAATATTTATAATATTCCGTGATTTTTTAATATTATATAAAATAGCGCATAAATAAAAAAATGGTTTCATAAAATTATGGTGTGTCAATTGAATAATAATAGTGCCTAGCCTAGATTATCGCGCTCATTGATTGATTAATAAATTGTTAAAAGTAATGTATCATACCTAGTTGAAAAATAGATGGTGTAAAACTTAATATTTGAAATAAAAATATTATTACTTGACTTTTCTTTTTCAAATTAGAAGTAATTGGGTTCAATTAATTAATAGAGAGTTTTACCTACCAATAAAACTTACCTATTATTTTTCCTGAGATTCGGAATCCATATTGAGTGTAGCCTTCCGACTTTCGTGTGTTCCAGCCTAGCGTTACCCTCTCTTCCGAAAGTGGCGCTTCCTGTTTTCGGTTCCGGTTTCCGGTTTCCGGTTACACGTTGCCCTACTGCACTTTTTACCTCGTGCAGTATTTTCTTGTCATTATACGCGTAAGTACCAGGTAGGAATTACCTGGATTCCGAATATCTCAGGAAAAATAATTGGTAAGTTTTATTGGTAGATAAAACTCTCTATTATTTATTCCGTCTCGATATTCGGAATCCATATTGAATGATGTGTTTGATTTCTCCTGGTACTAAAATTATGATGCTATAATGTGTTAATTAAAAATATTAAAAATTAAATTAATCAATTAAAATATTCATCTATATTTGATGCTGTTGATGAACATTATTGGCTTTTGAGTGACATTTTTTTATTGCAATGTATTATATCACATTGCTTCAAAATACTGAGATAAAGACACATTATCAGTACCTGCGGTTTCATTTAAATCTCTTATTTTTCTTTGATAATACCGCCTGAATGTATGTTCTTGTTTCCAGTTACCTGTAGCTAGAATTTGATCGATTGGAAACTTTTCTAACCAATTTAGTGAAGACACTGCAGAACGAATCGATCCAGGAGACGCTTCAATTCCAGCTTCCCGGATTGCAGCCTTAATCCATCCTCCAATAATCGTCTCTGTGGCAGGTTTACGTTCACCTCTGATTGTAATTAACAACTCTGACCAGTTTCCTTCCCTGCGACGTTGCTGTGATATTGCTAGTAACTGGCGAATCCAGTACACTATATTTAGGTTTCGGTCAGGGTGCTCCTTGATTTTCCAACCGGACTGTCTATGAGTAGCCGAGTCCGTCTTAGAGCCAAAGGCTGGCCACATTGTAGTAGAATCACCTTCATCAATTAAATTTTCTGGTCCGGTTCGTAGTAGAGTAAGATTGTGGACTCGCCGTCCAGAAGAGAGCAATAGTAATATAGCAGTGCGTTTTGAAACTTGATAGAAATTAACTGGATCTGGGCTATCAGAACTTAAATAATTTATGACATCTATAGGGTTCCATATAGGGGATCTTGTTTCTTTAACCCTTGAATTAGAAATCACTCGTAGCATTTGCTTGACCAGAAAATTTGATGTCACATCTTGGTCACTAGTTCTGCTGTAAGTAGAAATTACCGATTTGTGGACCAGAATTGTCCTGTAAGCTAAACCCTCCCTATTATGGAGGTAAGCTAGATACCGAGCTACTATAGGTGGATCAGGTCCTTGAAAATCCACTGAATGGGATAAACACCACTTTTTCCATTTGTTCCATGCTGGGATGTATGTACGAATGGTAGACTTCCTCCAGCTAACCAGGAGTAAAGCTTTTTCTTCTTCTGACCAATCTTTAATCAAGTTTGCCCAGCACGAATCAGCCATGCCTCCAAGAATATGTTCTGCACCTCGGGTGGAGGACGACCCGTCTTCGTGTCTATCAGCACATTCGTGAGGTCTCTGATCTGGAAAGGTTTGAATATTGCCCGCCTCTGTAGGTCTGCCATCCAAAACACTTTGTCCTATCTCGGGGCTATGACAATGTATTGCCCCCGACATGAGTTCAGGTGATTCAACACTTGCGGTATGAGGTTTGGTGGTGGAAACAACCACCCTAAGCTGTAGTTCCATGGATTCAGAAAAGCATTGTGGAAGAGCGCTTCGTCGTCCTTTGTATCTATCGACACATACCTTTGTACCACATGGGCTGTCCTCGATGCAAATAGATCTACCTCTGGTGTCCCCCACACCTGAAAGATGACTTTCGTCGCTAGAGGTAATAAGTGCCATTCTGGACTCACCTTTTTGCGCGATAAGGCATCTACATCGGTATTTTATCGTCCTGGGAAGTACTGCGCCGATAAATTTGCGTTTAGACGGTCCAGTAAGTCTAGGAGTTGTTTGGTCAGATTTAAAAGTTTCTTGGATCTCGTCCCGCCTTCCTTGTTTATATATGCTACTACTGTCCGGTTGTCGGTCTGTAACAGTATATGCGCATTTTTTAACTGCTGCTGTTCGCGTTCGATCGTTGCATGGACCGCATACAGTTCCTTGCAGTTGACATGCCAAGACTGTTGAGCAGCAGTCCAGTCCCCTGCTAGAGTCAGCTGTCCGAGCTGGGCTCCCCAGCCTATGTCTGATGCATCGGATGTAAACAGATGTGAAATCGGCTCCTTGTGTAGTGGTAGTGTGCTGGATGCCGTTTTCTCCCACCAATTCATCTCGGTTAGCACTGGTTGCGGAATTTTGAATTGTTTGTGGGGTGAAGCTTTTGGCAAAAGTCGACTGAAGTATTGAATCGTTCGACAATGTAGCCTGCCTCTGCTTACCACGAACGAGGCAAAGTTGAGTCTCCCCATTAGGGACTGGGCCTGTCTGAGGGACCAACTGCCGCGTGAGATCTGTTTTTGTAATGCCCTGCGTAGCGTTAGTCATTTTGGTTCCGACAGGGACCTTGAATTGGCTCGTGTGTCCCAGGTAACGCCTAGAAATTCTAAGTGTTGCGTCGGAACCAGAACAGATTTGTTGTAGTTGACCATCCAACCCAGGTGTTGCATAAGAGTGGTCACGAAACTCACCTGTTTTTCCAGCTGATCGTAATATTGGTTGGCCAGTAAAAAGTCGTCGAGATATACCACACAACGGATCTGGTGAGCTCGTAAGTATTCTGCTATCCAATTCGTCACTGTAGCGAATATTCCTGGCGCTGCAGAGAGGCCAAAGGGCAGACAGGTCATCTAATAGAGTCTTCCCTTGTAGCTTGCCCTGAGAAACCTGCGATGCTGATGGTCTATGGGCAAGTGAAAGTAGGCCTGGCTCAAGTCTAATTTTACCATCCAGTCCTTGCTCTGCAGAAAGGTTGGAACTCGAAAGTAGCTGAAAAGTTGAAAATTCCTGTTCTTCACAAACTTGTTCAGACGTTTTAGATTGAAAATCGGCCGAACAGACCCGTCCTGCTTTGATATGAGAAAAAATTTGGACAGGTAGCTTGGAAACATTTCCGCCTCTTCGAGTACTTGACATTCTATCATGATTTTTATTTGTTCTTACATTTGAGGTGATATTTTTGTTGCGAAATTCGAAATTACTGTTGGACTTGGGTAAATGAGGGGCGGCTTCATTAAAAAAGGAATGCGAATACCATCTAAAATCTTGCAAATTTCTTGTGGAGCTCCCAACTTTCGCCAAATATGTTGATATTGCCGCAGACAACCGCCCTGAAAGTGTCTCGAGTCATGCTCGCCGATTTTTATTCTTTGATGGAGAGTAGGAGCGGGGAGCTTTGCCTTTTGATTGATGTCTAGGCTTTTTATTAGATTTCTTTCCTTTTCTGCTTTGAAATTGGTTAGATTTGCTTTTGTTCCGTGAACTATTGGATCTTGGGTTTAAGGATAATTTATCGGCCCCCCCTATTTTTTGTACATACTTGTTCAATAGTTCTATATCAAATAAATTCTCGGCACTAGGGGGTATTTTATCTAAGCCGGCACTAACAAATTCATCCGGAATTTGTCTGAGTATGGAGTCCCTCCGTAAACGAACAAAATCGGCTCTCCTACCACATGCTATTTGTAATATGTCATCGCTTACCTTCATAAATGCAGAGTCTTTACTAAATAATTGCTCAACTTTTCCAAAAATTGTGGATGGTGTTAGGTTAGTATCCTTCTCAGCTGACCAATTAACCAAACTCTGTAAGGTACTACACAACTCCTCTTTTTGAATAAGCATTGCGTTTGTCATAGCCGCGAAAGAACGCTCGATAAGATACAAGCGATAGTCTTCGTTTGATGGAGATTCAAATCGTCTCAGCTCGTCGTTAATACCAAGCTCTATGAAACCTGGAGGACTTAAGTATTTCTTTTGAGTTTCGGAAAATCGAATACCATGCCAGTCATCAAATCAAATCAAATCAAATCAAATCAAATGTTTTTATTCAAAATTGGTTTGGTTTACAAACACTTTTTGAAAGTCATGCAAGTTATGCCAATGCTTCAGACAAAGCCCTACTGTGAGAGGGCCCGGGAGAAGAAGCAGCAAGAAACTTCCGGGTTTGTTTTTTTCCTGCTCACAGTTACAGATAGCACTTATCATCTACTACAATCTATATCCATAAAACTCATGTCCAAGCAGTCTTGTCTTTAAAATAATCATCTAATTTGTAATATCCTTTCGTCATAAGAATGCTTTTAATATGAGTTTTAAATTTAAGGTAAGGCATTTCTGTAAGTTTCGATGGAATTTTATTATAAATCTTTACACATGTACCCATGAACGAGCCACTAGTTTTACATAGTCTAAAATTTGGTACAATCAGTTTAGCCTTGTTCCTCGTATTAATATTGTGGATGTCACTCTTCTTAAGAAAACTATCGTAATATTTCTTAACATACAAAACATTATCCATTATATATTGTGACACCACAGTTAAAATATTAATTTCCTTAAAGAGATCCTTAAGCGAGTCCCTAGGCCTGAGGTTGTAAATGGCACGGACTGCTCTTTTCTGTAAAATAAATATAGACTCAATATCTGCAGCTGAGCCCCACAACAACAGACCATAGGACATAACACTATGAAAGTAGCTAAAATAAACTAACCGTGCTGTTTCTACGTCAGTTAAGAGCCTTACTTTCTTAACCGCGTAAGCAGCTGAACTCAGTCTCCCAGACAAGGCTTCAATATGAGGACTCCATTGTAATCGTGAATCTATGGTAAGGCCAAGGAATTTTGTTGAATTTACAAGGTCAAGTACTTCCTTATTTATAACTATTTGAGTGGGTACCTGTTTTACATTTGGTAAAGTGAATTTCATACATTTCGTTTTACTAGCATTTAACATTAGGTTGTTACATGTAAACCATTGCAATACTTGGGAAACAGTATTATTTACATCGTCAAAACATTTTTTTCTCCTATCAACTTTAAAAAGTAATGAGGTATCATCTGCAAACAATATAGTTTCACACAAGTCCCTTCACTCTGAAAACGTTGTAGCTCTACTAACCTCTTTAAATGCTTTTCACTCGACTTGGGATAAACCGGATCTTTAACTATTGTAGAGTATAACGAAATATTAAGACAAGCATTTTCAGAACTTGTAGAAGGCAGGGGGTGTAAAGTAATTCCTTCACTGTGAATGTTACTATTCTTATTTGTTACTTGCACTTCCTCTGAAGATGTCTGGGAATTTTCGGCAACTTTCGCTTGAGAGCCAGTTATTAAATTAGTTAAAAAAGCTACTTGTTGCGATAAGAATTCAATCTTTAAATCACTTACATGTCGTGCGCGCTTTGCTGGTCTTTGTCCACTTGAGCGCGTGCCAGTATCAGATTCGTTCACCATGCTTCGTTCCCCGCTACTTAAATCCGAAGATGAATCCGACGATTCAATCCTCTGACTATTCCGCCTCTTATTTCCAGCTTGTAGTACCTCGTTATCGTTGATTTCCATCGCAAAAGAGAGGGCACTTTTTCTTGCGAACAAATAAAGCTATATACTATAGTAACACTTTATAATCGCTTAAGAACTTTAAGACACGTCTGAACACTACGAAAAACGACGCTATAATGACAAGAAAATACTGCACGAGGTAAAAAGTGCAGTAGGGCAACGTGTAACCGGAAACCGGAAACCGGAACCGAAAACAGGAGGCGCCACCACCGGAAGAGAGGGTAACGCTAGGCCGGAACACACGAAAAACGGAAGGCTACACTCAATATGGATTCCGAATATCGAGACGGAACAAATAATAGCACTTCAGGGCACGGATCTACTTATAACTGGGGAGGTCTAGTGCATACTCCACCACCCTCTCCAGCCTTCAGTGGATAACAATCGGAAGCAACGGCTTTATGTGCCTTCAGAAGCACATAATAGCATAAGAAATTTTGCCAGCGGTCAACCATTCACCTACCGATTGCTCGCTGTTGCTTAACTCCGGTCTCTGTCGATCATTTAGGTTCGACATAATAAGCTGCTGGTGGGCTATGCTATGAGCGCTTCACAGCTGTTGTAGTAGAGGTAATAGGCAAATTGCAAATTTCCTTTGGCCGTATCAGGGTGACCTTAGAATATTGACCCATTGCCCGCAAACCAGGGTCTGTAAGAGGCAATACAAGTCGGCTTCCTTGCTTGGTGATAGGACTGGTAGGGCTTCACGTAAGGATTAATATTATCAACAATATTGATTTTTATGAATAAGCCAGCTACTAGAATGAATGAATAAGCTAGCTAGCTAATATTTACAACTAGCAAGTGCTTGAGTTAAAAAATTGACAAAATATTCGTAATGATATAAGTACTATCTATAAAAGTGTGGGTGTGTGTACTTATATATATGCACGTAAGCAGTTATACTTCTTTGGCATAACAAAACAAAAATAGCTAAAGATATACCGATATACTTATTTTATTTATTATTTATCCCGTATGCCACACTCTTTTTTGCAGTTATACTTCTTACGAAGCGTTTGGAAAAAAATATAAGAGTAAAATTTTTATGATGCGACAGCCTAAAAGCGACATGATTAACATGACGAAGGTGCTAAGTACTGTGCAGCTATTTATCTACTAGGCGCACAGCATTCTCTGGAGTTGTTTTGGATTGCTAGCGCGCGCCGGGTCGTGGGTGCGAGCGAGAGGTACATACGTAAGAGGTAAGTATAACTCTCTACGTGCGATATACATAGAGACACATATACATAGAGAAGACATCTCAAACAAAATGTGTGTCCCGCCGGGAGGTTCTATTTTCAAAATTGAGCCCCTGTTCTCCTTTCAAAATCGAACGAATCCATTTTGGACAAAATTTGGACAAAATTGGACATTGAAGCCGCGCGGCGCCAATTCATTGGAACATACATTGTGTTCACGGTGTCTGTTCTATACGTTAGTAATAATACTTCAATGTTTAATTTCGCAAACAGACCCCTAATTCCCAAAATAGTCTTAGAAAACCCATAATATTTTTGGAAGACCTTTTCAATGATATCCCACGCGCATAGATATAGGGTACGCATAGTACGTTACGTTAAAAGGTACGAATAAAAAAATATCCTCACATACCTGTAGGGGAGGTACCCTGAAAAAAAAATGTTTTTCAATAGTTTATTCTACGATGCTGGAGTACCGGAGCTGGACCGTCGACGCTTGCAGTCGACACGCCAACAGCAAGCCGACAATCGACAACCAATGATTTTATATTAAAAGAGGCCGACAACAGGCCATATAACAAAGTACTCTGTGCAACAGGCCAACTCAGTGCACGCCGACCTGTGTTCCGTGACGCCGGGTGAATTCGCGTTTTTGAATTATTTTGGTGTTTTTTTTTAAAGTATGTGGAAATGCGTGCAAAACCATGAAAAAAATTAGCACATAAAATTTCCTTTCTAAGACTACAAAAGTCCTCAAAATTCGTTATGCTAGTCAAAAGTTATTGGGTCGTAAAATTTTTTATAAGAAATGGTAATGATATTGAGCAGCCTGGTAATGACTTTTATTTAACGGTAATGACTTTTTGTTAGTGGGAATGACAAAATTTAATGTTAATCAAAAAAAATTTAAAGCCATGTGTATTATAGTTTAGTCTTTAAGTTGCATATGAAGATAAAAAATGTCAAGCTAAAACCACTAATTAGAGTGTTATTGGTAACGAGATTGGCAGTAATAAATTACGCAATTCTAAATATTATTAGTTCATGGAAATAAAAGTACCTCTGGTAAAGAAAGGCATATGAATTTGAAATTTTGTGGGGAATGTCTGTTAAAATTATAAATAATATAAAAGATGTGATAGTCCCTTATTTAGCTAGGTTAGTAAATAAATGTGTAAATCTAGATACTTTCCCAGTTCTAATGAAGTACAGAAAGATCATACTGATTTTTAAATCTGGGGACAAAACAGGCCTTAATAATTACAGACCTATTTCTATTTTACCTACGGTCTTCGAAAATAATTAAGTTAAATTAAACGCTGAAGCACTTCACCGCTTGTAATTTACTCCACCCTGAGCAATACGGTTTTACCGAAAGCCGTAATACAACAAATGCAGGTGCTAGGCTTCTCAAACTTATCTTTGAGACCTGGGAGAATTCACAAAATCCCATAAAGGGTATTCTGTGACCTGTCTAAGACGTTTGATTGTGTTGAACACTAAACATTACTACTTAAGCTACTACTACAGCATCAATAACAATTCACTTAACTTGATTGTGTCGTACTTGACGAGTAGAATCTAATGTGTTAGTATAAGTGATGACAAGTGATCGAGATCTCAATCTGTGATGGGTGTACCACAGGGCTCGTTTCTGGGCCCCTTCCTTTTTCTCGTATACTTAAATGATCTGCCGTATTAAATTAAAAAATATGTAGACATTATTATATTTGCTGATGTCACTTCTCTTATATTTAAGACGAATAGAAATAAAATAAATGACGATGTAAAAGTTCTCAGGTTTGTTTGTCACACCGGTTTACTACAAATAATTTACTGGTAAATGCTAAAAAACTAAGTATATAGAATGTTTGCTACCAAATGGAATAATACGAGACAGTCCCCTTTAACACGTACAGCAGTACCAAGCGCGTCACTTCACTCTGCGACTAGTAAAAAAGTCCGGTTTATATTTGATTCACCTTATAGATAATGAAATTATAACTATGGAAAAATCCACGGTTTTCTTGGGTGTCACCTTATATTCTAAACTACAATGGGGCAATCATAATATATCGGCTTAGTTAGTTAATGCCATTAGAAAGATAAGACAGTTTACTGATGTAGAAATTGATAAACTTGTTTATTTTGCACACTTTCATAGCCTCATGTCCTATGATATATTGATATTATTGATGTGGAGTGCAGAGGCTGACATTGATGCGATATTTGTTTTGCAGAAAAGGGCAATTAGGACCATCTATAATTAAAATTACGCCACTACCTGCGGGAGAGATTTAAAGAAATAAGCATATTAACAGTAACATCTCAATTTATTTACAATTATATTTTATTCATAAAGAAACAACGGCGGTTGGTTCAAGCAAAATAGTGTTACGCAAAATCATCAAACTTGAAACAGACATACTTTTGGTTACGGATTCTTTTCACCTACGTAGAGTACAACGTTCTTTTGAGAGGCTTTATGTACGTTTTTACATTAAATTACCTAAGTACATGATTTGCTTATTCAAATGTATAAGAGATCTCTGAAATCCCAGCCAGTAGGCAAAGGATATTATAGTATAAATGAATATATTATTGACAAAGATGCATGTAAATTAGCAATGCATCCAGTTCCGCGTCAGTTAGAACATCTTGTGTAATAATTTCATTATTTTAAAAGATGTGCTGTGGAGTTTCTTTACGGATTTTCTTCTCCATGACAAAGCACCGTTCCGAAATGCTGTTAGATTTAAAAATGACGTTCATAAGTGTATCAGTGATATCGACATGAATAAAAGATTATTTCATCTTATTTCATTACATTTTTTGGAACGAAGTTCCTTATCGCGCGTTGCAAAAGGGGGCTAGGCGGAAAATTTGGTAACGAAAAGTTGTAACGACACTTTTTGCCATCATTAGTCATTTTAACTCGTGCGGCGTCGTTACATGTCGTGCGGCGTGCGCATGTTTCTCTGTCTGTTCTCTCTCTCTCTTATAGAAAGCAAGCCAGATATTTTCGTTTCTTGCAGTAAGTACTAGGATAGCAAAAACATGCAGCAAGTGTGCTAAAACAAATCTGGGGTATTAAATTTCTCATCGGCTTTGTTCACGTAGTAGCTTGCTACTAACGAGGAAACTTTAATTTATTTTTCTTTTCAGAGAATTTTCTTCAGAAACTTTTCTTTATTTTCTTTTCTTCTTATCTCTTTCTTTGTTCTCCTCTTCGTACAATGCACAATCTCCTCTGATTTTGGTTTATCTCCTCCGTCTAGCAATTTTTTGTTTCTCTTAACGGTTTTGGCTTTTATTTGCATTAAATTTTCGTTTATAATTTATTTTACTAAAAAGATATTGCAAAATTAAAAAGTTTTGTAGATTCTTTACCAACAACTTGTAGCTCAAATTTAATTTACAACACACATATCAAAAATTTATCGTTGAAAAAGAAATTGCTAGGTCTCATTACTCAATCAAAATTGATTTCAAAATCTCCAATCGTCATTACCATTCACACAAAATCATTCCCATTTACAAAAAAACAAATGGGAATGATGCATATGGTAATGATATTTTTTTCTTTTTTGCATAAAATTCATTTTAATAATCATTAATTTATGAACTCTTTGTGCCAGTGAAAATCATGTTCCTATTACACATACGTGTGGAGTATTATAATTAATGTATAATTTATATTTACCTTGTAAGTCCAGTAAATGGCGATGATTCAAAATCGGGACAAAGTACTGAACGTTGTTGTTTTTCATGAATAAAAGTTGTTTCTCCATGCAGCAGTAAAAAGTTGGCCTGTTCCACTTTTTACAATGGACCAGACGAGGAGAAACGAGGGGTACTTTATAGCGTAGCCCAAAAAACATTTGAGAAATATAACGTTTGACGGTACTGACATGGAGTTGACGAATTTTCGTGATAAAATTTTAATTGATGTTTTTTACTAGTTCTGCACTGCTGTTTTCATAATATTATATGTTATAATGTACCTAACTAGATATTGTCTCAAAATATAAAATTAAACATGCAATGTGTAAGGCAGGTTTTTCAAAAAATATTTTGGAATATCAATATCAGCAATTTCCCTACAAATGGTAATGATGTTTTGGGTGTGTTATTCAATTTTTTTTTATAAATTACTTCAAATAATGTAATGAAATATGTGGGCCCTTATGTAAAAATATGTATAAAAGCAGTTTCTAAAATAAAAAATTATAAAAGTAGTAAATTAAATTTTTTATCAATCGGAACATCTTTTTTGTGACTTTGGCGAATTCACCCCGCCAACAGCAGTTCGACTGCCGCAGTTACTCTATGACTGCCGCCGCGAACAGCGCTAGTCAGAGTTGCCAACTCTACAATTTTAACTGTACATTTACAGTTTTTTCGATATCTTCACAGTTTTTAGTTTAGACCTCCAAATCTACAGTTTTTACTTTATAATAAATAAATAAATAAAATAAATAAACGCTTACACACTCATACCCCGCATTAGGTTTTTACCTGTGTCGCGGGTGGCATGGACGACACATATAACACATCACAATCACACCCATGACCCGAATATAAATATTTTTATCTGTCATATCTACCCCGGCCCGGAATCGAACCCGGGACCCCTCGCTTCGCAGGCAGGGTCGCTACCAACTAGGCTACAGGGTTGTAATACTAAGGCCATCTATTTTATTCGCTACGTAACCCAAACTTAGGAATAAACGGGCTACCTCCACCATAAAAGGCACTTTAAATACAAAGTCAGAAATTTAAAAATTGATATGAGTTTAATGCTACCGATGACCATTTATAGAGGTTTCATAAAAATATCTAACATTTTAAAAATAAAGATGAAACTGAAATTCAAGAGGATGTGCAGATTGAAAACAAGTCAGTTTTAGTAGAAATTGTGTAAATTTGTAAAGATTAATGTTGATTTACGAATACAAGTATAATTTTCTTACTATATTAAGTTGTTTTATTGATTACAGCTATTAAATAACACAAAACAAGAAAAACTGTAGATTTACAGTTTTTTAAGTAGAATTTTGCAGTTTTCTACAGCTAAACTTTTTGAAAACAGTTCTACAGTTACTAGATTAGGGTTGGCAACACTGCACTATGTACTGTATTTTTTATTTATTTAATTATAAGCTGCCTTGCAAACTACATTTTTATGCTCTATACTCTATGGTATAAAAATATCCGTTCCGTTATATTCAACCTGTTTGTTACACGGTCCGGTTTTATGACAGCCCAGACAGCCTGTGTCACTCTGTGACTTGACTGTGTGTGAAATTAAAAAATAAAAATTGTTACTTTGAGTTTCGGTTCGGTGATCGGACGCTCGTCGTCTCGTCAGCTTGCTTTGGTTGTGGATGTGATTTTTCTCGTTCGTAGTTTTCATGAAAAGTAACGGAAAATGAGGTGTAACTGTAAAAGACTATGATAAACTGATCTAAACTCATTGAATCACGAAACATACGTGCGTTATTTTAAGTTGTGTGTATTATGTGTGGTAAACGTATCAACACAAGAATGAAACATACGTGTTATTTGTAGTAATTAATTAAAGCGGTAAGTAGTTTGAAATATTTCATAAAATAAAGGTGAAAAGGACATCTATTCTCTTGGCTAAATAGTTATCTTTTTAGGTTTCGTTACGTCGGAGTATATGTATGAGAGGGTGCCTTTCTAAAGTCGGTTTGTGTACAGTCTTTTTTGTACATAAATAGCGGTTCATTACATTTTGTTTTATTTGAGATTTTGTTATTGCAGACACACAGATTTACATATTTTTCAATCTATTAAGTTGAGAATATCAACAATTTGAATTTTATCAGTTCTACTTTATTAACTTATCAATTCCTTGCTAATCTTGTAATAATATAAACTAAGTTTTCCATGCATGTTGTATTTGTAAGCTATCATTAATACTTATCTACACTACAAAATAAGTGCTACCAGTATTACACATTTCAAATGTTTTTATTAAATTAATGATTCAAAAGTTTTTTACAAACAACAAAGGATATAGTTTATGGAGGATCATTCAGTACTTTTTAACAATCCTAAATTATATCTACCAATTAATACTTGACACTGATGAAAATGTATCAAAAGATTATGGTGAGCAGAAAAGATTAGATAAAATTAGTAAGTTGCAAAATAGGTGGCAGGTTACAATTTATCTGGCAGCAATGATAAAGGAAAGAAAAGAAGCAATTATGTCTTATATAAAAAAATATTTTTGTTGGATAAAGAAAATAGCAGTTAAAATGGTGATTATATTTTACGTACCTTTGTACAAGTTAATAGTTTAAAAAACAAATACACAGTTTTATAGTGTCAATGTAAGTACAAAAGAAAATTAAACTTTGACTGTGGTGTTCACCACTAAGGTAATCCGGCCCCTGTCTAATCCGGCGCCCCCTGTAATCCGACATGCCTATCACTGTTGATTGTACATAAAAATGGATTCTTTGATATGTAATTTGTTGGATTATAAGGTACTCTTATTCAAAAAATTCTAGACTATAGAGGGTCTTAGGCAGAAATAGTAGGCAGTACTCTATAATCCGACAAATTCGATAATCCGACATCGCTCTGCAAAATGTTTATCGGATTACTGCGGGTCTACTGTAGTAATAATCAGGGACATACTTATCACAAAAATGCATTTTAATCAGAACGAAAACAATATGTAAAAGTTCAACTCTTTATAATTAGAGGAAATAGGTTGAATTAATTTTGCAAGATTTGACCCAAACAAATGAACAAAAAACAGGGCAAGTTAAATAAAACCGTTTAAAAATGGGCATTTAACACATCTGTATGTTAGATATAAGTAGTTGCATGCCTAGGCCGTCAGAATAAGGCAAGCCCAGTTGTGTCGTACAACCTAGGATCTCGGGATCTTTGGCCCGACAACACAGAATAATCCATTCCATATGTATAACATTTACCAACAAATATTAGGAGTGTTAACAGCTGTATAGTGATGATAGTAAAGCAATGATAGTATAATAAGCTGGGCTTTTCAGCTTGTATGGCTGTACCGCCACTGGATATAAGATATCCTATTGAGAATGTTTTACAAGAATTACTCATATTTTTTGTACTTCGTTAATTACTTATTATATATTTATTAAGTAAGCTTGGCGTAAGACATAGCTAAGCACTGTTATGTCTCTAACCCTTGGGTTAGGTTAGGTTAGTGTGGTTAAGTGTTAGAAACAAATGTATTAATTTGAACCTATAAGACCCATTTATTGCATTGTAAATTGTAGCAATATTATTTGAATTTGTTTCTTGTACTGCTAGCATTAAAAGCTTCGAACGGGACATGTTTCATGGCTAAGTTTTCTTATGGACATTATAAAGTACCTTTTTGAAACTGTAGCAGAAGCAAAATCACTATTAACCCGTTAGGATCCGCGTGATCGCGGCACCTTTGAGTTACGACGTTCTGGAACGTTCTTGGTAACCGACGGGTTAATAATAGCATTGGTAAGCCTGGCTAGATAAATGAATTATGATATTCTTTCAATGTATCAATATTGTGTTGCAGATAAAAGGAAAGATGGAGCATGCAGACTTGGTGTCGGAGATGGCTCAGGTGGAGCACCTCACAACACAAGAGAGACTCCACTTGGCCCGCAGGTAATGTGTTCATTCATTATGCTATCCTTAGGATATAACCTAGTTATCCAACATTGGGCTTATATTTTTTATAGCCCTTTAGTTGAAAAACAGTGTTGCCAATGCTACGGCAATTACCGTATTCTACGGCTTTCAGGCCCAAAAAAATTAACAAAGTCTAAGGCCCTACGGCTGCCCTACACCCTATGGCCGTATCCAATTCTACGGCTTCTCACAAATTGGCAGCTGTGGACACGGCCCACAGTTGATCTTTTTCCATATAAACACGGCAATTTTATCTAATGTACACGGCCGCCTAAAAATTTGCATTGGCAACACTGTTGAATAATAAAATAGTTCATTTTAAAAGTTAAAAGATAAAGTAATAAATAATATTGCTTAAACTATACAGAAAATTTTCTACTATATAGAAAAACACCAAAGGTATCACATTACATATTACTTGTCTTGTCATACAGCTTCATTTTAAAAATTGTTCTATACACTAGTATTGACAGACAAATTGTAAGAGTGAGTGTTCTTCACGCATATTACTTTGAATGTCTAGTTTCATTTATTATTCAATGCTCTGCTATATATCGACGCTAGAAAGCAAACACGTAGTAAACGACACTGCTGTCCTAACGAAGAGTGCAATAAGTCGATTTTTTGGGCAAATTGATTTAAGACCTTATGTAGTTACAGATAAGGTCTAAATTAAATTTCCCAAAAACTCGACTTATTGCACTCTTCGTTTGGACAGCAGTGTGGTTTACTACGTTTTTGCTTTCTAGCGTCGATATATACCTTACTGCTATAATAATATATGACTAAACTCTGTAGCTAGTCATACCGAGCTCTAACAAACGACTTATCGGACACCTGTGTAAAACAAGGCATATAATAATGAATAATGTATTACTTTTCAATAGATATTACGGTATTCTTTCAATAAGTAACTGATGTACGTTGATCGACAGTGTGAGGTGCACTGTGTAGGTTTAAGCGATTTAATATACTCATTAGTACTCATATTAAACAGACATACATACATACATGTCTAATAATGAATCTTATCCAATGCTGGCGTTAGCGTATGGCGCGGTTGGGCGACCGCCTAGGGCGCCAGGTTTGAAGGGGCGCCGCAGGTAGTCATAACGGAATTCTAATAGTTTCGTCATGCCCGTCTGTCCGCAACATAGTGTCGAGACACTTAGTGCTGGAAAGCCGTATCTTGGCATGTATTTACATATTTATTATTTTCGAATGGGTCAATTTCGTATGGTTTCAATGGCAGGTAGGGGGCGCCGTAGAAATCTCGCCTAGTGCGCTGGTAGCGCTATATCCGGAACTGATCTTATCTATATAGGTACATAAAAATGTTATGTTGGTTTGTGTATGCTTCAAAAACTCGAAAAGTTCTTCGCCTTTTGAACTCAATTTTGACACAATATGTTATACGCTTCAAGGAAGGTTTTAAATAAGTTAAGTTATAATTTTTTCGTGTCAGTAATTTATCTTGCAGAACATTGTCTGCCAGGTCAGCTAGTAATTAAATTTATTTTCTGTCAAATCTATCCACATAAACCTAGTTTATTCTTCCTAAACAGGGACTAAAGTCTTTAATAGTAAAAGTTCCAATCACCAAACAACATTAATAGTATAATGTATGAACAAGTGACAGGCTGTACGATAAAGTTAGCTGTTAACTGCGCGCAACCCAATTGAAAAAAAAGTGCAATTCACACGTGGTAGATGTGAAACCTTCAAAAATTTTGGTTTCAAGATAATGAGACGAATGTAAAATTTTGGGAAGATGATAATTTTAATAGTGATGCAAAGTTAGAAAATAAAAATAAAACAGTAGTAACTAACGCCATCTCTTAACATAATATGAAGAGTAAAATGAGCAGCTAGCGCCATCTATGAATACAACTTAGCACTTTTTAAAGTAACAAAGAGAACCACGAACATAAGAAACACTGTATAATGCTTCCTATCTCATTTTCTCCCACGTTAAATCTTATGAATTTATGTGTCTGTCTCTTTTTACTGTCGCTTTTTCGTTTCATTTACTTTCAAATCACAACGATGCTAAAGAAGTTTTCATTTCAAAAAAGTTTGTGAAAAAATAAAAGATGCGCGAAATGCATTCCGCTTTCGTTCGTAATTGTTTACTCAAATTCAAAATTTTCTTAGTTTTATAAAAAAATGTGTACCCACCCCTCAAGTAGTGAGAAAGAAAGTATTATTATTAATTACAGTTTCTGGAATGCCTTGAGACCCATAATCGTGATTGCCAAGATTGTCTCCCTTGGACCGATCCTTCAAGGACATTTGGGATAGTTGAGAGGGTACTATTCTCATCTGGTCCTGGGACTTTTTGATTGAATGCATTTATGTTTTATGAATATTTTACATTAATGGCTACGATCGTCATAGGTACCTACTATGAGTCAATTTTCAACTGTCCATGGGGAATCAATCGTTCATGATGTAGAAGTCATTTGTACTTTTTAAGTCACGGTTGATTTGTGTTGACGTGATGTATGTATGTCCAATTGAGCCATTCTTTGGCTTTTTCTAATTTGTAGCTAGAACTTCGACTTGCACTTCATACTACGGTTCCTCGCCAGAGACCCAAATAAATTTCTTCTTCTAAAGCTTGTCCTCGGGAATTGAATTGCGAATTCAAAATCGCAGTGATATTTGTATATTTTTTCACATACATAAGAAATTACCTCTCTGTGTTGGAAAATTTAAAGATTTCTACTCCTGGCTGTGAATTTTCAGACTGTTCACTAAATTAGTGAAGGTATTATTATACTCATGTGTATTATTATTTTACCCTTTTTCGATAGATATTACGATATTAATACCTATGTTCAAAGTGTATGCTCGTAGCAATGCTTCGTTGCAATTTTATTTATCTTTCTATTTCAGGCTAAGTCGCATACAATATTTGACTTGTCACCAAATCAACTTAATAATGTTAGTATCATAAGCTATTTAAAATTTAATTATTTAATACATAAATCTGATATAAATGTGAATCGAATTTTGTTACACACAGTTATATTTGCAATTATTTGGAACGGGAACCTTATTCATACGGTTGGAGTAACTTGGGAGTGTTGTCTACACTCCTCCTGCTACTGAACCGCGAAGCACCTGACCGTTTCGGTCTGAAGGGTCTGCTTGGGTCACAGGCAAACTGGGGGTTCCAAGTAGGTGATTCTAACGCCATTGTTAGGACATTGCTTAGGAGCCATCCATAAATTACGTCACACGTTAGGGGGGTGGGGAGAGGTCGATGTAGTGTGACATTTTCTGACAAGGGGTGAGAGGGGGTCCTAAATTTCGTGACGTCACATTTAAAAATTGAATATTGGTACTTATTTCGGAACTGCTGTTTTAATATAATAATTTCTAGGTGTAAAATTTCATAATATGTGACGTCACACTAGGGGGGAAGATCTCACAAATGTGACCCGCTGTGACAAGGACGGGGGGAGAGGTCAAAAAGTCATGAAATTAATGTGACATAATTTATGGATGGCCCCTTATGATCCTATTATTATTTATCGGCTACAAATTGGATTGTAGTCATAGCTAATTTAGGTTTGTACTCGTAATTACTAATTACTCACTGTAGTTTGCAATCGATAAGAAATAGAAGCGCCATCCAGCAAATGTACCATGTTATTCAATTTGGTGGAATAGAGATGAGAGACCTCCATAGAGATCCAGGTTTTACTCTAGGGTATTTCCCGCTATTGTTTCGTCCTTTGTTTCGTACTTAGTCCAGCACATGCCTAAGTGTATTACTAGTGTTTTAAAAATTTTATGCTTAGAACGGTTGTTACATGTTTGTGAATTCATTATGTAACATCTTTCTTATTTTTAACAGTTACAATGACAAGAAAAGCTAATAATTGTTCCTTGTACTTGAGGGCTGAAGTTCATGATATCAATATCATATTTTTAATTTAAATGCCGTGTTTAGAGTTTATAACGAGTAGGGCTACATAATAACATCGTTCATGCGGAAAGTATCACATATGTGATAGGCTCGGCTTAGGACATATTAGGTAAAGGCCAAATGTAACAGAACAGTTCGTCGGCGATAAAGTGAAACAAGGTCGAGACGTGTGGGACATAATTAAATTTGCGTCATATTTTTTAATATAATTTTGTTATTATATACGGTGCGTGGCCAGATCACGGTCTGGGTCTGTTTAAAAAAAGAAAAAGCATTCATTCGAAGTAGCAAAGCACAAACAATAGAATCTAAGATAACTAGTTATAGATAATAGAGGTTGTTTCTATTCGTTTTGGATTTTCTTCGGTTAGATTCAAAGACCCATATATCATGGAAGTCTTTATACCTCTGTCTTTCTTTATTTAAATGGTTCGTTCGGAAAACACCTTGTTCTTACTATGACACGGGTTAATTCACAATTTATATTTTGTATGCCGATATCTTAGTAGAAATATCATATATCATAGATACCTATCATCTTAATATTTATAAACGTGTCACGTTGTTTGTCTGCGATGGACTCCTAAACTACCTAACCGATTTTAATCAAATTTGCACACCATGTGCAGTTTGATCCAACCTGAAAGATAGGATAGACGGAAGGTTTTAATAAAAAAAAAACTTTTGACAGAACGAAGTATGTCCGGGCAGCTAGTAGTATATATTATTCAGTCCACGATGAGTTAAGATATTTTATGTACTTTCAAATCAAGGTTTTAGTTAATAGATCCAAGAGCTATCACTGCAATCACTGCATAGTTCTGTAGGGACATATTGTGTTCTGTTTAATGTTGTTATGTTTCACAAATTAATGTACCTCATACAAACATAGTTCGCAACTTAGGTTTGCAATCACAATGCATTCTCAGTTGATGTTTGCGTTAGAAAATTACGACAGTAGGTGTAATTCTTAAAATTTCAATCCAATTTTAACAGTTTGGGCCATATGCGAGCCATACAGATTTGGTCAGCTTTTTTAGGGTTCCGCAGTAAAATCGGAACCCTTATAGTTTCGTCATTTCCGTCCGTCCGTCTGTCCGAAGCATAGCTCCAAAACCCTTAGTGCTAGAAAGCTGTAATTTGGCATGGATATACATATTTATTAAAACTCGAAAATCGTACAATAAAATATTGAAAAACATTTTTTTCACGGTACCTCTCTTACAGGTAACGTGAGGATGAATTTTTTATTCATCACGTTCCTACCCTTGAGTGTGGGGTATCGTTGAAAAGCTCTTTCGAAAATATCTGTAGTATGGGTCTTTTAATACCGTTTTTGGATTTAGGGCTCCGTTTGCGAAATATTTGGCTTTAAAGTGCTAATTTTGGTTAGAGTCAAGTGTCCCCCCCACTGGCTAAACTATCACAGCTATGTTAGCTTAAGTAATGAGTAATAGTCGATAAACTTCCTACTTCGGAACCGTACATTGCGCGTGGCCTGACACGCACTTGCCCGGTTTTTATAGGACATGTTGCTAACTCGATGTTAAGAATCTTTGTGGCGTAGGTATCGCAACCCCATATCGCCACGCCATGTCCTCATGTCGTATCTGTATCTAGTTCTCGAATGCTCGTTCTCGCTATCGCATCTTCGAAATGACCGTAACCGTATCTCGTTGATGATCGGATAAAACTCGACTGGAGATGGAACGTTGTATCGGAGGTGTAGAAACCGCGTATCATCATTCGTTTACACTAACACACGTGTTGGTAATGTGGTGGTAGGACTGTCACGATGGAATTTAACGTTTGGTTACAATGATAGAATTGGTAACTAAGATTTAATTAATGCGTTATTCCTGGCTGCCAATGCCTCTGGTACAGCTCTGTGCGTTCGCTTGGGAGGTGCTGACCATAGTTTTTCACTGGCATCTACATTACGTGTTAAATAAATAATATTATTAATGTTATTTACGCACTGCACTGCGCGGAGGCGGTGCGGTGCAGTGCAGAGGTTGTACGGTGCGGAGGCGGTGCGATGCTGGGCGGCTACCGTTGCGGAGGTCTACATTTTATAGGCTCATACATCTTGATTATGCGTCTATTTTTATTTTGTGCTAATGCAAATAGTAACAGTTCTTCGTCATGTTTTTAAATGGAATATTTTATACTCTGTTGCGAATATTAAAAAAAAGCCGGGTCCGGCCCGTCTCAGCTCCCATGCCAGTAAATCAACCATGTAAGCAACATAATGAAGACCAAAGGTTAAATTTGATAGACATCTGGATTCGATGGCGTTATTATTTACCTTGCAAATCGAAATCATTGGAACGTCCGGCCAACTTCTCTAAATAATGCCGGTACAATTGAAATACCTATGTGAACTTTCACGGAGATTGTCACAATCGCAATGACCAATTAAAATCAATAAACATTATTATACTACGATTCATTATGCAACGTATTACAATTGTTACAGATACGCATTTCATTTGTCATTTACAAGATCAAGGAGAGGTGATTGTTTGTAAGCGTGCGACATTACGAGTGGGTCGTATGAATTTATTTGTATGTCATGGCTTGGCGCATGGCGTTTAATTCAAATAAATTGGCGTAGTATCAGGTTTAATGCACGTGGTTGATTCGCCACTATATTACTCTACTTAGGGCTTGTTTCACCATCTTCAAGTAGAGTCCTAAATAAGCTATTCGGCGGTTAAAGTGACGTTAAAGTGTCATTTTACATACACGAAATGTCAACTTAACCAACGAATAGCTTACTTCGGACTTACTTGAAGATTGTGAAACAAGCCCTTAGTGTAATAAATAGTACCCGTTAAGCCGGCGCCAGATACAGCTCAAACATTTGAACACTTCTTTGATTGATATGTGTGGCAAGGGACTTTGAATATATTATGTTTAATGTTTGAACAAAGATTTGCACTTTGCCATGTGGTGTCGGTTTTTTAGCGCACATCAAGGCGTTCAAACTTGAATGTGTTCAAATGTATGCGTAGCCTGCAATACTTGCGCAAAGTCCATTTTTTTCTAATGTAAAACGGTTATGTACTTGTTTAGCACATGTAATAAATAATTACAAGCACTTAAATAATAAAGGCATCCACAAAATCTTCGTTCATCTTGTTTGTCGTCTACCAGCATATTGTGAAGAAAAACGATTGCAAAACATGTCTGGCAGGTTGCGACAATATGTGTTCAAATGTTTGAGCTGTATCTGGGGCCGGCTTTAGACATACTCTGTCTACGGTGGCATCGTTTAAACACTTATTAATTTGATAATAGAACAATAAGTGGTTTCAATTACCTGATATAAAACTACTGCGTATTGATTATCAGAGATTTTATGATAATTAACAATAACATCTTACTACTAAAAGTGATAAAACTAAAATACTAAATATAAGATACTACATAATAATATATTATAGTATTTTATTTTACATACAAAAATCTGTATTAGTCTAAGCAATAAGTTTAAAATGGTGAAAAACAGAGATACTGCTCTTAAAAATACAATACAAATACAAATTAAAATTTCTTAAATATTAATAGTTTCGGAGTTATTAAATAAAAATTAAATAGCTTTTTTTTGCAACTTCATTTTTTTAATAACTTTTGCAATTTTTTACGTGCTGGTAAACGCTTCCGAAACATTTTTCTAGACATCATTCTGGACAGAATGAGCTATCACACGTATTTTTAAGAGCAGTATCTCTATATTTCACCATTTTGAACTTATTGCTTAGACTATATCTAATGACTAGGTTAGATATAGATATTAGATAGGTTGTAGTTGACTTCTTTGTAATAAATCAAACACCACATACAACGTAACATACCTAGTTGTATACATTTATGTAAATCGTTTTCTTCATTGCTTCATTAATGTGTTTGTCACGAGATCTAATAGGTTCTACACGACCTAGGCCTTGTTTAGATCCAGTTAATTATTTGTTATTTTGTAGGTACCTACATGAAAAACAATTTATTTTAAAAACGTCTGAATAGGCAAAAAAATATATTTAAAATTGACCAAACTCCGAAACTACTGAGGCTATAATTTTGAAAAAATACCAAAAATAGTTATTTACTTATATATTTAATACCGGAAAACCTAAGCCATCTATGGCCTTAAAAAACGGCTAAAATAAAAAAATAACGGTATATAGAATAAGATAATCAACGTACGGAACCCTCATGCAAGTTTAACTCGCACTTGTCGGTTTTATTTATATTATTTCTACTAGTGATATAGTTTACAACGCATTGCCCAGAGCCCATTTGATTACAGTGCCGAAGATATGAATCACCCGAAAATATGTAAATACATACATAAATGATGAGAATGTAAATAAATAAATTTCATTGAAGCTTGCAATTTCCTCGATAAAAGAAAATAACTTGATTTGTTTATCTGTTATGTTTATTGCATTTCCGATAAGACTGTATGCGGGCAAAAATAATGAGTAAAATTGTTTGCGTTTGTAGGTAACGTCATCAGCAAAAGCAGATTGTTAAAATTGAAATCTCAATAATAGCGTGAGCAAATTGGATAGAATAACTTAATGGTGTGTATTGTAAGTGATGTCATTGTGGTTTTAAACGATATTTCAGTAGTTTTTACAAGCTTATATTGATCTTGCTTTGTTCGTTAGTTTGTTAGCAGCACTTATATTTGGGACCTGGGACACCTAGCTAAACAGGTTCTTGCACCACCAACTGAGCTGAAAGGACCAATAAACGATCGTCATTTACGAGTACGTAGTGATAGGGTTGTATATTCATTATCCAAATCAGTAATACATATTCCTCTCATAGCCCGGCGGCTTACGTCGATCATAAGCGATCGACAAAGTTAAGCAACAGCGGGCGCGGTCGGTCGTTAGATGGCTGACCGCTAGTGGCAAAAATTTGTTGAGCGCTTCCGTGCTTCGGAGGGCACGTAAAGCCGTCGGTCCCGGTTGTTATCGTAAAATAACAGTCGTTAAGCCATGTCGGAGGCCCTCGGGCGGCATGAAAATTTCCGACAATTGGGTTGGCCACTAACCCCTCCACCAATCCGCACTGGAGCGGCGTGGTGGAGTATGCTCTATGCCTCCTCAAGAGGAGAGACCCGTGCTCAGTAGTGGACCGTTAATGGGTTGAAGCCAATACATATTCTCATTTAAATATTCTAAGTACTTGTGATTCTGACTGTACCTGCATGTTAAGAAAATCTGGGGCAAATTTAATGAGCAATACTTTATTTTAACGATTAATTATGAAAAGTACTTTTGATATTCGTTTATTTGGGTTCAGGTTTTTGTGTTATACTATATTCTTATCTTTAAGTAAATGCAATAAAGAGTGATATTCGGTCGCACGAAGGAATCTGGATTGAATACATTATTTGCCTCGATTTTGGAAGTGGTGTGCTTATTTAAAATAATCAGTGATTTAATACGTGACAATAATCATTGCGAGAAACGTTTATGTTTGCATTTAGAGTGAAGGGAATTCCTCATCTCTAAGCCAGGTAGGTCCCTGTTAGTGGCTCCTGGTCCATTCTGCTAAATACAACGGACTGGCCAGGGGCACCTTACATGGTGACTTTGCCTTTACACTTTACACGATACCTCTTGTGAAAATCAAATGTAAAATGCTTTTATTCATTATTTTACTGGTTATTTGAGCACAAAATTAGGTATGTACTACTTTAATGCATGCCTTAATAAATAATAGTTAAAAAAAAAACTAAAAAACACGCTTTTATACAAAATCCAACTAAAGAATAGAAAATAAATTTGAATTAAGAATCGTGATTTAAAAGCGTGGGGTGCTTTTTAAGATATTATCCCTTCTATAATACTCATTGACACCATGCACCCCACGCTTTTAATTCACGATTCTTAATTCAAATTTATTTTCTATTTCTTAGTTAGGTTTTGTATAAAAGCGTGTTTTTTAGTTTTTTTTTTAAACTATTATTTATTTTTTCATTTTTTAGTTTGATTATTTGAAATTAAATTTAGGTTTTTTTCTTTTTTAGGTTTTTAGGTTTTTTCTTTTTTTTTTTCTTGTTTTCTTTAAACATTCAATTGTCATCGGTCCTCGATAAGTTTACGAAGTTTAAAAGAAATCTGACCGTTTGAAGTGGGTCAAAATCAAGTCCAAAGGAGTCGGTTACAACTTACAAATATACAGGTGAAGCTAATATAAAGCGTGTAAAAATGATGGTTAAAGCATGGCAATTAGTTAAAGTGAGTAATTATAACAATAATTAATAATATTTACATAATAATGTCTAACTTTCGCACTGCACGTTAAAATTTATTGCCCGAGTCATTTAGGAAAGTGTTGTAATTATTTTAGCACTTTTGCAATAATGCAGCTGTATTCGACGATACCTTAGTAGCCCAATTGTATAGTGAGCGAGCGGTCTCGGGTTCAATTCCCGAACAATTAATTAAAAAAAAAATAAACGCTAACACACTCATACCCCCGCAGTAGGTTATTACCTGTGTCGCGGGTGGCATGGACGACACATATAACACATCTCAATCACATCCATGACCCGAGCACAAATATTTATCTGTCACATAAATATCTGCCCCGGCCGGGAATCGAACCCGGGACCCCTCGCTTCGCAGGCAGGGTCGCTACCAACTAGGCTACAGGGTCGACAAATTATATGAAGAATTATTAATTATTCTTGTTTCATAATTATGTGATGTCTCTGTCGATTTTTGATACAGAGACATTCTGTATTCATACAGAACTTTTGTTAAATGATTAAAAAAGTCGTATCTACGTCCATGTCCAGGTTGATACTTGTAAAAGCAGATATTAATAATAATAATAATATGAGGGATCTTTGTAGGAACAACAGAAGCAAAAAAAAGCGGCCAAGTGCGAGTCGGACTCGCCCATGAAGGGTTCCGTAGCAGCAAGTAACATAATATAAAAGTTCTTGTACTTCATTATAACTTTGATCGATGTTTTTTGCGGTTTACGATTTATGACGTATTAAAAAAAACTACTTACTAGATCTCGTTCAAACCAATTTTTGTTGGAAGTTTGCACGGCAATGTACATCATATATTTTTTTTAGTTTTATCATTCTCTTATTTTAGAAGTTGCAGGGGGGAGGACACACAATTTACCACTTTGGAAGTGTCTCTCGCGCATACTATTCAGTTTAGAAAAAAATGATATTAGAAACCTCAATATCATTTTTGAAGACCTATCCCACACGTATGGGTTTGATGAAAAAAACATTTTTGAGTTTCAGTTCTAAGTATGGGGAACCCCCAAAATTTATTGTTTTTTTTTCTATTTTTAATGAAAATCTTAATGCGGTTCACAGAATACATCTACTTACCAAGTTTCAATGGTATAGCACTTATAGTTTCGGAAAAAAGTGGCTGTGACATACGGAAGGACAGACAGACAGACAGACATGACGAATCCATAAGGGTTCCGTTATTTGCCATTCCGCTACGGAACCCTAACAATCATCATTAAAATTTATGTCGTTTTGTTTTTTGCCATTCGGCTACGGAACCCTAACAATCATCATTAAAATTTATGTCGTTTTGTCTAACCGCAAATCATGCAAAAAGTACTGGAGGAAATTGGATTCGGTTTTCAGTATTGTATTGCTGCTGATCTAATTTAAAACCTGGGCTTGTTTTGTCGTGATACGTAAGAAGCTGAGATTTTAAAATTTCAAATGTCTATGTATTAATAAATATATGTATTAATAAATAATTTACTCCTTGACCATTTTATTCTAACTTGTATTGTTTTTCTGAAAATTAAGAAAATCTGTAAAGTGGGACACTTTTCAAGCGGGGTGGGAGGGGGAGACTTGTTTTTTTTTTAATGTACTCATATAAATGGACAACATAGCAGCAGTTTCACACAATTATACATAAATAATGCTGCCAAAAAAATCTAGAATGAATGGACTATTGTCAAAGTCACAAAATGATAATGTTATATTCCGTCCGTCCAATATATTAATTTAATTGCATGCCAATGATGCTCGATAATTATTGACAAGCAAACATAGGCACAAAAATGTATTACATACCTAGCTTCATGGATTTTTGTTTTCTTGCACTAGTGAAGCGATGTGTCTTACTTATCTCCGACATTTATCAATATCTTTATTTATCAAGCCAACAGATCCATAACGAAGATTATTTAGTCTGATTTTTCCATGGAGAAATAAAAAGTGGCAAATTATAGCACAAATGCAACAAATAATTATAACCAGTAAAATATTACATATTTTTTTTATTATGAATCATCGAATTCTTCATATGAACTACTCGTAAAATCATTCGCCAAGTTTTAAGACGGCACATTAGTGCATACATTTTTTGATTAAATTAAGCACTTTTCACGGTACAAGGAAGAATTTTATTGTTGTTGCTGAATAAAAATACATAAGCTTTACATTTTGTCGCGTATTTGTGACGACACTTCGTGATAAACTCAGGTGTAAATTGTGTAAGAGATCAATTACAACCTCGAACTATACATAGAATGATCCTCGCTCGTTCTTGCTTCTTAATAACTCGTGTGTAATAGGTATATTACGTGCTTTTATAATCATATTATTATTATAATATTACATGTTACTTGTTACTGACCAATCATCTTATACACCGTGTTCCTGAGGTTGTGCACGAACTTCGGCCTATTATTCAGACCATTAAACGGTAGCATGTTAGCATTAAACGGTAGCACCATTAACGGGGCACGGTAGTGCCCCCGCCAAGTCGAGCAAAAAAGCGGCACGGCCGAACCATCCTTTTCTCGAAGCAATTCAGGCCATTTTCGACCCCCTGTAACTTCGTTGTGGATAAAGCTAGAAGCCTGAATTTTCAGGAACCAAACTGTCATTGTATAAACACGGTATACTTCAAATTTCATTCAATTTGAAACAGTAGTTTAAGAATTTTATAACTAGTCAAAGTTTCTTAATTTCGTCACTCACTGACTGACTGACCGATCATCAAAACTCTAAGGCACTTCTAGCAGACATAGAAGCTTCAAATTTAGAACACAATTAGTGTTTAGTGTATAGATAGATCAAAGAAAAACTATAATATTTTGCAATTTCGGTCCAGTTTTCTAGATACAGCAACTGCATAAATAACTTTGTAATCCCATATAAATATATAGGATTACAAAGTTACATTTGCAGTTAATGAATCAGTGTACCTGTATAATATGTAAAATATAATGGAATAGTAGGTGTAGTGTAGGTACGTAGATATAATTATGTTCAAAGGTAACTTGTAAAATGGTCAACGGAATGAAAAAGCAAGAATTGGACATGTCTTATGAAGTTGTACTAAAATCCCGCAAAATATTAAGTAATCTAAATTGCCCGAAATTGTTGGTATTCAAGAAGTAGAAGGTACTGAAAAGGAAAAAATTAGGACTATCTACAAAAAGAAATGATATGCCATCAAAAACATAACTTGTAAAAAAAACCAAGTCTCGCAACTCTCTTCTACCGTAAAAAGTACTAATAAAAACACAACATAGATTTTTATGGAACACTTCCTTTTTATTCACAATGAATTGCATTTATTAAAATAGAAAATATAACATTTATAAATACAAAACTACAAAGAAACTCAAGTCGTTTGATAAAATTAAAATACTGTCGGCGGACAGCCCTAGCGCGCGGCTACAAGTAGGCAAGTTTTTCGAGAATCGGGCCGAGTAACGTTACTGTTTAGATTTCTTTACTGTGTATCTAAGCTTCGGATAGAGAAAATTACAGCGTAGATAGGTACTAATCTTAAAATATCTACCGAATCATAGTGCGTCTGTCTGTGATCGAGTCCTTAACCAAGGTCTTATTCTTAGTCCATTGAAAAGTTACATTTGGGGTTGCGTTTTTTAGAGGACGCAATTTTATTTTTTTGATGTGTAGGGGGGGTCAGTGTAAAGCTAAAACCAATTTTGTGGGGTCGCCACCCTTGTCCCACGGCCGCCATCTTGAAAATAGGGGTTGAAATGGTTTTTACGATATATCTCTTAAACTATTTATTTGATAAAAAAAAAATGTTAACATTTTTTGTTGCAAATTAAATTCTCTACATATCGCTTGCTTATTTCGATGTGCGTAGGTATAACGCGCGTTTCGACCGTTTGTATGAAGAGCGAATACTGTTAGATTCCTATATTGTGTTAGAGAGAAGACGGTACTTAAAGTACTTACGTCTGTATCAATGTAAGATGTCAGAGATAAAGGTGATATATCGAAAGATTATTCGAAGACGATACAGATTATTTTGATATAGATTACGGTGGCTTGTGAAATGTCTATGTTGTTGTTGTTGATCAGTTATTCTCTGCTATCCCGATGCTAAATGTTTTAAAAAGTATGTACGTTGATTATAATTATAATGTTTATGTATCTAAACTATTGTTTTTTGTTTGTAATGGATACACTCAAAAACTACTGAACCAATTTCAAAAATTCTTTCACCAATGCTCTATTGTTTCTGAACATGGCTATATTATTTTATTAAAAAAATATATTGGTCTATACGAAAACCGAAGCAAAGCGAAGGCGATTACTAGTTTATAATAATAAAGATAACAGCAACATCTGACGAACGTCATCGGGGTTGCTTGTAATGTTTCTTCTTGCTTCCCTCTTTTAAGAGAAATGAAGACTACGACACTAAAGTCGAAGACACTGTTTATATATTTTTCATGTTTATGCCATACAAGCTCGTAAAAGATAAAAATACTCAATGTGAGATAATATCTGTAAGATCACAAAAGATCCGTGTTGTGTAGATCCGTGAACAAACGCATGCGTCGCCATCGTATGACCGGTGCTATGTATTTTGTAGTGCGCTAATGTCAACACGAGATTTATCAGAAGTACACAATCGTTGGTTTTATAGCCGCTCTAAATATAGCCAGCTAATCCTTTTCTGGTCCAGAGGCCACGTACACCCATTGTGATAAGCCGGCATGTAATAATATGTTTAAAAAAATGCTCATGCTCACTTTTTAAAACGACTCTCTTACTAAAATCATCTTATCGACGCTAGAAAGCAAACACGTAGTAAACCACACATGTCGTAATTTTTTTTTATTACATCATTAGAATCAGAAAAAAATACCGCGTCGAATGGTCTTTGTCACGTATCCCTACGACCAAAAATAACGAAAATAGGATTTCAAAAATTGTCATTTTTTTCATTTTTTGGACCAATAAAACGCTGTAAGTAACAAAAAAACCTTTATTATTTTTCACATTGTTACTTACAGCAAATTCGATTTCTATAAAAATTGTACAACTGTTACTTACACGTCAGTAATTTTATCTGATGTGTAGGTTACTACATTTTTGCAGCTTGTAAATTTTGATAATTTACATTTACGCCATTTATTGGGTGATATTTTCTGAAATAGTGGTGTTAAATACACATTGCACGATATGTTGTTTTTTTGGTGGTGCCGTTTGCACTATTTTCAATGTACAAATATAATAGGTTGCTTTCTTTTACTTCACTACTAAAGATTCTTATGTTCAAACTATCGCGGATTTACTTCCTTTAACTTGGGCCTCCGCTCAAGTTTTTTTGAGCCGGAGTATGCAAATGATTTGTAGTAAGCGTTTGTTTATTAAAAATCAGCGCGTTTTAAAATCAAATTCAGATAAAACGAGTGCTTCAATATTTAAAAACATTAAAATTTATAGAATCATCATTGCTACGTCAGCCTTTATAAGGCCTCTCGTAATACAGGCTGTTTTGTCTGGTACTAATCCTTCTGAATCCAACGACTACCCCGCTATCTTTTTCAGGTCCTCTGCCTCCCGGCTCTGGAGGTGTTTCATGCTTTTCAAAAAAAGAAATAAAGGAGGCCTCCATTCGAGAAGACCTTGTCTTACGTGTGGTGCCGGGTCCACTTACGTAGAGTAGTACCACTCCTACCTCATCCTGGATTGTCGTAAAAGGCGACTAGTGGGAGATTCCAGGAGACGGTAAGCAGCGTCTCCTTGTGAAATATTATCATCTACTGCGGTCAACAACACGCACTAGTCAAACGTGGTGACTATTGACTGAAACTCTTACGATTTCCACAAGTACACTTCATCCCCTAGTCCTCGGCAGCCCTGCTTTTCTTAGCTACGGTAGCAGCTATGGTAACGGCGGAGCAAGGTGGCTAAGAACGACTAGATAAAATAATGAAAGAAGAGGTAGACAACTTAAAACTGGAGTATTGTGGGTTTATCTGAAGTCCAAAGATAGGGAGAGGACACAATAATACTGAAATCGAGAGACTTGTTATATCACCGGGAGAGGGAACATCTGTCTCAAGGTTTCTCGTCCACAAGTGCCTCATCAACAACATAATTATGCAGGTTTGGAGCGTGATGGCCAGGGTGGTGTACCTTACACTTGGAATATCTAAACGGTATTCGTTGAAAGTCGTACAAGTATATGCGCCGACTTCGACACATCCCAACGATTAGGTTGAGGTTATGTATGAGTTATGTATGAAAACTCACTTCACAGTTGTGATGGGGGACTTTAACGCAAGACTAAGCACGCAAAATGGCAACGAGATGAAGGCGGCAACCTTCGGAGTTGGAAGACGGAACCACCAAGGACACTTGCTTGCAAACTTCATGGAGAAGGAGGGAGGACTTATTCATGATAAACTCCTTCAGGACGAAGCCGCAACGCAAGTGGATAAACCCTGATGGTTCAACAAAAAGCGAGATAGACTTCATTCTGGCAAACAAACGGCATGTATTTAATAGTGGTATTTATTTTATTATAGTATAATATTATATTTAACAGTGGTATAATTTAATAGTGTAGATCCCAAGTTCTCTCAGAACAAACTCTCGGTCTTGTGAGGGATCGACGGGAACTTTGTGTGCAGTCTCCAAAACTTCTATGGCAGAGTACCGACGGCTTAGTGAACAGATGTAAATCAGGGCTCCAAAGTATTCGCCAGGGATCTGTCTATTGAACAAAGTCAGCTTACGAGGTTGAAGACCAAGTCCGGCATCATAGTCTCGTCTAAACCCGAAGTTCTGAGAGATACTACGGACGGTTGTATACCTCCTGTCGAGCTCCAGCTCCCGCAGAAGAGAACGACAAGCGAGCTAATCTGATCCGACACTACAAAGAATATAACCCAGATGTCAGTGAGATTAGACCGGCTCTCAAACAGCTTAAAAACAACAAGGCACTAGAAGATGACGGAATCACAACAGAGCTACTAAGAGCTGGAGGGAAATGCCTCCTTGTGGTGTTCCAAAAACTGTTCGATGCCATCATCAATATTGAAGTGTGGTGACTCTGTTCTTCAAGAAGAGTGATAAAGCCCTTTAAAAGAACTACAGGCCCATTGCATTTCTGAGCCACGTTTATAAGGCGTTTTCGAGGGTGCTCACAAATCGCATTGCGCGCTGGCTTAATGACTACCAGCTCTCTGAACAAGCAGGATTCCAAAAAAGCTACAGCACCATAGACCACATACACACACTGCGGTAGATACAAAAATTATACAAAAGACTGAAGAGTATAATCTACCGTTATGTGTTGCCTATGTGTACAATGAGAGTCTGTGATTCTTGAGAGACCTAGGTAGTACTAAAGTTTCTTCAGTGGTACTGGATTGACTACGGGTATATCGAGGTGTTGAAGTATTTTTACACATCAGCCACCATGTCCGTCAGTGCACATGGACAAGACGAAAATCATGATGAATGTCTATATCATACCTGCATCACTTGTTGTTGACGGCGATACTCTTGATGTTGTAGATGAATATAAATACTTGGGACAAGTGATCTAAATGGTCCAACTTTGCGAAAGAAGTCACTCATAGAATCAAACTCGGATGGGCTGCGTTCGGAAACTGCGTCATTTTATCTTATCGTCCAAAACACTACCTCAGCGCCTGAAGTCAAAGGTGTTCGATCATTGTGTGCTGTCAGTGATGCCTACGGATCCGAGACGTGGTGCTTTTCGTGATCGCATCAGAAATGAGGAGATCCGTAGACGAACAAGGGTAACCAACATAGGTCAAAGAATTAGCTGGCTGAAGTGGCAATGCGCTGGTCACATAGTGCGAAGGACCGACAATGGACAAGAAAGGTCCGCGAGTGGAGACCACGTCTTGGACTGACGACCAGAGGAAGACAGCGGGTATCCAGCTGCATTCGGAAGGCTCAAAACCGATTAGAGTGGCGCAAATTAGTAGAGGCCCACATACATATGTCCAGCAGTGAACTCGTAAAGGCTGATTGATGGATGGATGGATGGGTTGGAATTTAGTTCCTAAATTACGGAGGAAAATTACTGTTTTTAAGTAATTAACTTTATTTAGTTTACTTTTTTTATAAAAGCTGCTTTTTCATCAGCAATACTAATATAATTGTATTAACGATTGTTTAAAAATGCCAAAACAGAGCATTATTTATAAAATAAAAATAATTTAAGTCGTAATTATTACACGAACATGTCTAAAATAGACTGAATTTAATTTTCTTTGATCTTACAACAATTGTTTTTACATATTCAGTTTAATTAATTTACATTTAAGACAATCCACTTTTCAGGATTCGAAATAATAATGCCGGTTACAACATCTTGATAACAGGATATTCATTGGTTTTGTACTGTTACGACGTTGTTTTAGGTAATTTTTGTGAAAGTAACGTAGGTTACTACATTTTTGCTTTCCGTAAAATAGTGCAGTTGACATCGTTCCATACATTTACACACTTCACTTACTACATTTTAATGGTCTGTAAAAATATTTTCAATTTGTCGTAACCCGCAAAATATCGTTTTCAAATAACTTTAGGATAATTGTGATAATGTACATTTGTCTGGAAAAAAATAATAACTATTGTGTCCAAAAATGGCAACTCTAGCTCGATAAATATAGAAGTTATGAATTTTTTTCGAGAAATCAAAAAGTTTTTCGGCTCTGGTGAACAATTTGATATTTGTGGGTTACTACGTGTTTGCTTTCTAGCGTCGTTATGTACTTTTCCCTTTCTATTTTTGTTTTTAATGTAAGTACTACTAGGTACATTTATCTAGTATCAATTTTCTTTGACTATTATCTTTAAGAATCAACCAATTTTATTTTGTCTATTGATATGTATCACTGTCTCTGTTCATCATTTCCCTTCCGATATATATTTGTTATTACTATAAATTTATATTTCAATGATTGTTTCATAGACATTTCTATGGATTGTTTTCTATGGTTATTGTACCGCCTTCAACCATTCTCTACACATCCTGAAAGTTGACTGTTAGAGAATTTTTTGGGTTCACTAAAGATTTAATAAATAAATATGGCTACTCGTCCGCTATCGCAATAATTAGTTTGGCAATTTTGGTATAACATTGAATCCTACTTTATCTGGCGGTACAAAGTCCTGTGACCTTCAACCCTGTTTGTAGAAGTTTAAGTCATACTCGTATATCTACAATTCTACATCACCACAGTCCATAACTGTCCCATTTCTGGGCTCGGGTTGCGTTGTCACTCACTTAAATTACCATACTTATCATAGTCTACCACGTTGGTGAAGTGTGTATACTGTATAAGCAGACTGTGAAGTGAAGAAACTCCTTAAGAATATTATGGAGGATACGGTTATGTTAGGCAGTGTTCTTTCACGGAAGTATGTGATAAACTGATAATTAATTTCTATTCTAATACGTACATAAAATTATTTCATCGTTTTATGTTGAAAGCATGTCGCACCCTTAGAATGAGAGTGACCTAACTCAAAAATTGGAATTTGTGGGAAATGAGAAAGAAAGTTTTCAAAAAAAGTATATATCGATGAATAGAGCGATCACTGAAAGTGACCGATTATTAGGTTGTCCTTTTCTTACTCATAATTTTAGGTCTTTTTCATCACAGGGTTTTAGGGTAAGCATTTTAAGGTAAGTTTATAGCAAAAACAGAAATTACAGGAATTTTGAGTTAGGTCACTTTCATTTTAAGGGTGCGATGTGCGAGAATATAATAAGATTTATGATAATTAATTTGTAGATCTTTTAAACCATCCCAGTCTCCTTTATATAGAATTGAGGTTTCGCAAACAAAATTGTCGTATAAAATATCGATGTAACAACAAAGTAGGTAGGCAACTAGGCATCACTATTTATTAAATATATAAAAATGGTGTAACAACAACTTAAAAAACTTGTCTAATTGAATAATAAATTACATTAAATAGCCAGTCGAGGTTACATTAAAAGTTGTATGTATTTTTACAGCTACGAAGTTGCCACCTGGTATACAGTGAAACCATTTTCACTTTTTATGATCGCATGACAACTTACTGTAAAAACCCCATATGGAATTGAGCGTGGCGCACTAAATGATATTACGAAAATGAAATATGCGTAATGGTTGATCGCGTTACAGATATGTACGCATTACGCAAGATATAATTAATTTTGATGTTGAGAATAGAGACTGTGACACGAGAACTACCAGAAGTGACGTTAAAAAATATAAATATTTCGGTTATCGATAAGGCGATAGGGAACGAGAGTTTATAAAAAAGTTCGTTGTTTCCAGAGTTATTTGGCCTGTATTTCAGATTTTCCGGATGCAAAAGCTTAACTTCTAAGAAGTTGATAGAACGGTCGTTTCCGGTAATTTTCACCGGATCCGGTAAGCGTAAAAACGCCGGATCCGGCTGGATTACCGGATCTGGTTTTCCGGATTGCAATCCCTAATCCAGAAGTGGACTTATTAAAGAGTATGAATAGATAAATGGATTTTGTATAAAATAATAGTGTATTGTGTTCAATCCTGCTAACGTAAGATTATTTTATTATATCCGCTAAACTTCTAAACAAATATCGGCTAGAGCGACAACACTATCTGAAAACATAAGATAACAGTGATACGTATCGCTTGTTTGTATTGTTCGTTACCTTAGCACATGTACCTATAGCGTATAGCACAGATATACAGTGTGTCCAGCGACCAACTAGTGATTAATTTACGGCATGAAATATACACACACATGTGGCGGCTTAGCCATCTTTTTTTTTCAGTGTACGAGTAGCACGTAGCTACGTCCAGCTGGACGCAAGAAGTATGGAAACTCGCATAAGGCTCATATTCAAACAGCAATAAGTCACCAGTCTTGCAACTTAGAGCAATGACTTTGATGTCGTTTTGTATATAATACCCTTGTTAATCAATGCATGTAATAAAAAGGTGTGTTAATTTGCTATTTTTTGAAGTATGTTAGAAAAACTTTAAAAAACTAGTGAAAATTTTGACTACATTGAATATCATAATTTTTTTAATGACTTTTGTAACTTGAAACCTCATCCAATCTTTTTTGTAATGAATAGATGGTATTACCTTTCAATTAATATAATTACTTATACGTATATTTTTCACATCTATGGGACCTTTAAGTCCAGACAAATCGAAGTCTTTCGGCAGAGTCGTCTAACAGAATAATAAAAAAAATTAAATGGCGGCTATTCCAGAAGGAAGAGGACTAGACTCCCATATATGGATATTTTTGTCGATAAAATTAAGTATATTTCATGCACTTAAATTATCGGACACACTGTAGATAGAGTATAGACGGAGCGGCATAAAATGCAACCAACAATATCTACTAATAAGTCCGTATAATATGACTAGTATCTTGATATATCTGATCTGACTTGTGCCTGTGATGCATGTTGCAGCTCTGTGATATATTTGAGTTTGAATTAAATGTTGAAAATATTAAATTTAAAACAAGATAGATATATTCATTGATTGTATGTGATATTTATAATAGAAAAAACTTAGTAAGCTAATCACTAAAATAAATATTACCCACATTTAGTGTTTGTTTACGTCAATAGGATAACAAGTAGAAAAGACACTTTAAAAAAATTTTGATTTTCGTTTAAAAATAAGTAAATGAAAATAAGTTGGCCTAACAAATTGGTTACTCTATTTAGCCTTTTTTTCTATAAATCATGGTATAAAAGATTTCATCTTAATAAATTCAGTCAAAGTATTTGGTTTCCAAAATGTACTGTATGTATGAAAAAACCTAGCGAGGCATCAATATTAATAAATCCGTAAATCGTTCATGATCACTGACAATAAATGTAATGCGCAACCGATGTTATAAATAAAGCATTAACTATCCGTTATGCGCCCGCTGCTTACATCTAGATTTCTCTGCTGTATTCTATTTATCTTATAAAGAGGTATTAACAACGCGGAAGAAATGCTCTAAATGATTGTCAAACCGCAACAAAGCCTGATGCGTAGCTCGATGCTTCCAATGAACACTACTCTAACTTAAAATTATGAAAATTTCGTTTTTTACGTAAATCGCTTCAGTATTTTATAAGTATTATGCACCCCATTTAAAAAAAATATATCACGAGAAATAAAGAAGTTATGAGGTTTACATAACGCTAAGTATATGTACTTTCAGCAATTGTGTGGTAGACACACCGCTATCTCTATTAAGGCGGAGTGTATGTTGCGCGCGCGTCGGCCGCCTGCGAGAGATATGCCGCCAACTAAGGTTGGCGGGGAGACGCGGGGGTTTCCCGTCATATTATCGTTTGTTGATGTTTACTCTAAATAACAGTTAGCGGTGTCTCGTCCATTTGGATGCAAATCTATATTAAGTACGTCAATGCCTTAAATTTTTTTATAAATTTGTCTTTTGCTTATTTATAATAATGTTTCGGAATCGAGGAAGACGTTTGGTCGTAATGTATAAAGAAACTACTGATGAATCATGACAACATAACATATGGCGAAATGCAACTTTGAAACCAAAAACGTTTAAAAAAATATATCAATGGGGTTTAAAACAGCATAATATCAGCTAGTCACGCAAAAAACCATCATAAATATATGTGCAATAATAAAGATTTTATTAACCTTTTTCATTCAAATGCTCCTACTGTAAACCTACGATATTGGAGTTAGCGTAGTGTTCATTGGAGGCATCGAGCTGAAAGTGTAGTACGTAGTAAAAGTCAGAGTGGTACATAATTATACTTTTCATGTTATTTAAATTTCAATGCCATCAAAAACAAAACTTGTAAAAAAAACCAAGTCTCGCAACTCAGTTCTTCTACCGTAAAAAGTTGTGAGATCCATGTAATACCAAGTCGGTTAATTTATTCAGTTCCTACTTAAGGGTCCTTCTGTCTTAAGTTATCACGTAATTAGCTAACCTAACAAATAACAACATCTTATAGTGACCATATTATCAATATTAAAAATCTTTTATGTTTTAAATAAATAGATCGACTTGGCCATCGCATGAAAACACAATATATCTCACAAGTAATACCTACATATTATATTAAATTTGATTGTCTAGTGCGATTGCCAAGTCAATCTATTTATTTAAAACATAAAAGCTTTTAATATTGATAATATGGTCACTATAAGATGTTGTTACTTGTTAGGTCAGCTAATTACGTGATAACTTAAGACAGAAGGACCCTTAAGTAGGAACTGAATAAATTAACCGACTTGGTATTACATGGATCTCACAACTTTTTACGGTAGAAGAACTGAGTTGCGAGACTTGGTTTTTTTTACAAGTTTTGTTTTTGATGGCATCTCATTTCTTTTTGTAGATAGTTCTACTTTTTTTCCTTTTACAAGTTACCTTTGAACATAATTATATCTAGGTACCTATCTACACCTATTATTCCATTATATTATATACAGGTACACTGATTCATTCACTGCAGATGTTACTTTGTTATACAGGTACAGTAATTCATTAACTGCAAATGTAACTTTGTAATCCTATATATTTATATGAGATTACAAAGTTATTTATGCAGTTGATGTATCTAGAAAACTAGACCGAAATTGCAAAATGTTTTGGTTTTTCCTTGATCTATACACTAAACACTAACACCCTTATTAATAAAAATCGCTTAATCCAAGCATCATCTGAAGCTACACTTGGACTAGTTAATTCTGGATTAACTAAGTAATAACTTCGTAATTGCAATGTTATTAATAAATATGGAGTAACCTCGAACTAACAATACATTTCTTAGTCCGGTTTCAACGAGTAAAATATGGCAACCTTTGTAATTTAAAAGTAAAAAGAGTGAGTCAGTGAATGACTTCATGCATTAAAATGACAGTGACAACAATATCTTAGGATTGACAATTTCAAACGACGTGATCAGCTTTCAATTTCAAGCGCCTAACTTCGCTCCTCGCAGTTTGTTTCATGCTATGGTTACTTGTTAAATTTAAAATAGATTTACATGAACCAAAAACGTGCTCGCTCAGTTAACTGGGATGAAGAAGAAAAGGTCAAAGAAAATATCAATGTGAATGACGTTTAGTTAGAACAACGAAGTACTCTTGATATGCGTCAAGTCAACGTCAATGTCGTCAATGCACGCCTAGTCCACGCCTAATCAGTCGCTAAACTATGTAGCGACATGGACTAACTTTGATTCTGAGATGAGACTCGGAGTAGCTTACTTCTTCGTTACTCTATATTTATTAATACTGAATTTAATTAAATCTTATTTACGACAAGTTTTAAAGTTACTCTTGCTTTAGTCTATGTTTATTAATATGGCCGTAATTGTGTTCCAAATTTGAAGCTTCTATGTCTGCTAGAAGTGCCTTAGAGCTTTGATGATCGGTCAGTCAGTCAGTGAGTGACGAAATTAAGAAACTTTGACTAGTTATAATTCTTAAACTACTGGTTCAAATCGAATGAAATTTGAAATATAACGTGTTTGTACAATGCCTGCTTGGTTACTAAAAATTCAGGCTTCTAGCTTTATCCACAACGAAGTTATAGGGGGTCGAAAATGGCCTGAATTGCTTCGAGAAAAGGATGGTACGGCCGTGCCGCTTTTTTGCTCGACTTGGCGGGGGCACTGCCGTGCCCCCAGATTACAACCTACAACAACCCTTCTACTGGGCTCAGTTCTTCTCTCATTTTGAGAGGGGCTATTTATGGGGTGCCAACCGTCCGGGTTTCCCTGGATTTGTCCTACTCGTACTTTATGGGGCATCGCGTTTGGTCGGGAGTTTTAAAAACGTTCCGGGAAAAACCGCCTCATAATAGCTCACCTTTTTTTTTTTTTTTTTTTTTTTTTTTTTTTTATGGCCACCAAAGGCATCACTGATGCGTTGCCGGCCAAGAAAGAGAGAAGAAAATGAAAGAAAGAACTGGCTCTCAAGCCCCCAGCCGGAACACGACGAGTCGTTTGGCGGCTGACTCATGCTCGAGGGTGGTAGCTATCCAGGCGAACCCCATGGAGAAATAATAATAGTAATAATGGTATTAATTAATAATTAAAATCAATATTACTAATATAATCCCTCGAGGGGCCCTACCACCAGCGGGCCGGATTTAGTCGCCTTTTACGACACCCATCCGGCGTGGGATTGGGGTTAGTATTCTAAGCCGCCCCAATACGGCTTAAACCTACCGCCTTAGAACCACTATTGTTGCAAAATGCAAAAGTTATGTAAAAAAATTAAATTCCGGAAAAATATAAATACAAAAGTATTTATACTACTACTACTTACTTAAGTTACTAAACTTTATAGTAATTTATCTAAAAATTGTGGTTTGTTCCCTAGAAAAACTATCTACTATTCCTTCACTAATCCATATTAAAGCTTGTTGTGGTACAATAGAATAAATCAAACGTTGTTTTATTCAACACTAAAGCTCAAATTGTTAATGCTGTGATATGCAACTCAACATAAAAGAATCTAGTTTTTAATAAAGTTAACCATACCTGATTATGTTCATCGAGAATCGAAATGTACTTACGTTGCAAGGTAATTTCACTGAGTGATGGTTTAGAGTGCTTTTGAACGTTTCGCATTATAAAGAAAGTTTTATAAAATTCAAGGGCATAGCTGAACATTATTATTGTGGCTTTTGTATTGTGCGCCGAACAACATGTTAACCATTGATCTATAAATTGCATTTTGATCGTTATTTAAATGTTACCTACACATGTAATGTAAGTATGCGAAAAGAAAACTTTTTCTTTTTTCATGGTTCCGTAGCTAAAACGTGTAGTTTCGTGATGTCCATCCGTCAGTCCGTCCGTCCGTCCTTCCGTCCTTCCGTCCTTCGGTCCTTCCGTCCTTCGGTCCTTCCGTCCTTCCGTCCTTCCGTCCTTCCGTCCTTCCGTCCTTCCGTCCTCCCGTCCTCCCGTCCTCCCGTCCTTCCTTCCTTCTGCGACTTAGCTCACAGACCCTTATTACTAGAAAGCTGTCAATTTGCAGGATATTCATATTTTATTTTATTATAACGAAAAAGTGCTAAAACAAAATAAACTAAAAACTGTTTTTAAGTTTTATCCCCTACATGTAGGGCTGCCAGCCTACCGTCCGTCTGATTTTCCCAGATTTATCCTGGTCCGGCGAGCGTCCGGGGAGCATCCGGGCGGATTATTATAACGGGTCTGGGGAAAACTCGGCCCCCCTAGACAAATAGCTCAACACTGCTCCTCTAGCGGAAAGCGCCCCTTGATCGTCGAACTTCGCTGCATTTTAAACGTGGCGCCCGCTTAAGGAAGTCCTAGGGCCACTAATGTTGACGCCCCTTGCTATACCTTCGTGTCAATTTAATAATAGGTCCTTAGGGGTTTTTGTAGTTTTGGTCCGGCGACGCCGATTTAGGCGATGTCAGCCCTACCTACACGTAAAGTAGGAATGATTTGTTTGAAGTGAAATTATATTTATAGATGTTGCGCAGAAAGGATTACAATAAAAAAATTAAACGTTTTTATACAAATTGATCCTTGTCATAGCTTACAATGCGAATAGTCCAGAGTCCTACTTCCTCATCCACTTTATGAACGGTACGTACATGCGACATTGACCACTGACGGCAAGTCACTTGCCCAAGTCAAGTGACCATCAGTGACTTGCCGTCAGCGCCGCCAGTCCGACTGACGTCCGTACAAAAATGTATTGCAGAAAGAAATTAACCTAAGCAAAATTATTGTTCTTAAGATGCATCTTTAATCTTGAAGCTGAACAATAAACTGCTGTAACTATCACTCAACTACGAAAGTGAATGTAGATTGCATGACAACTGCACTTTCATACATTACATGTCAAATTAATTAAGATTATTTAATTCACATGACGGATCGGACCGAAATTTAAACATTCAATTTTAATTAAAAAGACAGAGATAAACGTATAGAGATTACAGACTGTTAATGAGCCAATAAATTAACTTTTGGTCTCTTTTTTGTAGCTATTGTAGTAGGTAAATGTTTAAAATAAACTTCAATTCATTTGTGATTGTAATCATAAATGTTGAACTTCTTTTTTCCTTACATTGACGTATAAGCATAAGTACGTAATAGTATTGTACATTACTGTTCTGCTACAAAGAAGTATTGTATATGTATTCATTTTTTTACTTATATGAATATCTTAATGCATATGTCTATAAAACGACAAAACCTTCATTTTTACCCTAAAATTAGTCAGTTCGTTGCACACAGTCGATACCGATGGATAGATATTGTAATAGATATTGTAGCAGGTAAAGGTTTTTTAAGGACAATAATCATATTGTGGTGAAACTATCAATTAGTAGCCGCCAATCCATTCAAGTGCATTTATGTATAATGTTGGTCTGGGCCATTTGACACGAGCGTACAATCACCAATCAAATCACACTTAGCAGCTCAACTGTGTGCATTATCTATTACAATATTAAACAACTATGTTATATTAGTTCATTCTGGTAAACTAATCTTTGCGCTTTTGAAAATATAAGTACCCGGAAGACCGAGGTTTGCTCGGTATTTTTTTAGCAAACAACGCCATCTACTGAAGTAGCTTTTTTTAACTTTGTCGTAGCTTTTTTGAGTGTGAAGCGCTCATAGCTCCACACTAGGATTCCCTGTGTCGTGAGTGCCATGGAGAATATACTAGACAAGAACATTCATCGACATTGACATAAGCTTTAGTGTTTCTACTCGCCAATAGATGTCATGAAGAGTATTGTAGCAGTTTTTCAATGCCTGAAAACACGGATAAAACGAAATTTTCTGAAAATGAATCCTAGCTAGATCTATTTATCGCCCCCAAAACCCCCTGAATACAAAATTTCATGAAAATCATTGGAGCCGTTTCCGACACTCAGAATAAATATTTACAAGAATTGCTCGTTTAAAGGTATTAGATTAGATAAAGATACAATATCTGGATGACCGAGCTCTGCTCGGTATTTTAATATCGCTTATTATAGATGGCGTTCATCTACTGAAGTAGCTCTGTGTCGTTAAAGTTGTTAGTTTCTCCCAATTATAATAGTATCACGCCAATAGATGTCAGCAAGAGTCAATTATATTGGAGCAGTTTTTCATTGCCTGAAAACACGGATAAATTGACATTTTCTAAAAATGAATCCTAGCTAGATCGATTTATCGCCCCCGAAACCCCCCTGCATACTAAATTTATTGAAAATCGTAGGCGCCGTTTCTGAGATTCCGAGAATATATATATATTTACATAAATGCGAGAATTGCAGAATGGTATTAAATTTTAACACACAGTAGTATTTAACTAATTTAATGTAAAATACCTAGTTTAATTTTTATAAGGTCATAACTCAGAGCAACACATTTGTTATGATGAGGGTCAATTATTATCACAAAATTGTGAAACGGTATTTCTTATCATTATTAAAGACTTGCAATATAATACCGGGCAAGCGCGTGTCAGGTTCCGAAGTAGTAATTTTATCGAAAAGACCTTTCAACGATACCCAACACTATGGGGTAAGCAACGAAAAAAAAAGTCATCCTTACGTTACGGGACGTACCCTGAAAAAAAAGGTTTTTCAATATTTTATTGTATTGTTATTGTATATGTTCTATGCTTCGGTTCGGACAAACGGACGGACGGACGGACATGACGAAACTATAAGGGTTCCGATTTTACTTCGGAACCCTAAAACATAAAAAAATAAAATAAGAATGTAACCGAAACATACAATTTAATTTATAAAAGACAACTTTATTAATCTGCACTTGTGTATTGGAGTTTACAAAATTCATGCGACTTTATCGGTGTGAGAGCTATAGAAGCTTTTATAAGCGTAATTGGGTCAAGGAGACAATGATTAAGGGCATTCTTAAGTCATTGGTGCTTTTCCACATATGAAACTGATATTTTAATGATGTTATGGATTATACCATGATCAATGTATAGTCGTATATAATCGTAAACGCATTTGACAGAACTGCCAAGTAGAATGCTCATTTGTATTGTAACTATCTTGTTTTCCTTCAGCTACAGCTTCAGCTATAGAACTAAAAGCATGTTATTTTAGTGAAAGTGGATGAAAGAATTGCTTTTAGTATGGTCCTGAAGGGAAATATGTAGATACTGTAGGTAGATATGTGGAAATATGCAATATTAATGAAATATGCATGTAAGTGAATTTGTTAATTCTTATGAGAAATAAAGATTCTTTAACCACAAATATGCAATATATTGATATGTTAGACATCAAATGAGGAGGGTCTTTTCAAAACGGGATATTATTATGTCCAAAATATGATTTTTTAAACTGAGTATGAGGTCTTCTTACCTATTCTAGAATACATCATTTTTCACTTCAAATGAATGTAAAACATGATAATATGCTACTTAGAAAATTGGACTTAAAAAAGCGTGTTCGGAAAAAATCAGGATATTTTCTCAAAAAAAATTTCAAAAGTGGATATTTTACAAGGGTGTCGGTTACTTATCAGGTTGATCTCTTCAAAAGGGGACATTTTTAACCGACTTCAAAAAAACGAGGAGGTTCTCAATTCGACTGTTTTTTTTTATGTTTGTTACCTCAGAACTTTGGACTGTTGGTGATTTTGATGATTGTTTTTTTAATCGAAAGCTGGTGGCTGTCATGTGGTCCCACATAATTTTTTTAAGATCTGACAATGGCATCCATGAGCAAACCACATAAGTCGTAAATTTGTGTTAAGATGTGCGCGACAAATTGACTAATAACTCAATATCACGAGAACCGATTTCGATGATTCTTTTTTTAATCGAAAGCAGGTGCTTGTCATGTGGTCCCACATAAATTTGAACGAGATCTGAAAAGTAGTTTTTGAGACTTTGAAGTCGGTTATTTTTTGTTAGTAAAATTTAGATTATCTTACACAGAATATTCGTATCATCGATGTGTTTATTTTTTCATAGTTTGCATATTTTGGAATCAATAACCTTGTAAAATGGATCGCAACACATTGAATGAGGCCTATAGGTTTCTGAGCGCATATTTTTTCATTATTTAATTTAATAAAAACAATATAAGTAACCTGTTTTTACTATACTCCTAAATTCAAAAGGGTATAAATGTATAATCTGTACTTTGCAGAAGGGGATATTTCCATGAAAGATGCAACAAAAGGGGATATTTTAATTTTTCATGTCCTTATTATCAATAAACCAGAAGTAATTTAAATAAAAAAGGGTATAATTCTTAGCATTTTACTAAGCAGTTCTTATAATATATTAACATTATTTTTCTGTGCACTAAAAGGTTTTCCTACAATCAGTTTTTTTCTATTTTCTGAAAAATAAGTTAACATGCACATATCCCGTTTTGAAAAGACCCTCCTCAAATATTGAATATAAAAATATATATTTGTGTTACTCACTAAACTTAACAAAACAAAAAAAAACTATGATAGGTCTCGTTCATATCGGGTCAGGTTTTTTTCTATGGATCGTGAGCATTCTCCTTTGATGACGAGTCAATCGCCAAACCATCAAGAAACTTGTTCCTAATCAATTTACTGCGCCTTTTTAGAATATATTTAACGTTGAGTTACATTACCAGAAGCATGAATTACGTGTATCGACTATATTATCAATTTTAAATATGAGTAGGTTCCTAAGTCCCCAGCAGAGGGGCTGTTGAAGAGTGGGTGAGTCTTCATGATGAATTCAGTTCGATGTTATGTTATCGAAGGACTTCAGTGAGAGATCATTTTACTATTATAATTCAACTCTGGAATCCACAAATTCAGTATTATAATATCATATAGTATCTTTAAAGGATACGATATGAAAAGTAAGCTGGAAAATATTGTCATGTTTTGTCAAGTGGCGTTCAAGTACTGTATAAAAATAATAACGCTTCACACTCATAGCCCCATACTAGGATTCTGTGTGTCGTGGGTGCCATGGACAACTCACAAAGACAACAGACAAACGCCCAGACCAAGACCAGAAATTCAAACTCGTTCAAATTTCCGCCTTGCTGGGAATCGAACCCAGGACCCGTGCGGCGATCCGGCATGGTAACCATTGCGCTACACGGGTCGTAATGGTGTATAAAAACCTAACAAACTCTACTCCAAAATCGCATTTATAAGTGTTCCAGATACGTCGATATAAGATTTAATGACACACTTGTATCTCAACGTCGCGACTCGCGGTCATAACGCGCACACCACCGTGTACCCGCAACCGGTTCGCTCCTTCGTACATTTCGCCCCAGACACGCAAGTGCATGAAATATACTGCACAATTACAAATGCAATACATTTAGTTTTATCCTACTTCGAGCTTAAGTTATTAGACCAGTTTGCGCGCATTCGCGAAGGTTATGACACCGAAAGATCGATAACGTATTTTTATATAGGTCGTATCGTATCGTTGCCTTCACAAATTTTATAGTAACCAATTTGTTTGAATATACGTACCTATTAAAATTTTTGTTATTAAAATTTTACACAATAATAAAAAAAGTCATTTTCTGGTAATGACAAATGTATCTGATATTCATAACGCGCAAGGAATGGTTTGAACTGGCAATATTTTGAAGGTTTAATGGGATTTTTATGTTAATATCCAGTAATTATATAGACATGCATGATGTTCACCGTAAGTGGTCACCGGCAACCATATATATTCGTAGCACTAGGAGCCAGGGCCTTGGCTCATCATAGGGTGATTGCCTGTCAGGAAACAAGTGAGGATCTCTGTTTCTTACCTGAACCTACATTATTGATTTTACAGGGATTGCTTCCATGTCTGTCTGTACATACATACGTGTGTCTATTACCTCAAGTATTGTAACTGTAGTACCCTTTTGAAGTAATTTAACACAATACGTAACCATAAACTAGAAAGTCTTTAATTGTAGATATCATTGTAACAGCCGTTTCAAGTGTTTTCAACTATTAGTACAGTAAAACTTCCTTGAATGTTCCAGAAATGTTCTGAGTATTACTGAATGCTTTGAATGGCAGAAAGTGCATTTTTAGGGTTCCGTAGCCGAATGGCAAAAAACGGAACCCTTATAGATTCGTCATGTCTGTCTGTCTGTCTGTCTGTCCGTCCGTATGTCACAGCCACTTTTTTCCGAAACTATAAGAGCTATACTGTTGAAACTTGGTGAGTAGATGTATTCTGTGAACCGCATTAAGATTTTCACACAAAAATAGAAAAAAACACTAAATTTTGGGGGTTCCCCATACTTAGAACTGAAACTCAAAAATGTTTTTTTCATCAAACCCATACGTGTGGGGTATCTATGGATAGGTCTTCAAAAATGATATTGAGGTTTCTAATATCATTTTTTTCTAAACTGAATACTTTGCGCGAGAGACACTTCCAAAGTGGTAAAATGTGTGTCCCCCCCCCCGTAACTTCTAAAATAAGAGAATGATAAAACTAAAAAAAATATATGATGTACATTACCATGAAAACTTCCAACGAAAATTGGTTTGAATGATATTTTGTAAGTAGTTTTTTTTAATACGTCATAAATCGTAAACCGCAAAAAACATTGATCAAAGTTACAACGAACTACAAGAACTTTTATATTATGTTACTTGCTGCTACGGAACCCTTCATGAGCGAGTCCGACTCGCACTTGGCCGCTTTTTTATGGCTCTTATGACTTTCGGGCTACATGAACTCTTCTGCTATTGACTTGGAAACTAACAATAAGTTGAAATAGAGCAGCGATGTGAAGTTCGATCTAATAATCTCTCTCTTATCCTTCTCAATTTACGGGGAAAGACACCTGTTTTTCGGTGGATAGCTTACGAGTTAAAGTTCACTAATCCATTTGGTTCGATGTTAGACTAACCTTGGAACCTAAAATCATATTGATTTGTGTCCTTCAGCAATGTCACATATGACATAATCCACATGAGAGTCATGAAACGCACTTTTTCAGCAAAGACGTAGAGCTGTTATTTGTAATGGCGACGTTACAAATAGTCTAATGACACGATTTTAAAATTAAATTCCCTTGTATCATCAAACGATGTTAGGATATTTTTAGCACCATGTCAATTATTACCGTATGTGATAAATGTTTTACAAATATCGTGTTCTTCAGAAAATATATAAGAAACGACTATATACGTTTGTTGTTAGTTAGTGCATGCGTTTCACCGGAGAAGGAATTCCTTTAAATTTCCGGATGGGGAAAATTCCTATCGTTGCCTTAGCAGCCGTGTTTCCTGAGATTACCGCTTTCTGGGAGTATGTAGAATACGTGTTTTACATTCTGGATATAAAGTTGTGAAATATAAATTTACGTAGCTGATGATCATACATTCACATACTTTAGTGGTTGTAAAGACAGAGGTTATTTATAGTGAATTATTATAAAAGTGGTACATAAGTTTGTTATCTTTAATTTTTTTTTACCCGACTGCCAAGGAAGGGTTATGTTTTTCGCGCGTATCTTGTGTATGTAATAAGTATTACATACGAGGTAATAAAAACTCGTATTTAAGCTACGTTGTTAGATAAGTGAAATTAAAAAAAAAACAAATATGGTGGCTGTGAGATGCCATTGTTTAAACTTTAACCTTAAAACTTTAAAGTATCAAAAAATAAAAATAAATCGAATAATGCAATATGCGTATTAAATTAAAGAGTTCACCACAAGGATTTCAGTAAGATATATTATCATGATAGCTTTTTAAATAGCAGGCGGTTTTTTTATTTTTAAATTTATACTAGTTTAATGTATACCTTTGGTATTAAAAAAATATTGCAAAGATTTCTATACAATCTTGATTACCGAAAGTCCAACATAAAAAAGTGCGTTGTATACCTGATATTTAATGGATACCCATATCCTACTTTCTCTATGGATTATTTCTTGTTAAATCTGCTAACAAAGTATACCAGACCAGTGCGTAATTACTGTGGTTTTATTGCGGTTTTATTAGTGCCTATGGGATTTTTACATCAAAATATTGGGAATATTCGCTTCCCTAACATTCAGATTTAGACTATAGGTGTACCTATAGGTACAGTTTACAAATGGCCATGTCTTGTGTTCTGTCTATCCATAATATCTGAATAAGTCGGAATACTCTATTCTGTTAAAGATGTCACTATTCTACAAAGATGTCTGCAGTTCCCTTAAAAACTCCTCCATGCACCGCACTAATTCAATGAACAACGCATGTTTCCAGGCGTCGCATGCAGCAGCTGAAGATATGGCAGCAGCGGGAGAAGGAGTGGGCGCGGTCGCGAGCCAAGCGCGAGAAGAGCACCAAGCGGAACATCTACTTCAGCGACAGTGTAATGCTGCTGGAGGCTGCTGCCAGGAATGATATCGAAGAAGGTAAGAAACTTTTTTTAATAACGCTACAGACATAGTCCCATACTAGGTTTCCCTGTGTGGGGTGCCATGGACAAAACACAAAGACTAACACACAACCAAACCGAGAACAGATTTTTGCCGTATTGGGGCGGCTTAGAATACTAACCCCAATCCCACGCCGGATGGGTGTCGTAAAGGCGACTAAATCCGGCTCGCTAGTGGTAGGGCCCCTCGAGGGATGATTATATTGGTAATATTGATTTTTATTATTAATTCATACCATTATTACTATTATTATTTCTCCATGGGGTTCGCCTGGATAGCTACCACCCTTGAGCATGAGTCAGCCGCCAAACGACTCGTCGTGTTCCGGCTGGGGGCTTGAGAGCCAGTTCTTTCTTTATTTTTCTTCTTTCTTGGCTGGCAACGCTTCACTGATGCCTTTGGTGTTGCTGATGTCCATGGGTGACGATAGCCACTTACCATCAGGTGGAACGTCAGCTCGTTTGTCGGGTATTTCCATAAAAAAATTCCATCTCATCATTTAAATTTCCTCCTCGCTAGGAATGAACCCAGGGCCCTTGGTGTGACAATGATATTTAACTAGGTTTGGCAGACGATGGAATTCCTTAACCGTTAACAGCACAGTCACTTTATTTGCTTTAGTAACTTGATAGTGACACTAAATAAAAGCGTGTACTTTGACTTAAATGTATAATCTTATTTTACAAATCATCGTCGTAAGCTAATTCCTTAAATTGTTAACATCTCAATCATTAACATCTTAGGCATTATCAATGCGTTGTCAGCCAAGAAAAAAAAGAGAAGAAAGAAAGATCTCTCAATATTCTATGAAATTCTTTTTGAAGAAACAGAGACAGATAATTCCATTGTCGTTCTCTGTCCCGAGGCGATTCAAAAGAATAAGAATAAAGGATACAAAATATTATAAAAGAACCCGCTATTTCCAGCTTTAGCTCAGCTTTAAGTTGGTCTAATCTAAAACCACCTACACGACAACATTTTGTGTTTCGATTCTTTGTGTTGTGAAATATCGTTTGTGTATGCTTCTGGCAATACGTGAAACTTATAAATAAAATAAGAGTATGATACGATAATAAATTTCAATTATAATAATCATAAAACAATTTTATCGCGGTCACGGGCAATAGTTCGACGCGAATGACACGCGTCACGCGTTACATTACGTAACAATAGGCTCGTAATTGCCGTAAATCGATATCGCTTTATTTTTATCGTCATTTTGTAAGCTTCCTGTTACTTTATTATTTAGATAAGCCAGTTTCCTAGAATATAGTTTACGGTATTACTAAACAATATTTATTATTTCATTTTTCATCCGAACTACAGTGCTAGGTACTTCATATTTATATTTGTGTGTATGTTGTGCGTGTGCGTGCGTCTATTGCATGCTAGTGTGTGTAATGTTTATTTTTATTAATTTATATGTTTATACTTCCTGATGCACATCATACAAAAATATTAGCATTATGCACTCCTTCTCCATATAAACTTTAACTGTGCCAAAATTAATTATATGTACTCCGTCCGCGTAATTGTCGTAAAAAAGGGCACAGTGTTTTTCGTTTCACGTATTATTGTACAGATAACAGGTCAATTGTGTATTCTTTATCAATGTTGGCTATGTGTTGCTAGCGATCCAAATTTATTTGGTAGCATGTCCGTCCGTCCGTCCGTCTGTCCGAAGCATAGCGCCTAGACTATTAAGTACTAGAAAGCTGTAATTTGGAATGAATACATATTTATTAAAACTCTTAAATCGTAGAATAAAATATTGCAAAATATTTTTTAGAGTACCTCCCATACAGGTCCTAAGTCCTAACATGGGGATGCATTTTTTTTTGTCGCGTACCCCATAGTGTAAAGTATCGTTAAAAAGGTCTTTCCAAAATATGGATCTGCCAAAACCGTTTTTCAATTCTGGGGCCAGTTTGCGAAATATTCGGCTTTAAAGTGCCAATTTTGCTTCGAGTCAAGTATCCCCTTCCCTGCTAATTAAACGGTTGGAGATAGACTAAAATTCACAAAAATAGAAAAACAACACAAAAATAGGTTATATTATGATGAATGAACAAGGAAAACTATCTAGGCTACATTAGCTTAAGTAGTTCATTAAATACTTACTCATTAGTAATACTCGATAAACTTACACCTTCGGAACACCCTACATTGCGCGTGGTCTGACACGCACTTGGCCGGTTTTTATTATTGCACAAGTGTCACTAAACTTGTATCCGTAGGTGTAAGTAGATTTGACTGTTATTGATTAAATTGTTAAAGGTTGTTAACCGTAACTATAAATTCAAAATTTAAAAACCCCCGACAGAATTGAGCAGAATTGCAAAGTGCTAGTAAGAACATCCATAGTATTATTTTTACCTAAGTAGTGTAGTACCTAAGGGGCCACCCATAAATTACGTCACACGTTATGGGGGAGGGGGGGGGGGTCGATTAAGTGTGACATTGTGTGACAAGAGGTGGGAGGGGGTCCTAAATTTTGTGACCTCACATTTCAGAATCGAATAATTGGTATGTATAGGTAAATATTAAAAACAATTAATGGAAATAAAACTTATTTCGGAACTGCTGTTTTAATTTAATAATTTCTAGGTGTAAAATTTCATAATAATTTTATTATGTGACGTCACATTAGGGGGGGAGAGGTCTCACAAATGTGACCAGCTGTGACAAGGGGGGGGAGGGGTCAAAAAGTCATGAAATTAGTGTGACGTAATTTATGGATGGCCCCTAAGTAGTGTGGTGGTGGATCTTGGAGACAACTGTACAATACCCACCAAACCAAACATAAACGATTTCGATTCTTGACACTCACAAAGCTTAAAAAACCTGTTGTCATCAACCTGAATTATTATAAGGCAATATAAAAACAACAATACTGCATAATTTTTATTGTTTTCCTTGAAAATATGACCTGTTGCAATACAATGTGTTCAGTTCACTTATGGGTAGAAATCGATGCAAAATATGGAACTAGAGTAAATAGTAAATAAGTACAATGATAGATTTATTTGGCAAACAAGGAAGATTTAATCTAACTCATTACGAAACAGATGACATAATTTGCATACATTAGTATTTCTTTTAGTAACAGTTTTACTGGTGAGAGGACCTTGGCACTTGAAACCTGCGTAGGAAGGTAACGCCCCTCACTTGTCATATTTGCGTATATGTACATGCATCTATATTATTATGTTTTGTTTTTTGTTTTATGAATTAATTTTTTGTAAAATCTTCAATATAATATATTTTCGGAACCTGCGTGCTTTAGTGTTTTGCTTAGAACACATCTTTATTTTTATTTTATAGGTAGGTACCTGTTTATTAATTATACCTATTTCCATTTGGAATATTATAATATCATCTGCAAGATAAGAAGACACATTTAAATAAATAAAACAACATATGAGTAGCTTTTATCTTTAGTAGTTTTATAAATGCATGCCTAGCTCTTTACACTTTACAATAGTAATTTTTGTTATTAAATGAACTTGAAAAGCAAAAGTGTTACTTTCGAACGTAGGTACTATTATGATATCGACATTAGCATACAATAGATGAGTTCCTAATCAAGTAACTAAAGCCCTTGGCACACGATACAATTTAATAGATGATTTTACATCCTAAAGATTAACAAATATTTCCAATATAGGTACGCGTCCTACAAAAACTCTTCTACCACAAGCTATCTAGAGACTGCCAAATAAATAAATGTTTACACATTCATGCTATATGTTACTTCCCAGCTTCCCAGAATTCCCGGTGTCGCAAGTGAACAGTGTCAATTAATACATTACAAACACCCACGACCCGAGAGCTAAATTATTATAGAGCTTTTGACCCCGGCTTCGCCCGCGGTCGATTTTTTACAAATCCCGTGAGATCGATTTTTTACAAATCCCGCGGTAACCTTGAACTTTTCCGGGATAAAAAGTAGCCTATGTTAATCCAGGGTATAGGCTATCTCCATTCCAAATTTCAGCCAGATGTTTATGTAGTTGTGGCGTGATTGAGCAACAAACATCCAAACATCTTCACTAACCTTATTTATTATTATAATAATAATAGGATCATACAAAACTTATGTGTCCTGTGCCGAAATCGAACCCGATGGGTCTACAGGTAGGGTTAACAAACAATTAAGTTATAGGATAGTCATTAAAACGTTACATTGTCGCACATGCTTTAAAATTGCCAGGAAATTATAGCTACGATAAATAGATGCTTCGATTTATGGTGTACTAAGTCCAAGGTGTGTTAGTGGACTAATAAATAAGATGCGTGGTGATTGTAATTCATTTTGAAATGTGGGGTCATACCGTGCTATGATATCTATAGGTTGGCTGTTATTAACGACCTTGTCGAGTATGCCGGATGATCTAATATAGCATAGCTCCCCGTTGTCGAGAATAAAGTGTTGAATTTTTTTTGTTATGTTTTTTATTTAACCTGCCAGAGGTTTTAGAATAAAAGGCACGTGTTGTTAATTTTTATAAAGGAAACTTTTAAATACTTGGTCTGAAATTTGGACTCTCAATCCGGTATCTTGAATGAAATCGTTGTGTTACAATAAAAATAAACTCATTGAATTTTTTCGTAACTTTCGCAGACTTAATGCGGCACTATTAAGTATTTCCATACGTTTGATAATTTGATATTCGGTAATATCTCACGACAAATACCTGCTCCGTTGGAGGGTAAAAATTTGTCTGAAATACGGTTTACGTACTAAACTTCAATATACGTGCCAGTATACACTATAAACCATTTACATTATGGTTGTTTTGAACTTGCAGTGCGACGGTTACTCGCGCGCGGTGTTACACCAGACGCGACCAACGAAGACGGTCTCACCGCGTTGCACCAGTGCTGCATCGACAACAACGAGGCAATGATGAGGCTGTTACTCGACCATGGTGCCAACGTGAATGCTGAAGACAGCGAAAAATGGACTCCTCTACATGCGGCTGCGACGTGCGGGAACCTTAACCTCGTCCGGATACTTATACAGAGGTAGGATTGAGCACCGGTGATAATAAGGTTTCGGTTGAGACGGTTGGTTTTATGTACCATTGAAAAAAAGGTTTATGTTGAAGTAAGTTGGCAAGTTATTTTTAGTGTAATTAGTATTTAACGCACTCACTTAACTCACACACAACTTACTGGCATAATTTCTAAAACCCTTCTAACCACACGTATAGCGGTCGGTCCCGTTTTTTTTCGTTAGGTAGTCGTTGTTTAGCCATGTCAGTCTTTGGGTGTCAAAAAAAAATCATTTTACCAATCCGCACTTGAGTAGCGTGGTATAGTATGCTTTAGAGCTTCATTTATGAGAAGAGACCTGTGCTGTGTAGTGGGCCATTATTGGGTTGAAGCCATAATGCAGTGAAGACAAATGGTTTCTGTCGAGAGAGAAACGCAATATTTTAATCTTTTACGCACATAATTTATTCATGCATCCTTATCGGGATTCCCTGTAATGTGGGTGGATACGAAAATGGGATTATAACCGACATAATTTATCTGCCATAATACATTTGTCTGCACCTCACAACAGTTATGGTACTGGCAACTGGCATTACTTAAATATTTCGACTAAGATTATAATAAATGATATTAAGTTTATTCTCATTTGAAATCAGTTCTGTAGCAAAACATTGTCCAATTAGCATTATCCAATTTGATAAATTCCTATGTAAAGCCACAGTGTTATACCACTAATGCTGATACTCGGTCTAAAGCCTTAGTGTGATCCAATTTGCTTAACATATAGGTTTTGAAATTTGTAATTGTCATTCAATTTAAACTACACTGATCAATTACTTTTTTCATAAATACACAAATAAATTATTTAATAATAAATACATACAATACATTTTTCGGTGGGACTAGAATTCGTGGTGCACGGATATACACAAATAAGACATTACAAATACCCATGAAAAAATACATGTTTTGTCGGTCATATAAATATCTGCTCCGATTGGAAATCGAACCCGTGACACCTTGCTCGTCGTTTGTCGTGTAATAAATTACACTTCTAAACCATTTTTTGCTGCTTTATATTGTAATTCAAAGCTTAATTCAAAGATAAGACCCTCGTGTATGATCTCAGTGTTACAAGAATAATTCATAAGATATTGCTTATTGGTGACCAAGGCAACTGGGTCTAGCTTTCTTATTCTAACACTTTCTGATATTTCTATCTATGTTAGCATAAGTAGTTAATGAGTGATAGTCGATAAAGTTACTACTTCGGAACACTATACTGCGCGTGGCCTGACACGCACTTGCCCGGTTTTTACTACTTATGGATTTATGGCACCGCACGCACGATCTTGTCACTACTTGGTTGAAAGCGATAGCCCGCTCTCCACTTGCCAATGTTGCATTTTTCTTTGAAGGAAGCTACCACGTGACCCAAATAATAAATATTGATCTTTTACGTGTTTTTTTACAATATTAAACGTATTTTTGTAATTTTTTTTAAGGAAATAGCTGGCAAACGAGCTGACAATCCACCTGGTGGAAAGTGACTATCATCGCCCATGGACATAGCAACACCAAAGGCATCACTGACAATTTCTTTTCTTTCACTGACAATGACTTTGCAACAGTGGCGTAGCTAGGTCTAAGGAGGCTCCATATCAATATTTGTCGTGGTGCCCCCTCAACGTCAGCTGTCAAATCTTAGGCCGCTGGCAAGCTTTTTTTTGGGAGTGTTAGTCGGGGCCCCTATACGCTGGGGGCCCCGTATAATTGATACGGCGGTAGCTACGCCCCTGCTTGGCAATTTCGTGTCATTAGCAAGCAATACAGTTCCACACATATGACACATATCTCTAGCAGATTAATTGAGATCATTGATATAGTATAGAAACAGCAGTGGTCCCAATATTGAACCTTGGGGCACACCCTTATTCATGTGTGCTACAAGGGACTCTCTGTACCCATACTACTCTTGACGCAGGGAGATCTAGTGAGGGTGGAGCGATTTTCTATACGGTATTTACTATTATAAATGATACATCTTAATCTGACTTTCTTTTCTATACAGAGGGGCGAACCTACTAGCAGTAAACGGAGACGGAAACATGCCATACGATATATGCGAGGAGGAGAGAACACTAGATGCCATAGAGAGTGAGATGGCCGCGCGGGGCGTGACGCAGCGGCTGATAGACGAGACGCGCGCGGCTACTGAGATGAGGATGTTGATGGATGTGGCGGACCTGGTCAAGGAGGGGATGGACCTGGATGAGCCGAGGGATGGACAGGGGGCTACTTTGGTGAGTTTCCCTTATAGTGCATATAGTAAAACTTTCTTTACTATCGAAGTTGGACAAGCTCATGTCGATCATTCATAAGTGAGAAACTGAGTTAAGAAACAGAGGGCTCGGTCGGCAGTTGTTGTTTATTGAGCTTTTCCGTCTGTCAGAGGCTTTAAGGTGGCATGAAAATCTTCGACACTTCTGTTGGCCACTAACCCCTCTACCAATCTGCACTGGAGTAGTGTGGTGAAGTATACTCTTGGCCTTAAGAGGAGACAACCATGCTCAGTAGTGAGCAGTTATTGGTTGAATTAAAGCCATACAATATACTAGGTTATAATTTTGGTTTTGGAACCTTATTTGATATAACTTTTTGAATACCCTTGATTGCAATGAGCATTCCGCAGTAATGATTAGTTTTTAGTATCAAGAATCAGTCGCACTACCGCCCCCTCAGAAACAATGCGGAGCAATACCGTGAGCGAGCCGTTACAAATAAATACCTAATGTTCGGTTTACACGTATTAAGTAGTTAAGTAGTTTACTAAATTTTAAGTAAATTAATACGTGTAAATGGACAATTTAGTAGTTTAGTAATTTAGTAGTTAAGTAATCAAGTAGACAATTAATTTAGAATTTTTTCTATTTTCTGTTAAGTAGGTTGGCGGGGCTTATCACTTAACACGTTTGGACCGGCACTTTTAAGTTAAAATTTAGTAAAATGCATAAGTAATTAAGTAGAATTGTATGAACTAAAGAGCTTTACTAAATCATTACGTGTGGACGCACACTAAAAATTATTCACTTAAAATTTAGTTAACTACTTAACTACTTGATACGTCTAAACCATAGACTTAAATATATAGACACGCTGTTGTTAACAAATTTCGTGTCACGCTTTCGTGCCACAGAGTACTCAATCACAGAGTCAATATGCGCCCAGTGTTGCCAACACCCTACTCCGAAAGAGATCATGGATACATTACTATAACTGGACATATACCATGGATATATTACTCTGTCTGGATTACTTTGTAGAGGTACCTGAGGATTAATTACGTCATAACGGAATGACCATTGTGTTCATCCATTCATTGTGCATCTGTAATCCCAGGATATATCATTCAGCTGTGTTAATTTTTTTTTATAAGTGTTATGCACTTAAAATAAAAGAAATGTACCGTAATAAATTACATTGTTTCATTTCATTATCACCTTCAACATCCGTTTTCATGACGTAAGGACAATTTTGAAGAAATTATAATAAAATATGTTAATACAATAATATATTTTTTTACCACCAGAAAAATTATTAGAAAACATTTGGAAAATAGGACATAACACCCCACAATTATGAAGGATAATCTCAATCCGGTCTGCGATTGGTCAAATAGTCATTCCGTTGTGACGTCATCTGTCTTCAAGTACCTCGAAGTTATGTATCCAGTTAAAAGTTATAATTATATCCATGGCGACAATCATACGATTTATGCCTTTTTCCAGTTCATCTCGGAGTGACTACTATATATTTTTTTAACATCGTAAGTAAACATTTATAATTTAAATATGTATTTGTATGCATTGTTAGAAAATTATGTACGAGTATAATAGGTTCATGATATAATTATTATAGGTTCATAGATTTATCAATAGATGGCGCACATTATAATTACCTATGTCCCGATATTTCTACATTTATAATTTTGTATGTTATTATGTAAATTTATATTATAACTAGCTGCCCGGACAGACTTCGTTCTATCAAAAAAAAATTGCAATAAAATAATATTGCGACTATACATTGAGATGTAAGCTATCCTATCTTTCAAGTTGGATCAAACTGCACACGGTGTGCAAAGGGCAATGAACCTAGTTGGCATACCTACAAGTCCGCAATTTTGAAAAAACCTCGATTCGGCGGCCAGTGATGTAAAATATGTCAATCGATAGAATAAATGATTATGATCAAAAAGTATTCAGTGATGAAATGTCGTAAGTGGTATACTTTCTGAGATATTTGAGTTCAAACCCGTAGAAAAATGAAGTAAAAAACTTTGTTTCGGCGGATATTGATAAAACATGTGTCAATCGATAGACTAAGTGATTACGATCAAAAAGTATTCAGTGATAAAATGTCGTAGTGATATACTTTCTGAGATATTTGAGTTCAAACCCGTAGAAAAATAAAACATTGGTAATTGTCTTTTTTATTTATTAGTGGATCAACACTATAACTATATACATATAAAATATCACAATGTCATTAACAAAACTAAATAAATACATATTTATTCATATTTACATATATACATATTATATTATATATTAAGTACATAAATATTTATAACTACGTATATAACATGTGGTTGAAGACCACGGGCGAGGACATTCTAATTGCTTCAGGTAGTGCTGCCGGACGTGATTCATGAAGGAACTTTTGGTAGTCTTTTGATGTCTACAAGCAAGTAGTTCCAGAACAGTATTGCAAAGGAATTCCCGAAATAAGCAGTGCTATGGGTTTCCTTTAAATAAACAGGAGAAGACGCATTATTCAAAATAGCATAAAATGTTGAGAGAATTCTGAAGTTTCACCTGTGTCGAATTGGTAGCCATTTAAGTTAGGAATCAAACCGGGAAATGTGGTCATACTTACGTAAGCTGAAGATAGGTATATCGAAGTTTTTTTACTTTATTTTCCTACGGTTTTGAAATCAAATATCTCACAAAGTATATAACTTACGACATTGTATCACTTAATACTTTTTGATCGTAATCACTTAGTCTATCGATTGACACATATTTTATCAATATCCGCCGAAACAAAGTTTTTTACTTTATTTTTCTACGGGTTTGAACTCAAATATCTCAGAAAGTATACCACTTACGACATTTCATCACTGTATACTTTTTGATCGTAATCATTTACTCTATCGATTGACACATGTTTCATCACTGGCCGCCGAATCGAGGTTTTTTCAAAATGGCGGACTTGTAGGTATGCCAGGTTCCATACAAAACTGTTGGAAGCCCTTTGATTAAAATCGGTTAAGTAGTTAAGGAGTCTATCGCGGACAAACAACGTGACACGTAATTTATATATATAAAGATAAGAAGATTTTATTTTAATTTATAGTTTTACTTATTACTTTTCTTACAATTTCGTTTTGTAGACCGCCATCTAAAACTAATTAAAGTTTTAGTACCTACATTAAATGAATCGTACTATTTTTTTTCTGGAGCCATCTTAGGAAATACGACTTTTATTTACCCACCGTACGATCTCTCACTCCGCGACGTCTGGCAACCCTGTTCCGTAGTGATTAAGTACTCTGTGTTCGTTCTGTCAAGTTTGGTTCAAGATGTCGGTATTAAATATTTGACACTAAATAATTTTTAAGACTGTAAATAAAAATATAGTTACTTACCAATTATGATTAAATAAAGTGAAATAAAGTTCAAACGTAAATAATGAAAACGTTTTAACTGTGCTCAATAAACAATAATACGTTATTAATGGCCGGTTTCTGAAGTCTCCAGTTAAATGATCAACAGCTATTGAATCAATAAAGTTAAACTTAAGTTACGTATTCGATAACTGTCACTGGGTTTCTGAACATGCGAGCGGCCTTTTAATAACTATGAATTCAATAACGAGTACCTAAAACTGCCACTAGATGGCTCTTTTCAAAATAACAAGTTTCAAAGAGATATTATCATTTTCATATTCATTTTTATTATATCAAGCCCGTTATATTGACGATTCCCTTCAGCTACAGCCACGCCAGCCAAGCCGACGCAGCCAGATGGTGAAGGGAATACATCAATCGTATTATAGTGCAGCCTTTGCCATAACAATACTTTTTGGATAGAAGTACCTAAAGAATAAATTGTGAGATTGACGGTCGGGTTGTCATGGATATATTATTGTTGAGGAATGTCAATGGCAAAAAGTAAAAATTGTTGCATTTATTTCATTAATTTTATAAGTATTTAATTTAACACGTTGCATTGGCGATTCCTCTGGTATTGCTCATGTCCACAGGCGACGGTAACCACTTACTATCAGGTGGCCCGTATGCTTTTTCATCTCCCAAATGTTAAAATGAAACGTCAAATAAAGTTATGAAACCTATAAACGGCCATCTTGGGTTAGATAAGTTGATCTTAGTTTAAGCTGAGTTTATGTATTATCGCAGTGCTCAGAAACGCTTTTTCGGAAGTTATCGACCCGTTAGCGTTATTGAATAGATAAACTCCCGTCAAAAGGATCTCAGAAACCGGCCATAAGTGTTTTTGAACAGTCGGAGTTTTTCTAACGTGACATTTACTTGTGTAGCTTGCTCGCAGCCGACTAAACTTGAGTTGGCCCCAGTTGGGGTCAACACAGGTGAACAAAATGTAAGTACTGAACAGCGTGTCTATATTATTTAGGTCCATGGTCTAAACCGAACATAAGAGTGGACATCAAACAATGGCTTTTAATAAAATCACAATACAATAATGATGTCTAATGAATAAAACCCGTGTGTTTTATATTTATTTATTTATTGTCGTAGCTGCACATAGCGTCGGCGAACGGTTACCTGAAGGTAGTGGAGTTTCTGCTGGAGCACCGCGCGTCTACTGACGTCGTCGACCATGACATGTGGCAGCCTGTCCACGCCGCCGCTTGCTGGGGACACGTGAGTACTATGATACTGATGTAGTCGCAGCATCTCCGTGCACCCAATGACATATTGCGCGCTCATTCGCATTTCGGTCTTAGGTCTAATTAAAGTGCAAGAGAGCGCGCAATATGTCAACGAGTGCAGGGAAATATTGCGACTACTATGCTGTGTGAATAGTAGTTTGGCGGAATAGATTTGTGTACCTACTACATGTGCCGATAAACTAGCAATTTGATGGTAAGTGGTCATCGTCGCTCATGGTCATTAGGGGCCATCCATAAATTACGTCACACGTTAGGAGGGAAGATTGGGCCTTTTTAGGTCCACTGCTGGACATAGGCCTCCCCTAAGTTGCGCCACTCTGACCGGTCCTGAGCCTTCTGAATCCGACACACTGCTCGAACACCTTCGACTTCAGGCACTGAGGTAGTGTTTTGGACGTGTTTTAGACGTAACCATGTAAACGTCATAAAAAATAGCATAGCAATTTATTCTAAAATCTGTTAATATGTTTGTTTCAGATAGACGTATTAGAACTATTAGTACAATATGGGGCTGATCTTAACGTGAGGAATAAACACGACGAAACGCCTGCTGGTGAGTTTCCAGTTTACAGTAACCATAAAATAACATTAGAAGCTCAAAAAGAGATTATAATTTTAATGTTTCTGTCTGTCTGTCTGCATACCTGTGTGTCAGTCTGTGGCATCGTACCTAAACGCGCATGAAATTTGATGCGATTTTATTTTGTTTGAAAGCTGACGTGATCGAGATGGTTCTTGATTAGTTGAAATAAAGCAGCCGCTCCAAGCTACACTTATCGTTAGCCTGAGATCTATAAATCGTGCTTTGCTTCAGACTCAAAAACGAATGGTCCTAAATCAATCTTAACGTTAGCTGTTATATATGACTTTTTAATTTTTTCATATTAACTTTGACAGAACTGAGTAAATTCCAAATCTGTATGCGCTTTATTCTCATCCATAGTACACTTGCATCTTTTTTAAATATTTTTTTAATGAAATGTATGTAGATATCTGCGAGGAGGGCGAGCTGCGCGCGCGCATCCTGCGGCTGGCGGCCGAGCAGGAGGAGGTGCGGCGGCGCGCGGCGCACTCGGCGGGCGAGCGGCTGCGGACCGCGCGCCGCTCGTCGTCCACCGCTAGCACTAGCAGGTATGCACTGTGCACAGAGCAAAGCAGTTCGGTATGCACGGCGTGATATAAAAACGTATCGTCATGTTTAGAGCCCGCGTAGACAGTAAAAGTTCAGTCGTTCTGAGTTCTTCGTTCTGCGTTCCGCGTTCTTTGTATTTCTGGGAATTGAACCAAGTATTCACTCAGACCGGCGCGGTCTGACTGCCTGCTGTCTGTGCGACGCTATAGGTGCTATAGAGTTGCATACGCGCGGGCTCGTAATACTACAGATTTTTTGTGTTATATCACTGTTAAATGAACGTAAGACATGATTTAATATTGATAAAAACATAAACATTCAATAACATTAAACATTACGGAACGTTTTTGTATCATGACCTGCAACCTAATCTTTTGCTGATTAGAAATACTGCACACTATGTACAAGTCTCTTTCTTTATGGAATATGGAAATAGCAGACAAATGAGCTTACGACGACTAATCTACTTGTTGGTAAATGGCTATCGTCGCCCATGAACATCTGAGGCATCACTGATGCATTGCTGGCTAACAATAGAGGAGAAAAAAATATTGCGGCACGGGCTCCTGGCGGGTAGAGATAAACATACTGTCATGTTTCGGCTGGGAGCTTAAGAGCGAGTACTTTCTTCTTTCTGTCTTTTTCTTGGCAGGTGACGCATTTTGACTTTTGCATGCCTTTGGTGTTACTGATGTCCATGGGCGACGGTAGGCACTTACACTTAATATTAGAAGTCTATGTAAAATCGCCATTTCATTTGATCAACTTGGTCAATTAGCGTAAAGCGCAGCTACGGTATCGTTGTTGTTATAATGAACTTTCTTTGTTTCGCTCAGGGTCAGGTCAGTTCGACGGACGTCGCTACGGGAGAAGCAAATGGCGGCGAAAGCGGACGCGCGGGGCGAAGCACGGCTTCGGGAAACCTTCGATTCTGCTGTCGATGATGAATACCAGGTGAGGATATGTTTGTATAATAACATTTGATAGTAACAATATCCCTAATATTCCCAGAATTTGCTCATTGCTAACATTATCGAATGGTGTAACAGGGTGCGTATTTTTTCAATATCCACGGTGTCGATTCCTGGCCAGCAATATTGATTTTTTTGTATGTCATCACTTCCCAGAATTTGATCCCTGTTAGCGACCCTACCGAATTGTGTTAAATCAACGGGTTCGATTCCTAGCTACGAATATTGATTTTTCAAAAGTGTAATGATGCAGTTTTAGTTGTAATCAAAATCGGCCCCGAGACTCCTTTGAGCGTTTTTCGCTATTCCTCATAGTTTTGGATTTGATCATCCACGCCCGAAGTGGGAGATTCATCCTGTATACTACTGCCGTGAATTATTTCACATGTCCGTTTTGGTAAAGCGCTTGGCCTTGGTCTTAGTGACGTCAGAGCCAGATACCGGCTATCATATAACTGAGAATTCTGTACTGTCATCTTATCAACTGTCAGTTGAACTGTGTTTAGTTGTTGTTTATTTGTTATTGTATATATTTAATTTATTAATCCTTTCTCACGGACGTAAAAAAAAGACGGACATAATCCCAAGAACAAATTCAGTGAAGCACCCATAGTAATACCAACTCTGTATTCGTACAAGTACATACACCCACACATTGACACCATACTGCCATGACATTGACACCATCGCGAATCAAAAATTACAAAATTACACATGGTAAGCGAGCTGTCATTGCTATGCTTCACTCTCGATTAGACAAGGTTACGTCCGTTCTTTTTTTACGTCCGTGTCCTTTCTATAGGGTGGCGCAAAAGTCATCACCCGATGTTCATTGACTATAATTTTTTTAATAAATGAAAATCTTTAGTTTTGCTATTGGATTGTGTTTATATTTTGTTGTCTTAATTTTTTTTCATAAAGTAGAAAAAATTATATCAGCCAAGTGGCCGCCGGCAGAATTGACCATGCGGGCCCGATTTATAGCATTTTCCATCACTCTTGACAGAATTTCCGCGATAGTTTCCCTCATTTATGAGGGATATTCTCTTTGAGGACTTAAAGAATCCGGGGACATGTTGACATAGACTCGTGACTTCAAGAAACCCCACCAAGAACCCAAAAGAAGTCTAGAACGGTTGAAATCGGGCGATCTTGCAAACTAGTGCATATCACCAAAAACTTTATTTATTATGATTATTCCGCGTTCTTGAGGAGTATAGTGATTCATGTCTTATTGATTTTGATTGATCTATTTTGTATCTGTTTACTTCACAAATCTCACAGCAGAACTATCATTGTTATTTGTTATTGTGAAAGAGGCCATATTCCGATAAAACAGCCACAGAAGAAATAATAGTACTTATAATAAGTACTACAGCTCCAATTTCAATCATGTAATCTACAGGCGCAGTCTTATACAAAATATTTATTAATTAAATATTACTTTTGCTCACTAATTTTTCGTTTCGTGTGACGTAACGCAGCTGTTATTGAGACAAGGTTCCTACGCATTATTAATACGCGAAGATATACATTTTGGGGGAAGGAGGGAAATTAAAATTTGTTTTATATTTTATGCTTTCTATGTGAGTAATATTTTTGTTTACAAAAATCAGTTAACACTAGTATACTTGACACAGGTGTCATAGATAAAAACAGTATGTCATAGATTATGACCATAGTAGTGAAAAATATGATATTGCAAATTTATTAATTAATTATTTATTAATTATTAATAAAAATAGTATCTGCTATAGTAATCACAGTAACTCGCTGCACTCGTTGACATAAAATGCGAATAGGGCGAAGCATATTTCGCGCTCACTCGCACTTTATAGGTGTTAGGTCTAAGTGAATGAGATATTGCGGCTACTATAGTGATAAAAAGACTTATCGATGAGCAAGAATCGCTATAGGATGTCAGCTGTATATTCACTATGACATGCAATGCACATAAATCATTGATTCGTTAACTACATAGTTAGTTAGTTGCGAGGTCAAGATACCCAGCCAGCCTATATTGAAATTTATAAAAAAAATATTGCCTAGGTCTAGAAAACTTACGCCTCACATTTATGAATAGCATCCGCACCCGCACTCAAAACAATTGCTATTTATATGTATTGAGCATTTCATAACTTCGGATCTGTCACATTTCATACTTCATTTACGATCGGTATTTATAAAAACAGACTAGAAATGAATTTAAAGTAAAAACATTGAAAAGGAAGATAAGATATATCTATTAATCTATCCTAATATTATAAAGAAGATAGATTTGTGTTTTCGTATGTGTGTAACGAATAAACACAAAAACTACTGGACCGATTTCAAAAATTATTGCACCAACAGAAAGCTACATTACTGCTGAGTAATATAAGCTGTATTTGACTTTGATTAATCATATTTTTGTTTACTTTATCACAAGTAAATAAAAATATGATTACTCATGAAATATGATTATTCGATGACCAGCGAAGTGGGCTAGTTTTTTATAACATACATATAACTCCTAATTATCCTAATGCGTGATGCGTTGCATTCCAGTGTACTAAGATACAAATCACATCAGATAAACCGTTTTATGTTTCAACTACTGTAAATAGATTCCATCGAACGTAATTACTGATTTGGTAATTGTATGCTTCGGTGATGTTTCTCGACGTTATCATTAAAATTTTGCAATGATATATTGTTACGATAAGCTCATTAGACAGATTTGTTACGAAATTATCATTAAATTGTAATGGTATACTGCAACGTAATTAGTGCACCTCATAAAAAGTTTAGTAAAAAAGTGAAGAAAGAATTAATTTCTTTTGGGATTAACTTGGAATAGGGTAAAGCATCCTAGAGTCAATTACAAATGTTTTTATTAATAAACTATATTAGTTTCCGTTTGGCGGCTTCGCCCGCGGAAGAGTAATTTTTCAATAACGACATCACAAAAATTTGTGATGCCACTTGTGCTACTGGTATCAAATCTACCCCATTTTATTGTCTTGGACATTGACTACCTGTGTTTCAAGTTTCGCGTGCTATGTGAATTAACAAACATCCAAACATTTACACAAACTTTCTCATTTATAATATTAGTAGTTTAAGGGCTTGTTTCACAATCTTCAAGTAAGTCCGAAGTAAGCTATTCGTTGGTTAAGTTGACATTTCGTGTATGTAAAATGACACTTTAACGTCACTTTAACCGGCGAATAGCTTATTCAGGACTCTACTTGAAGATGGTGAAACAAGCCCTAAGTCTTTAAGGAAATGTTAAAATATATTATTATTAAAGGAAATTTTTAACACTCGACGAAAAAAGTGTGTCAAAAGTTTGACGTGTCTGTGTATCTGTGGATCTGTATGTCTGTCTGTGGCATCGTACTTCCCGAACGGATGAACCGATTTTGATCTAGGTTTTTTTGTATGAAAAAAATAGGCTTGGTATGACGCTGTAACACTATAAATATTGAAATCGCCATTGTCGAATTCGAGCATTAAACTTCATGTTAAAATAATATTGGTAAAAGCTGCAAAATATAAAATTTACACTGGGGATTATTCATGGTATGGTATATTTTTATAACATTTAACGTATTTTTATAACTATTAACGTTAGTACATATTTCGCTGTCAAAATATTAAGATTTTAAATCACAAAACTGCTAGATTAGTATTGTAGATGAAATAAAAATAATCAAAAAAGAGCAATATTGGCTCACCAGCCTTAGACAACATTCAAGAAAAGAAAGCACACAACATCTAATTAGAATTATCACGCGTGACACATTTAATTTTCCCTGTAGCATTCAAATTGGCCATAAATAGAGGGTAATCGAAAGTAATTAGAATATAACGTACTTCTTTTACATTTCATTTATACATGTGGCTTGTTCTGTCCGACACGTATGAATGGATAATAAAGAGCAGTTATAATTATTTTTACACGCAAATACTTCATTTGAATTTTATATATTAATGGATTCTTTGAACCTAATTTTTATCTTAATTGTGACGTCCAAATTGCCAAATGCTTTTGTTGCGTATAGTTTAAAATTTTGTTCACAGTACTAAATTGCTGGTAAATAAGTAAAGGTTTGCATTTATTAATTACAAAAAAAAAACGTTAAATGTCTTTATAAGCTAGTGTTTTTCCCTTGAGTGCATCTTCAAACAAGAGCACAGTGCACTAGTTACAACATAACACAAACAACAATAAAATAATAATTAGCGTGCAAGTTGAGTACGCGGATGAATTTTGCGGCCATATCAGATACCATCTTCGAGTAGTTGTGTAAGGTACCTAGGAAATATAGTGTATGTACTATATGACATCATTACATTGCATACATTTTTATTCGTGAAATTGTAAATTTTTATTGTGTTTTTTGTATCTAGTCGGCAAACGAGCTGACGATCCATTTGATGGTAAGTGGTCACTGATGCGTTGTCGATCAAGAATGAAGAGTAAGAAAGAAAGAAAGAACTCGACGTGTAAGCAATAATAATGTGTGATAAACAGCGGTAGTATTGTAGTTTGGTATAATGCTTTCTGTTGGGGTCTCTTAGGCTTGAATTCTTCACGTTCCTGTAATTTCTAACTATGTGCATTGTGCATATTTTAAACTAATAATTAACTTTTTGTTTTAGTGTTATCTAGAGTTATAAAATATTTAAATGATACGAATATTTTACATTTTTGTATTTATGATATTTTTGTGTTTGTCTTATGAAAGCGGAAAGTGAGAAAGAGCGGCAAATTCAAAAAATCTAGAGTTGTTAACACTGAGCTTAGTGGAAAAAAATGGCCAAGTGCGAATCGAAAGGGTTCCGTAGTAGCAAGAGCCAAAATACCAATATAATTTTTTCCAGCAAAAAAATAAAACATTTTTTCATCGTGTTTGTATACTCGTAAATGACAAAGTTATATTTGCGGTTTTTGAAAATGTGCTTTATCTCAAAAGCTGTTGGCAGCATATATTATTTTTAGATTTTTCGCTCTTTTATTTGAAAAGTTAGGGGGGGGGGGCACATTTTACCACTTCGGAAGTGTCTGTCTTTCAAACGATTAACAATAATATTGCACGGTGGTATGGAACCGTTCGAGTGCGAGTCCATCCATCTCGTGCTTAATCTTTTTTTCTTTATACGTTAAACATATTTATTAATATCTAAAAAATCCATATTGATCAACAAAAAATCATACCAAAGCGCATTCGTTACTGCCGCATTAACCAAGATTTCTTTTACTTTAATGGGTTTATTACACTCATTGAAAAAATTATAAAGTACTGGAGATGTATATTATAGTGTGCATTGTTAAGTGAGTAGTGACTTCAGCGTTTCTATGCCCCAGCAAGTATTGAGATCGAACATTGAAAAAATTGGCTGAAAGTATGTGCCGCGCCCCAGCGCCGCGCCTAATTGCAACCGCGGTCTTTGAGACTTTTTATACGTACAATTTTGTTCTAATCTAGATATCGTAGAAATTATAGTGAATGGCAGTAACTTAACGATGCTCGTTTAGCGTGATCGACTGTCCGGCCTTGTTAAGACGTGGCCGTTGTTTTGATAGTATTTTTGTAGTGGATAATTCTATCCATAATTTTATGGTCCTACTTCTGTCCCAGTGCGATTATCAGGTTTTTTTTTATAGTAAGGGATGTAAAGGCCATGTGCTGCAACTGTAACACCGATTGACAAACTTTTCACACCTTTGAATCATAGAACGAACTCAAGCTTACAGGCGCAGAATTCTTCCCATGTCTTCCTTCACCTAAACAAATGATAATAATTATAATGCGTGCGCAGGATTCGACCTAAAATCATTTATATACGTGAGACTAAATTTAACCAAGTCAAAGTATTCAAACCAGTAAATTGTCATTATTATGTATGTAACCAACCCTTCCGCTGCGGCTGAACTTAATAGTTGTGCGATGCTAAAAACGGTGAAAAATTATTAATATTAATTATTATGCATTGAATCTCACTTCGCTTTAATTACGTAGAACGTTACCGTCCCGCATTACATTGGTATTTTCATAGTGAATAATTTAAACGGGCGCAGTTTTTACGCCGCCGCCGTACTTTCTCTGCTTTCGACGCGAGACCGATCGTCATTAGCCGGACTTAGATAATTAATTGTACACTGTTCTTAGTTGTTCCATGTTGACCGACTGTGCACAAAACCTTCTCTGTTAGCGCTCGGTAGGTGGTTCTTGGCATCGGTGTTCTATTTGAAATGATCAATTCATGTAGAGACCCTTCGTCCTTCTCGGGTGTCGAACCCGACAAAATGTCGACAAAAAACGGTGTCCTATAAATGTAAGCAGCAGAAGGAAAGATATAGACGGTTATCAGCATTCTAACAATTGAACGCTACAATCCTACAATAAAAGATTTCGATTAATAAGACCGTATAATTAATAAGATTGATGAAAAAAGTCTTTTTTTTAAACATGAGAATCATTGAAATATTTTGAACACTATGACGTATTCTGACGTGATTTGTTTTATAACGTACTTAGCTAATTACTCGTATGAAAAGTTGAGTGGGACGTCCGAATATTTTAAAAGAATGGTTTACGTTGATGCATGAAATGTTTTAGTCATTATTCAGTGTTCAACCTCATGTTTAATGTACTAGTTAATAACAGCTACCTAGTTAGTTATCAGTTAGGAATATTAAAGTTAATTTTATTTCAAAACTGAGCACTGTAATGACCACAATGTTGAAACAGTATAATACAATTCGCATGAAATAGCTTTTAAGATTACGAGTGTTTAAAAAATCACGTATGTTTTCCTTCATCGTTCAGTTATCTGTTACTCATTGTACAGTTATCCACCTGTAATTTTGTGGAGGCAATTAATACTGCTCTGTCACGTTCTAGTCGTTACCCGTAAAATTGTCCACTTTCCTCGGAAGTTCGGAATGAGTAGTTAAAGGAAAGTGGCTCGTAAATAAACTAAGTGACAAGCGACAGATCATTTTGTGTTTAAAGAGAAATAAGAATCGTCGATAGGAGCTGTTGATTGCGGTGTATTAGAGCATCCTGGCATCTCGTTACGCCGTCTGGCGTGTCGTAGAGTAGTGATTGACAGACGCCGCGCCGAGACTAGATGTGTTCTCAATAGCACCGCTGGCGGAATCCGCCTTCTAACGTGTGCAGTGTTGCATAAGTGAGCGATGTTAAGAGCTGCAAGCTATAGACATTTGGTAGTCACTTCTATACATATTAATATGTTATCACTGTAATCTTATTGATGACGCCAAATATATGGAGAGGGTAAAGTGCTGACTGCAAGGTAGTTCCTTGAAATAGATGCAAGTATTTGTGCAACTGTCACCTACGCAATAAATAATTAAATCGATTGTAAGGTCGGAATATAATGTACTCATTTACATTTTCAAAACTTTACACGCTTATGATATTGCTTATCTTTATATTTTAAATTAGTTTTTATTAAACTCCTGCACATACTAAATTTTTTTATACAATTTACTTACTATCGACTAAACTAGGTACCTATAAATGGTTAAAATACTTAGCAATGGTGCTAGCCGGTGGTGCTAAAAGGAACGAACGCCGAGTTTTCCTACGATTTCCCTCGCATCGCATTTAACACGCACGTCAGTTCGCGCCGTCCGCGCGCGCGTACGCACCGCACCCGCTAATTAATTATAATAATATCTCGTGTCGATATGCATTACGATGTTAGAAAAATCGCTTTTCAACTATGACTCCTTCGCGCCCAATTTGACAACTCGATTTTTGTGAGACAAAAATTTGTTTGTGTGATGCAATGACGATGATTTTTTGTTTGTGCTCGATGTAACTGGTACACTATGTCGCTGGATATTATGTTTTTGACTAATGACAACCTGCACCGAATGCGCAAGGAGCCCCCTGTACTAGGCCTTCGATATAGGGTATGTATTTTGAGTTGTTGACTATGAAATTTTATGCAGCTGAATGATGAATCTATTGTGTGTGATATTAGGACGTAGATATAATTTTAATTTTTAAATGTTTTTGACGTCATTTTGATAGGCCCTAATATTCGATTTTCGATCGAAAAGTGCAAGATTTATCTAGTATCGAAGCATACATTGAAGAATTAATTCCAAAGTATTCGAAACAGGGTTCAAAGTGATAATTATCGTTGATAATTATCTTGATAATAATCATGATTTTTAATATTATCTGCCTCTCTTAAGTTTTACACGGTAAATCTCCATGCAGTTGAGAAGGATGAGGATACCTCTCATTTGAGGATTTACCTCTCATTAATTTGATACCTTGAACCCTTATAATTTCGTCACGTCCGTCCGTCCGTCCGTCTGTCCGACTATCTGACTGTCCGACTTTCCGAAGGAAAGCGCCAAGACCCTTATTTATTAAAACTCCAGACCCAAGACATATTATTTATTAAAACTCCAGAATCAAGTGTCCAGTTGACTAAATGGTTGAAGTTGGACTAGTGAAAAAATCTCAAAAATAAGTTATACGATGAATTTACAAGGAAAAATATCATGGCTATGTTAGCATAAGTAGTTAATTAATAATAGTCGATAAACTTACTACTTCGGAACCCTACATTGCGCGTGGCCTGCCAGTTATAAACGAAAGCTTAATAAAAGTTTACCTTGATTGTTAAATGTGTTTATTTTATTCTTATACATACCATAAATGATGATAGGTAGATAGCCAAATACCAGTGTTGTAAGGATTGAAAAGTTTATTATGTTTGATAATTATCAAGAGGCATATATATCTTGATAATTTCAAACCCTGATTCGAAAGTTAAGCACTAAAACATATGTGCAACAATACAGGAAATTTTTTATTTTAAGTTTTTATTTTAATTCCACGTTTTTCTTTGTATTCGATAATGTAATACTGATTGAATTCTAAATACAATGCAACATTATAAATATGTTAACAGCACGTAATGTTTCGTTGATTTATAACCACAACATAAATATGTATATGTTGACGATTATGAGAGAGGACGTCCAAACGATGATGAATTCAATGAAAGAGAATAATAATGACTTTATTGTTGGATGTACAAACGTGTTTTCTTAAGTGTATGTTAATTATATCACTTTTAAAATGTAAAAAAAATAACGGTGGGTCAACTTTAACCCTAGAGTTTGGAGCATGTTAAAAAACCGTTCATATTTTTAAAAATACTGGCACCAGAAGTTCGCTCTTTTTAGTAGTTGCCCTTATTTTTGTACCCGACTCTTGCCGAAAATTTTAACCCGATCAGTGCGCGGGGTGCCCCAGGAGAAGGTTTTTACCATCAGGTGATGCCCGGCGGCAATTCGCTTTACGCGCGCCTACTCACGTATGTACAAATTTTGTAATAGTCTGGTGTAAAAAATTTAAATAATGATATTGTTCCTGTTTAAAATTAACATTGAATATGAGCGGCAAAATGCTCCAAACGCGCCCACTGACGTTACAAAAAATAGCGTGCCCACTCTAGGGTTAATGCCTTAGTTGCGTTCCTGTCCGCCAACCCTTAAATATTAACTTAGTATTTGTCTACTTTGCAACAATCCGCGTTTAACATGTATGATGGTATATACTTTAAAACATGCGTGGCACCTCCCTCCCACAACGGAAACATGCACTACAATAATTAAACGTATATACCAACATACATACCAGCACCAATACGTGTTTCGCCCCGAAACGGAGCATCATCAAGTAGGTACGTACCCTGATGATGCGCCATTTTCAAGTTTATTGTGTTTTTATTATTCTATTAAATTGCTTCATTTTTTCGCAACTGTATTAAAAATAGTTGTTCAGTTCACACGAAACCGTCATTGCAATTTGTTCCGACTGTCAACCCTCGGGTAGACATTTGTCGGAGCTCTTTGCAATGACAGGCTTTCCGCACTCGTAATGAAATATACTATTTTATTGTTATCAGTTTAATTGTCTTTTTACCCGACTGCCAGGAAGGGTTTTGTTTTTCACGCGTACCTTTTATGTATGTTTGTATGTACATATGTAATATTTTTATTACCTCATATCTTCCAAACCGATGAACGGATTTATGTAATCAAGATATCGTTAGATTCGTCTTCATAACCCAAATGTATGTCGATAAGTGAAATAAAAAAATATATGTGGTCTATGAGATGCCAGTTTGAAGTTTCAAGTTTTCAATCAGTTTTCAAAAGTTCAGTTTTCAAAAAATAAATTAAATAATGCAATATGGATATCAAATTAAAGAGCTTATCTTAAGGATTTCAAAAAGGTATATAATGATAGGTTTTTGGTAGCAGGCGGATTTTTTTAATTATTTAAAATTTATACTAGTTTAGTATTTTAATCATTTAAAATTTACGCCTATTTTGCTTCCTCTCTACCAGGGGTGAGGGGGAAGGGAATGCTATTGGGCTTTAAATTTTTGTTCTAGTCTGAGGTGAAACATATTTATAAATAATTAATTACTTTATTTTAAAATGTTTAGTTTATGCATAAAGACATAAAAGTGAATCTATAAAATTATTTTATACAATATTATTCAGTAATATGAAAAAGGATACCATTATAAGTTACATTTGGATGGGACATTTACCTACCTTGAAAATAAAACTAAATGACATACAGGAATGTTGTAAAATATACCTATTTGAGCTAATTTTTCTACTCGCTAAAGTAACCTAGTTTTTTTCATAAAATTTAATTTTAAGTGCGTTCAATATTTTTTTTAAAGTATCATGGATTTATTTATTCAGACATCATTATAATCTACGTCATGTACCTAACTACCTACAATCTAATATTAAACATTGTGTAATATCTTAAACTATTCTCGATGATTCCTTTACTAACAGAGTATACACATATTTGTCCAAGATGAACGTAGATAAAATTCCATAAAAATGAGAACATGACACGGGATAAAATAAACACTTTCATGTGTCACACAATGCAAACATAGCGTCATCTAAATTATTTTATCTTTTCCAGGGCCTAACAAATGGCGTTGAGAACGATCAGAACACGGCCATTCTACCGGACCTGGGACACAACCGACTGTCGATCAGCTCCACTACCTCCAACCAGAGCTATGAATCGGGCAACGTGGACTACGCAGTGCCCAAGCACTCGTTCAACCAACGAGGGACCTCGCACAGAACGATCGACTCGACCGACTCAAACGACAAAACCCTCAACTACAACACCCCGAAGATCACTAACCCTTTATTTGGAGTGAACGCCGCCTCACACTACGCGCCCGGCGCGATACAAGCGCACGATAGCGATATGAAACTGTACGAGCGACCGAACCTACCGAACGGGGTCCGAAAAGCCCCCGAAGGGCAAGATAACGATGCGATAAAAACTGAGGACGCGCTAGACGGTAGGAAAGAGGTGATAGTGAGCCCCAACCAGATCTCCCTCACTGACGGCACGGCGACCTACACGACCGACAATAATGGTAAAATCAATGTTCATGTCACCGTCATGATTAACGCAGGTAATTATATGCATCCTTATGAACAACTCCATATCACTTGTATTAAAGCACAATATAATACTACTATTATGATATTATGGCACATTGACTTAACATTTTCATGAGTAAAAGTTTATCTAACAGTTTTGCACAGTGATGGTTTATGTAAAGATTGGAAGTTTCCAGGATAGCTCTCGAGGATGCATATTGAGGCAAGCGGTATCTTTGTAGTTGCATGTTGTTTGTCCGATATTCCTCACATTCTATCCATTATTCTTCTTCACTGGGTTCTTTAAACGTGCTAGATTCTCAATCTGTATATCACTGTCTTATTTGTTTAGAATCATATTCACTTCTTCACACAATTTTAACATCTATTTATTTCTGTATACACAATCTCTTCAATTTCATTCTATGCATTTTATTGAATACTTTATGTTGCAACCACTTAATTGTTCTGTTTTACATAATTTTTATTTGAGCTTGTTAAATTTCTAAGATCAGGAAATAGTTTTGTAACAAGAGGGCATAATAAAAATAAATACTTGCTTTCAACATACTTACGTAGTGATTATGCCGGTCTTGTTATAAAAATAATGTACTAAGATATTGCTTTCAAATACGAACTATTAATTGAACGAGACAACGCGAAATAATTTGTGAGTGTAAAAAATATAGCTTAATAAGTTTACGATAGTTTCGATCTATCAATACATTATCGTCGGTTACATTAGTAGGTAGACTCTTTAACAGTTGATAGGCAACTATTTTTAATAGGTATTATACTAAGAACGATCATTAGTGCTTGACTATGGCACGAAAGATTAAATACTAATCTATCTATGAATGTAGTGGTTCAAACGTATGATATATTTATTTTTCTGTTGTCCAGTTCAATTAATGTCTACTATGGTAATTATCTGGTATTAACTATCAATACATGTCGAATTCATAAACAGCGCTAATGTTCCAGGCACCCTTGCTGACTTGAAGAAGCAGCGCTCACAGATACGAACCAATGGCAGCCCGGTTGAGAACAGTGCGAGTTCCACTAACAATCATAGCTTGAGCTCTCTCCCTGAAGGCATGAAGCAAGAGTTGCCTCAGACTGCTAACGCCGCGCCCGTGCCCCGCTTCTCTGGTCACACCAGTGACGTAGTTGGCGACACCAAGTCACACAGGTGCTGTATTATTATGTAAAATCGATTACGCGGGTCGATAAATCGATAAGTTGAAGACTTTGTTTATCGAGCCATCCGTGATGTTGACGGCGTCTGCGTTTCACGGGTGCTGTAAGATGGAATGAATATCGATTACGTGTAACGATTCATCGATTAGTCAAGAGTTATGTTTATGGACACATCAGTGATGTTGTTGGCGTCAGCGAAAATCACGGTGTTGTACTATTGTGTAGAGAATATAATGTGTGTCGATAGATCGATTCACAGCAGTGATGTTGCCGGCGACACCTAATTTCACGGGTGATCTATTATCATGTAAAATAACATCAATTACGCGTCTCGTTTTTTCGATTAATTGAAGATTATAATCATTGTACACACCAGTGACGTCGGTGAAACCTACCGTCGCAGTATTATCATGTAAAGTGTTTTATCGATTAGGGGTATCGATATATTGTCAAGTTAAGGATTATGTTCTTTGTACACTCATTCATTACGGTGACAACGAGTCACACAGGTGTTGTATTATCATGTAATCAACAATATCGATTGTGCGTATCGATTTCGTTTAGTCCAACTAATTTTGGAAACGGGAATGCAGTAAGTGAGCTCATAAGTCTGATTATCATTCCAATTTTTTCATTGTTATACAATATAATATCTTGATATCTTTGACAGTTCAGAGTCTAAAGATAAATGAATGATGACCGATATTAATACATTTCATTCCAACAAATTTATGTGATCTATTATATTATTATTAACAATAATTTTATTATTTGTTTAAAGTTAAAATAATTGGTGTTACAAAAAATAAATTGTATCATTTACATGTTTTAATACCCCGTTTCGGTGTCGACTGTGACAGGTATTGATCCATATTTTGCAAGGTGTATCGCGTATCGCGTGACTGATTCAGTAACATTGTTATGAGCCATTTATGATCATATGGGGTGGTTAAGAGTGAGCGGCCCGCCTGTTATTATTGAGTATTTATTATTGGTGGTGATTTAAACGGATATTGCCATGTTTGCTCTGAGAAGCGACTGCTTGCCAATGTGCTAGGAACAGTGTGATAGTCCTGTTAAGAGCTCAATCGTTATTTCGTATAGAGGATAAGGAAAATATATGGTCGCTATTATTTTAAATAGTGTTGAAATGAATAATGTTATCGGATTATTATATAATTATTGTTTGATTGTTAAAAATCGATGTATTGTTTTATTATTACAAACTGTTTCGTCTTACCATTTCCTAGTTGAACATTCCAATATTTGATTGAAAGTTATTGTACAGCAAACGTAAATTTAATGAACTGTATTGTGAAGTGTAGTTATTTTGTTTTAATCAAATTGCAAGGAACGTGAACAAAGTGGGAATGAGTGTGGGTTCGGAAAGTGCCTGAGATGTTGTGATTAATTGTTCTAATACGTAAAAATGTTATTGAATATTATTCTGGTTATTGTTAAACTTTTAATGTTTAATAACGTCGCATGTGATACGTATTTTTGTCGGTAACGTGTGGTACGTATGTCACGCAACTTGTCTGAGCTTGTTATGAGGCAGATAAAGGGTGGCCATCATTTTGTCTTAATTTTCATACTTCATTGAATTTCATTCTATTAATGAGTATCTCATCAGTAAATTTTAACTTGTATCACTAAATATTTTTCTCGTATGTACATTTTTTGGTTCGAATATTTAAAAAAAGATCATCTATTGAAATTCATATCATAATTTTATTTTCAGACGCATATTAATAGTTTATTTTGTATTCGATATTCGGATTTCCTTTTCATGTGCCTTGACCTAATAGAGTAATACTTCCTTGCCTATGTATCTTGAAATTATTTAGGCAAATAAAATATTTTCTTAAAATTATTTACATGAAACCTTCCTATATTGTTAAATTTCGTAGTAAGTAAACTGTACTTGTTTTTGATTAAAATATTTTTTTCGGCCTACCATATTGAATAATATCGATTTTTTGCAGATAAAACAGATATCATAATTTATACATTAATATTCTATTGTGATCAATAAAGATTAAATAAATAAAATTATCAAAACTTAGTGATAAAGTTAGAGTTTGAATTCCTTTCCTAATGATCATCTTGGTATGATTTCTATCAAAGGTGAATACATGCTTTTGAAAGAGGAAACGTAGGAAATATTATTCATATTAAAATCTTAAAAAATACATTATCACCATATATAACTGGCATATTAAATAATACATAGATACATACATACATAGGTCTCCTTGACTATTATTAACTTACGTTTTTAAATTTCCTGTAATATTAAATAGACTTACTATTCAAATTCTCAATGTTCTATTGCTTTTTAGGGTTCCGAAGTATAATTGGAATTCTTGTAGTTTTGTCATGTCCGTCTGTCCGAAGCAAAACTCCGAGGCCCTTAGTGTTAGAAAGCTATAATTTGGCATGGATATTCATATTTATTATAACTCCAGAATCGTGCAATATAATATTATGGGTCTCCTAAGACCATTTTTGGATTTAGGGGTCCGTTTGCGAAATATTCGGCTTTAAAGTGCTAATTTTGATTAGAGTCAATTGTCCCCCCCGCCCTCCCTGCCGGCTAAACGGGTGGAGTTGGACAAGTGAAAAAATTCTCAAAAATAGGTTATATGACGAATTTACAAGGAAAACTATCACTGCTATGCTAGCATAGGTAGTTAATGAGTAATAGTCGATAAAATTGCGTGGCCACGCACTTGCCCGGTTTTTTTTTTTATTCTTCCAATGATATGAAGACTGCTTGTCGAGGTTTAATTAATATTAAAAGGTTATTTATTGTCGTATTAACACCGAACGACAAAGTTACATTCAAAGCATGGTATAAACAGTTTAATTTGAACAAAAAACTGTTTTTATTATAGATTTTATACATATTTAACAGTGGTCAGCGTAAATATCTTACAGGAAAAGGACGACAATAACACGAACTGACTCGAACTTGCGAATATTAGAGGTTACTTATATCTCAAACGTAATACGTATTCCGAATTTTAAATGTTGTCAATCTTTGTTAAATAATCCAGAATAGCCCCGAAATAGCTGATTGAGTACTTCTGAAATGCTCAGGTATTATGGTTTAAACAAATAATCTTAGTCTTAAGCAGTTTCTGAATTTATGCTTAGACTTTTTGAGAGTTTTTCTCCATGCTATACTTGATTTTTTATAAATATTTAAAACTTGTAAAACGGTTTTTTGAAGTAAGCTCCGTATTGTTAGTTACTTTTAGAAAGTTGACATTTAGAAATACCTACTCAAAATTAAGGTTAAGCTAAATAATTACATGAGCTGTTTTTGAAATGGGTTATTCTAATATTAGATGAAAACCTATAAATCTTGCGCCTACATTTTTGTAACAAATTACGTCAACTATATATATATATAACTATAACAGTTCAGTACATCTGTATATCGGAACATAACTCAAATTTAGCAAGTTTAATTAAAATCGAATTAAAACGTATTCAAAAAGTTTTCATCCGGCAAAGTTTTCCGGTGTACAGATTTATAAAAATTAGTTCTTTTTTGTTTTTTTACTAACAGCTTGTTACAGAAAATGTGCCAATATTTATTTTTTACATAATTTGTAGGCAAGAATTAATTATTAAGAACCCTTTAAAAATATTTGCTACTCAACTTGCCTTAAATCTGGATTATAGTAAAATTTTACTTCCATTTAAAGATACATTGTTTAAAATATAATAAATAATCTACGCTATTGCGGAGATTGAGTAATTGCTGCAAATAATTGCTGTGAAGATTATTAGCAATTTATTGTAGAACTATTTATGAATCGTAGATACCTATTGTATAATATGTGGTCGTGTTGAATAAAAGAAAGTCCAGTGTTCATTGTCTGTGGTAATTTAATTAGATAATGGTTACAGATTACATTCCGTTTTATATCTTCGTGTTAACTAAAGTGTCTATATTTATGTACATAAGCTTTTTGGAAATGTATTTATCGTGTAGTTGTCATCATCCCATCCGGTAGTAATTCATTCGTCCATATCGTAGTCACTAGTATAGCTAATAGTTATTTCGTTATATTTCAGTACTTAAAAAGTACTTAATCCGTTTGCATTATATAAAAAATATGCAAGTGTCGCAACTATGAAAAAAATACTTAAGTATTTACTATGCATATAAAAAAACTATATACATATATAACTTACAGTACTCACAAAGCAATACAATGGCCTTATAGAGAAGTATGGGCAGCACAAGTCATTCAGGTTAATTAAAATATTGTTTTGTATATTTTTACAGTATTATTATGAAAGCATTTACAAAATACAAAATTGGGTGATCCTAAACGCACTTTGGTCAACCGTGGCGTCATATCAGAATAATATAATTATATACAATAATTTGCATTTACAAAAAAAATATAATATTAATTACTGATTAGTGCAAGGTTGATATAGAAATAAAAAATGTTTTAAAAATATCAATTAGTATCATAACAATATAAACGTTTTGTATTTAATCCTTCAACATGTAAGATTAGTAGTTACAAAAGATCCTATATTGTGAGATTTATGTGTACTTATAAAATATTATTACAAAATATTAAATTAAATATTTACTATTATGGTGCGTTTGGTATTCCAATAGTGGTAATTTCAAATAAATGCAAGTAACAATATTTATTTTGGACTCTTTTATCACCCAACTTCTATTAACTTCACGGTTACGTGTTCTGCATTAGAGTGAAATTATCATTAATTGGCGTTGACTACTTATTGTATCGGTGACACCCAAATGCACTATATTTGGTTTACTTACTTTAGGATAGTGTGATTTAAAAACCCAGCTTATTCAAATTACTAGCCTCGATCAATCTTGCCTGGCTCTTCAGTTAAAACTAAAATGTTATGTAGTTATAAATGATTATGTAGTTAAGAAGAGCAGTCAATAATGTTTATAAATTACTTTAAAATGAGTAATATAATATTTTATTACATAAATAATAGAATATTTACTTCAATTCATATTTAGTTATTTGATTCGAGCCTTCAACATATCTAACCTTGCCACTTAAGTCTTGCCTTGACTTGGACCACTACAAAAGAAATATTGAAAATTATAAAGTATTTTCCGCACAAGTTATTATTTTTATACTTAGAAAAAGCAAAAGCTTTCTTGAAACTCGAAAATCAAGTTAACATCTTTATTATCTTGAAAAATAGCTTAGGATATTTGCCTACGTTCTGTGTAATATATTGTACAGTATTTTCTATAACTTATCTGAGAATGTCTTTTACAAAATTGAACACTAAATATTATACGATTAGGATGTAAACCCCAAAAATACGTTTGATAATATTTTGGTCGTGTTTGATCATGCTCTGTATCACTTTAGAGACAAATTTTATTGTGATTTATACTCCTACACTGAATATTATGTAATGTAAGGTAGGTCAGACTATAAATTTTGATTCACTACTGTGTACAGTACAACCATGGTATTAAGGCATCCTGCCTCTTTGTAATTCTTCATATTATTATAATTATATACATAATAGATTCATGTAGACTAAACACTAATATAATATGGGATATTGAACGAAAAAATATATGAGTTGTATTAAACTACTTGTTGTCTATTTGTGTGAAAAGCCGGGTAAAGCTTTATTAACATGGTTTTACTGTAGCACTAAGTTTAAATATATTATACGTAATTGTAATTATTAAAATGTGTTCCCTTTACTGCTTAAATGTACATACATACGGTACAAATTTAAGAATGTCGCTATTGTCGAAGTATATTTATTATTATTTTTTTAGTGTCAACGATGATGTAAATATGGCATAATGGACAAAATTAATAACTTTTATGTAACAATTTTATTCCATCCCTCTGTATTCATATGCAGTGTCAATGCAAGAAATCTGTTGTTTACAAATATTGATAGGTTTTATAAGGATGTCTCTACCTTTTATTAATTATTATTACATATCTGTAAGACATTTAAGCAGTAGATTCAAAGATAGTCGGAGATTCCTATTCCGTAAAGTTTATTATGAATAAATAAATCTGTTGTTAAAATCTTTAAACTTTTTAATTTTTGTCCTTTTCGTCCACTTCGTAAGGAGAAAACTTTTCAAGTTAAGTTTTAAGTGATATTATTGCCGTTTTCAATAATATAAGAAGCTAGAAAATAGCTCTTCGGAAAAGTTACAAATAAATGACGGAAAACAAGGAGCTAGCCTATTGTAATTTTATGGGATTAATTCTGGAGAATGCGCACGTATTTCATGATTATCGTCTTCCCTTCTCCACTGTCTGACGTCAAACTGCACCTAACATCCGTCCTTTGTTATTGTTAACATCCTTGGCGCTCGGACGAAGTTATTATCTCCTTTTTTTTTCCATGTCACTACACTAACGCATTAGGGTCACCTATGTTAGATGTTAGTATGAATTAATAAAATAAATAAATAAATAAATGTTCATAAATAAGGTTCTCGTAGGGATTGGGAAGGACTAGTATCGCTTGTGTTTTAGATACATTTTCTGATTTTCAGCAGTCGCTCAGCCCAATCTCCCAACCGGAAAGCTCTTTTTACGGCTGTTTTCAATATTCCATCTATAATCCCTAATTCTCAAGCCAGTTACGTAGCAACTGTTAAGATGCCCTAGTCCTTGTGATTATTTTACACTATGAGACTCAAGAGAGATAGATTATTAAAGAAATTCCGATAGACATATTTGGAAATATATTATCACTTGCTTCGATAATTAAGGAATATTTGTATCTAGGCTGTGAAGATGTGCGTCATTTTTAAAAACTCGATAATGCAGTGACTTATTCATAATACGAATGAGGTCATGAAACGGATCAAATAGGAAGTAAAGTGTATTGAAGAATGTAAACGTGCTTAAGGACGAATTTTTTTTTCTAAATGAGCGTTATCAGATAATGAATATTTTATTTAATTAGTTTATTTATTTAATTAGGTACCTAGTAATACTAATAAATAATTGACAAACTGAGTAGAATTAGGGTTAATTGCCCTGGAAGAAATGTTACTCCCAACTGAACCACTGGACTATAAAAAATACTTTAGTTTTGAATTAAGGGAGAAATTAGCCCAATAATGTGGGTTCGAATCCTGCACGCAACTTTCATTGTTATTTGCGTGTTACGACTTGCATGGGTGGAAAATATGATGAAAACTGCACCCCAGTGTTTCCCAAAGTGTGACATTTGACAATCCGCACTCCAGAGTGGTGAACCATGGCCTGTACTCTCTTTTATTACGGGAGAGCAGGGGCAAGCAGTGCTATAGTTATGGGGTTGCGACAGTCATAATAAAATCAGTCAAGTTATATTCCAGGAGGTAATATCGGCCAGGCACTGCCAGGTAGAATGCGTTACCTTTCTTGAGGAGGAACTACACATGACGTGTTACAACGAACAGTAAAAGCCGAAGGTTCATGTCGAAAAACAAGTAAAATCAGTAGGTAAGTAAATATAAGCCTTTCTTAATAATACAAATAACTGGAATGCCAGTTTTATTGTATCTGGGGGCACGGCAGTGCCCCCGCCAAGTCGAGCAAAAAAGCGGCACGGCCGTACCATACTTTTCTCGAAGCAATTCAGGCCATTTTCGACCCCCTATAACTTCGTTGTGGATAAAGCTAAAAGCCTGAATTTTTAGTAACCAAGCAGGCATTGTATAAACACGTTATATTTCAAATTTCATTCGATTTGAATCAGTAATTTAAGAATTATAACTAGTCAAAGTTTCTTAATTTCGTCACTCACTGACTGACTGACCGATCATCAAAACTCTAAGGCACTTCTAGCAGACATAGAAGCTTCAAATTTGGAACACAATTAATGTTTAGTGTATAGATCAAGGAAAAACTAAAACATTTTGCAATTTCGGTCTAGTTTTCTAGATACATCAACTGCATAAATAACTTTGTAATCCCATATAAATATATAGGATTACAAAGTTACATTTGCAGTTAATGAATTACTGTACCTATATAACAAAGTAACATTTGCAGTGAATGAATCAGTGTACCTGTATATAATATAATGGAATAATAGGTGTAGATAGGTACCTAGATATAATTATGTTCAAAGGTAACTTGTAAAAGGAAAAAAAGTAGAACTATCTACAAAAAGAAATGAGATGCCATCAAAAACAAAACTTGTAAAAAAACCAAGTCTCGCAACTCAGTTCTTCTACTGTAAAAAGTTGTGAGATCAATGTAATACCAAGTCGGTTAATTTATTCAGTTCCTACTTAAGGGTCCTTCTGTCTTAAGTTATCACGTAATTAGCTAACCTAACAAGTAACAACATCTTATAGTGACCATATTATCAATATTAAAAATCTCTTATGTTTTAAATAAATAGATTGACTTGGCAATCGCACTAAACAATCAAATTTAATATTATATGTAGGTATTACTTGTGAGATACATTGTGTTTTCATGCGATGGCCAAGTCGATCTATTTATTTAAAACATAAAAGATTTTTAATATTGATAATATGGTCACTATAAGATGTTGTTACTTGTTAGGTTAGCTAATTACGTGATAACTTAAGACAGAAGGACCCTTAAGTAGGAACTGAATAAATTAACCGACTTGGTATTACATTGATCTCACAACTTTTTACAGTAGAAGAACTGAGTTGCGAGACTTGGTTTTTTTACAAGTTTTGTTTTTGATGGCATGTATTATTTGACTATTTTTAATGTATAGGAGCTTATCTGTATAAGACTGAAGAATCCATGGTTTTTATTTGGGGTGAGACTGGTAAGAGTCTTGAACCAGCTCATCATCATCCTGCCCATTTCACAATTTTATTTGGGGTCGGCGCAATATGTTTCCCTCTTCCACACTTCCCTATCAGCCGTCATCTTTACACTAACTCTCTTATATTTCTTATCATTTGTAACATAATCCGTCCATCTTTTCTTTGGTCGTCCTCGTCCCGTTCGTCTATCCATCACATTCATATCCATCACTCTTCTCGTCACATGCGTTTCCTCTCGCCTTTTCACATGCCCATACCACGACATTCGGTTCCCTTTCAACTTTTTGCCACTTTTAAACTTCCTCTAATATACTCATTCCTTGCTTTATCCATTCTCGTCACTCCACACATCCACCTCAGCATTCTCATCTCTGTGACATGCAATCTCTTATCCGTCTTCTTTGTAACCCAACGTTCTGATCCATACATTACGACAGGTCTTTTGATGGATTTATAGATTTTACCGTTCAATTTAAGGGGCATACGTGGGTCGCAAATAATTCCTGTGACCTGTCGCCATTTCATCCAACCTGCATTGATCCGATGTGTCACCTCCAGGTCAATGTCACCATTCTTTTGAATGATTAAGCCCAAGTACCGAAAATCAGAGCATACTGGTAAGGACATTCCGTTGAGTGTTATAGGTCCAGGACTGGAGAGACCACCGAAGTCACAGAACATGTAAGTGGTTTTAGTTCTGCTTACTTTCAGGCCAACACTCTCGAGACGTTGTCGCCATTCCTCCAATCTACTCTGCATCTCGGTAACATATTCGGCCACTAGCACGAACAATGTCATTCGCAAACAGCATGCACCAAGGAGTCTCCTCTGTCATGTTCGATGTAAGGACGTCTATAATCAAGACGAGGTATGGGCTCAAGGCTGAATGCTGGTGCAGCCCCACGGCCACACCGAAACTAGTAGTAGGCTTGAACCAGCTGTGGAAATGAAATTTTTGTGGCCCAATAGAAGAATAAATATTTTTGGTTTAAGGAGACTTTTGGGCAAAATAGTCCAAAAATACAATGTACAGGGGTTAGATGATTCGATCATGCATCTAAAAACTCATGGAAAAAAAATCATAAATGCTTTAATTCTTTCTTGCTACGGAAAACCGTTATAAATACGGTTAGCGTACATTGCACGCAATGAATATACGCAAGTGCGAAGAACATTGCATCATGCAAAATATCATGCACTCATCTACACTACAGTATAGAACGCGAAAGTAACCTGCATCTTTAGTGTTTATATTTAGTCAACTGACTTGTATTTTAATTAAAATTAATTTTAAGCGTGTAGAATCAACTGGTAATTATTGTCTTCCATTATTATATTGGATTCATTTTCATTGCCATTGTGTTGGTATTGCCCACGTGGTTTTCTAACTCCGTCTTACAACCGTGTTAGATGTATAATTGTATCAGCGTGTATTATGTACGACGGCATTTACTACGCAATGTACGGTGGAAGAGGGCCAGATAACACCACTATGATGATGACAATGACAGTTTTGCGGCGGTGTTTATCACTGTGTTAATTATCTATGGCAGTCAGTAGAGTCAGTGTTCGCCGGACCGTCAGTGGGTCACAACGTGTCGCGGCTTCACTCCCGCCCGATCAATAACTCGCGGAATTTCACACACACAGTAACAACAAAAAACCAACCGGTTCCTCAATTTAAAAAACAACCTCAGATACAATTCCGGAAAAATCTTCGTGCATGCTGAAATTTTTGAGAACAATTTGGACCATGAAACCTCCGACTAATGTAAGTTGTTGGGTATTTTTTCATAGCCTCGCGCGGTTTGGTTTTTGAATGCTGTTTTTAATTATACATTGTGTTTTATTTACAAACGAAAACTGTAATGTATTCTATAGAAGGTACTAGAGTCTGATATAATTTTAAATAATAAATTAGCTACCAAAAGTTTACACCATTTTAAATGTAGAGCTGTAGAGTCATTTTCATTTTAGTAAGTAGGTAGTTTATTGCAATTACATCATTTATCTTTTGTTGTATTACGAGCGCCTGCCCCCTAATAATTTATTTATCAACATTATATCAGATAAGAGTTAAAAGTTTCCAATGGCTTTAAAAATTGTTTAGCGTTCTTTAAGTGTTATCAAACATCACCAATGTTAACTTTATCACTCTGTCGCAAATTATCTTGGCTAGAACTATACTCATGGTCCAATCTAATATTCCAATATCATCCTTGACCAAAGAATCTGATGAATGATGATACTAAAACGTTTACTAGTGATCGAAGACTAAAATCGATTTTTGACGCAACGGCATGCGGCAGCACGACCGAACGACAGCAGTAACTTTTAGAATCTTCTTTATTGTGCTCTATCGTCCGTTCTCAATATTCTATCTAAATAATCTATTGAAATTTAATTAGTGTATTAATAAAACACTAATTACGGGCACCATTTTATTAGCAGAGTCAAAGACAAAGAGAAAGATTTTTATAACCACAGATCATAGAACAAGTAGTGCTGTTCCGAATGTTACAAAGGGATGGGACTGCAAATGATACATTCTTAATACAGCCCCTCAATTTACAGAATTTATACTACTTACATTATATTGTATCAAATAATATTCTTAAATTGCTAACAATAAGACAAAATTACTGATTGTTTTCTTTCATAATTTTAGTAATTAGCAATGGGTTTGCTTAAAAGTTAACATCACATAACTAAATATATTTTTCAAGTTAACTTATTTTAACTTAAGTAACACCTTAATGTTTTATAACAAAAGAAATCTTATACAGTCATAACTTATAACATAGTTTAACACAACATGTTTAAATCAAATTCAACTTAGTACAAAAATAAGCATGTTTCAGAATAGGTAGTGACTTTGTAAATATATCAGAGATATTCTGATCAGTAGGTACATATGAAATAAACACCAATCTCTTATTAACCAAATCCTTTATGTAATGGTATTTAATCTCAATGTGTTTAGAAGCTTTAGTATTCATTTGATTCTGAATTAGTTTTATGGTACTTTGATTGTCTATTAATAAATGAGCTGAAATAGTGTTATTATTTAAGAAATCAGAGAGTATGCCTTTGATATGAATGAGTTCACTCACTGTGTGTGCACCTGCAACATACTCAGCTTCAGCTGTTGAAAGTGCTGTACATGTCTGCTTCCGAGAAAACCAAGTTATTAAGTTATTACCTTGATATATAGCACAGCCGCTCGTGCTTTTGCGGTCGGTTCTGTCAGCAGCCCAATCAGCATCTGAGTAAGCTTCAAGTTTATAAATATCACCTGATTTTGTATATAGCAGCCCCTGATTTGAAGTTCCCTTGAGATAACGTAATACCCTCTTACCAGCTAACCATAATTGTTGTGTTGGTTTATCTAAAAATCGACTTAAATAAGATACAGCATAAGTGATATCGGGACGACTGTTCATTGCAATGTATAATAAGGAGCCTATCAATTCTTTAAACGGTACATCAATCACATCTGATGGTAATGGAATACTTGCATTGAAATTCACTTCCATTGGAGTCTTACTGGTTTTACAGTCTTGCATATGAAACTTTTCTAACAATCGATTAATCATTTCAGTTTGTCTTATTTCCAATGTATCCTTTTTTCTTATTATTTCTAATCCTAAGTATTTCCTCAATTCTCCTAAATTTTTGATTTTAAATTCCTTTTCTAATGCTTTTATAATCTCTTCGTCATCTCCAAGATATAAAATATCATCTACATAGAGTAATATCCATGTCTTTCCTTTTCCATATAAACATAAATCATGTTTAGATTGTATGAATCCTTTCTTAGTTATGAAATCATGAAATCTTTGATTCCAGCACTTAGGAGCTTCTTTTAGTCCATATAAAGCTTTTCTGAGTTTTAGAACTTTATCTTCTTTTATTTTCATACCTTTTGGGCATTTTATGTAAACATCAGCATTCAATTTGCCATTCAAGAATGCTGTTGGCACATCAAACTGCTGTAGTGTCAAATCTTGTTGGACAGCTAAACTTATCATTAATCTGATAGTAGACAGCTTGGCTACTGGCGCATAGTAATTATCACAACTCAGTTGTTGGAAGCCTTTTGCTACTAGCCTTGCTTTCTTAATGCCATCTTGCTTAGTTCTAAAAATCCATTTAGTGTCTATAGCTTTGCTTCCTCTTGGTAGTGTAGCTTCTTCCCAAGTCTGTAATTTTATCTGTGAGTTTAACTCTTTCTGTATTGCTTTTTGCCAATCTTTATCTCTAATAGCATCTTCATATTCTTGTGGATCTTCTGATAGTAAACAGTATGCAGTGTAGACCTCATAATCTTCTATAAGCTTCTTTGGCTTTCGTACATTTCTTCCTGATCTTGTTGTATATTTCTGTTGTATTTCTTGACTATTCTCTTCATTTTTCCTTTCTTGGCTTATTTCTTCTATTTCTTCATCATCTTCTTGATACTTCTCGATGTCTTCTTGAGTCTTCTTGATGTCCTCTCTTTCTTCTGATTCATCTTCGAACTGTTCTTCAAGGTCTTCAACATACCTATCTTTGATCTTCCTTTCTTCTTTATATTGTACTTGAGCCTCGTCAAACCTAACATCTCTAGATACTACTATTTCATTGGTTTCCGGATCCCATAAACGATATCCATTTATGTTGTACCCAACAAACCTCATTTCCTTAGCTCTCTGTAGTAGTTTGTCCTGTTTGGGTAGAATATGAACCCAAGCTTTTGACCCAAATACCTTCAGTCTTGTGATGTCCTTGTGACCAAACATCCTTTCAGCTGGTGTTTGAAAGTTAATAGCAGAAGATGGACATCTGTTGATCTGATACACGGAACACATAACTGCTTCGCCCCATAATGATTTTGGTAATCCTGTCTCAATGAGTAATGTTCTTGCCCTGTTATAGATGTTTCTGTTCATGCGTTCTGCAACTCCATTAGACTGTGGACTGTAGGGTGTAGTAAACTGCTGAATAATCCCTTTATCTTTACAAAATTTATTAAGTTTTTCATTTTTGAACTCACCTCCATTATCACTCCTAATTTTCTTAACTTTATTACCTGTCTGTCTCTCCATTCTATTTATATATTCAATGAGCCTATCTGTCGCTTCGTTTTTCCTTTTTAGTAAATAAACCTCACAAAAATGTGTGTAATCATCTATTATAGTATGATAATATACCTCACCTGTAGATGTAGGAGTAGTTACCGGACCAGATATATCTGTGTGAATCAATTCGCCAATACGACGGGAACGTGGCTTCGAAGTGTTAATAAATGGTAATCTTGTTGACTTACCTTTCATACATGGGTCACACGGTTTGTCACTGTAGGGCAGGTTCATAATTTTCAGCTGCTTTCTGTTGGCATGGCCTAACCTCTGATGCCATATATCACTTGAAAGTAAGCATTTTTCATTTTTAAGTATGGTGTTTATAACATACAATCTACCTTTATTATTTCCTATAAATTCATATTTAGAGTTATAAATTGAAACACAGTCATTTGAAAATTCTACTTTGAAACCTTTTTCTAATAATTTTCTAACAGACAATAGGTTATGTGACAGTCCAGAAACAATTAACCCTTCCATTTCAATTAACTTATTATTATAATATAAACACAATTTTCCCTTACGTTTACTTATTAAATGTTGACCATTTGCCACAAAAATCTTAACTTCTTTATCTAATGTTTTAATATCTGTCATAAACGGTACATATTGCGACATTATCAAATGTTCAGTAGCACCCGAGTCAATTACTAATTGAACGCAATCACTTACATAGTTTTCGACGTCACCAGCGCTGAATGCTGTGAACGCTATTGGATAACCATTTTCATTGTTCTCAGTCTGCGCCATCCTTCCAGATTGCGATGAGTTTCCCCTGTTCCTTGATGAACCTCGGCCTCTGCTAGACTGCCTCGCACCTCTGGAATATCCACGTGGCTGACCTCTTTGTGACTCTCTCGGCTGAAATTTGTTCTTGCACTGGAATGCCTTATGTCCCTCTTTCCCACATTTGAAACATGTTAAGAAACTTTGAGCTTGAGTATCCTGGGACTCCACTTTGGTACTCTCATTCTTAAGTTCAGCATCAAGTAATTTGCTCTTCACATATTCCACAGTTAACTCCATGTTTGTGGTCTCCAGGGCAGCAATTGTGGTATTGTAGCTCTCAGGCATGGTCAGAAGAAGGTGACATACCTTGTCTTGTTCGTTTAGCTTGCTACCTGTTTCCTCTAGTTGTCTGATTATTGTATCGAACTTCGTGAAATGTTCATTCAACTCGACATTCGCGTCACATGTCATGGTGAGTAATTTCTTTCGTATGTATAACGCCGAAAGTGTACTTTTTCGTTCGAAAACTTTTCTCAGATTATTTACCATATCTTGTGCATTTTTGGCATCTCTTACATATTCGAGATATTTGTCAGGTAAGCTGGAGACGATGATGCTCCTGGCTTTTGCGTCTTTTTTCTTGTACGCCTCCGAGGTCTTCACATCTTTCGCCATGTCATCTTCTATGGCCTGCTTGCATTCTTTTTCTTCGAGAATACATGACACTCTAAATAACCATGTGCTAAAGTTCGTACCATTGAACTCAGGTAACAATTTGCGTGTTACTTCGTCCGCCATTTTTTTTCAATCTTTGTCTTGTCGATCGAAACTTTTTCTCGTTCGAATTTTCTTCACGCGTTTTATCAATACTTAATGATTTTTCGAAATCCTTCTTCTTGCTTGTTTTACCATTGTAATTACGGCGGCGCAGTGGAAGCGTATTGAAATTTAATTAGTGTATTAATAAAACACTAATTACGGGCACCATTTTATTAGCAGAGTCAAAGACAAAGAGAAAGATTTTTATAACCACAGATCATAGAACAAGTAGTGCTGTTCCGAATGTTACAAAGGGATGGGACTGCAAATGATACATTCTTAATATAATCTATCCATAATTTCTAGTATCTCCGTAAATTTTAATGGCAACTAAGAAGAGTAACGTATTTGACTTTTTGACACTAGGTATCTAGGGAACTGAAGATTACGTTTAGATAGATTTTTGGGACCCACCCTAAACGAATGATCTACATATATCTGAGGGATTATCTATGTGATTCGACCTTACGGTCATTGATAATGATAACTGAACGTCTTCATACTGTTTTAACTGATGACCATTGTGTGGAAGTGGAATGTATCTACCTATGGACGCGCGAAATAAGAGTTGGTGAAAGGCTCTATTTTATAATATCTTAGATCAATGAGTCAATGCCTTTTGTTTTGTTTTGTTAAACCACATTTAAAAGTGAGCTAACAGTTCTTCGATAACGTAGGTCATGGCCAAAAATGTAAAAAAAAAAATCTTTAGAGTTCGAGTTTTTCTTAGTTCACTTTAGCATGGATTATATTATTTTTTTTTTATTACCTTGAAATAAAAGTCTCTATCTTCGTTTTTAAACTTAATATATGAAATGTTTTAACATATTGTGTGGGTCACCAAGGAGCTACATATCTAAATAGCGGGTCCCAGTGCTTCTTATTTCGCCGGACAATCCGTCCATGATTGATATTATTATAAATAACGGAATGATGAAGTGTCATCAAAAAAGAAAGGCCTACTTACCTAAACTGACCATTTATTTCGCTTAAAAGCGGGACGCGTATGGAATTTTATATGTGTTTATACAATAATTACTACTATCGGTTCGGGGTCGGACTAAAAAAAGGTCACCGGGTGTCTGTTTGTCTACAATAATTACTATACGTACCTATTTATAGCTAAAAAAGGTCATAGAGCGTAATCCCGCAGTTTAAATGAATTTAATGTACACAAGTAAGTATATACATTTGCTACATTTTTGTTCTCGCGGGACAGCGGGACAGTCTGAAGGCGGCACAATTCCGCCCAAAGCGGGACGTATGGTCACGTTATACTTACCATAAAGAGCTGTTACACCTAAGTATTTCAAGTATTTTTGCAAGTTGCTAATTTCTGACTTTTACATAGCTGGTCGTTTATCGAAATATTTCCTTGGATAGGGTCAAGGCGGATATACCTTATATAAGTGAACCTATCTACATGTTTAAAAATTATGTATTGGAAGTTATTTGACTTTGATACGAGTCATTCACGATGTCTTTATTGCCCTTATCAATTTCACATTTTCGTCTGGTCAGATATTACATTGGCTACCTAATTATAAGTCAATCATCGAAATCTTGTTCTCAGAAAAACTCTTTTGTATTGCAAACCAGTTTCTTGCATTTTTTGTTTTACCCAAACACTTATCCTGTCAAGTTTAAGAAACTCAAGGTCTTGTTCCGACGAAAGAGAATTTTTGAAGTCATTAACCATAATATGAATAAACATAAACTTACCATTAGATAGATATATTTTCTCTATATGAAATTTGCAAATACTAAGGTGATACTTCAGTTTATAGGTTGTCTACCTATAAACTGAAGTATCAAGTAGGTGTAGTTTTTAAATGGGTACTGTACGGTCATAATATATTATTATCAAAGGCATAAATAAACCATTAATATTTAAAGTGAGTAATATAAACAACCCTAACAATATAATTAAAGTAAATAAATAAAAATGCTATTTTTATTTTTTTATTAATGACATAGGTAAATATTAAACAAAAACCTTTGACAAGTAATAATCCATCCATCCATCCATCAGCCCTTTGAGGTCCACTGCTGAACATAGGCCTCCCCTAATCTACGCCACTCAGACCGGTCCTGAGCCTTCTGAATCCAGCGGATACCCGCTGTCTTCTTCAGGTCGTCGGTCCACCTGGTCGGGGGGCGTCCTGTGCTCCTTTTACCGAGGCGTGGTCTCCATTCAACGACCTTTCTTCCCCAACGGTTATCGGTCCTTCGAACTATGTGGCCAGCCCATTGCCACTTCAGCCGGCTAATTCTCTGAGCTATGTCGGTAACCCTCGTTCGTCTACGGATTTCATCATTTCTGATTCGATCGCGTAGAGAAATACCGAGCATAGCTCGTTCCATAGCCCGCTGGGCGACTCTAAGCTTATGCATTAGACCAGCGTTTCTTAACCCCGGGTCGCGACCCAAAATCGGGTCGCGGGTGATACTGGGATGGGTCGCCATATTAGCACACTTTAATAGATAGATAATCAAAATTACTAACTTAGATGGCATAAAATAAATTAGTATCAATTATTAAGCGCCGTAATTGCCGATATCTTGACTCGGAACCCACCGTACTATCACTCTGGTACTATTGACTATTGCGGAATGTTAGCACGTGGTAGGCTGCGGGCCGGAAGAGAGTGACACGGCGAACGCGCGACTCGCGCGGAGACAACTCAGCAAACAACTCAGTTTCTAGCATGTTTGTTGTTAAAAGCACGCTCTTTTTTCTCCCGATTTCAAGCGAATCACGTGCAGTTACTACAAAAAGTAGTAAGAAAAGTAGAAAGTCATTATTGTATTAATAAATAAAAAAATTACAGTATGTTTGTAATATACAAAGGTAAATTTTCACCAATTTTTGTGAAAAAAATAAAAAAATTGTAAAAGATAAAAAACCAAAAACTTGGTTATTTGAATTTTTCACATAAATTTTGAGGTTACGTAAAAAAGTGTAAAAACAAAAGTTGTAGATCTTTTTATTACCTACAACTTTGCTATTTAACTTTTTTCCATAGGACTTGTAGTTTTGCCGGAAATCGAGATAAACTGTTTTTTTACCCTTTAAACCCCCCTCCCTCCCACTACCCGACCTCAGATCACCCGTAAATTAGTTTTCCTTTATTTCTTGTTATATTCTCTTCCTTTTGCAATTGGTTTCAACCTACTATAATTTTTTTTGGTGTCAAAAATTATCGGCGCTGGTCTATAACGCTGGAAGATAAATAAAACATTAGGGTCGCGGGCTTCAAATATATTTATATTTTAGGTCGCCAGTTAAAAAGGTTAAGAAACGCTGCATTAGACCAATAGTGAAGCACCACGTCTCGGATCCGTATGTCATCACTGGCAACACACACTGCTCGAACACCTTCGACTTCAGGCACTGAGGTAAATTTTTGGACGACAAGATATGACGCAGTTTCCCGAACGCAGCCCATCCGAGTTGGATTCTACGAGTGACTTCTTTCTCGAAGTTGGACTTACCCATTTGGATCACTTGTCCCAGGTAAATGTACTCGTCTACAACTTCGAGAGCAGCGCCGTCCACAACAACCGGTTCGGGTGTGACATGGACATTCGACATGATTTTCGTCTTGTCCATGTTCATCTTAAGACCCACCCGTTGCGAGGCGCTGTTCAAGTCCCCGAGCATTGTACCAAGTTCCTCCAGGGATCCCGCCAGGATGACTATATCATCGGCATATCGCAGGTGTGTGATGTGTTCGCCATTGATGTTAATGCCACGTCGTTTCCACTCCATCAACTTGAACACGTCTTCCAACGCAGCGGTGAACAGTTTTGGGGATATAACGTCCCCTTGGCTGACACCTCTCTGCAGTTGGATGGGGTTCGTTGCTGTGTTGTGTACTCTGACGGTCATGGTGGCTGATGTGTATAAACACTTCAACACCTCGATATACCGGTAGTCGATCCGGCACCGCTGAAGAGAATTTAGTACTGCCCAGGTCTCGATAGAATCAAAGGCTTTCTCATAGTCCACATAGGCAACACATAGCGGCAGATTATACTCCTCGGTCTTCTGTATAATCTGCCGCAGCGTGTGTATGTGGTCCATGGTACTGTAGCCTTTTCGGAATCCTGCTTGTTCGGGGGGCTGGAAGTCGTCAAGCCTGCGTGCTATGCGATTTGTGAGCACTCTCGAAAACAGCTTATAAACGTGGCTCAGAAGTGCAATGGGCCTGTAGTTCTTCAAAAGGGTCTTATCCCCTTTCTTAAAGAACAAAGTCACCACACTTCTGCTCCACGCTTCCGGGGTAGTACCAGTATTAATGACGGAATCGAATAGGTTTCGGAGCGCCACTAGGAGGGGTTTCCCCCCAGCTCTTAATAGCTCGGTTGTGATTCCGTCATCACCCGGTGCCTTGTTGTTCTTAAGCTGTTTGAGAGCCTCTCTAATCTCATACAGGCTGACGTCCGGGATATCTTCTGTGTAGTGTCGGGTTAGTTTGGCTCGCTTATCGCTCTCCTCGAGGGGAGCTGGAGCTTGAGAGGAGGCATACAACCGTCCGTAGTATCTCTCCGTCTCTCTCAGAACTTCGGGTTTCGATGACACTATGGTGCCGAGCTCGGTCTTCAACCTCGTAAGCTGACTTTGCCCAATAGACAGATCTCTGGCGAACACTTTGGAGCCTCGGTTTCGCTCAATTGTGTTTTTTACACGATTTGCGTTGTTGTTTCGCAAATCGCGTCGCCTGCACTTAGAGATCTGTTCATTGAGCCGTCTGTACTCCGCCATAGAGGTCGGAGACTGCACACATAGTTCTCGTCGGTCCCTCATTAGACCGAGGGTTTGTTCTGAGAGAACCTGAGATCTACCACTGGGGTGGGTCTTGAAGTACTTCGACCCTACCTCGTGGACAGTTGCTACCATCCTGGTGTTAAACTCGTCCACTGACGTGCATGATTCTAGGCACACAAAACGGTTTTGTAGTTCGAGTTGAAAGCTCTCGGAACCCTGGATTTGGACAGGTGTTGGGCGAAGCGTAGACTTCATCAGGCGTGACCGTTCTAGCTTGACGTCGATATTTAATGTGCCTCTTACAAGGCGGTGATCGCTTCCGGTTTTAAGCCTGCTGATCACAGAGACATCATTAAATATATGCCGTTTGTCTGCCAGAATGAAGTCTATCTCGCTTTTTGTTGAACCATCAGGGCTTATCCAGGTCCACTTGCGATGCGGCTTCTTCCTGAAGAAGGAGTTCATCATGAGTAAGTCCTCCTTCTCCATGAAGTTTGCCAGCAAGTGTCCCCGGTGGTTCCGTCGTCCAAATCCGAAGGGTCCCACCTTCATCTCGTTGATGTCTCGTTGTCATTTCGCGTGCCTAGTCTTACGTTAAAGTCCCCCATCACAACTGTGAAATGAGTTTTTGAGGTATGTATGGCTCTACTAATGTCCTCATACATAACCTCAACCTCATCGTCGGGATGTGTCGAAGTCGGCGCATATACCTGTACGACCTTCAACGAATACCGTTTGGATATTCTGAGTGTAAGGTACGCTACCCTGGCCGACACACTCCCAACTTGCACAATGTTGTTGACGAGGGACTTGTGGACGAGAAACCCGACACCACCTTGGGACAGGTGTTCGCCCTCCCGGTGATAGAACAAGTTTCCGGATTTGAGTATTATCGTGTCCTCCCCCTGTCTTCGGACTTCAGATAAACCCACAATACTCCAGTTTAACTTGTCTATCTCTTCTTCCAGCTCTTTTACCTTGTCGTCGGTCCTCAGTGTCCTGGTGGTATATGTTGCCAGGTGCAAAAGTCGTCGTTTTGATTGGTAGCCCGATCTCTGCCGGCGATTCTTAGCACCCCCTGCCCCGCCGTTACCATAGCCGCTACCGTAACTAGGGATAGCGGGGCTGCGGGGGACTGGGGGCCGAGGCTCGTTCGTGACTTTCATGCGGGGGTTTTAGCCGGTAGTCACCACGCTTGGCTAGTGCGTGTTGGTGACCGCAGGTGACCTGACCGGTATTCGTCACACACAGAAAGATGCTGCTGCCCATCTTCTGGATTTGTCCTATTAGTCGCCTTTTACGACATCCCAGGAAGAACGGGAGTGGTGCTATTCTACTTAAGTGGACCCGGCACCACACGGGGGATAAGATTGATACTTATTTTAGGAAATGTAAACAAAAGCCCGTGTTTCAATGTTACTGTCAAGTAAAAAGAAAGTCATGCTAATCTTGTCCCATGATAAATATGTATTTTATATACAATTATGAGGTTGTCTAATTAATTGCTTAAAGATTTAATGATTATTTGATGATTATTGAAGACGAGTAATCGCATTGCTTCAGTTTTCATATTTTTTACACCTTGGGTTACATTATTGGAGTTTTATTAAGGATCCCTAATTTTTTTTAAATATAATATAGCCTATGTTACTCGGGGATAGTGTAGCTTCCCAACAGTGAAAGAATTTTTGAAATCGGTTCAGTAGTTTTGGAGCCTATTCAATGCAAACAAAAAATCAAATCTTTCCTCTTTATTAGTATAGATAATTTGATGATTATTTAATGATTATATAATGATTATGTCGGAAATTAAGTTTCCACTCTAGATTCTAGCGTTGCGTTACTGACTCTACATCAATGATATTATAATGTTAAAAAAGGTAGATTATGATTTATGTCACTAGCGGGCTGAAGATGAAGAGCGTAAGAACAGGCAATTGACCGTTCTGCTCGTAGTCGCTCTGTCAATACAAGACGATACGCACGCTTTTGTTGTTGTCAGAAGTGCTTGACATTTGACATACAGCGTTAAAATGCCTTCGAGTATTATACCAATGTGATTGGTGTAGTGAAACAAAAGATAAACGTGTGTGTGTTGTAGCTCTTTTCAGAACAGATTTCTTGGTTGATTTGTCAGGGTATAACGTATGAGGTATAGATATATTTTTTATATATCATTGCTCTACATTGACTCTTTCGTCTTTTCTGCAGATTATAATAAAATTGAATAGATTAAAATGGTGTGCGTGTGGATTAGGGCATGTGATATCGGAACTATTCTCAATATCGAAACTGGTTATCGATATTGAGCCCTGATTCCGGAATTCCGGAATTGGTTTCGAAATTGGTTGTTTAAAATTAAAAATTTAAAAAAAGCGCCTGCTACCAAAAAAGCTATCATGATACACTTTTTTGAAAACCTTATGATGAGCTCTTTAATTTGATACCCGTATTGCATTATTTGATTTATTTTTATTTTTTGATAATTCAAACAATGGAATCTCACAGTCAACATATTTGTTTTTTTAACGTCACCTATCTAAGAACACTTGGGTTATCAAGACGAATCTAACGATATCTTAATTATATCAATTGGTCCAGGGGTTTGGAAAGTATGAGGTAATAAAGAATATTATAATACCTACATGCATACATCGCGCAAGATAAGCGCGAAAAACATAACCCTTCCTTGTAGGGTAAATACATTGTTGAGGATAAATAAAAGATTTGAAAGTTGTTTGACGAACTTTTAATTATTTAATGAAAATTAAGGTAAAGTTAGTAAAATCTTACTTTTTATACAGACAACAGTATTCAGTTTCATTTAGCTTTGTTTATAAAGAGTTTCTTATACGTTTATCAAAATTACTTTAAGTAAATGTCTTCATAATAATCATAGTAAAACAAGCTATACTGCAACAGTAGCTCACAATCAAACAGGATAACATATAATTATGAAAATTTGCAACAAATATAATAAAATACCGACCATAAAAGACCGAGTTTGGCATAATGGTTTCATTGAAACCCGAAGTTCTGAGAGAAACTGAGATATACTACGGACGGTAGTAAGCCTCCTCTCAAGCTCCAGCTCCCCGCGAGAGGGTCGAGCGAGCTAAACTGACCCGGCACTACACAGAAGATATCCCGGACGTCAGCCAGTATGACGTAAAAGAGGCTCTAAAACAGCTTAAAAAAACAAGGCATCGGGAGGTGATGATATCACTACCGAGTTGCTAAGAGCTGAGAGAAACCCTTCCTTGTGGCGCTCCAAAAACTGTTTGAAGCCGTCATCCATACTGGAACTACCTCGGAAGACTGCAGGTGCAGAGAGCTATCAGGCAAGGGGACGGTTATATCCCTAAATCTGTTCACCACTGCGATGCAAGACGTTGTTCAAGCTGATGGAGTGAAAACGACGTGAAATTAACATAAATTTCGAATACATCACACACCTGCGATATGCCGATGACATAGTTATCCTGGTGGGATGAAAATAATGTCGAATATCCATGTCACAGGCATACCGATTGTTGTTGACGGCGCTGCTCTTGAAGTTGTAGACGATTATTCTTTTATTTATATTTACCTGGGATAAATAATATAAATCGTAGAATCCAAATTGAACTGCGTTCGGGAAACCACGTCATACCTTGTCGTCAAAACACTACCTCAGTGCCTGATTTCGAAGGTATTCGAGCAGTGTGTGTAGCTAGTGATGACATACTACTTCCGAGACGTGGTGCTTTACTGTCGTCCTAATCCACAAGCTCAAAATTGCACAGCGTGCTATGGAGAGGGTTATGCTCAGTATTTCTCTACGTGATGAAATCCGTAGACAAACTAGGATAACCGACAGTGTAAAGCTAATACGCCGGCTGAAGTGGCAATGGTATGGCCACATAGCTCGCAGGACCGATAACCGTTGGAGAAGAAAGGTCCTCGAATGGCGCTCATGTCTCGGAAAACAAAGTATAGGACGCCCCCCAACCAGGTGGACTGACGGCCTGAAGAAAAGTGGGCATCCGCTGGACTCCGAAGGCTTAGGTCTGGTCATAGTGGCGCAAGTTAGGGGAGGCCTATGTCCAGCAGTTGACTTCTAAAGGTTGATGGATGGATGGATGCATAATAAAATAAATTACAGATATTTGATTAAAGTTTCTTCAGATGTGTTTATCATAGCATAATTTTTAATATTTATGGATTACAACTAAATCTTTCTGAATCAAATGCTGCTTTTGAATACAAAAAAAAGATCGATTTGTGTAAAATTATTACAATTTCTTAGTTAGTTAGCTAATCTATAAAGGTAATAATGGTGGTGCAAGGGGTACACAAGGAATAGAGGGAATTGGGTGATTGAGTCCGTGGTCGCGTTCAGAAATAAATGAACACTCGAAATATCTACTTCGTTTAGTAACAATGAATATCGAAGTTTCGATATTGAAACACTCAGTTCCGGAACTGAAAAATTGTCCGAGATTCCGGAATTGCGAAATCTCGAAACTTCGATATCCATGCCCTAGTGTGGATTGAGGGCTCTTTTTTAAAAGTTACTCAGATTTTTTCAAAATCAAGGAGGAATTTAGGAAAAAATTGTGAAAACATCGTGTTGAAAATAAAAAATTTGTGCAACGTATGGTAAAAAAGTTGTGGTCGATTAACTGGAGCTCTCAATCCGCTAACCTAAGAAATTACTGTAACCTCGTATCTCAAAATATACTACGTGTATGCTTAACTATTTTATATGGAAAAATTGTGCGTAATTTGTGAAAGCTATTCACAATTTCTCAATTGATTTTAACGGTTTACTTTGATTTTATAAAGGTTTATTTGGAGCTCTCAATCCTCCAATGTGTGGTTTGAGTGTTCCCAAAATTCTCTAACTTCGGCTGAATATTTGTTTATATTCTTACTCCTATTTCACGAGTATAATTATTAAGAGTGAATTTGTGAAACAAAAACCGTGACTTAAAACATAATAATTAGAGAATAAACGAAAAAAAAACTTTCTTATAAATGTCCCGTCTGAGAGCTCCATGTTTTAGCGTTTATTTATTGAACCCGAGCTTTTATAGAAATGATGGATACATCAGAAATTGTGAAAATGTTGTCATTAAAATTTAACACGACAAATTTTTTTGTGAACGCTTGATTTAAAAAATAATCCACAATATTATATTTCCAAGCGACGAAATCGTGTAGGGTGGACATAGTATTGTCGGACACATTTTTCGTCTACGTAATTACGCGTTTTATGGTTCCAAAGTAAAATTGGAACCCTTATAACTTTCTGTCCGTCCGTCGGTCCGTCTGTCTGTCTATCCGAAGCAAAGCGGCAAGATCCTTAGTGCTAGAAAGCTGTAATTTATCATGGATATACATAATTATTAAAACTCCAGAATCGTAGAATAAAATATTGAAAAACTATTTTTTTTTCTGGGTACCTCCCCTACAATTAACGTGAGGATGAATTTTTGTTTTGGGTATCGTGAAAAGGTTTTTCAAAAATATTATAGGTCTTCTAAGACCATTTTTGGAATTAGAGGTCCATTTGCACGAAATATTTGGCTTTAAAGTGCTAGGTTTGGTTAGAGTCACGTGTCTCTCCCCCCACCCTTCCTGCCGGCTAAACGGTCGGAGTTGGACTAGTGGAAAAATTCTCAAAAATACTTTGTTACATGATGAATTTACAAGGAAAATTATAACAGTTATGTTAGCATTAGTTAGTGAGTAATAGTCGATAAATTTACTGCTTCGGAACCCAACATTGCACGTGGAGTGATTTCCTGTTTTTAATCCTGTCATATACAGCAATAACAATAAAAACATTATTTTATGCTATAAATATTTTTTTAATAATAAACATTTTGACATTATTTTGTTTTTTCTTCTTTTACATGCAAAATTTTTAAAAACTGAAAACGTAACCCGGAGCGGTATGACATGGGGTTCTTCAAAAAAGGTGTAAAAAGAGTGCTTCTTCAGGGCCGGCGTTGCAGTGGCGATTCCTCTGTTATTGCTCATATCCATAGGCGATGGTAACCACTTACAATCATCAGTATCATCATCATCATCTTTCCATCAAAATTTACAGAAATGCCTTACCTTAAATTTCATACTCATATTAAAAGCATTCTTATGACGAAATGATAGTACAAATTAGATGATTATTTTAAAGACAAGTCTGCTTGGACATGAGTTTTATGAATATAGATTGTAGTAGATGATAAGTGCTATCTGTAACTGTGAGCAGGAAAAAAAACCCGGAAAATAGTTGCCGCTTCTTCTCTCGGGCCCTCTTACAGTAGGGCCTTGTTGAAGCATTGGCGTAACTTGCATGACTTTCAGAAAGTGTTTGTGAACTAAACCAATTTTAAATAAAAACATTTGATTTGATTTTGATTTGATTTGAATAATTTATTAAGACTTTGTTTTGTTGTTTTATTTCTACATATAAAGATGTTTACGTTTTTATTTCCTGGATATTGTGCTGTTAAAAGCCTTGAATAAATGTTTTCCTTCTTTTCTTTCTTTCTTTCTTTCTTTCATAATTAATGTTTCACTTTTTCTAGTTTGTTTTGTAATAAAATATTTATACTTAAGTACGTTTTACTTTCTTTATGTACTATAAGCATGGTCACCCTACATAATTTTTCTATTGAAAATATAATAATGTTGATTATTTTTAAAATCAAACGTTCACAAAAAATTTAATCGTGTTAAATTTTAGTGACAACATTTTCACAATTTCTGATGTATCCATCATTTGTATAAAAGCTCGGGTTCATTAAATAAACGCTAAAACATGGAGCTCTCAGACGGGACATTTATAAGAAAGTATTTTTTTCATTTACTCTCTAATTATTATGTTTTAAGTCACGGTTTTTGTTTCACAAATTCACTCTTAATTATACTCGTGAAATAGGAGTAAGAATATAAACAAATATTCAGCCGAAGTTAGAGAATTTTGGGAACACTCAAACCACACACTGGAGGATTGAGAGCTCCAAATAAACCTTTATAAAATCAAAGTAAACCGTTAAAATCAATTGAGAAATTGTGAATAGCTTTCACAAATTACGCACAATTTTTCCATATAAAATAGTTAAGCATACACGTAGTATATTTTGAGATACGAGGTTACAGTAATTTCTTAGGTTAGCGGATTGAGAGCTCCAGTTAATCGACCACAACTTTTTTACCATACGTTGCACAATTTTTTTATCTTCACCACGATGTTTTCACAATTTTTTCCTAAATTCCTCCTTGATTTTGAAAAAATCTGAGTAACTTTTAAAAAAGAGCCCTCAATCCACACGCACACATTAAAATGTATCACGATTACATCATACGGTGCATGACAAATATGACGATATTGACAATTTGAGTTTTTCATAAACATAAAAGTATAGTTACTAATTGATTGACAATGGCCTGACAACGGAATTTATTTGACTTAACTTGGTAATTTCAGAATCTGAGTTTCTGAAAAAGAACAGAATGCATTGAGCTCATACAGCTCATACAGGATTAGTGAAAATATTTCTTGTAAGAAACGCTTTGCTTCGGTTTTCGTACAGATCTCTTTCTTTTAACAACATAAACATGAGCTATATGGTAGCTCATATCACTCAGAAAAAACAGAACATTCATTTGGTGAAAGAACTTTTAAAATCGGTCCAGTAGTTTTGTCTATTTGGTACAAACACCTCTTTATCATATTAGTATAGACTAGCTGGCAAACTTCGTATCCCCTAACAAACTATTTTTTTTTCTAAAATAAAAGTAGCCAAAGTTACTTCTTGTTACGTCAGCTATCTGCCAGTGAAAGTCCCGTCAAAATCGGTCCAGCCATTTCAGAGTTTAGCCGGAACAAACAGGCAGACAGACAAAAATTGTGAAATTTGTTGTTTTGGTATATGAACCGTGTATACATCCAAATGCACTTGGTAAAAAGCGGTTATTTTTAATATTACAAACAGACAATCCAATTTTATTTATTTGTATAGATGTATAGATTACGTGTTTTCTCAGGCCAGCCTTCTACACCATGTGGACATTCCGACAAAAAAGGCCACCTTCGGCATGGGATGCTTCTGGTCCAACGACTCCCTGTTCGGAGCCACATTAGGCGTCATCCGCACTCGCGTGGGATACTCTGGTGGCACTACAAAGAATCCATACTACAGGAACTTGTAAGTATAACCTACACAGTCATTTCTAAAAACATTTTTTTAAACTACGTTAAAATATAGCCAATTTCACTTCAAAATATATTTGTTCTGTTCAATATAATGTTTCATATTTCGTGGTTAATATCCTGTTGGCTTGCTGAATCAACGTTATAACCAAAACCTGTCTCTGCATCTCATGTCTCTTCTCTAGATGAGATGGTTGAAGATCATTATCTAAAAATTGCCAGGGGTATTTGCTGAACCCTCCTGTTTAAAAATAATATTAACACTTACTCTCGCTCGAAAAAAACATAAATCATAAAGTGACTCTTTTATTTTGTTAATTCCGAAATATACATAATTATTTCATTAAATCATGTATTATGCCTAAAGTAACCAGAGTATTGTACCTACATCTTGTGTTTGACCTAATTATCATTTGTAATTTTATTATAATAATCCGCATTTTAAGTGGGTCAAGGAACACTACGATTATAATCGAGATTAGAAGTATTAATTAATATACAATTAAGAATATCAAGCGGGTTATTTGAATCTTTGTTCTTGACTGACGAGGGGTTAGAACACGTCTTGACAATCGTCATCATACCCTATAAAGGATTCGATTACATTTTTTATTAATTAGCTGAGTCATAATTTTATATTATGTAGTATAAATATTGGTATTTATCTACACGTGTCTTGCTTGTAATTTACTAGTCATAAATGATTTGCAGAAAAGTATTGTATTATTAGCAATCTCTAATATTTTGCTCTCTACTCTACTAATGTGCGTTTTCAAAAGATTGTGCAATACAGAGTGCCTTATTTAATTAACCATGATTCTTGATATTATGTTATGCCTCATATATTTTACCATTTGTATAGCTATAGGGTTTTATGCAATATTTTGTAATTTTACCCCTTTAAAAAAAGGGTTAAATTCATAAAAATTTGTTGCTTGTTTATGTGTTCAAATATCGTCTCGTACTAAGAAAAAATAATTAGTTAGGTGCCTATATTAGAACAGTTATGTTAAAAATACTTAGTACTTATAGAAAAAGTTATTTCGTAATTATTGTTATTTTTGTTCTGATGACGTAGATCATGCTATAATGGTGTTATGTTATGGTTACTTAGAAGTGGCACATTTGTTGACGTATCAAATAAGTCAATTACCTGCATGACTTGCATCTGTTTGAATGAATAAATATTGTTACAATATCTACTATTTATTTTAAATTTGATATACTACAATTGACTGCTTACGGCACTTAAGTATCTATTCACACCTGCGACAGCGATGCGGCAACGATACAACAGCGACATTTTGACGAATAATAATATGTAGCGCGTTCCAGTTGAAGTTCACAACGATCACGTTCACAGCCGCGGTTTTTCCCGTACCACTTGCTTGTGCACCGTCCACTTCGAACACTTGCACTTCGACTCTCATCTCTTCAGATGGGTCATTATGAGCTCGGTGAGAGCGAAATTATTGACGTTATTAGTGATGTTTTCGCCACCACGTTAAGTGGAACGGCTAAAGGGTTATTTTGATCATCGTGAACGTCAAGTGGAATGCACCCATCGCAACAATTCAGGAATACGAAATGACATTGACAAATTCGCTACGTTGTCGTTGCGACGGCGCACATTCACACTTGAAAACGGCATACACACGCGTGAAAATGTATTTTCGTACAAAACTCCCACGAACGTGAAAGTGCGACATTTTGTCGTGTCCTGTTGCACGTGTGAACAGAAACTTAGCACGTGTATCGTATTTATTACAAATACATGGTAAAGATGTAATTAACCTCGTACAAAAAGTAATGAGGTAAGCTAGATACTTCATTCGGCTTATCTAAGCAAATCTTTAGATAAATATACGAGTAGGGTCTGTGTGCCAGTATACGGCCCCGGTCACGGTCCGTCACGGTCACTTTGGGCGAGTGAAAATATATGTTATCACGCAAAATAGTGGGAAGCTGGCAAAAAAAAGCTACTTTTAAAATATAACGGATAAAGTGAAAAACTAGCGATTGTGCCAGTATACGGCCCCCTGTGCCGGTATACGGTCCCTAGTGTGCCAGTATCTGACCACCCCTTAAAAGTTAATAATAGGCTCAGAATACAACGAATTATAACTGATATAGGGTGCATTGGGGTAATTCCAAAAATTGGTATATTCCGATAATTCAAAATATCTACCAATCGTTAGCAGTATTTTCTTATTGGCAACGTTGGTCTAGTCGCTGTCCTGTCGATTGTCCTGCCAGCCGTGGTTGGTTGTTGCCGTGAGCTAGTAGTGTCAACAAAACAGTGTCAGGTTTCCTCGAACAAGTGTTTTCCGCGCTATTTTGGGGTAATTCCGAAAAAAAGAATGTAGCAAAAAATAAGATTACCAATATCATTAACAAAATTGATGATATTTTGTGTGAGGGGTAATTATGACTGAAAAAGAAATTTAAACCTTTCGGTCAAAGTGCAGAAAGAGCATAGAGAGAATAGTTTCGGATTTACCCAGTGTAGTTCGTAATATCCCCTACACCCAAAATGTCTTTTAAAGAAAATCTTTGCGCTTCAGAATTTTAATTTATAAAATCCAATAAGGTGTTTTAGTTTTTAATAAATATTAATAATAAATCGTTTTATTAAGTCAATAGAGGTAAAATAATTATGGGACCTAATATAAAACAACTTTGAATAATCAACCTAAACATAAACCTCTGCTCATCTCATATAATTTTATATTGGAAATACCCCAATGCACCCTACAAAATTTATTATTTTTAAAAATATTTACTTACATCTTATTACTAAAAAGTGGCCAAGTGCGAGTCGGACTCGCCCATGAAGGGTTCCGTTGAAAATGTTCTGTCTCAAAAACTGCGGACTATATGTCATTTTTCATTGAAAATGTTCATTGAGATCTACAACATGTATTTTTTTAGATTTTTCACTGTCTTATTTTAAAAGTTAGAGGGGGGGGACACATTGTACCACTTTGGTAGTGTCTATCTTTCAAACGATTCACTTTGAGAAAGAATGGTTTTAGCACGGACCTAAACAAAAGACGGACGTAATCCCAACAACAAATTCAGTGAAGCACCCATAGTAATACCAACTCTCTATTCGTATACGTACACACACCCACATATTGACACCATACTGCGTCAATCGCGAATCAAAAATTACGCATACATGGTAAGCGGGCGGCCATTGCTATGCTTCACTCTCGTTTAGACAAGATTACATCCGTCTTTTTTTCAGGTCCATGGGTTTTAGGAACCTCAGTGTCATTTTTAAATACCTATCTACAGACACCCCGCACGTATAGGTTAAATATTTTTTATTTTCAGTTCCATGTATGAGACCCCCTTTATTTTTTATTTTTGTATAAAAATCGTAAAGCGGTTCACAGAATACATTTACCTACAAAGTTTCAACCGTGTAGTCCTAATAAAGTGGCATAAAGTGGCTATAATATACCGACGGACAAACAGACGGACATGGCGAATCTATAAGGGTTTTTTTTCATTCGGCTACGGAACCCTAAAAAGTAAGTGTTTGTAAAATTTTGTTCTGTTGTTCGTATGCCAAAGAGGTCTCTTGTGCCATTCGCTTTGTTTCGAATATCATGAAAAGCTTTTTTAAATCTTCATTAGTTATCTGGGCAATCGTTTTGTCCTCTTATTAATTTGGAGGTTCATCAAAAACGTTTAATAATAAATATATAATATTTTAGGGTTCCATATGATTATTGTAGATTACTAATTCAGAGGTCTGTCTGTTCGTCTTTAACTGTCGTGTCTGTGCACACATATCAAATGATAGGGCACGTTGTGAAGGTCTTTAATTATTATAAGATCAATAGTTTAAAATTAACCTCCCTAATCTCCCTCTCCTAATCTCCAAAACTACCAAGTCAAATGTTAGAAAAAATACAAAATACTTTTAAAAGACGAGGAAATTATTAAAGAACAAACTGGAGTAAAAAGGTGTACCTATTACCTATACATATATTGTTCGTCATTCTGAACCCTTTCCACGCGAGTGTAACTCGCACTTGACCGGTTTTTTTAATTGAAACCCACAATTAATTTTAATTTAAGTACCTACTAAATGTTAATCTCGCAAAATAACAACAAATCGCTAACTGTATTAGTAAGCGGATACCTATTTAGTACCCGTTTATTTGTGAGTGAATCAGAAATTCTACAAAGAAATCATGTGGCCGAATACTGGCATACCTACGGCACCTTTACGGAAATCGAATATTGACATCATAATAAGCAAAAGGAAATATGTCTGCGTAAGCCATTACCCGGCCACCCGGCCGTTTACTGGCGTTTTACGTAAACTGGTATTCCTGTATCCGGTCACTTCATTTTTGTATAATTAAATGTTATAACAGGAAAAAATACACCTAAATAATAAAAATCAGTCAATAATGAAATTAATAACACCAGTAACTTATGCAAATAACTAATAATAAATAACAAAACTTCGCTTCGAACGCCGCTCTGCTTCTTATTTTTTAACTTGTTTATCGCATGTGCGCAAAACATTAAGACAAGAGGTAAACTGAGTGGATTTTATTAGCAACCAGTTTAAGTGAATAGTTGTAAATATTGCAAATTCTTATTACTACTACATTATCTGAAATACGTTTAAAACCACAGTTTAAAACTTTCACTTTACTATTATATCATGTAGAAATCTTATTATCTGTAATTAAAGAAACGTAGCGCGTAGTCCGTCAGTTGGCCGGGTACTGGCACATGGCCGGCTACTGGCACATCGACCCTAATCATTTTTTAGAATGTTTAACATTTGCCAAGGATTTCAACGTCACGATGAATCGGAAAAGTTAATAAAGTTCAGAAAACCTTTTACAATCTCTTAACAATTTGTCATTTTTATTTATTTTTTTTTTTTTTTTTTTTTTATTTTTATTTTAAAGTTCATCAACAACTGATACATTTGAATACACAAACAAATAAATTGAGAGTACAGAACATGCAATAAATGGACAGTCAATTACAGATGAACATAACAAGCTTTAAAACATAGACGTGTTTAAGATAGATATTTTACAAAAAGACGAAAAATACAAAATTTTACATTAAAAAGATAAAAGAAAAATATAATATAATGATAGTAATTATAATTAAAGATTTTCAATTTTGAACAAACAACTTTTGAATTTGGACAGTGTAACAGCATTTATATCGGTGTCCGGTGAACCACCACATTTGTTGTACGATTTGACCATTCTAGAAATGGGAGAGTTGGACCCAATGACGGTTCTGCGATGTGGAGGAATGAAGAAAGAAAGGGGTTTGCGAGGCAATCTGGCAGGTACTCTGATGGAGAGTTTAGAAAGCAGTTGCGGACTATGTATGGAGTTGTTAAAAAGTTTATATAAAAATACTAGGTCCGCAATGGTTCTTCTTTTTTCGAGACTCGATAATTTAAACTTCTCCATTTCGGTCTTATAGGAAAAGAAGTTTTTAGTCTTACCAGCAGAATACGCCAGATGTCTCACAAATCTTTTTTGTATCCTTTCTATCCTGAGAGAGTGAGTCGCGTAGTGGGGGCGCCAAACAACACTTCCATATTCAAGGGACGATCTTACCAGACTGTTAAACAAAATTCGCTTGGTGTTGACATTTTTGAAAATTTTCGCGTTTCTCAAAACGAACCCCAACATTCTGGATGCTTTTTTTGTTATGTGGTCTATATGCGGTTGGAAGGTGAGCTTGCGATCAAGTATTATTCCCAAATCTTTAATTGTATCGACTTCTGTAATTTCAGTGCCTCTTAATTTATACTTCGATGAAATAATGTGATGTTTTCTAGTGAATTTTATATGAAAACACTTAGCCACGTTGAGTTCCATGCCATTACTAGAACACCATTTTTCGAGAGATTTTATGTCGTTCTGGAATAAAATAACGTCCTCCCATGTGTTTATAGATTTATAAAGTTTCAGGTCATCAGCGAATAGCAATGGCGTACAGTAGTGGAAAGTTTGTGGGAGGTCATTAATAAAGATATTGAACAATAAGGGACCTAAATGAGAGCCCTGCGGGACACCTGATGAAATGTTATATAAGTTTGATTCAAATCCATTTGCAACTACGTAAAACGATCGATTGGTGAGATATGAATTCAGCCAGGTGTGAAATTTACCAGTGATTCCTAGACGTAACAATTTTTGTAGTAAGATTTTATGTATAACTTTGTCGAATGCCTTGCTAAAGTCTGTGTAGATGGCGTCGATTTGTTCATTTTTGTCCAAACCTTCTATTAAATCCTCAACATAAGTGACCAAATTCGTTGTTGTTGACCTATATCTTAAAAAGCCATGTTGATAAACGCTGGCATATTTTTCGTAGTGAGACTGAATAAATGGATAGACCAGTAGTTCCAAAACTTTGGAGAATGTTGGGAGTATGGAGATCGGTCTATAGTTTCTTATGGAGTGTATGTCACCAGCTTTATGAAGAGGTACCACCTTTGCTGTTTTCCACGCTGAAAGGGTCATTATCCATGAAGGTGGATTTTCTAATATAAAGATAAAAATAATTAATGGTTTAGCATGCAGTGATTAAAAACCTGCAAACACATCGTTCTATTAATAAATCCAGTTAAGCATTATAATGTTTTTATCTCTGACTGAGATCTCTGATATCATTGAATTACTGAGTTAAACCATAAAACTAATCCTATCCTATAAACGAGCAGATCAAATAAATTCTCTAATCCAATACAACGCCGTTTCATGGGCATCAAAATCTAAACCTCTAGACGTTATGAATTGTAGAAAAGAGGAAACGAAGTGCCGACACCGACACTATCAGTACCGAGTATTTCGGCATTGCTTATTAGCGCGAAAGCCAAGGTTGTGTTCGCTGAAGTCCAAGGCAGTCTGTCGTCACACGCATGATACGTAACTGTCCACTATTTATAACTCATTCAAACGAGCTGAGTTATGAAACGCGTAATCGGAAACCACGTCGTACGAACGATACGTCAACATTAACATTCTTAAAAAAAAAAACAATTACATTAGTTCTTTTAGACTAACCAACGGTTTCTGAAAGAAAAACTATACTTATGAACTGTCAAATCAACTGTTGAGAAACAGTTTAGTTTTTTTCACCATTTCTCATCGTGAAGCTATAAAGACCACCAGAGCCAACAGCAACTGTCCATTCCAAAAAGACGACAATTTAGTTGTTAAAGGAAGAAAGACGCCTAGGATGAAACCTGACCACGAGTAATTAATCTGAGACTGAGGCCACGGTCCACACGGTACCTTCTATGCCAAGACGATCGGCACTTCCTGCTTTTTCTCGAAGCAGAAAGTATAGCTTGGTTGACACATAATAAGTCTTGATTCTTGAGATTGTCAGTGCCACGACCAGACCAGACCAGACCACGAGACGACTAAGCTATACTTTTTAAACAGTCAAGCCTTCTAAAGTTAGAGGCTTGGCTCTTCATTACATCTGATAACTTTAAACAGTGAAAGCGTTATGAACTTTTGAGTCTTGGCGACCTATTTTACATCTAGTGTTTTTGATCGGAACTGAGTATAATCAAAAACCTTGTGAAACTTGGTAAATTTTTTACCATTCACATTTTAGAATGTTACACAACTTACACAATTTAACTATTACAACAATATTTTATACATATATGATGCTGTTTTTTTTTTGATAAAAATGTTAGGTACATTGTGCACTTCACTCTAAAATATCAAAAAAAATCCTTGCTGCACAAGAGGGCAGGTCGCACTAAAAATCAGTAATTGTTGAATGCACCATCGCGTCGTAGTCTTTAAGATTGTATAGCTCCATATAATATTTTTTTATGAATTTAACATTCACAATCGTTTACAATGTTAAGACGTATGTAATAAATTTTGTTATTTTAATTGATATACCTAGTAATTAAGAATTATTGCATTGTTTCCAGAGGCGATCACACAGAAGTTATAGAGATAGACTACGACCCAAAAACTGTGACGTATGATGAATTGCTGGATATGTTTTGGGCCAATCACGAATACGGACTCATGACGAAGCTAAAAAGACAGGTAAACATTAATTATAAACTTTCTTTGTAATAATCTAAAGGTTCTCAAATATAATGTGTTGTATTTCAGATATTAAGGAATTGTAACTGTTATATTTTCTTAATAAATAATGTAGATTAATTGTTGCAAAAAAAACAATCGACTGAATCGAAAATTGTGCCATTGCGCATTCGATTGTCGATTTAGTAGTTCCTCGCGATGATTATTCGAATAACAATCGACAAACTACTAACTGAACTACTAAATACTAGCTGTAGGTATACTCAATCAACATTCAACTGCCTTGCGCTGTGCGTAGTGCGTACTGCGTGCGGCGAGACGATGATGCGTCGATTGTTTTCAAGTACCTATTACTTCAATTTGTTGTTAGTTGGTTTTTGACTTTATTAAAGCAAGGTCACGCGCGCGGGTTATAACCGTTTGACACGATGCCTAAAAGATCGTTAGTGTGGAATTTTTTCGAAAAAATCAATAAAAAGAACAGCTGTCATGGCTATCACGGCTGGCAGATGTGAAACATCGAAATGCGTCGCCATGATCACCAAGTCTAAAATCAGGTTTACCCCTCGCGTAAAGATGTTTCACGTCAAAAACTCGTACTACTAATTTAGTAGTACGAGTATAGTAAAAAATGCGCTGCGCTACTAATTAGTAGTTCACATAACTGCGCGGCGCGGCGCTGCGCTACGAATTAGTAGTTCGCACACAGTAGTAGTTACACCGCACCGCACCGCGCCGCGCGCCAGCCAGTCGATGACAATCGACTAACATCAATTGTTATCGACTTTTATCGACTAAACTGAACAATCGACTAATTCGATTAATTTAAGTAATAATCGCCCATCGCTAGATTGTAGGACTGTAGGTACTAGCAATTAAATCATCACAGGGCTAAATTATTTAATAATACCTACTTTCACCTACTCATAACCTACTGTCTGAAAATTAAGATGACAATTCACTTATTTGTAATTCCTTAACGATGTCTGCGATATTTCAGAGTACTTAGCTAACTGACATTGATAATAAGTGCGAGCCATCTGTCTATACTTACAGGCGGCAAATGAAAAGACAAGTCCCCTGACAGTATGTGGTTACTGATTAGGGTTGCCATCTTTTTTTGAAGGTAAAATTATATTTTTTTCAAAACATTGCAAAAAATATAGTATCTACTATTGGAAAATTCAAGGAAAAAAATAGTACACATTTATTTTTAGTACTTATTTATTTTTCAATGTTTATTTGTTATTAGTTTTAGCTTTGGTTAACAAAGTCTTATTATTTTTAAAATAATAGATAATAAATAATGTACAAGAACGGTCAATATGAAGTTGACGTTTACTTGCCGTGACGTGTAAGCAACGAACGACGTGAATGCGTTTCGTTCTGAAATTCCCAATGCTCCGTTGCGGGTGCCTTCCAGTCACAGTTAAAAAAAGCTCGACAACTGAATTACCGATGAAAATATAGTATTATCCGTACTATATTATTTTTCTATAACATATAGTACAAATGACTGAAATATAGCACGATACTACACAATATAGTACGGGTGGCAACCCTACTACTGATGCCTGTTTCACGATCAGTAACATTCTAGAAGAAATGTGGTAATTATCCAGTCAGAGTCTTAACACCGACATGTATTGTCAGGATTTAAATGGGATTACAGAGCCTATCGACCTCGACATAGGAAATCGGATTAAATGTCTGTTATGTCGACAAGTACCCTTGACGCACTTGTCTTGTTCAGGGCTTGGGTTCATTGGGGCTTGGGTTCATGAATAGACGCAGCTTCTTACACCCCAAAATGTTCATAGCATCTATGATAAAAAAATTATCGAACTATGCGATGAATGTGCCGAAGAGCCACCTGATGGTAAATGGTTATCGTCTCATATACCTAGCTATCAGTAACGCCAAAGGCACATCACCGATGTAAAATTAAAAATTGAAATGTGTGCTGGGACACATTGAAGAAGTGAAACGTCAACGGACAAGTGGAAAAACGAATCACAACGGACAAGTAGAAAAACGAATAGCAACGGACGAGTGGAAAAACGAATCACAGCGGACAAATGGCAAAACGAATCGCAACAAAATTTTAATTTAAAGTTTTACAGGCAGGTTTTTAAATTAGACAAGTACATTAACAATCTGCTTGTATCCTGTAATCTGCCCCGACAGTTTTATTTAGCTAGGTACACAAACAGCTAATAATACTGGATTCATTCGGTTCATCCGTTTGGGAGCTACGATGCCACATACAGACATACAGATACACAGACACGTCAAACTTATAACACCCCCCTTTTTTCGTAGCTGGAAATACCTGGAAGTAGCAGTTGTATGTTGTGAAAATGATGATAGTGTTGATTATTATAATGACTAGATATTATACTATGTCATATACCTAATTTCTTATATTATACAAATGAAGAAGTATTTAACCCAATTCGCTTTATCAAAGCTATGTCCTTTGAAAGATAATTTTATACTTCCGTAAGCGTTTGATGTCTTGTCAGAAAAATAATCGTCGCTGGCCTTGAGATTTCTTAGGCTAAGAACTCACGGAGCGATTTTCACCCGCGCCCGCCGCGGTAGCGGGCTCGCAGCTCCTGTAGAATGCAGACCAGATATGTATGTAAAACCGAAAATAGAACTTTTCATATGTCGCTCTCAATGGCTAAAATGGACCCAAAATAGAACCAAACGGTAACCTATCGTTATATCTTTTATTGTAATAATTATTTCAGTAATAATTTGTAATTATACTTACATATAAAGATACACAGGCACGTTAAATTCTATTTTCGTTTTTTGTTTATTTACAACGAGTAACCGCCCTCGCTTTGCTTCGGTTTTCTTTTTTTTTTACACCTTGGGTTACATTATTGGAGTTTTATTAAGGATCCCTATTTTTTTTTTTGAAAATATAATATAGCCTATGTTACTCGGGGATAGTGTAGCTTCCCAACAGTGAAAGAATTTTGGAAATCGGTTCAGTAGTTTCGGAGCCTATTCAATGCAAACAAAAAATCAAATCTTTCCTCTTTATATATTAGTATAGATTTACCACAGACATGTACTAGCAATTGATTAATTTAAAACTAAGGTAACAGTCGGGGATACAAATCATGCATGAATCGTAGAAGTTTCAAAATCGGCGCAAACAATTTTCAGCAGGTCTCAATCACAGGAAATAATTAAATACTCGTAATTAACTATTTCAAAACTATCCTTTTTTAAACTTTCGTTACTTTCAGAGCATGAGTGCTGAAGCTGCTGAAGTATTTACTAAACTAGTATATTTTTTGTTAATTGCAGTACCAGTCAATGATCCTGTACCACGACGAGGAGCAGCGCGAGATGGCCGAAGCCTCCCACAAGAAGATGCAGGTGCAGTGCAACGGCAAGCTTCGAACCGAGATAGCACCCGCCGGACCTTTCTACCCCGCTGAGGAGTAAGTTGCAGTTACACTCTTTTGTTCTTTATTCCCTCGGATTCGTTGGACGATTCATGTATGGTAAGTTTCTGAATGATGTAACATAATTGGTAATAAGAATTAATATTATCCTGTTTTAACCGACGCTAAAAAAGAAGAAGGTTCTCAATTCAACTGTATTTTATGTGTATCGATTTTGATGATTCTTTTTATATTCGAAACATGGTGCTTGTCATGTGATCCTATTTGAATTTGAGCGAGATCTGACGAGTAGTTTTTGAGTTACCGCTAATTTTTAAATCCGTAATTTTTTAATATGATATAATTATTATATAAGGAAACGAGCCGTTAAAGTTAAAGTTTGTTACGTATTGTTGTTAAAATTGTGTCATGGGCGTCATGGCCTTCCGACCATCAATTGTCTTAGTTAACCTCCTCATGATATCACACGTGCAGTTTTCCTGTCTTACGACCTTAAGTATGCTATGGATGTCGTATCAATATGGCTGCACACCTAAAGTTGATACATCATCAACTGACAGCTTCTACTATAACTAACAGTTATAAAATTCTAAGAATTTTAACAAAAAAAGAAACAACTTCAATGAAATAGCGTTCGATAAAGACCACTAAAATTATTGATAGGTAAACATAATATTTAAAAATTGCCATGTTACCTTTTCGAAATTCTTCCAGAAGTTCATGGATCCCATCAACAGATCACAATTTTGATACACATGGGACTAATCTGCAAGTAACTCCTTTCAAATAAAAAAGAATCTTCCTAATCGGTTCATAATTGATAGAGTTCTGAGGTAACTAACTTAAAAGAATAAACCGAATTGAGAATCTCCTTTTTTAAGTTGCTGACAAATTGATTCTTTATTTGAGAAGGAGGTATTTAAGTGGACGAAGTGACTAATGGTCACTCAGCTGGGTACCTACACTACAAGCAGATACCTTACGATGGATGGCGTCCCTTGTACCAGTTGGACACCAAACTTTCTCCTGAAGACTAAATTGTAATGAATTATAGGTCGATGGACGATGATATATTGTACACCCTTGCTGAAACAGATCAGTAACGACTAGGGTTGCCAGATGGTCAGGATTCGTCTGAATGAAGAATGTTAACTAATTTTGATTATTAGCACTCCATATTCTCTGTCAAAAATAAAAAATACTAGTGAAAGAATTACTTCGATACGTCAATTAGTTTCCGATTTACAAGTAAAACAAGTTGTAACCGCACGACGCGGGCTGCCGCTGACGGTGTGACGTCATCGTACAACACGCTCCAGTCTGGCTCACTCTGTCCGCTCGCGGTCGCGCGCCCGTGCTTTCGAAATTATACCTAAATACCTACTTTTAAAAATGTCCAATCCAAATACTAGGAAATCATTATGTTGTGCCTAAATGTAATAATTACTTTTTAACGAAAAATACAACCGACGAAAAAAAAACTGGAAAGCGAAAAATAAAATAAACCATTTAGTATAAATTAAGAACCTAAATTAACAGTAAATAAATAATTTTGAGACCGTGCCAAACAAACAACCAAAATTAATTACATAAAAATCATTTTATGAGAGCAGCGGCATGCAATGCACACGGCAGCAGCAGCGCGGCGCACATCTTTTCACCGTTTGTTTTTTCATTGGTTTGGCACCGCCTCAAAATTACTTATTTACTGTTAATTTAGGATCTTAATTTATAATAGTAAATGGTTCATTTTATTTTTCGCTTATAAGTTTTTTCGCTGGTTTTATTTTTTGTTAAAAAGTAATTATATTTTAATTTTTAGTTGCTATGAAAATTAATAATAAGTTATTGGTGGTAGATTCAGTTACCAGGTAAAAATGGAGTAGGTGAAATCATCAATCATCCCCTATTTTCGTACCTTTAGGGCTTTAAAATTTTGTTCCCAAATTTAAACAAGAGTAACTTCAAGGTATACACTATTCAATAAAAAAAGAATCATCGAAATAGGATCATCTAGTACAAAGTTATTGGGGTAACGGGTAAAAATTCCGTGGGTGAATAATCAATCATCCCTTATTTTCGTAACTTTAGGGTGGGAATAAAATTTTCAAAAAAATATGGGACCAACTTCAAGGCATACCCTATCCATTAAAAAAAGAATCATCAAAATCGGACCACCCTGTGCCGAACCTCCTTCTTTTTTTCGTCGGTTAAAAATACAACTACCAATTCGCCGGAAAAGTTGTTTTTTATAGTTCCAAAGGACGTTAAAATGCGAAAAAAATGCATAAACGTTATGAATCATCCATTTTATTAATCGAATAATATTTACTATTATTACACTATTAACTTATACGCGGACGAAAACAACAAAATACTGCGCAAGCTATTACACCTACTATAACCGCTGGCGACTTGGTTGCGGCCCGCGCGGCGTGTTGTAATATGACGTCACAAGCGGTCACGTGACTGTTAGCGGGACTCGATATTTTTCGAAACTTTGAATGCCTATAAAATCAAAACTACTGGGTATTTTTGACTACAACAAAAACTAGTGTATTTGTATACATACAGGCTTTACTGAGACAAAATTTCAAGCGATTTGGCATACCTAGTAACATTCTCCATTGTCCCGACATTTCACATGATTCAACAGAACGTGTTTGCCGCATGCACTCTAGCCGTTTTTTTTTCGTCAGCTCGTTTGCCGGCTATTTCCAAAAAAAATGTTCTGTCCCGACGAATCCCGACTTTTTAAAGTTTTGTCCATATGTTTCAGTCTTGCCATCTGGCAGCCCTACTAATGACCGATTCCATCAGCGGATCAAACTAATAGCCGTAAACTTTAATCCATGCAAATCTCTACTACTTAATCCTTGGTTACTACTCATGGGTCTACGAGACCCTGTCAACTTTGAAAACAACATTATCAAGCAATTACTCTTAGACGACCACTGACCCTCGCCCGTGTATTCTCCGTACGACGCCTGCTCCTGCACATAGTGGGTGTATGTAGTCGCTCAGTGCTTGTTTCGCACCAAAACAGCAAGGACAGGGTCACGTTGACCCTTCAGTAGCATCAGCAGTATTAATTTAGTGTTTTCTTTTGTTTGAAATATTAATAATTTTAGGTTTTTTTTGACAAATATGGTGTAGGTTTTGGGTGTCGCTTTTGGTTTCATTTCGGGTTTTGTTTGCCACAGGTATGGATGGTAGAAATAAGCTTACGGATGAAGAGATTGAGAATGCTTTGCTTGATATTGATGGTTTTGCTGAGGAGGATATTTCTTCGATACCTGGCCCCTCCACCTCTGCTTCTTTTTCGCACTTTCGATCTTGTATCCTAAATAATGCCGACTGCAGTGATATTAATTCTAGCGATGAAGAAATATTTAGTGAGCTCGATAGTTCAACCGATATTGAAGGTGATAAGAGGTCTTCCTCCCCGGATCCATCGTTCGAAGACAACGATATTTCTTCTGAATCATCTACAGCTCACCGTTCTAACTATTATTTTAGAAAAAATAACTGCATGCGCTGGGCCAGGCAAGCCCCAGCCCGTACTCCATCTCACAATATTATAACTGTATCCATGGGTAAACCTAAAGGACCAGCTACCACTTTAGGGTCAGATTCATCATTCACGCATGTTTTTGATAGTACAGGCGTAAACAGCAAAGTCATTTACGATGCAGTCAGTGGAAATTCAGTAAATCGGCCAAACTTCCTACCTGAGCTTGGCATAGAGGTATGCTTACCTTACGCTCGACAGCGAATTTGCAATGAAAAGATACCCCGACAATAACGTATTATTATTTCAAGAATATTTAAACTGTCTATGCCTGAAAGACCTGTTCTAGTTGTCTCCAATACTGCATCTAAAAGGAAGCGTTGCTTATTTGTCCCTATAAAAAAGATCGCAAAACAAACAGTGTTTGTGCTTCATGCAAAATACCAATTTGCAACACTTGCTCAATTATTGTATGTCCAAACTGCTCTGAAAATAATTAAAGTTGTGTCATCTTATTGCATAATATATCTTTTTTGCTAAATAGTATGTCTTATTTCAACTTTCTCAATTGTTCAAAAGATATATGTTGTTTTACAGCAGGGTCAGATTGACCCTTGAGTAGTGACAAAGTAAAATTTATTTTGAGTAGTAACGAAGGGTTAAGTTATGAATTGTCATTCTATTTTTAAACATCAAGTTGTGTCACTTTACTACACTGCTGTAAATATAACCAATCATATCGAGTAACTTCTGATGAATTTGATCTCTGGATCATTTCAATCATGTCAGCTACTTTATGATACGGCACGTGAAAGAAATAAAGACTAATAAATTTGCACCCAGTAGCAATTCGCTACAAAGTAGAGGTTTTGATTGTTCAATAAAAACGTAGATCACTTGTATGATTGTTGTGATTGAGATCAGTTATTATTGGTTATTGGTTATTGTAACTTATCAATTGTTGAGCGAACAGTGAAGATTTAGGTTTAGTGTTGGTGTTACTTGATAAAACTCGTGTAACAAAACGAACGGTTTAAATTTTTCATATTTTGTAAATATTCATAAAATAAATAATAAAATATATAAATAAAATAAATAAATAATAAAATAATAAATAATTTCATAAAATATTCATGAAATTAGTGACGGAATAAAGGGTGTCCCCGTATGAAAACTATTTTTAAATTGTATAAACTTTCTATCCACGTATTATACGCCACTCGACGTGCATTCGAGTCCTTTTTCCTATGAATGTAACAACCCCCTTTCGTCCCAGAAAGAAAAAACTTTGCTTTCCTAACATCCTGCCTAGTAATAAATTTTGACATTCCAGCTACCACCAGAAGTACAGACTGCAAGGCCACAAGGACCTCTGCCGCAGCTTGGGTCTGGACTCCGCCAAGCTGCAGACCTCTCACTTGGCAGCGCGACTCAACGGCTATCTCGTGGGAGTAGGAGGCAGGACTCAGTTCGAGCAGGAGGTGTCTCGGCTGGGCCTCACCGAGAAACAAGCCGAGTACGTCAGGCGAGAGCTTGAACGAAATGAGGGAGGTGGACTAGCGTGCTAGTTCAAGTGAATGTTTAGTGATTCGCTATTACGAATGATTCTTATTCGAATTATGTGAATGTATAAATCGTTAAACTTATTCGAATGACCTGCAAAATTTTTCTACCAATTAATCTACCTTATTCGATTTAGCGATGTAAGATCATAGACGAAAAAATAATTTATTCTTAATAAATTGCAAATTGACAACATTTTTGGCAAAGCCATTAATTAGAACCTTATTGTTACGAATTAGCAGATGCCGTTCAATTAAAACTAGATAGTAGCTTTCGGTAGAATGTTTAAGTGGTACCTAATTGTAGATAATTCGAATAGGCAAATCATTCGCAGTCGCGCATCTTTACTTTAATGCTGATTATTTTGTGATTTAAAATTATTTAGCGGATTAATGTAAATGGACAATGACATTGTACGAGCGAATCACTGTGCCTTAGTTAGCACGAATTATATTTTACCCGCTCGGAAAAACATTGCAATTCGTAACGAATTGTGTATGTAACTTTCCAATAAAAATAATTGCATGTCATAATCTCACAAATTAATCTGCGATGGAAATTTTGATTTATTCATATTAAAAATGTTACAGAAACGATAAAATATACTCCCCGTATTTAAGAACAGAGAGGAGGGTGCTTAGTGTGCGTTTTACTTGACAATCTTGACATAATAACGGCATCACGTAAACATATATGTGTGGGGCCGAAGCTGTTTCCTTTCACTGCCGCCAGATGGCTCTGCTTCGGTCCCATACTTTTAGTTTACGTGAGTTTACGTGACGCCGCCGTTGTTAAACTCGCCGTTGCCGATGTAGAACTCGCAGAAACACACAGTGATAATTTCGAAATAAGTTTATGTTAAAAATGCGCGAACGAGATGCGTCTTAAAAACCTAATAAATGCACTGCATGCCTGGACTGGAAGGGATCAAAACAATTTGGTTTGCGGTTTCTCAATTAAGGGAATGTTTTTAAAATGGTCCCCGGATCTAATAAATGCAGCTAGCCTGACATAACTGATCATGTGATTTTTTATTATCATCATACTCGTATTTGATAAAATGTCTATGTCCGCTACTCAACAATTAGCATGTGTTGGAAGCGAAAATTGGTAACCGAAATTGTACACGAGAGGTTTATATTTATATATCTACATTATTTTATTCTCAGCCTCATAGCAGTGAAGGTGTAGTTATAGTATTTCACCACACTGAAGTAGAAAATGGTGAATTTGCTTCATGAAACAAATATAAGCTGCAGTATTTAACCAGTGTGAAATAAGTAACATAAAAGCAATAAAATAATACTTATGAACATAATATCAGCATTCTGCATTTGAATATTTATTCATCTCATTCCGTTAATTTTATACTTAGGTAAAGACGAGTAACCGCCCTCGCTTTGCTTCGGTTTTCTTATTTTTTTACACCTTGGGTTACATTATTTGAGTTTTATTAAGGATCCCTAATTTTTTTGAAAATATAATATAGCCTATGTTACTCGGGGATAGTGTAGCTTCCCAACAGTGAAAGAATTTTTCAAATGGGTTCAGTAGTTTCCGAGCCTATTCAATGCAAACAAAAAATCAAATCTTTCCTCTTTATATTACTTAGGTAAAGATAAATATTTTCATATATTTTTGAATTGAAAATTCTCCTTCCATAATGTTTGTCGTAGACAGTTAGAATTGTTCTGAAATTATCTTTAACGTAAGTACCTATTTCAAATGATAATAAATAGTTTATGATAAAATCATTACGAAGTATTTAATTGCTTATTTAATTATTATATCTCATTAATGTTGTGCCTTTATGTAAAACATGAAAATGAAAATAAATATTTTAGGTAAGAAAATTTTTGTTTTTATTTATTTTACTCATTTGTTCTTGCTATGAAAATGTTTATTACTTAATGCTTTTCCATAGAAATGCTACATTTCTAAATGACAATAAAATAAACTGCCCAAAGGTTGACTGGGAGAGAATGCTTTTAGCATTAAGTCCGCCTTTTGTTCCTATACATAATGTAAGGTGCAAAAAAGATTAAATAAATAAATAAATAAATAATGCATGATGACAAATCATACGCTATTGATCAAAATGATCCTTTCCTTAAAATCGATTGTTAAAGTCTTGTATATTACTGTTGAGTTGTACTATTGTACCAAATGTAGGTACTACAGTACCACAGAAGAAATAATAGTAGTTACTAGCTGACCCGGCGAACTTCGTATCGCTTAACAAACTATTTTTTTTCTAAAACAAAACTTAGACAGTTACTCCTTGTTACGTCAGCTATCTGCCAGTGAAAGTCCCGTCAAAATCAGTCCAGCCATTTCAGAGATTAGTCGGAACAAACAGACAGACCGACAGACAGACAAAAATTGTAAAAAATGTTGTTTTGGTATATGTACCATGTATACATCCAAATGCACTTAGCAAAAAGCGGTTATTTTAATATTACAAAGAGACACTCCAATTTTATTTATTTGTATTTATTATTTGTATAGATAATAAGTAGTAAGTACCACAGAAGAAATAATAGTACTTGTAGTACCTAGCTTGCTGATGAATGTCCGACATTTATTCTTTTTATGATGATTGGTCATTCACTGGCGAATATTGACATTTCCTACAAAATTAAGGTCAATGAGTGAACTGTGAAAGAGTTACAGTAAATACGATATAATACCTAGTAGTTTTGGCAATGGCGGGAGGTTACACGTACAATCAAAAGATTGTGATTTCTCAATTCGTCAAATAGTGATGGCTGATGATGTATGACATTTAAAGGAACCCGAAAAAAAATTCTCCATTTGTTTTTTTCGCCATTGAATTAAATAACAATTTAAAATCTCTACGTTTTACTCAATGAAATATAGATGGCGTTGATTGTAGTGCATAGCATATTAGTTTATTATTCGCATTATTCGGGCCTCAGATTAAAGAACAAAGGATTCGGGCAGACCGCAGGGTTGTATAATTTGTATACTACATTATCATAATTACATATGTTGATTATCGTCGCATATTATTTTTATCCTGTTGTATATCACAACATACTTATTAATAAAATTGTTGTGACATAACAAGTTTCAATCACACAAATTTTGATGGTGGCAATGCCGTCATCGGTGAAGCAAAAATTAAGTAAATACCCGTGTAAATAAAGTAGGTAAACGAGGTCATAAAGAATTACACATGTTAATTGATGACACTTCTTAATGTCGACATTTCTAAAGGACCACTTCCCTTCAGTCATTTGGAGAATAAGAAGCAAAAAAACAGTTTTGTTGTGTATGTACTTAATGTACAAAATAATGTTTAATACCGCTTTCATACTAAGTTCCATCAACCAGGCGTTTGTCTACTAAATTAAGCTTAGGGAAAAAGCGTAGCTGTAGATCCAAGTGATCGACAGAGTTGGCAACTGACGGCTAGTATGTCTTGAGCACTTTGCTTTGAAGGGTACGTAAAGCCGTCGGTTTTAGTTTATTATAGAGATAATATCTAGACCTCCTCTGTTAGTCAGATAAGAGGAAAGACCGGTGTCCTGTAGTGCACCATTAATAATGCATTGAAGCTATAAAAACATCCACCAATCCGCACTGGAGCAGCCTGGTCTGCGTGGTAGAACTGGTAGAGTAATCTCTAGGGTTCCTCAAGAGACCCGAACTCATAGTGGAACATTACGACCCGTGTGGCGCAATGGTTGCCATGCCGGATCACCGCACCGAGGGTCCTGGGTTCGATTCCCAGCGAGGCGGAAATTTGAATGATGAATTTGAATTTCTGTTCTCGGTCTGGGTGTGTGTCCTTGTCTAGTGTGTTGTCCTTGGCACCCACGACACAGGGAATCCTAGTGTGGGGCTATGAGTGTGAAGAGTTATTAATGGTTGAAGCCATGTCTTCATCATTCCTGACTATGTAAGTGTTATCATTGTAGTAGGCATAATATTTCTCATGTTATCATGATTACAAAATGTTATGTAAAATGATATCGTATCGGATAGTGTAAACGCTATTTTGGGAAGTGGCCGGCTAAGTAACAGATGAGTTCAATTTGTAACTTACGTTAACTGTGTCTTGTTATGATCTAGGTACGAAGTACGAGTCGATAAGTGACTCGGTGATTCGAATAACTCAAATTGATTCTATGTGAATATTACGCTGAAAGGGTGATTTTCTATTAGTGGAATGGTGACTCACTTCTTGGTCTTTAAAAACAATTCGGATAATGATAACAGATCGAGGGCCAAGCGTCATCAACGTCATCGTAGGAAGTAGGAAGCGTTGATTGGGTCTCCACTCTCCACTTTGTAATCAAAACAAACATATTCAGGGTCGATTTTACAAGGCATATCCTAGTTAGCAAGCAGCAAGCTAGAAATTACAAATAACTATTAAAATTACTGTTTTAATTCAACATTCCACTGAATAGAATGCATAGTTTGAAAATAAAGCTGTTTATGTAAAGCATTCTTGGAAAAATTATGACTTCATACTTATTGAAACAGCTGTAATATGTATAAATAATAAACATTATATTTCGTGTGACTAATGGAATTCTGAGAACTAATTAGGTACCTGTTATTGATGTGGTTATTCAAATAAACGTGTAAACACTATATCGGAAGCATAATATTACCTATTTGCTCTAATTTATGGCATTTTAGAATAACCTCACGGGGATAGACAGGTCAGACTGGTAAAGAAACCCACATGTATTAATTTTTTACCAAAGAATTAATGTATAATTATAGGTACAATTGTAAAAAAAAGCTGTGGATTTTGTAATAAATAAATAAATAAATAAACTTGCATATCTTCAGTTAAAAATGATAAGAACTTAAAAAGTAAGGTCGTATAGTCGTCGTAAGCTCGTAAGGGCCATCGACACCTTACATTTACCTGACAGTATACTTAGGATATTTGTGTTAGTAGAATTGAGGCCCCTTGTTGATAAAAACGACGATATCTTGATCTGCGAATTGTGAAACTATACCTACTAGGAACTGCTGATACAATGCGAATCCAATATAATAATTACTTATCAACTATTTTTTCTTTACATAAAGTTATTAATACTTTGATGTCGTTTTTGTGGCAGTTCGAACAGTGATGGAAAATTTAACCAATCTTGATAATGATATTGATAAAAAATAAATTAATTAATATAGAAGTATGGTTGATGGTAAAAATAATATAATATTTTAGGTAGTTTTTCTGTAATTAGTTCAATAACTTGGTAGATGTACCTATTCTATGGATTGATGATTAGAATGTAATGCACGATAATAAACGCACGATCATAAAATACAGACGTAAAACGCTGTTGTGAAACGCAGAGATAATCGAACGATAAACTAAAAAAGATTAATTAAATGGCGCTTATATAAAACAATATCTACTAGGTACTGTGCTTAGTTTACAATAACTACATTATCATGAATCATTTTCAAACCAAAATAAAATTATTGTACATCGGTGTGGAGTCCCAAGTTTTATAACCCTTTGGTACATTGTATTGTCCATTGTATTGAATTGTCCAAAAAAAAACAGCCAAAGATGCAGGTAGTATCGCCTGTTATGTAGCCTGGCTCTACTTTTTCTCAAGTCAGCTACAATTGCTACAACCTTAGATACCTACTTCTACAATCAACCATGAAACACGTTTCTAAAGGAAACCTATTTGAATGTTTTCACGATTCTTTCTCGGTTGACAAACCGTTACCGACGTACAATTGTACTATCGTGCATCACGCAATCTGTTACAGCAAGTGACCCATCGCACTATTAACTTAAAACACGTGAATTGTTAAACGTTTTGATGTTATGATGACGACGACTAATATTAGAGATATTTATCACATAACATAAATGTTGTAAAAACATTTATCAAAACAAAACATGATTATTCCATTCTGCATTAAAAACAACAACATGGAAAATGCTTATGCGTTTTAATGGCTTGAACAGGTAACAGCAGATAGCAGCAAGTACCTATGTATGTATAACTGCGTCGCCGTGTAGGTCGACGAAATAAAGTACCTTAAATATAATTTATCGGATTATTTTTTTTATGGAAATAGCCGGCAATCGAGCTGACAATCTACCTAATAGTAAATGGCTATCGTCGCCCATGGACCTCAGCAACACCAAAGGCATCACTGATGCGTTGCCGGACTAGAAAGAGAGAAGACAGAGAAAGAAAGAACTGGATCTCAAGCCCCTCAATTAACACGTTCACTGCGTTGTGAGGTCATATTGACTCACAGCGAACTTTCATGTGGTGCGGCGAGCAAAATAGCGTTCTTTCCCCTGGTGCGGAAGGCTTAACTTTGTGTATTTCTATCGTAGGAAAAAGATTTATATACCATTGCAATTGCCGCTTTAACGTGAACAATCCTATATTTTCAAACACTCGTGAGACAATATGACCTCACCCGCACTTAAAGAAAATTGTTTCACTCTAGTGCGGTGTGAGGTCAATATGACCTAGCGCTCCGCGCACCTCACACCCGCACTGAACGTTGCGCTAGCGCCATTTCGCGCGCTTAGTGTTGTGCCACGCGATCGATAAGGAAGACGTCGCTTTGAGCCATTTTTCGCGCGTACGAAATATATTTTTTGCAACTTTTAATTTGAATATTATGTTAGTTATATTAGTAAAGTAATATTATATAATATTATATTAGTAAAGTCGTGTGGTGTTGTCGTCAAGTGTAAGATATGCCATATAATAGATATGATATGACAAACTATACTGTTGAAACTTGGTAAGTAGATGTATTCTGTAAACCACGTTAAGATTTTTACACAAAAATAGAAGAAAAAAAACAATAAATTTTGGGATTCCCCATACATAGAACTGAAACTCAAAAAAATTTTTTTTCATCAAACCCATACGTGTATGGGTAGGTCTATGGATAGGTCTTCAAAAATGATATTGAGGTTTCTAATATCTAAACTGAACTTTTCTGAGGTTTCTAACTGAGGTTTCTAATATCTAAACTGACTTTTTTCTAAACTGAATAGTTTGCGCCATAGACACTTCCAAAGTGGTAAAATGTGTGTCCCCCCCCCCCCGTAACTTCTAAAATAAGAGAATGATAAAACTAAAAAAATATATGATGTACATTACCATGCAAACTTCCAAAGAAAATTAATTTGAACGAGATCTAGTAAGTAGTTTTTTTAATACGTCATAAATCGTAAGCCACAAAAAACATCGATCAAAGTTACAACGAACTACAAAACTTTTATATTATGTTACTTGCTGCTACGGAACCCTTCATGGGCGAGTCCGACTCGCACTTGGCCGCTTTTTTATGTTACTAAGTTAAGTTAGTACGTGAAGACACGGTTTTCTCTATCACCACCAATTCCAATCGACTCCCCGTTGGGGTGGTAGATACCCCTTGGTCTCCTGGTGAAAGTAAGAGAGTTTGGTGACGGGGGGTGGAAGGGGGTGGTTGTGGGGGGCGAAAATGTGAAAAATCATATATCTGTCCTTTTCTAACCCATGTGAAAAACATATCTCTGTCCTTTTCTAACTCATGAGAACTTTGACAAAGTTCGAAAAATTTCAGAAAACTCCAGAATGTGTGCATCAGTTGTCATCGATCTGGAATGTTCTAGAAAGTTCTAAAAAATTTTAGAATGTTCTAGAACTCCAGAATGTGTGCAACTGTTGTCATCGATCTGGAATGTTCTAGAAAGTTCTAAAAAAATTCTAGAATGTTCTTGAAAACTTCAGAATGTGTGCAACTGTTGTAATCGATCTGGAATCTTCTATAGATCCTTACATATTTTTATACCATCAAACATGTGATGTATTTTAACCCGAGCAACGCCGGGTTTCGCTGCTAGTAGTTTATAAGAATTTTGTACTTACTAACATCATATTATGGACTTTGTACGAAATAAAGTTTTATTTGTATTATTATTATTTTTCACGTATGTGACTTACAAGGTTAAAACTTAAACTGTCAATAAAATTCTGGGAAAATTTGTCGAGTGCTATACAACAGAGGTGTTTCCCATCACTAGTGTTTTGATATCTTCAGTGCGTTGTGTGGTCAAATTGACCTCTCAAATTATTTCTCTTTTAGAGGCTAAACGAAACAAGCGAGCTAAAAACGCAGCTAGGTATATATTGCTTGGTTATTAGTCTTTGACCTCAAAATAAAATATATTCAATAATACATATCCCCATTGAGAAAAACCTATATCAAGACAGAACTGAATGAGAGCTTATTTGACCTCACGCCGCACTGTAAAAAGGTCCTCTGTGAGTCAATATAACCTCACGACGCACCAGCAAAAAGTACACTAAAAATCCTTACGCAGCGAACGTGTTAATAAGTATAAAAACATGACAAATTTTAATAAACTCCTTAAAACTAGTTAGAATACTCATAACTGTAATGTAATAGAGTAAGAAGCCCTATCAGATTTTGTAATTTTTATTAAAATTTAACTTTTATTCACATTTTATCCGACGAACAATACATGTATACACACTACATGTAAACACAGGTATATGAGTTTTCTTAGGATAAGGTCCAGTGGCGTAGCTAGCCCTAAGGAGGCCCCATATCAATATTTGTTGTGCGGCCCCCTCAACGTCAGCTGTCAAATATAAAAGGTGTGCCAACTGTAGCGGTTATAGGCCACTGGCGAGCTTTTTTTAGGAGTGTTAGTGGGGGCCCCCTGTATGCTGGGGGCCCCGTATAATTGATACGGCTGATACGGCGGTAGCTACGCCCCTGATAAGGTCAGTAAAAGCATTGTGTTGTTGCCAGTGCGCTCACACTGGGATTGCACCGGATGGATCAAATTCAGTCAACGAGATAATTGGCTGTTCCCTCGAGAGGTGACTTCAAGGGTCCCTGTTTTACGTCATGACGACTCGCCTTGAAGATGGTAGGATATCACGTAAGTGAAGTGGCCAATGACCACCAAATCCTGTCATTCTCGATAAGGTAATTGAATCACAAAGTTGATTGAGGGGGGTTTATTAGTAATGTAGGCAAAGATAAATTATGATGGCAGTTTACATTTCGGCTTTTAAGAAGTAGGTACATAAATAGGGTTTATTAAAATGAGTAAGTATAGTTAGAGCGTCTAGAGTTATAAGCTTGGCTCTACATCAGATCTGATAACTTTTTATGATGTAGAGCCATATCAGCTCTCGTCTTGGCAACATTTTACATGAAAATGTTCTTGGTGGGATAAAATAGTTCATCAACTTAAATATCAATATAGTGTGCAAATTTCATTTACACTGCTCTGTACCTACCCAAATAAATAATACGAGTGAGTAATGTACCTGGCAATTTCGTATTGTATTGTACTTAATACTCACTTATGTCTATTTTAATCATGCGAATAATTAACCATGAATATGACATGCGTAACAAAACTAAAAATATAATAACCAGGTGTTTACCAATTAGTTTCGACTGAAGTAGGATTTTGAAACTTTCTGAGTTCTTTGAAACTTCTATTTCTATGAGTGTCAGGACCTCTCTGGCAACGCATCATGGAGAACTCCAAATCTAAGTCCTCGCTGTCCAATTTTTACGATTTTTGTTGCGTAGATCCTCTATTTTACTTTATAATATCATTAGATTAGATATATGAAAGTTGAAAACTGGGACGAACGTCCTTCTAAGGTATTACCGGAGCGCTACGGCGGCATGGCATGTAAAAAGAGTTGTCATTGGATCATAGATCCCATCATCAGAATAGAATATATTACAGACAGTATATATTATATCCTTTCAAATAGTTAAGTAGGTATATACTTACAATAAAATTATATTTCTGTTCTTAGTTATACGATTAGATATCTGAAGCATAACAAATACTTACAAAAGAATTGAGATCCTTTTTGAAATCGGTAAAAAAGCAAAAAAAAAATATCACGTCATTTAATACAATCACGTTGTCCGAACACAGCTATTAAAGTATTTAGTACAATCGGACGGAACCACATTTTGTCATTGTTTTGATTACTTTTGATTGGTCCCACGGCTCAGTTTACATAAGACCCGTGTGAATTACAGTCACTCAATGATAATGGCAGCTTACGGTTCACACTGACAACTAAATACTGCTAGTATATTATTATGAATGAATGATTGAATGAATTAATGAATGAAAAATCTTTATTCACGGTTTTTCACCGCACAGTATCAGGAAAACAATAACAAGTAAATGAACAAAACAAAGTGCAAATAAATTGAACAAGACCAAAAAAAGATCAAAAGAAACATTAAAAGTATTAATTCTAAACTATATTAAAAAAGGGGATCTGTATTGCAGTATAAAGCCGTGAAAAGGACCGAACTCAGCGAAAGCCGCGATAAGAACTTATTATTAAATATTACATAAGTAGGGTACCTATATTATGTAGTGGTCCTACTACGCGCGGTAATCTAGTGGTAAGAAGTTTCGATTCCTGCACGTCTGTGTCGCTGGTTTCGGTGAAGTAAATCATTGTAAGAAGCCTGCCCATTTGAGATTTTCTCAGAGGTGATGTTATCGTTGTTATTAATGATCATAGGTACTGAATGAACGTTAATTAGTGGTACTAAGAATCTACTTACTTAAAAATTAAAATACATTCCAAAATGTAGCGCTCATAACATAGGTAAGTAGAGTTATTCGTAGATATAAGAAATTAGATTACATTGGTAATTGGTTGATAATTAAAATAATAGTTAAAAATAAGTACCTAGGTATAAATATTATGTCTGCACACTTAGGGTTAAATTTTCATTGTAAGTAAAAATACTGACATCATTAGGTAAATCTCATCATCGTTAAATGCAACATAAAGGAGTTCTGTTTAAAAATATACTACGTCCCTACAACGATCATAAAATGGCCAACTCAGACCAATAAAAAAGAATTTGTGATGGCCAACTGTTTTTCAGAACAATTTTGCAGTGCTTTACGCCGGATATTCGTTTACGTTTCGGCAACAATGTTTTTACACGCTTTATATTAGCTTCACCTGTATGTTTGTTTGTAACTTCTCTTTGAACTTGATTTTGACCCACTTCAACCGGTCAGATTTCTTTCAAACTTCGTGGGCTTATTGAGGACCGATGATAATTCAATATTTAAAGAAAAAAGAAAGAAAGAAAACCAAATTACACGCTTTATATTAGCTTTAAACGGTCAGATTTCTTTCAAACTTCGTAGATTTATCAAGGATCGATGACAATTCAATATTTAAAGAAAAAAAATAAACTAAATTTGTTTTCAAAAATCAAACTAAAGAATGAAAAATAAATAATAGTTAAAAAAAAAACTAAAAAAAACACGCTTTTTTAGAAAATCCAACAAAAAAATAGACAATAAATTTGAATTAAAAATCGTGTAATTGTAATAAAAGCGTGGGGTGCATGGTGTAATATCTTTAAAAGCACCCCACGCTTTTTTTACAATTACACGATTTTTAATTCAAATTTATTGTCTATTTTTTTACTTCGATTTTCTATAAAAGCGTGTTTTTTAGTTTTTTTTTTAACTATTATGTTTTATATTTATTATTTAATACTCATCTGAATTTCCTAAGCAATATTTTTTTTCATTATTGTATGTACAATAACTATGTACATCCAGCCTACGGAACCCCTGTGATACGACACCCACTTAGTCGTTTATTTATTTTATAACAGTGACAAAACGAGTCTCGATACCGACTCTAGAATTGAATACTTAATTGTGTTGACAAACGAATGATTCAGATTCACTCGGTACACTCGTACTAAAATCGCACTGACGGACTCCGGTCGGCCGTGTTACTGCGAATGGTCTGTGGTCTAGTCTAGCCACGTGGCTTGTGTGACGTCACCAGTGAAATATTGACAGCTGTACGGAAGCACCAGATTAATGCTCTTAATCGGCGGAGCACTCAATGACCTCGTAGATAATGTTGTCTAATCGACATTTTCAGGATGCATCGCTTTGTTCCTTATTGCATTCCTTTAGAAATCTTATCATTTGTTTACTATGTAAAGCCGCTTCGCATCGGAAAACGTATGCTTTAAATAGTTCAGCTAATTGTTTCTCAAATTAGCTAGAACAAAAGTACAGGAAGGCAGACAATTTTTGTATTATGATCACAATATTTGCTACTTAGCATAGTTATACGAGTAGCAATACTTAGCATTAAGTTGGCCATAAAGATTAAATAAATAAATATTTAGAGGTGTACTTAAGAAGTGCTCTCAGATGTGAGCCGACTCTCCTTGAGTCAGCTGCCAAACGACTCATCATGTCCGGCTGGGGGCTTGAGAGCCAGTTCTTTCTGTCTTTTTCTTCTCTCTTCCTTTGTCGGTAACGCTTCAGTGATGCCTTTGGTGTAGCTATGTTCATGGGCTACGATAGCCACTTACCATCAAGTGGATCGTCAGTTTGCCTCTATAATGGTTATCAAGTTATGACTGACAGTTAGGCACAGTGTAATTGTCAGTGATATCCCTGAAATATTATTTATTATAAGTACTATTATTTCTTCTGTGGCATTATGATTAAACCTTGTCGTCTCTGTGTTGTCATCACTTAATCCGAAGTGCCATGTCATCGTTTACCGTTTGATGCTTGATTTGAAATAGCAATCCACGAATAAGCAGAATTCCAACAAGTTCTTATTGTTGTACGATCAGTGGCGTAGCTAGCACCAAGGAGGCCCTGAGCTGTCGTAGACTGCTGGCGAGCTTTTTTGGGAGTGTTAGTGGGGTCCCCTATACCACAGTCCTATACGCTGGGGGCTGGTATAATTAATACGGCTGATACGGCGGTAGCTACGCCCCTGTGTACAATACGACGTTTATTGAATTGAAATAATTACTAATAAGTAGGTACCAATGTACTAAGTACAATCGATCAGTATAGACCACCTGTCAGCATATCGCCGTCTACCTACCTAAATACAACTGCGCAGTTATGAATATGAATTTCATGTAATTTGTACCGACAACAAATAGGTACATATTAGTAAAAATCTACGGCTATAACTTGAGAAGCGGATTTAAACCATAAAGATGGTAGGTAATTTATGTATAACGTTCTGTCCTCGGCCCTGAGTTTAATTGCCGTTTTCCATAGACAAAAAATTAATCCCTCCGCGACATTCCATGTACCTAACATGTAAAATATTTTTTAAGACCCACAAGTTCATAACGCTTTTGCTGTTAAAAGGTAATCAGGTCCCGTAAAAAGAAGCCCCTAACTTTTACAAGGCCTGACTCTACAAGCTTGAACTTGACTAACCCATTATTTTGGTCAAAATTTGGGGTATTTTAAACTGCGCAGACACTGACAAATTCTGATTAAAAAAAACCCTTAAAATCCTAATGTGGGTTAAAAAGCAAAAAAAATTAAAATCACTATCAATTATGGTGTAAAAAGGTTTACAAGAGCGAACACTTGTAAATACAAAACAAGCCATGGATTCTATAAATAAATAAATAAATAAATAAATAACGCTTCACACTCATAGCCCCACACTAGGATTCCCTGTGTCGTGGGTGCCATGGACAACACACAGAGACAAGGACATTTACACCCAGACCGAGAACAGAAATTCAAACTCATTATTCAAATTTCCGCCTCGCTGGGAATCGAACCCAGGACCCTTGGTGCTGCGATCCGGCATGGTAACCATTGCGCCACACGGGTCGTCAAATATAGCGAGCTTCTAAGCCGCAAGTAAGTATACCTACTTATGGTGTTGGGAAGGGTGCATGTTACTGCACACATATCTAAATTATCAAAGTTATGTGCATATACATAACAAACAAATAAAAACCAGACCTTGATCCCTTATTCGTGCGATCGCCCTTTACGCCGACGTATTCTCCATACGTCATGATCATAATATAAATAACACAACGTACATACGTTTACCTAATTAATTAAGATTAAATGAGTAAAGTGTACTTTACCTAATATACGACAGAGGCTCGGGAATTTCATTCCCTTAATTTTTACTACTACATCTATAACTCCATCATCTAGCTCTACATTCGTAGCGGTCAGTAATAACTAATGACCTAGATACGAGTAACTACATATTTATGAGTTTTAACGTATGCAAATAAATACCTGGGAATGTTTCAGTCCATGTAGCGGTCCTATTATCGTGGCCGATAATTACAATGTACATACTTGTAATAGTTTATCTTTCTATCACGATTAAACGCGATATGGCATGATAGCAAGTCGTTAAAAATAATAATACTATCTAACTAAAAAACTAAAGTACTTTTGCAGTTGCATTTATTTGATGTCAATAAAAATGATATTACAATATGCATAGTTATGAATTATAGTATATATAGTATATATAGTAAAGAATAAAGTTATAAATTATATTAAATCAATGGATTTATTCCATGTACTTGTTTTCACATCAATAGTTCATAATCGAACGACGTTCTAATAAAGTTTGTGATTCTCCCACAATCTTACGTCACGCTTAAATAGTAAGATTATTGAAGTACACCCTTTTCAGAATCTAATTAACCCACCATACCTTTATCTAAATCGAGTAAAAGAGAATAAAGGAAGAAAATTTCAGTCCCTCTTGGGCTCGCCTACTACGAGTATAAGGTTGGTAGCTTCACTGCAAGTCCATACCCTGTGGTACTGTCCTGCAAAGGATTCCTCTAGGACCACACATGTTCCTGTCTCTGTAAGGCCAGGTATTTTAGTGACAGGTAAAGTATTATCGTCTGTTGATTTTTTGTGACTAATTGTTTATAGTTGTTGGCCATACTACTATACTTAACACTTATATCTATTATAATCTGAAGTGAGTTAGAATGAGTTTCATTTATTTGCCTCTAAAATTTTAATATAATACCTATAATAAAAATAATACATATTATGTGATAGTATGTATAACTGTGTATACAAGCGAGGTGCTGGTTTGAATCACGTCAATTTGTGAGGTCAGCCACTGCCGAGTCAATTACTTCCTCGTTTGGAGTGGCGCGGCGGGCTTGACTTGAAACTATGGAGTCATAATAATAAATTATGGAGTCAGAGAAAGGACATTTTTCTGGATTATTCATGCATCATACAATGACGTTAACAGAACAGAAAAGGAAGGTTTACACAAGCTTTTACTTATTTATTATTATTATTATTGACGACCCGTGTGGCGCAATGGTTACCATGCCGGATCGCCGCATCGAGGGTCCTGGGTTCGATTCCCAGCGAGGCGGAAATTTGAATGATGAGTTTGAATTTCTGTTCTCGGTCTGGGTGTGAATGTCCTTGTCTAGTGTGTTGTCCATGGCACCCACGACACAGGGAATCCTAGTGTGGGGCTATGAGTGTGAAGCGTTATTTATTTATTTATTATTTATTTATTTAACTTGCTTTGTTCGTTGGTTTGCTACCACGTCTTATTTATGTATGGGTCAAATCTATGAGCTTTGGTTCCTTAATTATTTTTATGATAATTGTGACCTGATAGTATAATACACAGGTTTGGCTTCAGACGAGGGAACTACTCGACATAATATAACATTACAGACATGAAATTACGCATTGTAATATATTTCGTTCTGGACTCCTTCATAAGTATGATACACGGGATACACCTTACTGTCGCGCTATAGGCTATTCCAGTAATCGTTTCAGCGACCAACAGAAGAAACACAAAAGCTTGTTTAAAAGTGCTTTTTAATTACCTTCTCGTGACGGAAGAGAGAAGGTATGAATTTACGGTGAGAGATTATTTGTTACTATATTATTATTTGTTTAATTATTTATAGCCTAAGCTTATTATTATATATAGATACTGATTACAAATGTGAAATAAAATTTTAATGATAGTTTTTATAAATAAATGGATTCGCAAGCCTTGACATTTTGCAATATTTTTTGTTAAGAACGCAATAAAGGTTATAAACAAAGGTGACCGTATAATAATATAATCAATAGTTACTTCGTTTGCCAATAAAAGAGAAGAGACAGAGAAGAAAAGCTGAAAATCATAAAATTTTAACGTTAAGACCTTACGTTAACGTTAGAACTTAGGATCCATTTTGACTTTTGTAACTGTGCTGTAGTGTGCAGTGTGCATTTTTGAAAATTTCGGCATAAGGTGAAATAATGTAGACCCTCGGAATCCAAATTTATGTTCTGAAAAAGCCATCTTACTTTTTCAGTCAGGATTAATTTATTGACAAAATACACACATTCATTTCAAAAGAAAAATAACTTGACAAGTGCGAGTTAAACTCGCTTGGAGAGGGTTCCGTACGTTGATTAAGTATTGACAGTTATTTTTCTGTTTTATTTATTTTTGCCCTTTTTTTAAGACCATAGACTTCTTACAGGTTTTCCTGTAATGTATAACTAAAGAACTATTTACTCTATTTTTCTCTAAATTCTAGCCTCAGTAGGTACGGAAATAGGAGGGAATGGTCAATTTTCATCTTCAATTTTCGTTCTTTCTTACCATCGATATATAATCTTCGTGATCAAAAAAAAAAAAAAATCAAATCAAAATCAAAAATATTTTATTGATAAAGACACATCACATTCACAAGTCGCAAGGGCCCTGCACTTGGTTCATCACCTGTGTTACAGGTACCCCGCTCATCGAAGTTTCTTACAATTATTCTTTCATTTGACGTGGCACACGATACAGTTTGTTTGTTTTACAGTTCTTTTTTAATTTTAATTTCGTAAAAAAAAATCCAAAATTAGGTATTCAAACTTTTTGTAAACCTTGTTATTTCTTCATTTCTGTATTTTTACACTGTCTGAAACAGCGATCTATATGTTCTACTATAATTCATTGGTAGTATAATAATTATACACGAGCTCCTTTTTGTATAATACCATATTATTGTGCTTGATTGTCGTCGCTTGTTATTTCTAATTGGTGTACAGATTAAAAATAATTATTTTGTATTGTAGTCTCACTATAGCGTAATGCATTCATCGTAACAGCTACCTACAGGTTTTTTACGAGGACGACAGTAATTCTCTGCTAAAAGTGTCATATTGTATGCGAATTCTCTGAAGACTACGTGAGCAGAATGTAGATTCATTTGAACATGGATGTTTACAACTACGCAGTTGCAGAAGGCGTGTTAGGAATAATGCACACAATTTTTTATTTAGCTACTTGTATACAATAGCCTGAGACAATAGCGCTCTTATCTCAAATACGAAGTAGATTGGTGTGGTGTGTTATAAATTGGCATTTATTTCTGAATACTATTACAATAATTATTAATAATCTCAGGTGGTTAATTTAATGTTTTTTGTTGCGTTACGTGAACTTTTGTGACGAAACGACACAATTTTATCCCGCAAAAAATATTTGTAAGTAAGTACACAAAAACACGTGTTTGATTCGCGATGGTGTCAATGTCATATCAAGATGGTGTCAATGTGTGGGTGTGTGTACTTGTACGAATACAGAGTTGGTATTACTATGGGTGCTTCACTGAATTTGTTCTTAGGATTACGTCCGTCTTTTTTTTACGTCCGTGCCTTCAGCTTACAAAACCCATTATTCATTTACCAAAAGTTAAAACTACTAAAAATTGTGCAACGTGGTATGTATAATTACAGAGCCGGAGAGCCTGGGCTGGTATCTTTCAAACAAGCGGTCTGAGGACGTCATTCGTTATTCAACAAGGTGCACCGCGAGCAGGAGAGATTGACTGAACTTATTGGAATTGACTCAATATTGGAACCTAACCACATATTTATGGGAGTAGGTACCTGGCTCAAAATCACGAAGGTGGCGAATTTCAGGTTTGCAATGTGAGCATAAAATGTTAAAAGCAATAGCCAATTAAAGAAGTATAAATGATTGGTTTGTTATTAAACTTAACATATTTGAAAGGGGCGCGCTTAAATTTTACAATATTTAAAATTACAGCGATTTTAAGGTAACTCGACAGCAAAAATCTTCATTTCGGGAACGTAACTAAATATTTATTTTTAAATATAATGTTTATAGAAAACAATAAAATATTATTATTATTAATAGCATTCTACTGTATTTTTTTAAATACAAATAGAAATTTGGTGAATAGACATGGATATTTATAAAAATCATCAAATTGAAAATTTAAAAGTACTAAGTTTCAAATTTCAAGCATAAAATTCAAAATATAACAAAATATAGATGACCTAAAAAGTAAAATTAGATATTACTATAATAATAACTTTATTATGTTTGTATGTGCATATTTACATGTTCAATAATATTTGAAATTAGTATTATAAAGGTAAATAAAAGTAGAGTTCCCGGAATGACTATGGTGATTTTCTTACAGGTAAAGGTATTTTTGAGTAATAAATGCGAAAATTAACTTTTGTAATTTCTATAATCTTGTTTAGAAATATTAATTGTTGTAATATTATAATCAATAATAATAAAAATAGCCCCAAGAAAACAAAATAATTAACATTTCTCAAATATATCAACATTAGACTTAAAATAAGATAATACTTGTACTTCACGAGGTACTGGAACTGGTATATCTTTGATTAAGTCATTCACTTTACTTTTGGGAGTCATCTGATCACTTTTCTTCTTGTTTTCTGTCTTTTCCTTTCTGCTTATTTTTTTATTCAATTAAGTCTCATTTCTGTTATTATATCTTGCTGTTTTTTTATTGTTCTGTATGCTTTTGCCTGGTCTTTTTTCACACTTTTATTTCCGCACTTTTTTCATACTTTTCTCGCCGAGTTTTGTGTTTTTAAGTTTTTTTTAGTTTTCTTCTTTTTTTCACCTTCGTTTGGTTCCATTTTTACTGAAAACAAAAGAAGATCTTTTAATTTTAACAATATTTATTAAATATTAATTCACCATTAATAAGTCATGTCAGAAACCACTACGTCAATCTGGAACCATGTCATCATGTCCGGGAACGTCCCCTTAATGACTGTTCCCGAAATGACGTTTTTGAAATTTCGTGGCTACAATTTCGATGATCGTCATATTAGACATATTATTTCTAGGTTATTGTGAAGTAAACAAATCAAATCAAATCAAATCAAATCAAATATTTTATTTGTGAAATAAGGTACACAAGGATGGTAACATTAGTAAATAGCTCTCTTACTCTGCCAATTATTGGCGTACAAAATTGATTAAAATTATTGTACAATTTGATTTTACATAATTATTATGATCAATTAAATTAACATGTCACGTGCCTCTTATTAGTATTAAAAGTGTCAGTCGATATAAAATTAAATTAAATTATTCAAAATACAAGGGAATACAAAATAATAATAGTCAAATAATTCACGGAATTCCAGCATAAATTCAACGATTATTAATATCATTTTTGTTCATTAATAAAGTCATTTATAGTATAATAGCATTTGCTTATTAGATATATGCGAAGTTTTTCTTTAAACATTCTCAAGTCGTCGATTGTCCTTATGGAAGTCGGGAGTTTATTATAAACTGTGGATGCCATTCCAACAAAGCTTTGTCTGAGAAAGGTAGTTTTAGCTGGCACTACACATAGCATGTCTTTACGACGTACACTATCAGAGAAGTTAAATTTGTCCTTGTTAGCCTTTATAAATATTGCACATTCATATATATACAGCGAAGGTAATGTCATGATGTTTAATTTAATAAAGTGAGGTCTGCAGGTGTCTCTCTGTTTTAGATTACATATTGCCCTGATACATTTTTTTTGGGCTTTGAATGCTAAATGTTTATTTGTGGAGTTCCCCCAAAATATAACGCCATATCTAAGTGTCGATGCTACGGTACCGTGATATGCTGTCAACACAGTCGACTGATTAATAATATTTCGTAATTTACGTAATAGGAAATTAAATTTGCTAAGCTTGTTGCATATATTCTCTATATGTGATTTCCAATTCAATTTGTTGTCAATTTGCAGTCCTAAGAAACGTGTGCTCTGTACGGCGTCAATTTGATTTCCAAGGTAGTTTACATTTAAATTCATATTATTATTAAATCTATTTGTGAAATTTATAACATTAGTTTTTTTTTTAATTAATTCTTAAATTATTATTTTCTAACCAGTATATTAAATCAATAAGTGTATTATTAATGTCAATTTCAAGTTCTCTTTCATCGTCATTTACAAAAAGCACAGTACTATCGTCAGCAAACAGAGTGATATCATGTTTAATTTTTACTGGAAGATCGTTGATATAGATCAAAAATAACAGCGGACCTAGAATACTACCTTGAGGGACACCGTATTTTGTATTTCTGTAATCAGATTTAATATCTCTTTCAGTTTTTGTTACAGTACATAAATGCGAAATATGCGTACATTGTTCTCGTCCTGTAAGGTATGATTTAAGTAGTTCATGGGCTTGTCCTCTAATGCCATATTTATAAAGTTTGTTTAGCAAAATATTATGTTCAACATGATCAAATGCTTTACTGATATCCATGAACAATGCAACAGTAGTTTTTTTTAAGTCAATATTAGTAATTATTTTGGAAATCAAATTATATATCGCCATGTTTATATTTTTATTTTTTCTAAATCCGAACTGTTGAGGACTTAGTATAGAATTTACGGTCAGGAATGCGTAAATGTAATTATATATATCGTAGTAGGCTAGATTGGAGTGTATGCTTTCTTATGTTCAGATCATCTCTGTGAACCATGTATCAAAGAACACTTCAGTACTATGAACATAGATCTCTCTCTGTGGGCGTAGTTATATGTCAGGACTGCCAGGATACTAAATAAAACACACTGTTCGACAGGCACAAGGATACTCTTCGTTTATTGCCTGACAACACCCGATTTCATGAATTCAACGTTATTTAGATTTTCTTTGGTTTCGCGATCCTATACCAATCTGTCAACCGTAATGTCAATTCACCTTTTTCTTAATTTTGATAGATTACAAAGAACTTATTTTACTATACGCCGACACGGCCATTCTGACAAGACACACGTCCTCGTGTGTGAATCGTACGAAATCACGTCATTTTGAACGAACGTAACATAAAACAAGATCTTCAAAAATCATTACGAATTTGTATTAATTAACCTGAGCCACGTACCATAGTCGTAAACTTCAACTATCAGAAGTAACAACATAAATTCTGAACGATCTCTGAATCTCGAGTGAGTCCCTCAATCCCCACGACTTTCAAAGCCAACCAATAATCTCTACTGGTGCCATACGCATACCCACCAAGTGAACAACGCCACCTTCACCAGAGCAAAACGCGCATCGCGCACCCACGGACTACTTGTGCTGCCCCAAGAGACACCGATTTCTAACGGGCTACGACTACGTAATTGCCACTGGTGCTGCAAAGTTACTGACTCGAGTTCCCATGTTTTGTTACTTCATCAACAAGCTCATTATTAAAATCAAATTCGACTGGTACATGACCTACAGGCATTCTCATTTACTTTCCTTTACTTTACTGCCAAAAGTTACAACAAAGCTTGTTGTTGCCCGAAATCCCGCAAAAATATCATCAGTTCATTTTTTTTAGCACAATCACTGCTTCGCTATGTGTTTTCGCTATGGAGAAGAAGCAGCGGAAGAAACTCCATAACAACACTTTTTTTTATCACGGAACTACCAAATTATTATTTGTGCGATTTTAAAATATTCACGTCACGCGTAGGGTCGTTTGGTACGTCGCGGTCGCGGCGTCGTCACCGAATCAAAGCATCTCGTTCGTTTGACTCACTGTTGGCCATTGCTGACGACTCACACGTCCTCGTGTGACCATTCTGTAAAGACAATATCAACACAGTATTTCGTTCGGCTATTCTGACTTCATGAAGTAAGGGAAGTGTATGTGTGTGTATGTTTTTGTGTGTGTGCTCATAATCCCAGATAAAATTTCACAACTCGAATATCAACTATGTTCAATAAAGAAACAAACTCATTCCTAACTCATTCCTCAATAAATTAATCGAAAGGCGTTATAAATTCTCGTCTCTCATCTATACTGCTCAATTTTCAACGTATACCACAAGTAACATCACATCAAATCCTAATATTATATCATCATTATTCCTTCAAAATAAACTTCAAAATATTTTAAACCGCTTTTACCAATCAGTATTCAACACTTTTGTTATTGTCCAACCAGTATTTAAACAGTTCCAACTACTATCCAACCTGGATTTGTACACGTTATGTCACAGTTCAACACACAGAAAAATGGCTGAAGGTTGATCATCATCATTAAACTCAAAGCTGAGAACATCATCAAATTACTCTTAAGTCCATAAATTAATCACTTTGCTTAGTACACACAAAACATCGACCCTTCCTCAAACCTCCAACGTCTTCATTGAGCGTTGTCACACCACACAGGACACGCTTATACCAAGCGTTCCCACCCCATGTGTCACTAAGCATTGTGTTGGCCCAAATGCCTCATCATCATCATGCGAAAGGCCGCATTGATCTCTACTATAAACATTTGACCTTCAGACAATTTAAACAGTCACGGCTGTTACAGATAAAGATACCTTATTAAGCCACGCTTAATACGAATTCAACTAAGCATACTGGTTAAACAATTTCTCTCATAACATAACAGATTATAACTCTAACCTAGACTTACCTAACCTTTTTTTTTACCTTACCTAACCTACCCTTTTTTAACGTGTGGAAAGACCTTCGTCTCATCCATACGGCCACGGGAAGCCGGAGAGATATGTAACCTACCCTAACCTATCATCCTAACTTAATTTAAGCTAAGCTAAACTTATTGGTCCGCAGTGGTTTGGAGCACCGCAGTGCTGTTTAGAATCCATACGGATTGATGTTGATGATGTGTATTCCAAGAGACTCGAAAGTGCTCAGAAACGCTTCTCATAGCATCTTACATTCCCATACAATTTGGGCAAAACTATTCCAAGCTACGCAGATAATTAAAGCACTTCAAGATGTCACTATCGAATCGAACACGAATGCTTGACCTCTCGTTTCTTTACAAGCTTGCCAATGGATTACTTGACGCTCCTAATATTTTCTCTCAACTCAACTTTTTCGTTCCATCCAAATTACCTAGATCATCATGGTTCAGAATTTTCAATGACGCACAATATTATTCTAACCTCGAAAAAGTACCACTTACTAGAATTATTCGCATAATTAGGAATATTTCTAATAATTATGACATTGACTTATTCACAAGTGAAATTCGCAAGTTTTAAAAGGCTTTAATTAATTTGATTTCTTCAGATGCACTCTAATTTTCAATTCAATACTATTATCATTTTTGTTATTATCAATGTTATTATCTTACTGTTAACTCGCCTTAGTTAAATGCATGACCACCAAGAAACGGCCATGTAGTCTACACCTATAAAATAACACTTATCTTGCTTTTGTTCTTACCTATTGTTTATTTTCTGTAAACGGTTTGTATTATGTGGGTGTTAACTAAATAAAGTAATAAAATTTAATTTAATTTAGTTAAATTAATTAGCATGAGCAATTTGTCGAACGATCCTCAAGAAAACATCATTATTTACATACTCTGCCACTACAAGTGACGTCCATTCGGACACAAACTGTACTCACTGAATAACCTCCATCAATTTATCTGAAGAATAGGATCCAAGTTCTAAGACCTGTTGTCTATACATTCTGTAGTATCGTTGTAGGATATTTGGAGAATTAAACATTTTTCTTTCTTTCTACTGACTGACCAATTAGGTAAACATTAAATTTCAATTCAATCAACAAATAATAATCAGCACCACATCATTTTACCTTTATCATCAGTTTACTTTTGCATTAATAATAAAAAAGAAGAGATAGCTTGACGTCGCATCAACAACTCATCTCGCCATCGTACCAACAAATTCTGCTTCAACATTTTGCCTTCGTAGAATTTAGGAAACAGCATTGACCATTTGCGAGAAAGTAAGAAACACAATTATTTGAAATGAATTTTTGAACTTAGGAACCACTTGATCTGATTGCTTTCATTCCATCTTATCACATTTAATTTAACCCTAATTAGATCATCTATCATCCTCAACTGCATGTGTAGTATGAGTCGAACATAACATTTCAAATTCAACTCTGTTGAAGTGAGTAAGTCTGTAGAAGAGTGGTCTGTAGTCAACACGACATTTCAAAATTTCTTTTTCATCATAATGAAATTGTCATCAGTTGTCACTTCGATAGATTATAATACTTACGTCAAGACGTAATATGTCATAACAAACCTTGATGACAATTTTGCACCAACCCAAGAACTATCAAAATATTATCATAAAATTATGCAGGCAAAACACGAAATGTAATAATGTTACCATCCAAATATGCAGTTACCGTTGCTCATCAATTGAAGATATTAATTTACCATTCAGTCTACTTTGCAACAATCCACAATGTGTAATTGCGCACGATCATTAAAGTTGTCAATAAACAAATCAATATCACTCTTACAAAACAGCTATAGGTGGTAGGGAACACTACCGTTATTATCAAGGCATCTACATGACCATCTTACCATGAAAATCAGAATGTAATTAATTATAGGATTAGATGCATATGCTAAAGTGACGTGGCCATTTGATCACTGGTGAACATCTTGTATAACGTAGCATCACAAATAGGTTGGTCTTTCTGTTGCGTTATATTTAACGGTGTACTGAACCAGAAGAATACCATGTTACAATTGCAACTTTCACCAACCTTAGCAGAATTATCATTAGTTAATGAATATTCAGTTCTCTAAAAGTAAATGAAATGTTAAAGCTTTATGCCAATCATGCCGGGGCTCGACCATGCACAGGTCAACTCAGTAATCAGCACAGGACACAGCGCTCGCAACAGCGCCGCGCATCAACAACCCGTTGCAATTTGGCAGAAACCAGCCTCGCTCCACACTCACAGATTCAAATCTCGCCGTTTTCCTTAACTGAAATATTTAAGATTTATACTCTCAGTTGCATGATATCGAACATCATATTCACTGAAGCTACTTATCTTGTATTCCTTTCGTGAAAAACCTGAAACCAAATGCTCATTTCCATTTATTTCTCGGATTTTAGTCATAACTACTAATACGCTGTGGATTTTTAGATAAAGCCCAACTTTGCTATCACACTCCATGATCTCATCATCTCCTTTATGTTTAATTGATTTTGTATCGTTTCTCTCTGTAAATTTTCCCTTCAAGCTTATTTCAAATGTCATCCGAACTGTTTTGTCCGTCATTTATTTTCCGACGTGTATCTCTTAGATTCTCATAAAAACTGTATCACCATCTGGGTTTTTTATCCCACGCCTGATATCGTAGTAGGCTAGATTGGAGTGTATGCTTTCTTATGTTCAGATCATCTCTGTGAACCATGTATCAAAGAACACTTCAGTACTATGAACATAGATCTCTCTCTGTGGGCGTAGTTATATGTCAGGACTGCCAGGATACTAAATAAAACACACTGTTCGACAGGCACAAGGATACTCTTCGTTTATTGCCTGACAACACCCGATTTCATGAATTCAACGTTATTTAGATTTTCTTTGGTTTCGCGATCCTATACCAATCTGTCAACCGTAATGTCAATTCACCTTTTTCTTAATTTTGATAGATTACTAAGAACTTATTTTACTATACGCCGACATATATATATTTTTCAAATACCTTGGAGAATGGTGTTAGAAGTGCTATAGGCCTATAATTATTTATATCTGTTGGGTCTCCTTTTTTCAGTAATGGTTTAATTATTGCTTTTTTTAATTTATTCGGAAACTTTCCCTGTTCAATGCTCATGTTTATTAAATAGCTCATTACCGGTGATATTGTCTCTGCAACATCTTTAACCACTTTTATGACAACATCGTCGTAACCTGAACTATTTGTATTTTTTAGGGAATTTATTATAGTTTTGATATCTTCTGGTATGGCTGGCGGTATGAATATTGAATTAATATTACTGTATTCTAGTTTGGAAGCCATATTTACATCGCATCCCCGATTATCACTTATATTAATAAAGTGTTCATTAAATGTTGAGGCTATTTCTTTCGCGTTCGTTATAATGTTTCCATTTATATTGAGTTTTCTGATGTATTGTTTTGTTGTCTTCGTTTTACTGCTATTAATAACTGTCCATGCTGCTTTCGATTTGTTGTTCGCTGAATTAATAAAGTAATTATTTTGGGATTTTTGTGTTTGATAAATAATTGATTTATATCGTTTAGCATAAACCATGTACTTGTCTTTATTACACTTATTACGACTACGTCTATAGTTCCATAATAACTCTCGTTTGCGTTTACTGCAAAGCTTTATTCCTCGAGATATCCACTTCGGTTTAACTTTATATGAAATTTTTATTTTTTTAATTGGAAAACATAAGTCATATAATAATTTAAATAATTCATGAAATTTATCAAAAGCCGAATTTGGCTCTTTTGTTTCGTATACCTCATTGAATGTCAAACTTTTGATGTGTTGAGTGAATTTGGATCTATTATCTAACGAATAATCTCGCCTTATAATGTACCAGTAGTTCAATTTATTTTCTATTTTACTCGGACAGCCTATGAGTTGCGCACTGTGATCTGATAGTGCCAATTCTACTAGTTCGCTTTTGCATCCTTTCAGATTATGTAATATGTTATCTATACAGGTGTTACTAGCATTACGTGTTGGTTGATTAAATTCAATTTTTAAATTATGTTCTAATAATGCTTGTCGAAAAGTACTTGAAAGTTTATTATTTTGTAATAGGTCAATATTGAAATCCCCACACACGATGAGTTTTTTCTTTTTTACGTCAAATTTAGATAATATACTGTGGAGTCTGTCAAAAAATAGATCATATGCCTCAATACTATTTCTAGGAGGTCTATATATACAAATGACATATATCTGATGATCCAAAAGTTCTATCGCTGAGCATTCTATCACCCCTGAAATTGATATTTTACAGACTTCTTTTATTTCTTTATGTTTAAGCGTATTTTTTGTTATTATGCAGCTACCACCATGTCTATTACTTCGCATATAATAAGAAGCTATGCAATAATTCGGAATAACTAAGCAAAACTCGTCACCAAGAATCATATTATGCTCTGTTATACACAAGATGTCAATGTCTTTACCATTATTCGACAGTTCGTTAAGACCTATAGTTAGCAAGTCTGATTTACTTACCAGTCCGTTGATATTTTGATGTATGATGTTAATGACTTTTTTATCCACGAAATAAATCGTTTTCGTCATTGTTATTATGTTTTGAACAATTTGGGCTTACATTTGATTTATTTATACTGTCATGATTAATTGCATTCTTACATAGCTTACAAATTAAATAACAATTGTCAGTATTATCAGTTTGAGTACTAGAATCGATTAAAGGTTTAAATTTTTCATTAGTAGACTTACATTTAGATAAATAATTATCCCTATTACGCTTGTATGTAATACGTAAGACTTCCCTTAACAAGTATCTCGCTATATGTGTAGGAAATATTTTATAAATAGGTATGGATCAACTGAAGTTAAGATCCGTATAAACTACATTAACATATTTACTGCAATGAAATCTTAACATATAGTTCAGTTTATGTTCGTTTAGGTGGATATTTTTATGTATTTCCCCTACAATAACGTTGGTGTGTGTAAGTGAGGAAAGCCATACTTCGAGTTTACAAGAAAATTCATGTGGATTTCTGTCATTACTCCCTGCAAGCAATATTACATAATCATTGTTATTTAAATTACTTATCTCCGTTTTCATTGTGGATGTGACCTCTCCCATTGTTGCGTTCGGTTTTATATAGCTTACAATGAAATAATCCTGGCCTAATAGATTTTGAAGTTGCTGTCTTACACCTCGCCCTTGATTGTCTCCAATGATGATAATACGATGTTTTATGTTTATATGTGTTGTATTCAGATTAATTGTGGTCAAAGTTTTCGTTTGTGTGGTTTCTTGTTGTTGTAGTTGTTGTTCTTGTTGTTGTTGTTGTTCTTGTTGTTGTTCTTGTTGTTGTTGTTGTTCTTGTTGTTCTTGTTGTTGTTGTTGTTGTTGTTGTTGTTGTTGTTGTTGTTGTTGTTGTTGTTGTTGTTGTTGTTGTTCTTGTTGTTGTTCTTGTTGTTGTTGTTCTTGTTGCTGTTGTTGTTGTTCTTGTTGTTGTCGTTGTTGTGACTGATGTAAATGTTGTAAACCAGGATCAATATTTGTATTTGTGTTAATAGTTTTTGTATATGTACAATGATAGTTTTTACAGAATACTTATTAACTGATTGTTATTTTAATATTATTTACTATTCCACCCATTCCCGGGATGACGTATAATTAATGTACGGTAAAAAATACATGAACATAACAGTACTTACCACTTAAATTGTTATTTATTTACGCAAAAAACAAATGACGCCCACCTCACAACATTACTGCTCGCCACTAAAACACACTAGCGCCGCAAGTTGTGTTCAAGAATAAAAGTTTTCACTACCTAATGCTGCGTTCACGGATATGACGTTTGATTTCTCGGACAAACTTTTGACAAATGCCGTGTTTAAAATGATTTTATTTTCTATATTTTGGCTTAGAATAATAATTGTTTAGGAAACAAACAAACTCTATTGAAAATTAAGAATATAAAAAGTATGATTTTACTATTTGGTAACGTAAGTTAAAGTTTGAAGTTTTTGTTTGGGACGCGTTCCCGAACTGACTTTTTACACATGTTTCTTGTTAAATTATTTAAAATTACTTATTTTTCAAATCATAAATTTTAGGTATAAATACATCTAATTGATCATCGAGATCAGTACTGAATTCTTATTTACTGTTATTTATTCGTATATTTTATTTTGCGAGCTTCCAAACCGAATTCGCCACCTTCGTGATTTTAAGCCACCTAATCAATTCACCTGCGGCCAGTAGATTTAAATCACCTAGGTGCATAGGTGAATAAAGTACACTAAAAGTAGACTTAAGACACCTGGGTGAATTAACTCAGCCTGTGATTAAAGTCGACGTCACCTATTATAATAATTACATAAAATTCTACATGATGCAAAATCTTTTATTTAGCTTTGCTCCTACAACAACTTCAATATTTTTGCAAAAACGTTGAGGACGTGCCAAAATCCATTTATAATAATGATAAAAATAAATGTGGGTACTGGCTGGGCCAATTTAAGAAACCAACAGTCTTACTTACAGATTCTATTTATGTGAATGACATGATATTTTTTACTTTTGTTACCACAGACTTGTTCCAATCATCTTCGTTATAAAAAAAATTAAATAACTATGTGAAGTTTATGCAATTCTCATCTAGTTCAGTCTAGTAAATTATTATGAACCTACTGATCTATTTTGATGATAGGTCATGTTTCATAAACCAGGAAATAAGGTTTATCAGAAATAATTATGGGTAATTAAAGTTTCAAAATTCATTGAAAAATACTGAATCAAGTTCTAATAAAAAAAAAACAGATATAGTGTTGAAGCTTGTTTTACTGGGTATTCAGAACAGTTAAACATTTGAAGTGCGCTTCTGGAATGAGTCACAATCGGAATTTTAGTACGACGTGTCGTACTCTGAGATGAGGTCATATTTCACTAGCACTCAAGACCCTATTTTTTTTTACGCAAAGCAATCGAGCGGATAAGTGTAGGGTAGTCTTAAAAATGGTCCATCGGTCACTGACTAGTTAACTGCCAAATTTTCAGTTATCTACAAAATGTGAAGGCAACTGACATTCGTGGCCATTCATTAATTTTTTGGACAACTTTGGCTATTTTTGACCCCCCCCCCCCTCAACACCATATAAGGACACATAAGATTTCACATACTCCCCTTCCCCTTCTTACGTAAGATTTTATATGGTTTTAGAAAAGGATAAATTAAATAGTAGATACTAAAACCCATTATACGACGTAAATAATTTTTTTAAGTCTTTGTTAATAGTATTTCGACTTGTAAAATATTACATAATTAATGAATGGCCCCTTAGTCAATAGGTACTCCTTGGAGTATATGGGTAGCCAAACTCAAAAGTGTGTGCGTATGGCCTAAGGTCCCGCGTAGTCTCAATTTGGGCTCCGTATAAATGCTGGCCATAATGAAAAAAGAACAAATCTTCCACGAGACTAAAACAAAGAGTACCTAAAAAATCTGATTTAAATAAAAGAGCACCAATTTTCACAGCATATTAAAAAGCGGCCAAGTGCGAGTCGGACTCGCCCACGAAGGGTTCCGTAGCAGCAAGTAACATAATATAAAAGTTCTTGTAGTTCATTGTAACTTTGATCAATATTTTTTGCGGTTTACGATTTATGACGTATTAAAAAAAACTACTAACTAGATCTCATTCAAAACAATTTTCGTTGGAAGTTTGCTTGGTAATGTACATCATATAATTTTTTTAGTTTTATCATTCCCTTATTTTAGAAGTTACAGGGGGGAGGATACACATTTTACCACTTTGGAAGTGTCTCTCGCGCCAACTATTCAGTTTAGAAAAAAATGATATTAGAAACCTCAATATCATTTTTGAAGACCTATCCATAGATACCCCACACGTATGGGTTTGATGAAAAAAACATTTTTGAGTTTCAGTTCTAAGTATGGGGAACCCCCAAAATTTATTGCTTTTTTTCTATTTTTGTATGAAAATCTTAATGCGGTTCACAGAATACATCTACCTACCAAGTTTCAATGGTATAGCTCTTATAGTTTCGGAAAAAAGTGGCTGTGACATGCGGACGGATAGACAGACAGACAGACATGACGAATCCATAAGAGTTCCGTTTTTTGCCATTCGGCTACGGAACCCTAAAAAAATGATTATTTCAGTAGTATAGGGTTTAATTTGTAAATTCAACATTGTTCACCAGTCAAGTCCTATGTAATTTTACCTCAAGCCCCAGCTCATGTGTGAAGGAACAACTTTGGATATTATTATTACAAAATATAAATTAATGTGGTAATATGTAATGAAAGTGTTTTATAATTCTTTTTTTTCAATATCTTTTTTTATTTAGGTATGCGTTTTAATTATAGTACAAACGAGTTTACATTTCTTTATTAAATCTGGAAACCAAGTAGTCCTGTAAGAAGTAGCAAGAAACTCTTATGTTAAAATTAAATATTTTCCTGCATATATTTATTATTTACACAGGGGACCACTGTGACATTATTATCACATTTATTATTATTAAATTAACACTCATTTTTTTAATAAAATGTAGCCTATGTTAGATACTGAAAAATAATAGAGCATCGTTTTGGTGAAAGAATTTTTGAAACCGGTCCAGTAGTTTTTGAGTTTATCCATTACAAAAAGATTACAAACAAAACAAATAAACAAACTTTAACTCCAGAAATCAAACATTCCTCTATAAAATATGAGTTTAGAAGTTTAGATACTGTAACAGAAAATACTTCCTACATAATATACTTACCTATTTGTAGTAATATAATACTAAACTGTTGTCTGGTATTGTTTTTAAAATAATCATCCAGTTTTTAATAACTCTGTTGATGAACTTTACATTTACAATCATTGTTTCATCATCTGTGTCGGAATTTTACCACCCATCTATAAATGGAAACAGATCTCACCTTGTTAATTAAATGATAACACTTCAGTCATGCGGAAATTGTTTTCCTGTAGGTAGGTACAATAAGGCCGCTGTATCTTGGCGCGTCTGAACGTAGGCTTTGCGAACTTTAGCGCATGTAAGACAGAGATGGCAACACGAACATGCTAACGTGTGACTGAGACACAATACACCGCGTATCGAGTATTGGCGAATTATGTTACTGCGCAGCCTTCTGCGCGAAGTTTAGACGCGCCAAGATACAGCGGCCGAACTGTACACGGTAAGAACAGATTTACTTAATATTTCATAACAAAATTTTCCAAACATTTAAAAGGTCTACTACAATAGCAGAGAAATGTCACAAGCAGCTGGCTATCGGTAATAAACGTGAGGTCTGAATAATTAGTAAGAAGTTAGTAAGTAGGTAGAGTCGAATAGGTACTTCTTCCATTTGTTTCGAGTCGGCCGCTTCCGTCTACTAACTGAAAAGGGGCCATCCATAAATTACGTCACACTAATTTCATGACTTTTTGACCCCTCCCCCCCCTTGTCACAGCTGGTCACATTTTTGAGACCTCCCCCCCTAGTGTGACGTCACATGTTATGAAATTTAACACCTAGAAATTATTAAATTAAAACACCTGTTCCGAAATAAGTTTTATTTCCATTATTTTTTTTAAATATTTACCTATACATACCAATTATTCGATTTTGAAATGTGACGTCACGAAATTTAGGACCCCCTCCCTCCCCTTGTCACACAATGTCACACTTCATCGACCCTCCCCCCTTCCCGCCTAACGTGTGACGTAATTTATGGATGGCCCCAAACATGTAATTTTTGAGTTTGAAAATAATAAAGTTCTTTAAAAAAATCAGCATCCAAAGCGTAAGCATATTTTTCCGAATATTGTGTTATATGTTTCAAATGTTTATTAATATGTTTCAATAAATTGGTAATGTTAATTACTTTCAAATTCCGTTAGTAAATTACTTGTGCGATAAAAACCCAAAATATCTGTTATGTGATAATATTTACATGTATACACGTATACAGTTCACGTTAGTAGATAATGTATTTGAAATTTTGTTTATCGGTAAACTTATCTGGTACTTGGAATTTGGTAAGTTATGGATCTGATAACCTGTAGATTACAATGAAAACGGAATGCAACAACCATGCTCAATTCTTATGATGTGACTGTCTCTCCATCCCACACAGCACGGAAATAGTATATACTTACAACGGTTTACTTCGGAAAACATAAAATTTTGGTATTAAACTAAAATTTAATTAATACTTTTTGAACAAATATTTTTTTTCTTGTAAAGGATCTAAATAATCTAAATATTTTAACTTCATAAATTTACTTTAAAACACTTTTTTTTACACAACATAGAATTAGATTTTTGACATCAGCCAGGTGCACCGCGTCGGCTCTATTTCTTTATCGGTTTATATTGTCTTGGATAAAACCACTGAACAAAATATAATTATGAAAGAGACGTATAGGAAAATGTCAGCCATCACACATATACACATCACAGTCGCAGTAGACAGTACTCTTCTGAGATTACTTGACAGTTTTGACTGAACTGGTGAAGATTTGAGTATCAGAATAATAATACAAGAAAGAACGATATTAAGAAGCGTGGGTGTGATACACTTTATGATTTATTTATCTTCAAGTTTCAAGATAGTTGTAAGTATGTAGTTAATTAGTTATGTATCTATCTACTATAATATCAGTGTCAACTAGGGTTGCCAGATTGTTGGGAAATCCGGGAATGTCCCGAAACTTTACGTCTTGCCCCGTTTTCAGAACGAATCCACTGCTGGACAAAGGCCTCACCTAATTCTTACCTTTCTGAACGGTTCTGAGCCTTCTGAATCGAGCGGATACCCACTGTTTTTTTAAGGTCGTCAGTCCACCTGATCAGGGGGCGTCCTATGGTTCTTTTTCCAAGACGGTTACATTCCATCCTTATTCATATAATATGGAAATGCACCGTATGTTTTGATTAGAGATAGTATCGTATGTATTCAAAAATTACCATTTAACGACTGTCCAATGACAGACTGCTGTCAAAAGCAAAACGTTCCCGAAGCGTCGCGTCGTGAACGCGATCTGTAGCTCGAGCACGAATATTTGCGAGAAAGTATTCGTATGGTTAACGTAAGCAATTTGTCAAATTTGTATGGCATTTTAGTACCATTTACGTACGGTAGGGGCGCTTTTGAAAAAATGCCATACAAATTGCTTACGTTAACCATACGAATACTTTCTCGCAAATATTCGTGCTCGAGCTACTGTATTCAACCGAGTCGAGCGCCGCATGACACGATTGAATTTTCTAGCAAACTACTTCAGCTACAGCAAAGTAAAAATACCCGTATGAAGCTCAAACTCAAGGGAGTCAAACTATATGAAAAATAAAGTACTACTATTGATTAGAAATATATAAAAAAAACAATTTGAATATAATAATATTTTCAAGATCAGGAGGTTTAAATTAGAGTAAAATATTTGTTAAAGCAAGTTTTTACGAACCATTTTGTAACATAGATCAATATTACTTACATATTATTAAACTAGTTTAAATGAGCATCATTTTGATACCTTACGCTTTAAAAAATACGAGTAAAACATTATCGAGGTCTAGTAAAATCACCTTATTTATTTAAATATAAAATTATTCATGATCATATTTCGACTACTAATAGCCGACAAAAATTATCCCGAAAAAGCTAAGCATTATCTACCAAGTGATGTCATAGTACAGGCCTTCAACCGTAATTTTACGAGAAGTTGTATTGATAGAGAATTATAAAACATTCACAGAACACACAAGAAAAATTGCTGTTGTAAACTTTAATTTTAATGATCTCACACGAATTTACGAGGCTATAAACGTTATCTGCGATAATCTATTCTTTCATTTGTTTTCAAATGTTGGATACATTTACTCGTAAAGTGGAATTTGGGTACTAAATAATTTATGATAAGTAAGTACTGTTATTTCTGTGTCATTGTCCATTAGACATACCTACTTATTAACATACACATTGTTACATACAACCCTATAGCTGGTTAATGATTGTTATTTGTTTGTTTACTATTTTTTTCATATTTTTTACTAGCTTGACGGTTTACTCATTCAAAAAGGTGGTAACTGGTAACTAACTATCCAGATCATAACACCAGTTTGTTAATATAGATTTGGTGATTGATTGAATGATTAACATAACAACAAATTATCCGTATTTTTGTATGTTGCTGTACAAGCGCAACGTTTGACAGAACATGAAGAAAAGGAGACTGCAGAGTCAATTATCTAACAAGTTAGTTATGTAAGTACCTACCTACCTAATTCATAACATAACCAATCCATTAATGTTATTATTAAGGTCCTTAACAATTATTTTTGTCATCCTTTTACAGCAAAATGCAAATGAATGTTACTAAACATCAGTTAAGTGGTTCACTTATAATTTTATCTTTGTTTATTGTTTTGGCTTTTAATTGATGGATTGGGACGTGAATAACGCGCTAACCGCGATATGAAACAAACATTCGATAGCTGAGTCATCTGTCGTCATCAGTGGCGGCGCGGTGGAATTCTCATGGGCTTCAGTTCGCGTGTACCGGTGATCGTGCGCGGTCAAACTTGTCGTTCAGTACGTATCGCTATTTTCGTTCAAGGCACTCAACTATTGATAAGCCGGCAAACTACCCTTGTTCTGGCATCACACCGCACGCTTTTCGACATTCAGTCTACTCTGTGCACAATTGTTTTAAAATTCGAACGTGCGTCGTCATTTCGAACGTGGTGTTTTTAATTTCACTTGCAAATAAACTAGTGACGGATGACTGAGGTTTCGTTTTGGATTGTGTGCGACCGTGAAGGAGAAGAAGACACGATGGACAGCTGCTACAAACTGTACACCTGGATTAACCACACGCTGTTGATGTTATTGCTGCAGATCTTTTGGAAAATGAGCCAGATATCGGACTATTTAAGGGGAAAGTAAGTAATCTTGTCTTATCATTAGATAGCATAGCTTTTCAATCAGTTTACGACGCTTGTAGGACGTAGGTATTTTAATAACGAGGTTAATAACAGCGGCACTTCTGTACATTTGTATGCTCTTCAACTTACTTAAACGTGAATTCCTTGCTATTAATACAGCTAATACAGGCTATTACTCTCTATAATAGTTTTGTTAGTGATTGGAACTAAGAATTCTCTAGGTAGGTAGGTACCTACCTACCTCTTACATACGGTTTGTAAACATAATGACTTATTGCTCAATAAAAAAATAAATAAATAATAAAAAAGTATTTAATTGTTGTTCTTAGATGGCGCGCATTTTTTAACTCTTCTATTTATTTGTAGGTTATAAATTCGCTATTTATTTTACCGATAAGATTACCTACCTATCTGAATTATCTAGGTAACGTTGATTTGACTGACAAATTTTATGGTTGATTAGGGGCCATCCATAAATTACGTCACATGTTAGGGGGAAGGGGGGGGGGGTCGATGTAGTAGACAAGGGGTGGGAGGGGATCGTAAATTGAATGACGTCACATTTCAAAATCGAATAATTCGTATGTATAAATAAATATTAAAAAACAATTAATGGAAATAAAACTTACTTCGGAACTGCTGTTTTAATTTAATAATTTAGGTTAAAATTTAGGTATAAAATTTCATAATATGTGACGTCACACTAGGCGGGAAGTCACACAAATGTGACCCGCTGTGACAAGGAGGATTTGAATTCTTAAGAAAACCTATCAACTTACTGCAATACCATGGAGGCCAAGTACGATGTTATTCGAGTCAAGGTCAATCCTGAAGGTCAAAACTATTTTTTTAAACTAAAGCAATTTGTCAACTCAGTTTTGTTTTGGTCAGTGAAGTCACTGTTTGTTGCAAACCAAAATAAACAACGAAGCTGTTATTCGTTTCAATTCAAGCTGTTTCAAAACCTCTATTTTTATTAATCGAAGGTCAAGTGGGTGAAGTAGGTTATTATGACCCACATGAGATCGATAGGGATCGTCATGGGTTCTAAAGATATGATTCGCATAGAAGTTCAATAGACCGCCGATTTGGCGCAAACGAATAGGACTTTGTTTTAAAGGAGGTAGGTACCTGAGTATTTTATAACGGAGTTAATATCTGAATGGCAATTAGGTACCTACGAATGAATGTTATCGAAAAGTTATGTTAATGGGACTTAATTGTAATATAACATACCCAACGTAAATTATCCTAAGTGTAAAGTTTGGACCAACTATCAACTAGTTGGGATTACGTCACGATATTGGAAATAAATAATGACAGAAACTTTCAAAATTCATCAATCGATCGATCAACTCAGTCTCATACCTGGTTACTTCATGTTAATGCAATCTATCCAATGATGATCTATCACTAAGGTGACTATACGTCCCGCTTTAGCTAGAATTGTCCCGCTTTCAGGCTGTCTGCCCCGCTGTCCTCCGCGAGAACAAAAAGTCCCGTTTTGTACCAAGTGTCCCCCGTACGCGATTGCGCCCGATGACTTTTAATGCTATAAATACAATCTAGCTGCCCGGACAGACTTCCTTCTGTCAAACGTTTTTTTTTTATTAAAGCTTTCCGTCTATCCTATCTTTCAAGTTGGATCAAACTGCACACGGTGTGCAAATTTGATTAAAATCGGTTAAGTAGTTTAGGAGTCCATCGCGGACGAACAATGTGACACGTAATTTATATATATTAAGATTATTGTAGAGTGTAGACAAATAGGCACCCAATGACCTTTTTTAGCCTGAGCGCTAAACCATAATTATATTTAAAATTCCATACGCGTCCCGCTTTAACACGAAAAAAAAAATGGTCAGTTTATCCATCACCAGTAAAATAATGGTTTTCGTCTCCTTTTTGTATGTAGTAGTTAAGGACGACTAGGTACAGATGTACGCTAAAATCATACAATTGAAAAAGTTGTAACTGAATACCTAATAGAGATTAAAATCTTCACTTGAATTGTTAGCAGGAGAAACACCATTATTTAAATATAATACATAAATGGAGAGCGTGATTGTAAACATTATTAATTGATAGCACAACAGGCAATGGTAAACAAATATAAATACATTAATCCATAAAACGAAAAATAATGTGCCTAGTAAGCACAATTAGAAAAAAAAACAAAACCGTGGGGGTTTAACCGTGCGTAAAAACAAAAAGGAAAAAACAAGCCCAGTAGTTCAGACTTCAGAATGTTGTTAAAAGTAATACTAAACAACTACACTATAGAAGGATTAATAGTCGGACCCATTCTTCAACCAATCAAATCTTGATTAAAAAATTAAAAAAATATATAAATCTTTATTCAGTCTATCTGTTACATTAAGTTATTCAGTTGATGAAGCAACTTAGTAAGCATAAAATAATTTATACTTGTGGCAGGATGCCTCACTTGATTGTTTCTTCCCAGGCAACCCTGTAAAATTTTAATGTTGGATGTTGGATTACAATTCGGCATACTCGGTACGTTCGTACTACGGTATTCGTTGTAAGTTGTAACAGTGAATCGTGAACGGGTTCAGCTAATTTCGATGAATGTACAAAGCATATTATTGTATTGTTTTTCCTCAATGCATAAAAGGTAGTAGGTACTACTTACTATGATATACGTAAAATTTAGATAAATAAAATTGGTAACATGAATAATGATTGATTACATAAAATTCCTTACGTAGTAGATAAGAAGTAGGGATGGGTCATTCAAATACACAATATAACACGGCTTACTCTGTAAGTTATTTGCTTATGAAATAAGTAAATTTTCCCAGCAAATGGCATTTTCTTGTTAAATGACGATCATTCTCTGAAAATAGTAAACATCGGAACATGATAATGGGTATCGTGTGATTGTTTGAGCAATATTATAATGAGGATGAACTCACATCGGCTAGAGATGATCTCATCGTAGATCGATATTACAAGTAGTAAGTTGTTATGAACAACGTAAATTATAATATAACAGACGTAAAATATCGTCACTCAATGTACACAGTACATCTATCTCTAATTCCACTGGCTCGACATATGCCTCTTCTAACATTCGCATCGCGGGTCTAATTTGACCAGGTGTTTCTTCAGGTCGTCAGTCCATTTTATTAAAGATCTTTCTTTCCTAATGCATACCTATCCTAGCTAATCGTCTCATTGTATGCACATTATACGTGGTGTATGAATGAAGGTAGTATAGAGGAAGAACTCAATTCCTTCTTTAATACCAGCCTACTTCTACGGTTTGTGGCAGTCGTGCTGAATTATGCTTAATAGCCGAATAGCTTATTAGGGCCAGCTTATGGCGCAAAGTTCCTTCTGGAAGTTCCCGGGCTATTTTCCAATTTCCTTTCAGTTTAAGTCTCTTTTACTAGATATTTATACTATATGTAGAATTATTTCTACCTGTCTGACTCATTAACGTTCTCATTTCAAATCAGCCGAAATATATTATTAATGTAAGATGGAAGCCTATAATGACTGTGAAGGCCAACTTAACTTACTATATTTCCGATGCACGTATGAGCTCATGTTTGGCTACTCATGGTAACTCATTCATCATTCGACTTTTATTTAACTCAGATCGTATACGATTGACCGAGAGTCGAGACACTGGAGACACAAATTAGTCTGAGCCCTATCACAAAATAGATAATAGTGTAAGATAGTATTGTAATAGGAACATGAGCTATTAATGAACAGGAAAGATTCAGCGTTTTTTGACGTGAAGTTTCCATGTAAACTATTGTAACTACACGCAATATTGGCACGAAGTGTAGCTACCTATAATAAAAGAAGATTTAAGGAACTAATATAAATAATGTTCGATATGCATACAAGGTCTTTACTGATACCGTAGTGGTGCTAAAGCATTAATATTAGAAGTTCATTCGGTCTATCTTATTTATGAGTCATGGGCCATGGCAAACCACGTATTTCCTGATACACGAATCACCAATACAGCAATAGAAACACGAAGCAAAACAAAGATTACTTCGAGCCATTAGTAATATGTAAGTGCATTAAATTATAATTTCAAATAATGATCAAAAAATATTTGGAACTGTTTATGGCTTCTGAAAAATCCAATCTTCAAACAAAGAAATGGATTTCACAGGCGCACCACCGGAAAAAAAGGTTTTAGTAACTAAATAGGAACCCGAATTACCTTTCCGTTTTCGAAACAGAGGTCAAATAGCTATTTTGTAAACATTTGTGCTCCTATTTCAAACATAAACCCTTGACGACCCTGTAGCCTAGTTGGTGGCGACCCTGCCTGCGAAGCGAGGGAGCCCGGGTTCGATTCCCGGCCCAGGCAAATATTTATGTGATAGATAAATATGCTCGGCTCATGGATGTTATTATGATGTGTTATATGTGTCGTCCATACCACCCGCGACACCGGTAAATAACCTACTGCGGGGGTATGAGTGTGTGTTAACACTGTTAGCGTTTATAATAAAAGAATAAAATTTCATTAGTACATTATTAGGAATCTAACCATGTCCCCTTCTTTGATACTATTATTGAGGGCAATAATAACTTACTGAAGGTCCGCGAGTTAGTTTAGTATGCAGTTCGCGACGCGTATGCATTATCTACTTCTGCATATGTCTACCTATTGCCTCATTGTTACTTAAGTGCGGAACACGAGGTTAATACACGAAAGGATAGGAAGGTGTAATAAGGATAGTATTTCGTTAAATTTAAAGGTGGGCGATCATGAATGATTTACATAATCGAAAAATTCACTCATTACTAATATTGATAATCGATTATTGGTTAGTAACTATTTTTATTTTAATAATCGAATAACGTTACTAATTTGTATTACTAATACTAATTTTAAATCAGTCGTACTCTCGACTTTAGTAAGTCATTCATTCAATTCGTTATTCGTAAACCGTTGAGTAGTACCGGTGCAGCGGTGTTTTGTTTATTTTGTTGTTGTTGTGACGTTACTTTTGTGTGGTGGTGATAAGTACAGTAAGTTTAGTTTGTTATGTATGTAATGTTATAATGTAAATGTAACTCAGTTTTATAGCGTAAAAAAGTTAAAAAACTACTGAAGTTACTGTCTATCAATGAATTCAGAGTCATAATTATGTTCTATTTATTCTAAATCGAGTTAATCTGGAAAATCGTACATTTGTTGACAATAATAAATATTTCTCGAAAAAGTCAATACTATGGAATTATTTCTAGAACCTGAAAAAAAAGTGCTCCAAGAAAAACACTGCTGAGAGAGCATCGAATGCGCGAGCGACCCGCTTCGCGAATCGAAACACTATTAGATTAGTTACTAATTTAGTAGTCGTCATTCAAACATGAACATTAGTATATTACTAATATTCAAGTCGAATTTGTACATTAGTATTAGTAGTTGTAGATTATTCGAATAGTGAGATCATTCGATCACTCACTCCGCCATCGAAAACGGCAAATTAGTAGAGATACAGATTAGTAATTACTAACGGTTATAATCGAGATATCTCGAGACATCTTCATAATCGAATGATTCCATTAGTATATCTCATAATCGCCCACCACTAGTTAAATTGTTATTGAATGTATTTGGTTACGTTATGTTGTTATTAGTGGTTGATATTATTATGAATGATATGTTTAGTCAATTTAAAATTAACCTTAACTCTGACAACAGACACGAAGCCCATAAATGCTGGCGTCCCTCAAGGCTCTGTGCTCTCACCTACACTGTTCATCATGCATATCAATGATATGCTTGACATCAGGAATATCCATTGCTATGCTGATGACAGTACGAGTGATGCTCGTTATACAGGCGGAGCAAATCTTTCTCGGGTGCAGACTGAGGAGAAGAGGATGAAACTTGTGTCTGAAGTCGAGACATCTCTGGAGCGGGTCTCGGAATGGGACAGACTAAATTTAGTCCAGTTCAACCCCGAGAAGACACAAGTTTGCGCGTTAGCCGCTAAGAAAATCCCATTCGTCATAGTACCTCAGTTCCAGAAAACTCCTCTTAACATCTCCAAAAGCATTGGGATCCTTGGTGTCGACATTTCGAATGAAGTTCAGTTTCGGGACCACTTGGTAAGTAAGGCTCAATAGAGCTAAACAGTACTTCATGCCTAAGCACATGTTAATGCTTTATAAGGCACAAATTCGACCACACATGGAATACTGCTCCCATCTTTGGGCCGGAGCCCCAGCTGGCCACGTGGACACGTTTGACCAAATCCAACGACGAGCCATTCGTCTTGTCGACGATCCCAAGCTTACTGACGGATTAGAATCGCTTAATGTGAGGAGAGACGCAGGCTCGCTATGCGTATTCTACCGTCTATATAAAGGGGAGTATTCTGAAGAACTGTTTGGTTTAATACCTGCGGTTGATTTCCGTCACCGCACATCACGTACCAAGTTCCATCAACACCACCTAAATACCTGGCGTTCGTCCAGAGTTCGGTTTTCACGTAATTTCCTGCCACGGACACGTAAACTATGGAACGAACTTTCTGTATCGGTGTTCCCGCTAAGCTATGACATGGGGTCCTTTAAGAAGCGGGTACAGATTTTCTTAGTAAAAATAAGTAGTCTTCTGTGATAAAACATGGATTTATCCTTTAGTCGGTGTAGAAAGTGTCACAATTAAACAGTATACACATGCACAAATACGAACAATTATATTTTTAACTTACCAGTTGCGTACGTTGCGTCCCCGCCATTTTTCAGTGTCAATTTTGACAGATCTCCCTCGCTGAATCGCTCAACTAGGCAGCATAGATAAGAACAAAGTTCTTTTTAGCCTGTGCAAACATAATAATTACTATAGTGTAGCATAATCCATCAACGCCATAGATGTATTACCTATAGATAGTTACAGCCACGGCGTGGCCGCACATGAGACAGAATTTACGTTTCTTTGAGGTTATTTAAAAAGAAATGTAACAAAATTTAACAAGCAGCCCAAAATACTGCTACCCACCATCGTACTTAAACTTATATACTTTAACTTACTACGTTTTTCTGCTTATAAAACAAACTGAAACTTTAAATCTCCAAATATACGTAGCCACTTGTTTTGCCGTTGTTTGCACTTGTGACAAATAATTTAAATGTATATGTATAACTAGCTGACCCGGCGAACTTCGTATCGCCTAACAAACTATTTTTTTTTCTAAAATAAAAGTAGCCTAACTTACTCCTTGTTAAATCAGCTATTTGCCAGTGAAAGTCCTGTCAAAATCGGTCCAGCCATTTCAGAGATTAGCCGGAACAAACAAACAGACAAAAACTGTAAAAAATGTTGTTTTGGTATATGTACCGTGTATACATCCAAATGCACTTAGTAAAAAGCGGTTATTTTCATATTATAAACAGACACTCCAATTTTATTTATTTGTATAGAGTATAGATGTAATCGGCCAAGGGACAAGGACAATAATCTAAATTTTACTAACAAAAAATAACCGACTTCAAAGTCTCAAAAAATACTGTTCAGATCTCGTTCAAATGTATGTGGGACCACATGACAAGCACCTGCTTTCGATTAAAAAAAGAATCATCGAAATTGGTTGGCGTGATATTGAGTTATTCGTCAATTTGTCGCGCACATCTTAACACAAATTTACCTACTTATGTGGTTTTCTCGTGGATGCCATTGTCAGATCTCAATAAAATTTATGTGGGACCACATGACAGCCACCAACTTTCGATTAAAAAAACAATCATCAAAATCGGTTCGCCCAGTCCAAAGTTCTGAGGTAACAAACATAAAAAAAATACAGTCGAATTGAGAACCTCCTCCTTTTTTTGAAGTCGGTTAAAATAAATATATTTTTCTCTCTCTTTCACGTAGATTTTGTAACTGGCGATCTTACTCTGTCAAATGTATGGAAGAATCAACTGGTTCTAAATCTATACCTAGGTAACACTGAAAATTTTTAGAAAATAAAAAACGGCTTAAGGCGGTATTATCCCAAAAAATGGTATTTTTGAAGGTGTTTTGTTCATAAATGGTACATAATACAATTCTAAAAAAAATATATGTTATTTTACAGTCTTTGTTCTTTCGTTTCGTCATACTTGATACACGATAGCAATTATTTCATTGGATAGAAATAAATCACAAAGTGGGGTCTAATCTGGCATAAAAATGGCGTTTTATTCGCGTTTTAATCGCTTCCAGATAATAAAAAATATACCACAGTATAGGTCCTATAGATACCAATATTTCTGGCGGATAATAATATCAAATTTTGAAAAACATCCCTTTCAATTCCTATTTTTTCCCTTTCCACTAGCTACGAAACGCCCGACGCGTCGATTTACTCAATTTTACTCTCGCGCCAGTCGCCTTCGAGGTAGGACCTGTGCTAATCCGCATCGCAGCCGCACCTCGTCGAATTTCCGACACTAATGAGGATCCGTAACGTTTTTAGTTGAGAATGCAGATTTATAGAGCTAAGAAATCCTTAACATACAGTGTAAAAATTTTTGTTCTACGACAAAAATTGACGAAGTTATGACCAAATTACTTACAAAGTTCACTGCGTGGCTTTGACGTCACGATTCCCGTCGCCGCCAGTTAGCCGCTGGCAGCGATACGGCGCGCAATGTTTTGTTTGGATAATTGTGACTTTAAAACAAATTAAGTGTCCCATTTGTGCCTAATTCACCTTTTAACTATGTATCAGTATTGTATAGTGCTTAAACATTCAAACACTTCTATGAAAACGCCAAAAAAAACTATTTTTTAACGTGCCGAAAAACTCAAAACTTCGTAGAAAATGCTATTCCGTTGTAAAAAGACAATATATGATTTATCTTCAATAGTAACTGAGCTGGGAACCATATCTTTAACTTATATAAATTTCGTAGTTGTATCTACCTATATAGCCAGTTGTGGTTGGGCTCCGTAACATTTTTTTTCAGTGGCAGATGGCTCCTCGCTGCATCTATGGAGCCACATCAAAAATGGTACGCTATGTTTGCAGCCTCCCTTTTGAGCAGCACAGTCATGGAAATCCACCTTCTCTACCGTTCAGCAGCAATACGCTTTACTTTTTAGGGTTCCGAAGTAAAATCGGAAGTATCGGAACCCTTGAAGTTTCTTCATGTCCGTCCGTCCGTCTGTAATTCTGCATGGATATACATATGTACACATTTATTAAAACTCGTGGAACCAGAATCGTGGAATAAAATACTGAAAAACTTTTGTTCAGGGTACCTCCCCTACAGGTGTGAGGATGAAATTTTTTATTCGTCGCGTACCCCGTAGTGTGGGATATCGTTGAAAAATGAAAGGGTCTTCGAAAAATATTATGGGTCTTCTAGGACCATGTTTGGATTTAGGGGTGCGTTTGCGAAATATTTGCCTTTATAGTGCTAATTTTGGTCGAGCCCCTACTACTACTCAAAGGATGATTTGTAACGATGAGTGAGAGGGAAATAAAAGCGGCCAAGTGCGAGTCGGACTCGCCCATGAAGGGTTCCGTAGCAGCAAGTAACATAATGAAAGGTAATTTGCGGTTTACGATTTATGACGTATTAAAAAAACTACTTACTAGATCTCGTTCAAACCAATTTTCGGTAGAAGTTTGCATGGTAATGTACATCATACATTTTTTTAAAGTTTAGAATTTACATCGGGGACACACATTTTACCACTTTGGAAGTGTCTCTCACGCAAACTATTCAGTTTAGAAAAAAATTATATTAGAAACCTCAATATCATTTTTGAAGACCTATCCATAGACCCCACACATATGGGTTTGATGAAATAAAAATTTTGAGTTTCAGTCCTAAGTAGGTATGGGGAACCCCAAAATTTATTGTTTTTTTTTTCTATTTTTGTATGAAAATTTTAATGCAGTTCAGAGAATACATCTACTTACCAAGTTTCAACAGTATAGTTCTTATATGCAGTTTCGGAAAAAAGTGGCTGTGACATACGGGCAGACAGACAGACAGACATGACGAATCCATAAGGGTTCTGTTTTTTGCCATTTGGCTACCGAACCCTAAAAAACAGCCATTGACAACCAATATTAAGGTTTCTGTCATAGATCATCAGCGTAGGGAACTATGCACTATAAAGCGCAAGTAGGTTAAAAAGCCATCCGCGAAATGATCTACATAATACCGAAAACAACATTCGTTTATCAATAAACTATAAACACTTCATTCATATGTTCTGAATATATCCCTGTACGTATACTTTACATTCATTCTTTCTTACCCCTACCTACTACTAACAGCTTAGAAGTTAGACCTAAAGATTCCTAATAAGTACTTACGTACCAACAGTCAGCCTCAGAAACAGCTTAACATTTCCCCATACCTACTTAGGACTGAAACTCAAAATTTTTATTTCATCAAACCCATATGTGTGGGGTCTATGGATAGGTCTTCAAAAATGATATTGAGGTTTCTAATATGTATAATTTTTTTCTAAACTGAATAGTTTGCGTGAGAGACACTTCCAAAGTGGTAAAATGTGTGTCCCCGTCTCCCCGATGTAACTTCTAAACTTTAAAAAAATGTATGATGTACATTACCATGCAAACTTCTACCGAAAATTGGTTTGAACGAGATCTAGTAAGTAGTTTTTTTAATACGTCATAAATCGTAAACCGCAAATTACCTTTCATTATGTTACTTGCTGCTACGGAACCCTTCATGGGCGAGTCCGACTCGCACTTGGCCGCTTTTATTTCCCTCTCACTCATCGTTACAAATCATCCTTTGAGTAGTAGTAGGGACTCGACCAAAATTAGCACTATAAAGGCAAATATTTCGCAAACGCACCCCTAAATCCAAACATGGTCCTAGAAGACCCATAATATTTTTCGAAGACCCTTTCATTTTTCAACGATATCCCACACTACGGGGTACGCGACGAATAAAAAATTTCATCCTCACACCTGTAGGGGAGGTACCCTGAACAAAAGTTTTTCAGTATTTTATTCCACGATTCTGGTTCCACGAGTTTTAATAAATGTGTACATATGTATATCCATGCAGAATTACAGACGGACGGACGGACATGAAGAAACTTCAAGGGTTCCGATACTTCCGATTTTACTTCGGAACCCTAAAAAGTAAAGCGTATTGCTGCTGAACGGTAGAGAAGGTGGATTTCCATGACTGTGCTGCTCAAAAGGGAGGCTGCAAACATAGCGTAGCATTTTTGATGTGGCTCCATAGATGCAGCGAGGAGCCATCTGCCACTGAAAAAAAATGTTACGGAGCCCAACCACAGCTGGCTATATAGATACAACTACGAAATTTATATAAGTTAAAGATATGGTTCCCAGCTCAGTTACTATTGAAGATAAATCATATAATTATTGTCTTTTTACAACGGAATACCATTTTCTACGAAGTTTTGAGTTTTTCGGCACGTTAAAAAATAGTTTTTTTGGCGTTTTCATAGAAGTGTTTGAACGTTTAAGCACTATACAATACTGATACATAGTTAAAAGGTGAATTAGGCACAAATGGGACACTTAATTTGTTTCAAAGTCACAATTATCCAAACAAAACATTGCGCGCCGTATCGCTGCCAGCGGCTAACTGGCGGCGACGGGAATCGTGACGTCACACGCGCCCGCGTAGTTTGAATTTTAGCGGCCGGAACGGCAATGTTTATTACTTAATATTTTCGTAAGTAATGGTCCGATTTGGATGATTCAAAAAGATATATCATTCATATGCCATAAAGAATCGCGTGGATACTAGTTCTATAGAATTTGCTATAACTTTACTGATCCTCATTTTAATTTCGAATTTGGCGCGCGCGCGTCTTCTTATATTACGTATTAGGTACTGTCCAAAGTATCCACACTGCTGTAATTTGAAATAATAAAAATTGTTCGTTTTTATACTTTAGTTACTGTTTATAGTATTTGGGTATTGGTATAAGTCAAGTGCTAATTACACAATTATTCTTGTCGTATTAGGGCGGCTTAGAACACTATCCCAAGCCGGATGGGTGTCGTAAAAGGCGACTAAATCCGGCCCGCTGGTGGTAGGGCCCCTCGAGGGATTATATTGGTAATATTGATTTTAAATGTTAATTAATACCATTATTACTATTATTATTTCTCCATGGGGTTCGCATGGACAGCTACCACCCTTGAGCATGTGTCAGTCGCCAAACGACTCGTCGTGACGGCTGGGAGCTTGAGAGACAGTTTTCTTTTTTGAAGTTATACCTTATTTAGGCGCGTTATGAAATAAATGGAAAATTGTTTTGAAAAAATGATTATTGAAGTGAAAACTTCTTGAAGTCAAAAGTCAAAAGTCAAAAAAGTCAAAAGTCAAAAAAGTCAAAAAAGTCAAAAAAGTCAAAAAAGTCAAAAAGTCAAAAAAGTCAAAAAAGTCAAAAAGTCAAAAGTCAAAAGTCAAAAAAGTCAATAAAGTCAAAGAAGTCAAAAGTCAAAAGTTACAAGTCAAAAAAGTCAAACAGTCAAAAAAGTCAAAAAAGTCAAAAAAGTCAAAAAAGTCAAAAAAGTCAAAAAAGTCAAAAAAGTCAAAAAGTCAAAAAATTCAAAAGTCAAAAGTCAAAAAAGCCAAAAGTCAAAAAAGTCAAAAAAGTCAAAACAGTCAAAAAAGTCAAAAAAGTCAAAAGTCAAAAGTCAAAAATGTCAAAAAAGTCTAAAAAGTCAAGAAAGTCAAAAAAGTCAAAGAAGTCAAAAGTTACAACAAGTCAAAAAAGTCAAAAAAGTAAAAAAAGTCAAAAGTCAAAAGTCAAAAGTCAAAAGTCAAAAGTCAAAAGTCAAAAAAGTAAAAAAAGTCAAAAAGTCAAAAAGTAAAAAAAGTCAAAAGTCAAAAGTCAAAAAAGTCAAAGTCAAAAAAGTCAATAAAGTCAAAAAGTCAAAAGTCAGAAGTCAAAAAAGTCAAAAGACAAAAAAGTCAAAAAAGTCAAAAGTCAAAAAAGGCAAAAAAGTCTAAAGTCTAAAGTCTAAAGTCAAAAGTCAAAAGTCAAATGTCAAAATTTGTGGAGTGGAGTGGAGTGGAGTGGAGTGGAATAGTAAAACCTACAATTATCATCTTCCCGAAATTTTACATTCGTCTCATTATCTTGAAAACAAAATTTTTGAAGGTTTCACTTCTAACACGTGTGAATTGCACACATTTTAATTTTTTTGTTTTTAAATTATTCTTATACTTTTTATCATTCTCAACATACTTGTAAAATATCTTATCCAAAGGGTTTGAACATTTTTGTACGGAACCTGGCATACCTACAAGTCCGCCATTCTGAAAAAAAAAACTCGTTTCGATTTTGAAGTTGGTTATTTTTTGTTAGTATTTAGATGATATTAGTCAATTTTGTATGTAAGTACCTACTTATTTGTGGGTGAACCGATTTTGATGATTCTTTTTTTGATAGAAAGCTGGTGCGTATCATGTGGTTCCACATAAATTTGAGGGAGATCTGACAAGTAGTTTTAGAGTTATTTTGAAGTTGGTTATTTTTTGTTAGTATTTAGATGATATTAGTCAATTTTGTATGTAAGTCTAAGTACCTACTTATTTGTTATCCACTCACCTCTAGTCTCCACTGGACAGTTTCGTTTCATAAAATTTCAAGTCAGTCTCCACTCACCTCTAGTCTCCACTGGACAGTTTCTTTTCATAAAATTTCAAATCAGTTTCCACTCAACTCTAGTCTCCACTGGACAGTTTCGTTTCATAAAATTTCAAGTCAGTCTCCAACTCTCCACTCACCTCTAGGCTCTAGTCTCCACTGGACAGTGTCGTTTCATAAAATTTCAAGTCAGTCTCCACTTACCTCTAGTCTCCACTGGATAAGCTAAAATTATCATTACTCTTATTTTATTACACCTAAAATTCCAATGAATAAATCAAAATAAAGTATACTTACACCCCAACTCAGAGCAGTTACTAATAATAATAATAATAATAAAACCCTTCCACACTCATACCCCCGCAGTAGGTTACAAGTATTTACCTGTGTCGCGGGTGGCATGGACTACACATATAACAATCACAATAACAGCCATGACACGAGTACAAATATTTATCTGTTACATAAATATTTGCCCCGGCCGGAAATCGAACCCGAAACCCCTCGCTTCGCAGTTCGCAGGCAGGTCCACTACCAACTAGGCTACAGGGTCTACAGCTACGCACGGGGTCATTAACCTCACGGCCGCGCGCGGCCGGCTCACGGCGCGGCGGTCGAGTTTACACTCAGGGGAGCGGGGTAAAGGGAAGTGAACAAAATGCCTACAACGGTCGAATAATCTCGCCTTAATGTAGAAAGTTGCCAATACTTTTATTGTTTTTCGAAGTAATCTCCGTTCCTCTCTACACATCGTCGCATTCGATGGAACCACTGAGAAAAGCAGTGGGCCCATTATTCCTTAGGGGTCTCTTCTATGGTATTTTCGTACGCTTTCACCGCATCTTCAGGGCTCGTAAAGCGAATACCTCGAATTTTATCTTTAGTTCTTGGGAATAAATAATAGTCGCAGGGTGCCAGGTCAGGACTGTATGGCGGATGACTCATTATCTCGACACCTGTCATAGTCAAATATTGAACAGTCCGTTTTGTGGAGTGCGCTGAAGCATTGCCGTGGTGAAGGAAGATCCTCCTTCGAGGGCCCTGCTGTCGAATTTTTTCCAAGACAACAAGCAATCAGCGATTGACATACCAGTCTGCAGTAACTGTCCTTCCATCTTCTAGCACAACTGTTGCGAAATGACCTTTCCGACCAAAGAATGAGGCAATCATCTTTTTTCCTTGACTTCTTCCTTTCTTTACCTTAGTTGGCCGATCCTCGAAAGGAAACACCCACTTTGCTGATTGTCTTTTGTTTTCGGGTTCGTAGCAATATATCCAGCTTTCATCACCTGTGACGATGTCAAATACAGCATTTGAGTCACCGCCATTGAACTTATCTAACATTTGGCGACACCAGTCCATGCGAAGGTGTTTCTGGTCATCGGTTAAAGTATGGGGAATCCATCTGGTACAAAGCTTCCTGACGCCTAAATGTTCGTGTAATATTTTTTAAACTTGACTCATAACAATGCCTAGGCCTGCCCGTATCTGCTGATAGGTCACTCTCTTATTTTCCTCTATCATGCGTCACACAGCACTGATGTTATCTTCAGTAGTCGCTGTTAAAGGACGTCCCTTACGCGGATCATCATTGAGATTGCTACGTCCACGCTTAAACTCGTTAAACCAATTGTAAATAGTGGCACGAGATGGGGCTTCATTAAGAAATACTAATCGCAGCCTATCATAGCTTTGTTGTTGAGTAAGCCCACAACGAAAGTCATAATAAATCATTGACCGAAAATTTTCTCGCGTTAGGTTCATTTTGACGTGTAACAAGAGTTTTAGATTTGCCGCCAATTCACAAAAACAAATGACAAATGAATGCAATATACTACATTAGGTTACCAAAGAGTTCTAAAATTTAAATTCAAAAAAAGTTTTCATTAGCAATGTTTCTAACTGGCTAGTTCTAAACATTTTCAGTGTTACCCACGTAATGCAAACATAATAATTATAGTGTAACTTACTCCATCAACGCACTATACATATGTACATATGTACACATATGTATATACATATGTACATAGTATTGTATCAAAATGAGGGCACAGAAGCGATTACGTAAGATCATTTTCACTTCTATAAAGTCAAATTACACTGCTGTGCTCAAGGTGACACCACACTGTCGGTGATAACCAGTGATGTCACAAACGGTAATGAACTACTCACTTAAAATTCTTATAGTACCTACTACAATCCATTAGCGCTCTTCTGGGGCCATGGTTTCTCATTAGAACAGAGGAGTACCTGTTGCAGAATATTCCACTACATTAACGCCCCAACTCAGAGTCACTAACGGTTACTTTAATCGCTCCTTAGTAAAGAATCGCCATACAAATTATGTACTAAGTAGCGATATAAGTAACAGTTAGTGATTCTGAGTTGGGGCGTGATCTAGTTAGATAAAGTTTAATCATTCAAATACCTAATACCTACTCGATAATAATCGATCTATCAACAATCAATTCATAACAATAACTAACATCGAATATTTCTTATTATTATGCACGGACTTAAAAAAAGAAGGTCCGTGTTACTATGTTATATGTTAGTATTCTACTTTGAAGACATAAGGCATGTCGTAAAATATTTAAACCATCATACATATTAAATACCTTGGTTTGTTATATTGGTTGTATACTGGTATATTGGTGTATGTGTTACCGGATATCTGTATAATGCTGGTATTCAACACAATTCCTAGGAAATGTGTATAATACCTGGGTCGTTTTGGCAATGTATTACATTATATGAATATTATCACCATTACATAGTTTGCCTAGGTAATGTATACGTTTCCCAACTACTGTACAGAATACCTGCAGGTCCACCGGCAATGAATAAAGTTAGATTTGGGTATGTGTAGTCAACTTGGATGGAGGTTGGAATTAAGAATTTACTTAAAAACACACTCAAAACAAATTATAACCTGCATGAATAGATATTTTTTTATACATTTTAAATTAATGCTTGACCGAAATCACACTTGATGGTAAGGAGAGATGCAGTCTAATGGCTCCTATACTACACTGCTCGCCTACGCAGCTTCGGATTTTTCAAAATTGGTGACAGAACCGACTTAGTCAACCCCGACCCCAGGTGGTACTAATCTGCCCTACCCCTAGAGTGAATGTAAACCCCGGAGGCGCGGAGGGAGAGCAGCCCCCGCCCGCTGTAACTAACTGCAGGCACCATGTGAGCCGAAGCGGCTGAGGCTGGTCGCCGCAGGCGACCAAAAAGCCGAAGCTGCGTAGGCGAGCATGGAGTGCCTGCAGTTTGTTACGCAAGGGCGGAGGGGCTGCACTTCCCGCAGCGCCGGAGATGTTTGGAAGCCTTTTTATGTATCAAAAACCCCTAAATTCTCCCTAAAAGTGCATATGTCACCGGAAGATGACTATTTGCAAAGCATGCTGTGGTTACCTGTAATTGTAGGAACAGTAAGATTTAATATGATAAGTATTAGTAAAACCAGGTTGACTTTCAACGAACGACTGATTTATTTAAATCTTGAAAAAACGAACATTACTTACAAAGAAAAGAAGTAAACTACATAGTGACATAGTGCCAGTCACTTATTTCATTAAAACCATTTGATATCATTTCTAACAATAAGTAACAACTTGTATTGCAAATAATGAAACTGTATCTTATGTTGGTAATGCTATAATAAATAAATAAATAAATAAATAAATAAATAAAGATAACAAGAACTGCAAATTTACAAACCTAGGTTTATAAACAATATACAACCAAATGAATATTACTCTAACTGAAACATTCGCTACTTGAAAGTTGGCCTTTTGAAAAGTGTCATTATAAAAGGCAGACCAAACGTACAGTTGGCAACTGTTAGGTTGGGAAATTAAAAAAAAAATGTGATAAGTTGGCAAATGATTATTCGGCGAAATAAAATTCTGCGAAACGTTAGTTGGCAAGTGATAATCGGCCAAACAATTTTCGGCGAAAAGGCAGAGAACCGTCATATGTATATATGTTACCGGATATCTGTATAATTCAGCATTCTATACAATAACTACGCAATGTATAGAATATCTAAAACGTTCAGGTAACGTTTTGAATATTATTTATTTCATACTTAGCCCAGGCATTCTATACAATACTCCATGCGTAGTTGGTAATGTGTGTAAAAGACGGTTCTCTATTAAGCTGCCTTTTCGCCGAAAATTGTTTGGCCGATTATCACTTGCCAACTAACGTTTCGCAGAATTTTATTTCGCCGAATAATCATTTGCCAACTTATCACAATTATCACATTTCCCAACCTAACAGTTGCCAACTGTACGTTTGGTCTGCCTTTTATAATGACACTTTTCAAAAGGCCAACTTTCAAGTAGCGAATGTTTCAGTTAGAGTAATATTCATTTAGTTGTATATTTTTTATAAACCTAGGTTTGTAAATTTGCGGTTCTTGTTATCTTCCGGTGACATATGCACTTTTAGAGAGAATTTAGGGGTTTTTGATACACAAAAAGGCTTCCAAATGTCTCCGGCGCTGCGGGAAGTGCAGCCCCTCCGCCCTTGCGTAACAAACTGCAGGCACTCCATGCAGTTGGTTACAGCGGGCGGGGGCTGCTCTCCCTCCGCGCCTCCGGGGTTTACATTCACTCTAGGGGTAGGGCAGACTAGTACCACGTGGGGTCGGGGTTGACTAAGTCGGTTCTGTCACCAATTTTGAAAAATCCGAAGCTGCGTAGGCGAGCAGTGTAGTGTAGGAGCCATTAGACTGCATCTCTCCTTACCATCAAGTGTGATTTCGGTCAAGCATTAATTTAAAATGTATAAAAAAATATCTATTCATGCAGGTTACAATTTGTTTTGAGTGTGTTTTTAAGTAAATTCTTAATTCCAACCTCCATCCAAGTTGACTACACATACCCAAATCTAACTTTATTCATTGCCGGTGGACCTGCAGGTATTCTGTACAGTAGTTGGGAAACGTATACATTACCTAGGCAAACTATGTAATGGTGAATAATATTCATATAATTTAATACATTGCCAAAACGACCCAGGTATTATACACATTTCCTAGGAATTGTGTTGAATACCTGCATTATACAAATATCCGGTAACATATACATATATTGGTATATAATTTACGACATGCCTTATGTCTTAAAGTACCTATATGTAATCATACATATTAACGCGGATTGTTGCAAAGTAGACCTACTTAATACTAACTTAATAACAATGGATTTCCGCAAAGTAACGCCTGATACTATTAACTACTTTTTATAAAAAAAAAAACAGTTTATAATGAGGTAACTTCCGAAGACGATTTGTAGCTAGCTAACCTAATATAGTCAATTCAATATTATCGGCGTTAATTAATTTATCTTTAAACAAGTATGTTGCAAAACATTGACCGCAGCGAGGTAGGTATCATAAAGCATCGTATTTAAGACTTTTTAACTTAATTAATTAATGGACGTGTTTAAAATTAGTTACTTTAATACCATCGTAATACGAATACTATCACTATCAAGGACTTTGTTTGTAATGTGTGTACCTTGCGTATACTTTGCGCGCCAGAGGTGAATTTATTGACGGAACAATATTGCACTTGCCAAAGCAATCTATCATCTGTCAAGTCAATGTATCGTAAATTCATGGCAGTGCTTCATCAAGTCAAAATTCGAACATTTCCGTTAATAAAGGGATGTTATACTGTTGTTTATGCTGTACTACTTTTATAAGTATGTACTATTATGTCTTCTGTAGTCATGTTAGGGCTAGGCGTCTTTTCAGACTATGGACCAGAGACCTACTTAAGTAAGTATATACTATATTTAAGTCTATGCTATGGACACATTAATATTACGTAATGAAGAAAAGTTTTAGAATATAATAAACATAATAATAAACGCTAACACACATACCCCCGCAGTATGTTATTATTATTACCTGTGTCGCAGGTGGCATGGACTACACAGATAACACATCACAATAACACCCATGACCCGAGTAGAAATATTTATCTGTCACATAAATATCTGCCCCGGCCGGGAATCGAACCTGGGACTCCTCGCTACGCAGGCAGGATCGCTACCAGCTAGGCTACAGAATAAGTCTGCATGAATTAAATTACTGGTTACAGTTAATTTACGAGCTGCGGCTGTTCGTGCTATATTAATTTTTAAGTCTTAGCCATGAGATACAAAAAATGTATCATGCAAGGTTGTGTATGCGTTTAAACATTTTTATTTATGAATGCAATTAATTATTGAAAGCATATTCATATTCGTTGGAACTAATAACTAGTTAGTATAACTATGAATCGCATACATTGCAAACTAAACTAAAAAGCACGGACTCCAGCTATATGCTATATGTATGATACCTATGTGTATGATATTAAATACTGAAAATAAAGAAATTGAAAATTTAATTTAATTGCATATCGTCAATGAACTAATACGAGTATACTGCATAATAATATCGTTCTTCTCATATACGCGTAAGGTACGCGTACCTATTAGCCATTCAACCGGAGCGTCCGGAACTCCGGAGCCTGTCTTTACTTACACACATTTCAGACAAAATTGTCTGTCTTGTCTGGGCAAGAAAATTACAATGTGCAGCCGCCCTTACAACCCTGGTCGAGGTATTTTTAGACTGAATACCTACGTAATGATTGATGACGCGATGACGCGGCGGACGGCGCGGCGTGGCAGTTGCCGAACCGACTGCTGGTAACCAAAGTCCAAACCCAGTATCCAGTACTTATCTTTAATTCATTGTGTTCGAGTTCGTTCGGATCGATGTCACATTAAGTTTAATTAATGGTCATGATGACTCATGGACTCATGACATGACATGACATGTTTGATAACAGGGTAGGCACATTGAAGGATTATGTATAGTTCAATGTAGGCTTATTTTATTTACTACATTTTCTGGAATTCAGACTTGCAAAACCCCCTTTTGGCAGTTTGTTATCAGCTGTCATTTCCATCAGTTTGCAGGTCGGAATTTGAGGGTATCACAGAAAATTTCGCTACTATCGGCACAACAATCGGACAATCCGGTATAGTTGAATAACTAACCGCGCCCGCATTTATTTGGTCAATCACTTTCGGTCACTTTCGATACACATAAACCGTCGGGCAATGAGCGTTTCACTTTCAGAATATCTACAGGTCTATAGATTTTTTTACATCTTGATTCAAGCACTAGATGGGGTTCTGTCGTCGCTATGCAAAATTGTCTCAATAAAAGAAATAGTTAATGTCTGGTTAATGTCGGTTGAAGTTAACTCAAGTTCCTCAGAAGTTACATGTGCACGTAGAATGTGCACTTCACTATCATAAATCGTAATAATAAGTTATAAATAAGTACAGACCGACCGAAGTTTCGGTTTCGGTTTCGGTTTCGGCCAGTTTCGGCCAAAAAATCTAGTTTCGGTTTCGGTTTCGGTTTTGGCAAAATTTGGCCGAAACCGAAACCGAAACTCTGTGTTCGTGAATTGTCGTGCGTAATTTCGCCGTCGTGCTAAATTCGCGGCTAAATCGTGGACGCTGACTTTTTAAGTGAAGTCATTAATTTAAGATGTTTATTTTATTTGTTCATTAATTAATTGACAGGGTGCTTTGGCGCTCATTCTCATAAGCCTATGTTGAGCATAGGACTTTAATTAGTGTTTTTTTTTATTTTATCTAACACCATTTAACTGTCTGTAGTTATATACCATCATCGTCATAGCCATATAATGATACTGTAACTGTACTAATATTTGAGTAAAACTTGTAGTGAAGTAAACGTATTGTAGTGAGCTTGGGTTAACATTTAGTGTTTGTTTTATTTCAAACGGTTCACAAATAAATTACGTTATGTAAATTCCGCCTATACTACATTTATTGAGTGAGGCCCGACAGTTTGATATGCTCCGTTTGGGAGCGACGATGCACAGACATACATCAGATACACAGACACGTCAAACTTATATAACACCCCTCTTTCATCGGGGGTTAAAACAGCGCCCATTCATAAGTACATTTTTTTCGAATTTTTAATAAGTTTATCGAACTCAAGGCACGTACTACTATACAAATGTGTAAAAAACACGCTATATTTAAGTACCTATAGGTACTGAAATACCTATAGTTACTTCAGTGTATAGGTACCTATATATAGGGTATCCCGTAAGTAGTGGATCTACGTTAGCGGACAGATAGCGTGAGGGTTGACATGCCAACAGCCAAATGTCAAAAAATGCCCTTTGGAAAATTTTAAACAATTCGGTTCTTTTACCCTACTTTTTTTTTTGTTGAGTCCACAAATGAGCAGCTCAAAAAAATACCTAAATGCGTTGCGTAAAATAGCGTAAATCGTAAAATTGCATATAATATGAATTCAAAACAATTCAGTTTGAACTTTTTTATGAAACCAGCTCATTTCACGTGACTCACAGCTCCAAAAATATGTTCGTTTGGCCTAACCCTAAGTTTCGGTTTCGGTTTCGGTTTCGGCCGAAACTGGAACTAAGGCCGAAAGTTCGGTTTCGGTTTCAGTTTCGGCTAAAAAACCAGTTTCGGTCGGACTCTATAAATAAGTGAACTAAGTTAGTCCTCTATTATTGGTAGGAAATAATATTGGTATCTAACAATGATATTTAAAAAATATAGATACGTTATACCCTTACGAATCAACCAAAAAACCGTTCCAAAAGGAGCTACAACACACACACGTTTATCTTTTGTTTCACTACACTAATCACATTGGTATAATTACACGAAGGCATTTTAACGTATGTCAAATGTCAAGCACTTCTGAAAACAACAAAAGCGTGGGTATCGTCTTGTATTGACGCGACTTTGACGCGATTTGGAGCGACTACGAGCAGAACGGTCAATTGCCTGTTCTTACGCTCTTCATCGACGCCGCGTCGCGCGTCGCGGCGTACGCGTCTGCGCGCCAGTGACATAATCTACTTATATTACCTCTTTTTAGGGTTCCGTAGCCGAATGGCAAAAAACGGAACCCTTATAGATTCGTCATGTCTGTCTGTCTGTCTGTCTGTCTGTCCGTCCGTTTGTCACAGCCACTTTTTTCCGAAACTATAAGAGCTATACTGTTGAAACTTGGTGAGTAGATGTATTCTGTGAACCGCATTAAGATTTTCACACAAAAATAGAAAAAAAACACTAAATATTTGGGGGTTCCCCATACTTAGAACTGAAACTCAAAAATGTTTTTTTCATCAAACCCATACGTGTGGGGTATCTATGGATAGGTCTTCAAAAATGATATTGAGGTTTCTAATATCATTTTTTTCTACACTGAATAGTTTGCGCGAGAGACACTTCCAAAGTGGTAAAATGTGTGTCCCCCCCCTGTAACTTCTAAAATAAGAGAATGATAAAACTAAAAAAAATATATGATGTACATTACCATGAAAACTTCCAACGAAAATTGGTTTGAATAAGATTTGATAAGAAGTTTTTTTTTAATACGTCATAAATCGTAAACCGCAAAAAACATCGATCAAAGTTACAACGAACTACAAGAACTTTTATATTATGTTACTTGCTGCTAAGGAACCCTTCATGGGCGAGTCCGACTCGCACTTGGCCGCTTTTTTTACATTATAATATAATTGTTTGGTAACGGCTTGAAAATATTTCGAACTACTTATTTTTTTATTTTTTAAACTTAATCTTTGTGTCTGATCTGTGATCTAATCTAACCGCACCGTGCCGTGATGCAATTCGAACATGTAAAGTTTATTAACATGCCTTTAGTTTACCCTTTAACTTGAATGACATCATGATCAAGCTATCTTAATAATATTATGCATTACCTAATAAAATCCACTAGGCTATATAATAAAGTTATAATATGATTTTGTAATATGAACATAAGTCTTTTACATTCAATTGATCATTTTAAACAATAAAAATAATGAAACCAAACAATACAGTGTAAGTAGATAGTTACTAAGTTGGAATTTTATTTTTTGAGTCATATTTTTTGGAAACAAAGGTATTTTATCAGTATGATTACATGTTATCGTAAGTTGCTTTTAAGGACTGAAAAACCAAATTGTTCTATAAAATCTGAGACTGTTTGTAGGACAGCGACGTATATAGCCATGAACCAACACAAAAAGGTTCATAATTAGTAATACCTAATGTAGGGGAGGGTGAAAAGGGGATTTTCTTTAATTATTAAGTTAAGGGACTGACGCCCCAACTCAGAGTCACTAACGGTTAATTAAATATCTCCTTAGTACTTACAGGATTCTTAGTACAGTCTCCAGTTTCAAATTATCCCCAACAATAATGCAGCCGTATCATGATATTATAGCTTATTAGATATCATTACCTCATAATTACAATGTAATGAAATAACCCAATTACAGAGTAGATTGTAGACAAAACACGGCTAATTAGTTTGAGCATATAATTTCCTGTAAATATTACTTACGGCATTTGTGAAATTGATACAATGATTAAAACGAAAGTCTTGAAAACTTCCGAATACTTCCGAGTTCTGAAGAATATCTGGCTGATTATATTAAGGCGAGATTATTCGACCGTTGTAGGCATTTTGTTCACTTCCCTTTACCCCGCTCCCCTGAGTGTAAACTCGACCGCCGCGCCGTGAGCCGGCCGCGCGCGGCCGTGAGGTTAATGACCCCGTGCGTAGCTGTAGACCCTGTAGCCTAGTTGGTAGTGGACCTGCCTGCGAACTGCGAAGCGAGGGGTTTCGGGTTCGATTTCCGGCCGGGGCAAATATTTATGTAACAGATAAATATTTGTACTCGTGTCATGGCTGTTATTGTGATTGTTATATGTGTAGTCCATGCCACCCGCGACACAGGTAAATACTTGTAACCTACTGCGGGGGTATGAGTGTGGAAGGGTTTTATTATTATTATTATTATTAGTAACTGCTCTGAGTTGGGGTGTAAGTATACTTTATTTTGATTTATTCATTGGAATTTTAGGTGTAATAAAATAAGAGTAATGATAATTTTAGCTTATCCAGTGGAGACTAGAGGTAAGTGGAGACTGACTTGAAATTTTATGAAACGACACTGTCCAGTGGAGACTAGAGCCTAGAGGTGAGTGGAGAGTTGGAGACTGACTTGAAATTTTATGAAACGAAACTGTCCAGTGGAGACTAGAGTTGAGTGGAAACTGATTTGAAATTTTATGAAAAGAAACTGTCCAGTGGAGACTAGAGGTGAGTGGAGACTGACTTGAAATTTTATGAAACGAAACTGTCCAGTGGAGACTAGAGGTGAGTGGATAACAAATAAGTAGGTACTTAGACTTACATACAAAATTGACTAATATCATCTAAATACTAACAAAAAATAACCAACTTCAAAATAACTCTAAAACTACTTGTCAGATCTCCCTCAAATTTATGTGGAACCACATGATACGCACCAGCTTTCTATCAAAAAAAGAATCATCAAAATCGGTTCACCCACAAATAAGTAGGTACTTACATACAAAATTGACTAATATCATCTAAATACTAACAAAAAATAACCAACTTCAAAATCGAAACGAGTTTTTTTTTTCAGAATGGCGGACTTGTAGGTATGCCAGGTTCCGTACAAAAATGTTCAAACCCTTTGGATAAGATATTTTACAAGTATGTTGAGAATGATAAAAAGTATAAGAATAATTTAAAAACAAAAAAATTAAAATGTGTGCAATTCACACGTGTTAGAAGTGAAACCTTCAAAAATTTTGTTTTCAAGATAATGAGACGAATGTAAAATTTCGGGAAGATGATAATTGTAGGTTTTACTATTCCACTCCACTCCACTCCACTCCACTCCACAAATTTTGACATTTGACTTTTGACTTTTGACTTTAGACTTTAGACTTTAGACTTTTTTGCCTTTTTTGACTTTTGACTTTTTTGACTTTTTTGTCTTTTGACTTTTTTGACTTCTGACTTTTGACTTTTTGACTTTATTGACTTTTTTGACTTTGACTTTTTTGACTTTTGACTTTTGACTTTTTTTACTTTTTGACTTTTTGACTTTTTTTACTTTTTTGACTTTTGACTTTTGACTTTTGACTTTTGACTTTTGACTTTTGACTTTTTTTACTTTTTTGACTTTTTTGACTTGTTGTAACTTTTGACTTCTTTGACTTTTTTGACTTTCTTGACTTTTTAGACTTTTTTGACATTTTTGACTTTTGACTTTTGACTTTTTTGACTTTTTTGACTGTTTTGACTTTTTTGACTTTTTTGACTTTTGGCTTTTTTGACTTTTGACTTTTGAATTTTTTGACTTTTTGACTTTTTTGACTTTTTTGACTTTTTTGACTTTTTTGACTTTTTTGACTTTTTTGACTGTTTGACTTTTTTGACTTGTAACTTTTGACTTTTGACTTCTTTGACTTTATTGACTTTTTTGACTTTTGACTTTTGACTTTTTGACTTTTTTGACTTTTTTGACTTTTTGACTTTTTTGACTTTTTTGACTTTTTTGACTTTTTTGACTTTTGACTTTTTTGACTTTTGACTTTTGACTTCAAGAAGTTTTCACTTCAATAATCATTTTTTCAAAACAATTTTCCATTTATTTCATAACGCGCCTAAATAAGGTATAACTTCAAAAAAGAAAACTGTCTCTCAAGCTCCCAGCCGTCACGACGAGTCGTTTGGCGACTGACACATGCTCAAGGGTGGTAGCTGTCCATGCGAACCCCATGGAGAAATAATAATAGTAATAATGGTATTAATTAACATTTAAAATCAATATTACCAATATAATCCCTCGAGGGGCCCTACCACCAGCGGGCCGGATTTAGTCGCCTTTTACGACACCCATCCGGCTTGGGATAGTGTTCTAAGCCGCCCTAATACGACAAGAATAATTGTGTAATTAGCACTTGACTTATACCAATACCCAAATACTATAAACAGTAACTAAAGTATAAAAACGAACAATTTTTATTATTTCAAATTACAGCAGTGTGGATACTTTGGACAGTACCTAATACGTAATATAAGAAGACGCGCGCGCGCCAAATTCGAAATTAAAATGAGGATCAGTAAAGTTATAGCAAATTCTATAGAACTAGTATCCACGCGATTCTTTATGGCATATGAATGATATATCTTTTTGAATCATCCAAATCGGACCATTACTTACGAAAATATTAAGTAATAAACATTGCCGTTCCGGCCGCTAAAATTCAAACTACGCGGGCGCGTGTGACGTCACGATTCCCGTCGCCGCCAGTTAGCCGCTGGCAGCGATACGGCGCGCAATGTTTTGTTTGGATAATTGTGACTTTGAAACAAATTAAGTGTCCCATTTGTGCCTAATTCACCTTTTAACTATGTATCAGTATTGTATAGTGCTTAAACGTTCAAACACTTCTATGAAAACGCCAAAAAAACTATTTTTTAACGTGCCGAAAAACTCAAAACTTCGTAGAAAATGGTATTCCGTTGTAAAAAGACAATAATTATATGATTTATCTTCAATAGTAACTGAGCTGGGAACCATATCTTTAACTTATATAAATTTCGTAGTTGTATCTATATAGCCAGCTGTGGTTGGGCTCCGTAACATTTTTTTTCAGTGGCAGATGGCTCCTCGCTGCATCTATGGAGCCACATCAAAAATGCTACGCTATGTTTGCAGCCTCCCTTTTGAGCAGCACAGTCATGGAAATCCACCTTCTCTACCGTTCAGCAGCAATACGCTTTACTTTTTAGGGTTCCGAAGTAAAATCGGAAGTATCGGAACCCTTGAAGTTTCTTCATGTCCGTCCGTCCGTCTGTAATTCTGCATGGATATACATATGTACACATTTATTAAAACTCGTGGAACCAGAATCGTGGAATAAAATACTGAAAAACTTTTGTTCAGGGTACCTCCCCTACAGGTGTGAGGATGAAATTTTTTATTCGTCGCGTACCCCGTAGTGTGGGATATCGTTGAAAAATGAAAGGGTCTTCGAAAAATATTATGGGTCTTCTAGGACCATGTTTGGATTTAGGGGTGCGTTTGCGAAATATTTGCCTTTATAGTGCTAATTTTGGTCGAGTCCCTACTACTACTCAAAGGATGATTTGTAACGATGAGTGAGAGGGAAATAAAAGCGGCCAAGTGCGAGTCGGACTCGCCCATGAAGGGTTCCGTAGCAGCAAGTAACATAATGAAAGGTAATTTGCGGTTTACGATTTATGACGTATTAAAAAAACTACTTACTAGATCTCGTTCAAACCAATTTTCGGTAGAAGTTTGCATGGTAATGTACATCATACATTTTTTTAAAGTTTAGAAGTTACATCGGGGAGACGGGGACACACATTTTACCACTTTGGAAGTGTCTCTCACGCAAACTATTCAGTTTAGAAAAAAATTATACATATTAGAAACCTCAATATCATTTTTGAAGACCTATCCATAGACCCCACACATATGGGTTTGATGAAATAAAAATTTTGAGTTTCAGTCCTAAGTAGGTATGGGGAAATGTTAAGCTGTTTCTGAGGCTGACTGTTGGTACGTAAGTACTTATTAGGAATCTTTAGGTCTAACTTCTAAGCTGTTAGTAGTAGGTAGGGGTAAGAAAGAATGAATGTAAAGTATACGTACAGGGATATATTCAGAACATATGAATGAAGTGTTTATAGTTTATTGATAAACGAATGTTGTTTTCGGTATTATGTAGATCATTTCGCGGATGGCTTTTTAACCTACTTGCGCTTTATAGTGCATAGTTCCCTACGCTGATGATCTATGACAGAAACCTTAATATTGGTTGTCAATGGCTGTTTTTTAGGGTTCGGTAGCCAAATGGCAAAAAACAGAACCCTTATGGATTCGTCATGTCTGTCTGTCTGTCTGCCCGTATGTCACAGCCACTTTTTTCCGAAACTGCATATAAGAACTATACTGTTGAAACTTGGTAAGTAGATGTATTCTCTGAACTGCATTAAAATTTTCATACAAAAATAGAAAAAAAAAACAATAAATTTTGGGGTTCCCCATACCTACTTAGGACTGAAACTCAAAATTTTTATTTCATCAAACCCATATGTGTGGGGTCTATGGATAGGTCTTCAAAAATGATATTGAGGTTTCTAATATAATTTTTTTCTAAACTGAATAGTTTGCGTGAGAGACACTTCCAAAGTGGTAAAATGTGTGTCCCCGATGTAAATTCTAAACTTTAAAAAAATGTATGATGTACATTACCATGCAAACTTCTACCGAAAATTGGTTTGAACGAGATCTAGTAAGTAGTTTTTTTAATACGTCATAAATCGTAAACCGCAAATTACCTTTCATTATGTTACTTGCTGCTACGGAACCCTTCATGGGCGAGTCCGACTCGCACTTGGCCGCTTTTATTTCCCTCTCACTCATCGTTACAAATCATCCTTTGAGTAGTAGTAGGGGCTCGACCAAAATTAGCACTATAAAGGCAAATATTTCGCAAACGCACCCCTAAATCCAAACATGGTCCTAGAAGACCCATAATATTTTTCGAAGACCCTTTCATTTTTCAACGATATCCCACACTACGGGGTACGCGACGAATAAAAAATTTCATCCTCACACCTGTAGGGGAGGTACCCTGAACAAAAGTTTTTCAGTATTTTATTCCACGATTCTGGTTCCACGAGTTTTAATAAATGTGTACATATGTATATCCATGCAGAATTACAGACGGACGGACGGACATGAAGAAACTTCAAGGGTTCCGATACTTCCGATTTTACTTCGGAACCCTAAAAAGTAAAGCGTATTGCTGCTGAACGGTAGAGAAGGTGGATTTCCATGACTGTGCTGCTCAAAAGGGAGGCTGCAAACATAGCGTACCATTTTTGATGTGGCTCCATAGATGCAGCGAGGAGCCATCTGCCACTGAAAAAAAATGTTACGGAGCCCAACCACAACTGGCTATATAGGTAGATACAACTACGAAATTTATATAAGTTAAAGATATGGTTCCCAGCTCAGTTACTATTGAAGATAAATCATATATTGTCTTTTTACAACGGAATAGCATTTTCTACGAAGTTTTGAGTTTTTCGGCACGTTAAAAAATAGTTTTTTTTGGCGTTTTCATAGAAGTGTTTGAATGTTTAAGCACTATACAATACTGATACATAGTTAAAAGGTGAATTAGGCACAAATGGGACACTTAATTTGTTTTAAAGTCACAATTATCCAAACAAAACATTGCGCGCCGTATCGCTGCCAGCGGCTAACTGGCGGCGACGGGAATCGTGACGTCAAAGCCACGCAGTGAACTTTGTAAGTAATTTGGTCATAACTTCGTCAATTTTTGTCGTAGAACAAAAATTTTTACACTGTATGTTAAGGATTTCTTAGCTCTATAAATCTGCATTCTCAACTAAAAACGTTACGGATCCTCATTAGTGTCGGAAATTCGACGAGGTGCGGCTGCGATGCGGATTAGCACAGGTCCTACCTCGAAGGCGACTGGCGCGAGAGTAAAATTGAGTAAATCGACGCGTCGGGCGTTTCGTAGCTAGTGGAAAGGGAAAAAATAGGAATTGAAAGGGATGTTTTTCAAAATTTGATATTATTATCCGCCAGAAATATTGGTATCTATAGGACCTATACTGTGGTATATTTTTTATTATCTGGAAGCGATTAAAACGCGAATAAAACGCCATTTTTATGCCAGATTAGACCCCACTTTGTGATTTATTTCTATCCAATGAAATAATTGCTATCGTGTATCAAGTATGACGAAACGAAAGAACAAAGACTGTAAAATAACATATATTTTTTTTAGAATTGTATTATGTACCATTTATGAACAAAACACCTTCAAAAATACCATTTTTTGGGATAATACCGCCTTAAAGGTATTTAATCTATCTTAATTAGGATATTTTTTGAAGTTATATTCTATAGGCGCGTTATGAAATAAATGGAAAAAATGATGAGAGTGAAATTTTAAGATTTGTGACACGGTGACACGGTGACACAAAAGGTAACGAAAAACGTCGCGTTTTTAAAAACGCGCGTTATGAAAAAATGATTATTATTATATTTTATTGTTTTTTTAATACAGTTTGAATATTTTTTTTATTGTTTTTTATGTTTTTTTTATGAATTGTTTTTTTTATTTATTGTTAATTTTTATTTGAAAATTTTTTTTGATGCTTATGTTTTTTTTGACGTTTATGTTTTACGCTGTCCTCTAGATAAAGAAGAAGAATAATTATGAATTCATGTCGATATGTATGTGTTACTGTTCTTTTTTAAATTCGTGGGTTTTAAATATTTCAATATCAATAATAATATTATATTTAAAATGTGCAATTAAGCATAATAAATTGCGATTTGCCATTTGGCGTGCGTCCGATTAGAAAGTGCCTAGTTTCCGCTTTAATTCAGGGCATTGGCACTTATTATTATTATGTAATTTCGTCTACAGGTCACAGCTATATGCCAAATCGTGGATTAGATAACAATGCTGCACCATTATAGAGTCGGATGCAAACACATGGTTTATAAAACCCACGCACAATCATCGTTAATAGATGACGCTGTATTGTATAGAATAGCTTCAACCCATTAATGGCCCACTACTGGGCACGGGTTTCTACTCTTCAGGAGGCCTAGAGCATACGCCACCACGCTGCTCCGGTGCGGATTGGTGTGAGTATTGTATAGAATACAGACGATAAAATTTAATTTCCGATCATAGACTATCTATATTCAATATCGACTATACCAAACTCACAGTTTCGGAGTTTTGGCGCATTGCATGAACTTCTTACGAATCTTACGATCGATGGTCTCATCCATGGAACACAGACAACTCACTTCTACAACTGGGTGCCTGGTTTCAAAGTAATAGAGAATGTTAATATGGAACATTGAAGTACAATGTCATAGAACAGACATCTCGAACAAAATGTGTGTCCCGCCGGGAGGTTCTATTTTCAAAATTGAGCCCCCGTTCTCCTTTCAAAATCGAACGAATCCATTGAAAATTGAAGCCGATCGGCGTCAATTCATTGGGACATACATCGTGTTCACGGTGTCGGTTCTATATGCTAGTAATAATAACAATACTTCAATGGTATGGAATAGTAAATACAGCAAGGCCTCCGTCCAGTGCTCGTGCTAGTTCCACGCGCTACTTTGCGTTATTTACGATAACGATAATGTCGTGGTCGTGAGTCGTGACGTTAAAATTTAATTAAAAACATAAAAATGCCAAATTGTGCTACCTTTAATTATAATTTATCGTAGGCAATATTGACGTTGTACACATTAACTTACTCCCTCGCGTGACTTCGTATGTATGACAATGACACGCTCGGTTTTCGATGGTAATGGTAACATGGTAACATACAATTTGGGCTGAAACTTGAAAGCTAAACTACCAGCTCACTAGCTCTCTGACGGGGCTTTGTTCGCGTTTTCCAACATAATGAATAAGGTTACTCTAGATCATGGTACCTGTGTGCATAATTTCATGAAAACCCATTCAGTCACGGACCTGAAAAAAAGACGGACATAACCTCGTCTAATCGAGAGTGAAGCATAGCAATGGCGCCCGCTTACCATGTGTGCGTAATTTTTGATTCGCGATTGAAGCAGTATGGTGTTAATGTGTGGGTGTGTGTACAGTACTTGTACGAATAGAGAGTTGGTATTACTATGGGTGCTTCACTGAATTTGTTGTTGGGATTACGTCCGTCTTTTTTTTAGGTCCGTGCGTTCAGTATAGTATTTTTTGAGTGAAAGAGTAACAAACATCTCACAAACTTACATTTTGATATGATTCTGAAGTTAGAATTTCATGGTGAAAAACAATGATGAAATGAGCACTACAAACCTAGTTCGACGTGCACTCTGCTGTACAAAGAATAAAGCTATGAAACAATGGTTCTTAAAACTGGTAGTCGTTGTATGCCCCAGTTTGATCTCAAGGGTAGCATACCTACCCGTATCCCCTAATGCGTGGCAGTAGGATTATTTTACCAGCTTGGCTAACTGCTGCCGTCCCTGCCCGCTTCCCTTCTGCCCCGCAACGCATTGGAGATGCCTGTGTCTGTGGTACTTGTATTTCCATCGGCGACTGTGACTGCTCATGAAATTTCTTAGCTATTTACGTATATAAAAAAAAGGTTTTATTCCAGCTCATTCGGTCATTATAGTCTGTGGACAGTAAAAAATAATCTTTGTTGTATGAATTTATCATAAGTGGTTTCTGTGCAATATTTCATGAGAGATCTTTCCGTGGTATCTTTCTATACTATATATTTGCCTGCGGCACTGATGAAAACTGTAGTGGTACCAATTGTGAAAAATAAAACGGGGGACATTTGTGATAAGTCCAACTATAGGCCGATTTCCCTTGCCACTATTGTTGCGAAAGTGCTTGACAGTTTGCTTAACATACAGCTTGACAAATACATAAGTCTACATGACAATCAGTTTGGTTTCAGAGCGGGTCTGTCAACGGAGTCAGCAAACTGTCAAGTACTACACTGTAAGAAAAACGCCTATTTACGCCTGCTTTCTTGACCTCTCCAAGGCATTTGACCTGGTTAATTATGATATCCTGTGGCAGAAATTAAAAAAATACCGGTATGCCTGAAGTAGTGATCAGGATCTTCAGATTCTGGTATCAAAACCAGGTCAATGTCGTGCGGTGGTCAGAAACATACTCGATGCCATATAGATTGGAGTGCGGGGTGAGGCAGGGGGGGTTGACCTCTCCCAAACTCTTTAACCTTTATATCAATGCGCTGATAGAGGAGCTCAGCAGCGCTCGTGTCGGATGTCATATTGATGGAGTGTGTCTTAATAATATTAGTTACGCAGACGACATGGCGTTGCTGAGTGCATCAGTGTGTGGACTAACGAAACTGCTGAGCATATGTGAAAACTATGCCCACAGTCACGGCTTGATTTATAACGTCAAGAAAAGCGAATGCATGGTCTTTCAGGCCAAAGGGAAATCGCTGCCCTCTAGTGTACCAGCCATAAAGCTGTACGATACTCCACTTAACAGAGTTTCTCAATTTAAATACCTTGGGCATGTGATATCCTTTGACCTGAAAGATGATGCGGATATAGAAAGGGAACGCAGGGCGTTGTCTGTAAGGGCAAATATGATCGCGCGCAGGTTTGCTCGTTGTAGTGTCCCAGTCAAGGTTACTCTTTTCAGATCATATTGTACATCCTTCTACACAAGCAGCCTGTGGATCAACTACACGCAGAAACAGTACAATGCCCTGCGTGTCCAATACAACAATGCTTTCAGGATGCTGATGGGACTGCCTCGTTTCTGTAGCGCCTCGGGGATGTTCGCCGATGCGCATGTAGACTGTTTCTACACAACCATGCGCAAACGGTGCACATCCCTGGTGCGCAGGATTCTGGCCAGTTCCAATGGCATCCTGAGGGCGTTTGCTGATAGGCTGGATTGTCAGTACATGAACCATTGTCGTATGGTGCATGTGCTGACAAATCGAGCCTGTCAGAGAGGCATCGGGCTAGGTTAGTTTAGTTTTTAGTTTGTAGTGTACTAACATTAGATTTTAAGGTATGTACTTACTAACAAAATATGATCCATGGTTGGTCGAAATAAATTTATTTTATTTTATTTTATTTTTTATTTATACAACCTATAGAAGGTTATAAGACTTCTACGGGTTCGAAATCCATAAAAAGCTCGAAATAACGTGCATCTATTTGGACTTCATCCAATTGAATACTGCATTGCTTGCTTTATTGGGCTAAATGTAGGTACGATGTTGATAAAACTATCAAAATAAACTAATGCATATTAAAGAAACTAATGTATCTGCACAGACCCCTCTTTCCCACTGGGCACTCTGGGCAAGTGCCAAGGGCCCCGTGATCGATAGGGGCCCCATAGTTCCTGCCAGATCACTAAACATAACCGATATTTGTTACCAAAAACTTTTTTAATTCGAATAAATCGAACTTAAGGCGCGGTATGACTACGATTTAAAAACGTTGATTTCACTCACACAACCGCATATCTGCGTTAATCTAATGTTACATTTCCGTGACGCTGAATAGGGTTCAAAATTGCAAAGCATATTTTTGCTAACAATGTAACTAGATTGCGAATAAACATTTAATTTGAGGGTTTTCCTTAGGTTATTCAAAATATACACATTAAATTCAATATCTGTCCGGTTTAAGTTTTAATAAAACCATATACGTATTATATTCTCAAAAAAAAAATGTTGTTACCGCTGAAAATACAGAGAACTTCGACGATTAAGTTTATTTTTGTATAGCAAATTACGATTTTTTATTAGGAATATCAAACAACTATTTAATATTCTATTCAGTTAACATTTTTCTTTAGACCTTTTTCTATGCTCTGTATTTTTTGCGTGCGATATTTTCATTGGGTTTCCTCGTACTCAAGCACCAAAGAAACCCAGTTTTGTGAATATTGAGATCACACCGCGCCTTAAATTACTGACTACAATACCAATTTGCTTATTAGCTTTTGCATGCGCAAAGCTACTCTACTCTCGCCCAAAAATTAGGCTTTCCGATTTCAGCATGCAATCAATAAAAAAAAATCTAGAAGCTTGCTTACGTACCTACTTTCTTTGTATATTCTAACAAAATTGTGTTCTGTCAAAGTCATAGGGGCTCCATTATCCTAATATGCCCAGGGCCTCCAATAGGTTAAAGACGGCCTTGCATCTGCACGATTACTTTTAATGATATTATTTAACAAGAATAAAGCTCATTAATTTTGAATAATTCATTACCTAATGGAAATTTCAAGTTTATTGCAAACAGAATAACGCAATATCGTTGAAGGTAAACTATTTTCCTGTTCAATCCTCAACCATCTCTTTATACGTATTTATTACTCGTTTATTATAATTAAATATATTTTTATCTGATAAAATCGATGTCAGATAGTTAATTAACTACTACAAGGTAAAACTTAGGTAATAGTTAGTATTTAATTAAGTTACTATGATTGTATTTGTAATCGAGACATTAATGTACCTACCTACGGACTCCAGACGTTTAATTAATTAATTATAATTGTAATTAAATATTTAATGTTTTTTAAAGCAATTAGCGACTTCATACCGTATCATTTATGTATCTACCTATTTTACTTCTTCAGGGGTGATTTTAAAAATGCTTTCTAGATTCATGCTGTCCGTTAGAAGATGCTGAACTATCTTTTTTACCCGACTATCAGGAAGGGTTACGTTTTCACGCTTATCTTGTATGTATGCATGTAATATTTTTTATTACCTCATATCTTCCAAATCACTGAACGGATTTATATAATTAGGATATCGTTAGATTCGTCTTGATAACCCAAGTGTTCTTAGATAAGTGAAATAAAAAAAATATATATATATTATGGCGGCTGTGAGATGCCATTGTTTGAAGTACCAAAAAAAGGTATATCATGATATCTTTTGTGACAGCAGGTGGGTTTTTTAAATTTTTTAATGTACCTATAGTATACGACCTTGTGTCATTTTGTCTTTAAACATCTACTTAAGTATTTTTTAACTATCACTTTCCTCTCGATTATAATAAATATATTACCTACATATAATAAAATTGTAATTTTATATATTTACTCTTGAACTCTATATGGCGTAGTTTTTCACTGTTCTTAGGATTTGTTCCTTCAACAAAACAAGTTATAATGAATGTGTAATACGCAAATAAATAAGAATTTAAAGTGAGTGCAGGAAACAAATCAGTATTCAAACCACTAGGCTGCTTTTAAACACTGTAGTTTAACAAAATTGTGTAGATAATATTAAAATTTGAGAGGCAAAACTCTCTTTCTTTTCTTTGACCGTAACGCATCGGTGATGCCTTTGGTGTTACCTACTGATGTCCACTTACCCCCAGGTGGCTCGTCTCCTCGGACATTTCAAATGTCAACTGATGAAATACTTAAACTTATGAAGTACGTTAAGTTACGATATGGAAACGTATGGAATCGATATTGAGGGGATGGTCATAGCAGTCGAGCAGTCCCTAGAGGTAGTTGGACGGGGTTTGCCGTTATTTACAAGTTGAATGACCGTTTCACGATACATTTACTACTACAGCTATCAATTGATCGTCTGTGTAGACCGTGCTCTAGTCTATGTAGGCTAGTAATAAACGATTACCATTCGACGGACCGTAGTAATCATTTTATCATCAATCATTCAGATATCAGTGTCTTTATTTTACAAAATTACGACCAACAATATAAAGTTATATTACTGTTATTTTTGTAAATGTGCTTAGCTTACGTCCCAACTCAGAGACACTAAGGGTTGCTTTAATCGCTCCTTAGTAAAGAATCACCATACAAATTCTGTGCTAATGAGCGATTTAAGTAACTGCTAGTGACTCTGAGTTGGGGCGTTACCTGCTTACTCTTGTATTTACTACCTACTTACCCACTTGTATAGTCAAAATTATCTAAGATGCCCATAATGATAGCTGCTATTTATTAATATGAACTAACCTTGTATGGGTGTCTTTGAGCGAAATGGAATATTCATTTACTTGACATGAATAGTTGAATACTTACGGACAAAGGATTTTGCCAAAATTTGTTAAAAATCCCTACTCATATTCATTGGCGTTGATTATAAATCATATTATACGTTAAAATCTAGTAAAAATCTCATCACATCATAATTTATGCAAAATTTAATAAAAATATATGACGTCGAAACAATCTTATATGAAGAAGCCTAAATCTAATCTGACGTAGGGTGATGTGACGTCTTGAAACCGTTTATAAAACCAGTCATAATCGATACATTACTATAATCGAAATTTAAAAATGAAAATTGATTAATTTAATTTTATTAAAAATTATTTGCTTGCATTTGAATTTAAAATTAGGTACTTACCCAATAATACCACGATGAATTGGATGCTAACAAAGGACATTTTCCATTATGTATGGGCACTTCGCCATCCATGGACAGTAACTGCAGATAAAATGTTATATGTAATTATTTATTTAAGGTTGCGGTAGCCATTTTTTTTTCAATAAAATAATAATTATGTATACATGAATGTGTCTTACGAAATAAGCAAGAATTTACTCACTGTAGTTTTTTCCTGACGCTCATAATATAATAATATTATGTCAAAATATTATTATGAAACTGAGCGGGACTTTCATTCTATCATGATCTATCTTTCTTTCTTTTTCTTCTCTTTCTTGGCCGGCAACGCACCAGTGATGCTTTTGGTGTTGTTGATGTTCATGGGCGAATGGATAAAAGAATATTTTATTGAAGTCGTAAATAGGTACATATTAAGAATACGCGGTACGAGATAGCTCCATCGAGGTAGTAGGTAGGTAACTAGGTACCTAAATATTACGGTTTTTATTTTAAAATTTAATTATCGAATCGATTAGAAGGTCTTATAATTTTGAATCGATTTGTTGTAAAAATTGGTAAAGTATTTACCGCAAGAATAGAATGTTCTGCGATGTAAAGTATCCTATTGGTAAATTCAAGTTTAAACTAGTATATTTGCCAAATTTTATGCAAATCTATTCAGCCGTTTTCGCGTGTTCGAATAACAACCATCACAACATACACATTAAATAATATTAGGTGAAGAACTTAGTACGTACCTACTTAGCCTATCTATACTATATATACTACTAGCTGACCCGGCGAAATTTTTAAATGCATCGCCTAACAAACTATTTTTTCCTAAAATAAAAGTAGCCTAGTAGCCTAAGTTACTCAAAATACAGAAAATCCCATTAAAATTGGTCCAGCCATTCAGAGATTAGCCGGAACAAACAGACAGACTGACAAAAATTGTAAAAAATGTTGTTTTGGTAAATGTACCCTGTATACATCCAAATACTATTAGTAAAAAGCGGTTATTTTAATATTACAAACAGACACTCCAATTTTATTTATTTGTATAGATAAACACATTAATCAAAATCAATATAGGTACTAATCATATAATTGAATTGAACACTCAAAATACAATTTGTTGTGACAAAAAAGGCAAAGTTATCGCTGCAACAATCAGGCGACCTTTGTAGAAATCGACGTTCGTGTATCGATTTCTTAGTCTTTATTAACTTTAAGATATAAAAACTTGACCCAACGAGTTATAAGTATATAGATTATAAACCTGTTATATAGTGAAACAAAACAGATATCCGGAACGGAAAAGAACTCGTCTAGGTGGTAATCGCCGCTCCTTTAAAGTATGCGTCGAAGTGGACACTTCAAGTACGAATGCGTCGAATATTATATTTGTAAACGTCATTTGCTTGTATGTTTCGACATATACATAAGTACTATGTATTGTCTTCTGTGCATATACCTACTTGTTTCCGCTTCTGTCTTTTTAGCCAACTGCCAGAAAGGGTTATGTTTTTTGCGCGTACCTTGTACCTATGTATGTTTATAAGTATGCATGTAATATTCTTTATTATCTCATATCCACCAAACGCTGAACGGATTTATATAACTAAGATATCGTTGGATTCTTCTTGATAACTAGTGTTCTTAGATAAATGAAATTAGAAAAAAAATTATGGTGGCTATGTGATGCCACTGGTTGTAGTATCAAAAAATAAAAATAAATCGAATAATACAATATGGGTATCAAATTAAAGATCTCACCATAAGGATTGTTATGTATAGAGTTGTGTGCTGGTGTCGCTAGATGGCGCCTCGCTTGATGATCGAATGAAGTAGTTCATTCGATCATCTATTCCATTATTGTATTATTCGATTACTCGATGTTAAGTAATGATCGAGTACCTAACTCGGTACAAGAAGGTCAGTCGATACTGGGAACTCGGGGCGGACGGTTGTCCCTACAGTGTTGTGCGTACTTGCAGTGAATATTATAATACTTATAATATTGATTTATTATAAATAATAATACTCGTGGTTCGTTGAACATAACATTGGCGACGAGGATGAAGAACGACCAGTGGATTAAATTCGATCCGCTGGTGAAGCACCTAAGGGATGCAATGTAATCAAAAAATAATAATATTAGCGTGTGAACGTGCGTGATTACGTGATCGCGCAGATACGAGCCACAAGCATGTAAGTACCTGGAATATTTTTATAAAAAATCTAAGCTTCTACAGCGTTCATTAAAACGCGTAACTTCTACAGCGTTCATTATCACAATGTAATAGTCCAACCTTTGTCAGGTTTACATCAAACTATTAAGGCTAAAAAGTGTAAATTGTTGCAATTATTTACTGGTAATAAAACGATCATAAAATATTTATTACTAAAATAATACATTTTCTAATTATTGCTTCCCGAGTAATGCATACCAAAACAAATATAATTATTGCTTGGATGTAAGGTTCACCATTAAATTTTTATTACGTCTAAAATACACTTTTATAAGGACAAAGATATTATCATTCATTGCACGTGTATAGGATGTACACAAAAATACTTTAAATAATGCCTACTAGATTTCGAACAGCAAAATATATGCATTAGTCAAGGAAAACAAAGGAATAATAAGATAAAAAGTGAGTTATCCATATTATTTTGGTGTTATTTGCGTTACACTACAAGTGTATTCACCTGAATAACATATTTGGTATTCAGTAAATGCAAATTAATTTACTCTTAAGGTCTCATAAAGTAGGGCCTATCATAACAAATTATAGATAATAATAATAATATAATCTTGGAGACAAGAGGTCTATAGAAATCAAGACACTGTGCATCATAAATATACCATACATCGTAATGGCTTTTACAAAATACAAATAACAATATACACGCTGTTTAATTGTAATTGAGATGAACAAAATTATAGAGCACATCATTGTGCAAGAGAGCAAACTTACAAGTAATATATCACAATATTTCGTCTATATTGCTCCCGACCTATTTTCTCACTGAAAAATGGAGGGTATGCATAAAATGCCTATCAATAAAATCATAGATAAATCAGCATTTGTTATTTATTTCACACCAAACCATGAATACGCTATTGTAAATATCCTTAAAAATAGAAGTTATTCTTATAAACATTTATCTAAAGCACAGATACCTACTTCTGCTAAAAAATGAGATAACGTTGGAAGTCCGGCAAAATGCACGGCATAAAAAAGTCAAGCACCAAGAAATAAACAAATTACATCATACACATCACATGACATAATTATATATACGTCATATAATGTACCACTTCGATCATTCGAAGACACGCATTTTCAAAGAGAAATAGGCGAAGAAAGTACATATGTTATAATTTAACTCCGGTTGAACCAACAAGTGCCCTAAACTTCATTAATGCCACTGAATAACATCAACAGAAACATGTAGAAACACGCAATAATTCGAATAATTCGAACAAAGCGTCAATTCGCTTCCTAAAGATGCGATGTAATATGTTCATGTTAAAACTAGCAAGTATTACCTACTAGTAACACTAATTAAGACTACATTTGTTCGAAGCTGTTTCACACTCATCTTACGGTTTAAGAAGAACTTTAATTCTCATAAAGAATTAACATAACTCACTTACCGAGAAATCATAACATAAAAATATTATTATATCTTCATGTTAAAACTGTTTAAAGATCTATTGATGAGAATTATTGGTGAAAAAATTAAATCCAAAAATTCACACGAGGTAATTCACTTCACAGTTCAAAATCTATTCACTTTTAACATTAATCGACTTTCACTATAGAGAGTGTATTTAAAATTAGGTATATTTGCTAGTCCTAACAAAGTGACAAAAATAACATGTGCTGAAAGATAGTATCTGTTTCCTCTAACTACACGCAACTGGTGTGACAGTACCGTCACAATAAATAGTTGTTGGTTCCCTTCTTAAGGCTAAGACATAAGGGACAATAAAAAGGAATTAACAAACCGAAGTGTTCAACAGTACTATAGTGTGACCTATCACAAAAGAGATATTTTCCAGGATCCAACTACTTCCGAAATCAATGTCAAACTACAAAATGGGACATAATGGGACACGACATCATTTGGAACAACATCATAATGAGACAAATTATATTGAATGAATATTTTGATAGTTTGTTTTGTAAAATAAAACAAAAATAAGGAAAATTATAACTTTATTGCACTCCAACATTACTCATAGCATAGGTAATTTAACTAATGCTAAAACAGCATTTCCTTCCATGGAACCGACGTAAATATTAAAATATGACAAAAGGACTGTTTAACAAAGTTTAAACTTTAAAGTAATAGTAATCTCTCTCTCCTGGTTATTGCACTGATATGACAATGTCAGTTGGTGCTGGTATTAACGATATACTATAACAAAACATTATCCTACGTTAGTGGTAGCCGTGGTAGTACGATGTGAAGATGATTCCCATCATAATCGACCACATTTCACCGATATGAAATCGCGGCATGAAATAACAAATTGCAGGTTTTCAGGAAGTTAACCCAATCAATATGAATCACAGATATCAAGTAAAAAGATTCGACATCAGAATCTTTCGGCATCAGAATTCAATTATTATGTAAGGTATCTGTAAATCTGTTTTATAATGATTCGTTACAGAGGAGTTGGTATATGTTCACATATTCGAGTCAGATTATGACGAAGTATGACAAACGACAGCAGTTATGAGTTCACGGTAACGGACTCGACTTTCATGATAATTATTTAATTTTTTTTACAATTCTTATATAATATCATCCACAATAATTTATTAGATAAATTATTATTGAAAAAATAACGATTTATCCATGTGGCAATGAGCACTAACAGACTCAGAAGATCGTAGTATTTTCATCTTATATCTTGCAATAGTTATTCTTTTTGAGTAGCGGAAAAATAAAGAAAATATGTCAGGTTATTGATTTTGGCTACATAGTAAAGAGACAATGAGACACTACATCGAGCTCAATAGTTTCTACTAACAAAATACAAAAATTAGGTAACTACCTATTATTTTATTACATTAATTTTAAAAAATATGGATAAAGGAAAAGATAAATGTCAATCAAAAACAAATATCAACAAAATAAATTCTTCCAATTCCAAGTCAATTGTTCCAAGTTCCCACGAAGTTCCAACGATCTAATATTCTTAATTCAATGACCGAAATATGGTTAATTAAGAAGAAACATTAACAAAATAATATTTTGTTATAAGGATATATCATATCATTGCCTACTAGCCTTCCAAGTGCAAGTAAATTGTTATATGTTCAAGCGATTGAAATATCTTTAACGAGTAACCGCCCTCGCTTTGCTTTGTTTTCTTATTTTTTTACACCTTGGGTTACACTATTGGAGTTTTATTAAGGATCCCTAACTTTTTGAAAATATAATATAGCCCTTGTTACTCGGGGATAGTGTAGCTTCCCAACAATGAAAGAGTTTTTGAAATCGGTTCAGTACTTTCGGAGCCTATTCAATGCAAACAGAAGATCGAATCTTTCCTCTGTATATATTAGTATAGATCACATACAAATTTTAACTCTGCGATCCGTATGGCGCAATTGTTACCATGCCGGATCGTCACGATTCCATTCAAGTTTGAATTTCTGACGCTGGTGAAGCTGGTGTGGTGACGACGATTTAATGTAGGTTTTAATACTATGAATACTGAGATACCAACTCTGCGCCTGTGCTTGAAGCTTTGTAATTTGGTCTCAACCAATTTTAAGGTCAGCAAAAGGCATTGGGGCATGCCTCGTCATTGAATCCAATGCTGACATAAGGCTTTGGCAGCACCAGCCAAAAGTGACAGCAAAAGCGTTAAAAGCGTTTTGCTAGGATTCCAAGCTTCCTAGCAGGACCATAGCTTAGAATACAATGAACCGCTAAAGCTAGGGTTCGAGGATATCTCAACGCCAATAACTGAGGGTGGCCGAGGTATTTCAGGGATACATTCTGAAGAGTAGCAGTCAAGATGAACGGACGTTGAAGTGAATGAAGTGGCGTTGAATCTCACAAGGTAATCAGGTAAACAATCAAAAAATTGTATGCAGAGTAATCAAGTTTGCTGAATTCATAATTTATTTGGGTATTGGGATAAATATACCTTCAGCCATTTTGTGGGGACCAGTATGAAAATGGGGGGCGGTCAACAGATTCATTTACTCAGTCATTCGAGACGAAAATGTTAATTATGGGTAAAATTACCTTAGTTATTCATCAACATTATGATTTGAAACTTCACCATCTATGAAAACAGATTAACCGAACATCAAGTGGGATAGATCTAGGCTGTGTTTTTGTGATTGTGTGATTTAAAAGCCAGTTTAATTTCCTGACCAATAACTGTTAAGTAAAATAAATAACAGACTAGGTCAGCATCAGGACTCCACCAGATTCACTCCAAAAAGAAGCTTGCATGGGTTCGTAAAACACAATAAAATTGCAAAGAAGCAACTCGGTGTAATAATTCTATATTTCAGTATGCTATGAAAACGTACCATGTTAATGGATCAAAATAATGATAACGATAAATTCTTATAAATTACATAAATTACTTTAAAAAAACTGTCAGTCTCCTGACTGTTTGTTCTCCATTGCGCATCGCTTCCCGCTTAGCACCTGTAGATGTGGCGTCTCGATGATGGTACACGTCCTGGGTAACAGCAGCACTGGCGATGTGTTTCCAGGTATGGACTTGTGACAATATGTGAAAACCTCACAATGGAACATCCTGTGGCAAACGGCATCTTTTCATCGAGCAGGTGATCTTCCACTTTTTATCTAAGTGCCTTAGATCACTAGACGTTCTATACAGGCGATCTTACTTCGTTAACTAATAACTTTGTATGTTACAGGTCTCGAGCAGCATAAAAGTGTTTTTCTAATGTGAAAACATGTAGTAAATAATGATATTATTATCATTAGATCACTGACAGATGTGTATAAGTCCTTGGTCAAAACCTTTTTGTATAAAATATATCATTAAACAGCGTCTATTAAGCTTTCAACCAAAGCAGCTGTTTATGGTTAAATTTTTATTACTACCTTGTTACTACTACCAAAAACAAAAAAAAAAGATGATAATATGATTAGGGAACACTACGTCAGGTATGCGAAAGTATCTAATATATGAAAATTAGTTTCAGGCTTTCCAGCGAAGTAACATCAATATAAGGATTAATATAACTGGCACAAGATCCAGGAGGAATATTGTACATAATATTATAGAGTAGAAAAGCAACGGGAATTTGGAACGTTGAAGAAATAAATTATAAAGCTGTGTATTGTTTAAATCTATCCAAATTAGTTCTACTATATGTTTGCTCAATTGTGTCAATAAATTAATGACATATAAATATAGTCACACGCATTATAAACAAAATAAATTAAAAAAAGGAAGAGATGTTATGTATAGAGTTGTGTGCTGGTGTCGCTAGATGGCGCCTCGCTTGATGATCGAATGAAGTAGTTCATTCGATCATCTATTCCATTATTGTATTATTCGATTACTCGATGTTAAGTAATGATCGAGTACCTAACTCGGTACAAGAAGGTCAGTCGATACTGGGAACTCGGGGCGGACGGTTGTCCCTACAGTGTTGTGCGTACTTGCAGTGAATATTATAATACTTATAATATTGATTTATTATAAATAATAATACTCGTGGTTCGTTGAACATAACAAGGATTTCAAAAAGTTATATCATGATAATATTTTTGACAGCAGGCGAGATTTTTTTTAATTTTCAAATTTATATCTACTACTCGTAGAGTAGTTTTGTGTCCTTCCATGCAAGATAAGTTTCGAGTTTGAATCCGTTATTTGCCTTGTTTTGTTACTTCATGGATACCTATTATAATATGTTGTCGCGTGTTTTGAGATGCGTTTTTTGTAATATTTATCCTAACTATAGAGCTATAGGCTATATATAAGACAATAGGCTATCGGATTTTTGGAAATTCATTCAATAAGGGGTCAAAATAAGGATTTGAAGACACTTTCATACAAACCAACTTCGTCAGTTTTAGAGTTATAAACATGTAATAGTTTTTGACAAAGAGTTACTTAAGGGGGTACAAGTTAGTATGGCAACTTCGTCAGTTTTGAAGTAGTGGGTGAAAATTTGTATATAAGCTTATAGTTAGGGGGGGAGGGGGAAGAGGGAGAGGGAATTTAATGATATCTGATTTGTTAGACCTACCAGAACTATAAAAGTTAAAAGTAACAAAGTACATTAACTGATTGTTAGGCGATACGAAGTTCGCCGAGACAGCTAGTGTTAGTGTTAGATCTTAATATAAATCTGACGGATCGGGTAGAATCAAGAAAATGTGTTTGTCCTATTAATATCAGAAAGGACAAACATAGGTAGTTCCCGACGTAGAAATACTTAAGCTAATTAAATAGCAAGATAGCCGTCACGTCCAATCTAATCGCAGTAATGTTTAATTTATTACACTTCTCGTTTTAAGTAGGTATGTAGATTGTTACACCTGTTTTGTATTCAATGTTAATTGCGCATTTAAATTAATTTATTGTAGCGGATAATATTATGTACTAACAATAAGTATAATAGTCCGATGAAAAAGTAGGGTACACTCGTTATTTCTGGATCGAAAGAGGTAAAAACTATTTTACCATGGATTTTACTAGCAAAGTGGTAGCTAGCCAGGTTGGTAAAACCCCCCCTTTTTGAGTTTTGCGGCCAGGAACATTGAACCACAGAACTATTATTACATTTATTACGTACGAGCGTATAGACGGTGCGTCTTTTCCTTGTATACGTCTTATCCTTGTATACAACGCCAGAACGCAGCCATAGGAAACTGCTCGCGTATATATTGTAACGCTGTTTTTAAATTTGTTATTACAATGCATACACGAATTTTGCGTACTGATCGCGTATAGTTTATATCGTAAGATGCTCGCGTCTTCGTTCCAAACTATACTACACTTCGGGATCTCTGCCTTTTCGCCGAATATTGTTTGGCAGATTATCACTTGCCAACTAACGTTTCGCAGCATTCATTTAGTTGTATAATTATTTTATTTACCAAATGATGTATTGAGTAAAGTAAAATGACAAATCATTATACGATAATTACAAAGTTGCATTATATGCACTTTTAGGGAGAATTTAGGGGTTTTTGATACACAAACAGGCTTCCAAACGTCTCCGGCGCTGCGGGAAGTGCAGCCCCTCCGCCCTTGCGTAACAAACAGCAGGCACTCCATGCTCACCTACGCAGCTTCGGCTTTTTGGTCGCCTGCGGCGACCAGTCTCAGCCACTTCGGCTCACATGGTGCCTGCAGTTTGTTACAGCGGGCGGGGGCTGCTCTCCCTCCGCGCCTCCGGGGTTTACATTCACTCTAGGGGTAGGGCAGACTAGTACCACGTGGGGTCGGGGTTGACTAAGTCGGTTCTGTCACCAATTTTGAAAAATTATCCACCGCCCACTCCCCCGTCACGGGGGTTCCGTCCGATACACACACGATTAGTCCGTATGCGTAATGGCGCTGTACATTATGGAACAAGATATACTTCTACGTCTTCTACAAAGTATACGCGATTGTTTGCGTACTGTTCGTGTATGGATTGGAAGAACTTAGTAAAAAAGTTAGTTCCAATCTATACGTGGTTAGTTTCATACCCCTGCGTTCTGGCCTTGTACAGAATGGCAAAACGTAAGACGGTATAGAACTGACACCGCGAACGGCGAACTCGATGTTTGCGCAATGAACTGTAGCCAATTGGCAACTGTTTTCGTTGAATTCAGTCGATTTTGAAAAGAACGGGGGTTCGACTTTGAAAATGGAACTTCCAGGCGTAACAGTTCTTGTTTGATTTGTTCTGGTACTTTAGTACAATAAACTTTAATGGCTAAGAACGTTATTTTTTAGTTTACGTCAGGAACATACAAAACTCAATTTAAGAATGATTTGTCAAAATGTCAAATGTCAAATTTTTTCCCAATATTTGGGAGAGGTTATTAAAATTTTAAATAATAGAATATCATTGTGATGACCTTCAGTATACCATATATTTTTTATATGGAAATCGCACAAAAGGATTCATCTGCAATCTTCTTCAAACTTACAGTATTTTTGAGATTTGAGCGAGCCAATCCCCTTAAAGCAATAAAAATATCGGTAATCAGAGGTTCCCAGACTTTTTTCTCATAGACCACTTTCCAATTTTAGCTGGTTCCGGTGGACCCTCTGCAGCTACATTTTTACCATATTCCCAAAACTCGACAAAAAAATGTGAAGATTAGATCTAACTACAGTTTGCGTTGCGGCTGAGTTTAGATTATATAGTGATTAATAGTTTTCGAAAAAAAAACTGAGAATTGATTGGTTAATTAAATAATTGATTTTTTGTCACGCCAACCCCCGTCGAGTCTCCCGTGGACCCCTGGGGGTCCATCTGGACCACTTTGAGAACTAAGGAACCAATTAAGTACCTACGTTTGCCACTGACGCAAAATATCAAACTGTACCTATAGTACGTACCTACTAAGTACTGCCTACCTACCTATTACAATTACTATTATGTATATGGAATATTACCTGACACACGTATTGAGTTAATTTCGCCGGCGCCACTGTAATTGCATGAATTTATTTACAGTTCGTCATGACATGACTGATTACATATCTTATAATTATCTGCAAACGATACCGTGATGTCTGTATTTGACAACCTATTTATATTCTAAGTTACGGTTGAGAAACTAAAAATGTTCCACGCTATGCATTCTTTGTAAACAATGGAATTAACGAGCTCATATCGTGCCATTACTAATATTTTTATAATATTGAACTAATTAGGGTTTCTCAACTAGATTGGATAGATTTAAATGGTAAATGTCGTACCTAATGTCGTAGACGATGAAAAGAAGATCAACAAATATTTATATATCAGAAATCTTATTACTTTTTGTTTCGTTCCAGGTCTGTAGAAGATAAGAAGTTGCAAGGCGAATTGCTGTTCACACCTCTCACAAAGGAATCAAAGATGAGAAGGCACATCAGATCAATGTCAGACGTTCAGAGCAGTACGCCGTATCGTGTGCCCTTCAGGGCACGGAAGGGAAGCAACTTCATGCTCACGTACGATTCCGATACCAGGACCAGAAGAATAATGTCCTACAGTAGACATCGACTGGCCGATTCTTCGGATTCAAGCGACTTCTTCGAAGCGCCAAAGAAACTGAGAAGTATAGAATGTAACATCATCAAGCATACAGATTCTATGAGGATACTGTAACTAGATCTGACTAACCTGTGAAGGCTGAGCAAATCCTGATAATCCTCGTGACATACGAAGGGCTACGACAGGAAACAATTGTGTGGACAAGTAAAACTAACGGGACATTATTTGCAATATGTTCGCTATCAAGTAGTGATACAACACGTGGTCATTGCCGACCACAAGTGATCTACCTTACGAGACTGTGATTGAGTTATAATTGATGATATCATTATTATGTATGTTAATATAGTTTAAGATATTGAAAAATAAAAACGTAATCTAGGATATAAGTTGATATTGGTATGAATTCTTATCAAGTGTCATATTCAAGCTAGTCCGATTTCAAGTTGACTTGCGAATATTGCGGTAACATTATGATTTGTGTAAGGTATTGAGTATGAATAGTAATGATAATGTTATATGACAAAGAAGATTAGGTGACGTATTGAAGTATTATTTCATTTAATTGACTTTGGACAATGTCGAACCGCTGAGACTTGGTCACAAATTATAGACAGGTGTTGAATGAGATCATTATTCATTATTATGAAAACAGATACCTAAATATATATTTATTTGACGTATGAAGTAATATATTACAAAAATGTATGGCTTAGGAATGAACTCAGTTAAATGATTTTATAGAGATAAGTTAATCCGACCAATGTTGTTAATATCACTTATCCATCATTAACGTATGTTGTAACAAAAATTGTATCATTGGAATCTTAAAAATAAAAAAAATGTAATTTAGATAGTGTCAAAAAAGAAAAAAAAACAAGGGTTACCAAAAATTCACAAGGAATAATAGAGAGGCGCAAAATATCAATATCTAGTCCTATTATTTAAGTATAATAATAAAATTATGGTTGGTCCGTCAATAGCATGATTCTGTTGCATTTAACTGTAGTTCAATTTCAGCGAAACAATTTTATATTTTTTTTATTTAATACGTACCTATAGCTTTGTACAAAATGACTACTGGACTTTACAGTAAAAATGGTTTACTTGCGCAAACTAATAGTCCAAAATTAATAGTAACCTAATTATTATTTTACACAAGAGTTACCAATTATTGACGCCAATAAAAGAAATCAAGAATACCTACAGTTTGTTTCATTTACATATTGAACATTTGACGAATGGACTTGAGATGGCCATGGATCTTCTTAGCAGGTTTACAGATACCTACCTACATATTACCCAGGGTAGCCTTTTTAAGGCATAAATATAATAACCTGCCTAGCTGTCTCTCGACTGGAACTAGTTTTCTTGCAAAATGAGATGGATTTACCAAATAGGCCCCACCCAACGGCTGGGGGGGGGGGTTAGCCGGCAATACCCCGGTGGAAACTTTGGTGTTGCTGGTGACCATGGGCGTTGGTGACTATTATACCATCAAGTGGCTCGTCTGTTCCTCTGCTCGCTTGTCGGCTATTTATAAAAAAGGTAAACTTCACATTGTACATCGTTCTGAAAATAATAGACAATATGGGATAATTATGATGACATATTATTATCATCCATAAAGGGTAAAGTATCTAATGATTGACATCCTAAGCGTTCACTCTAGAATTTTTGTAATTTTAAGATTAGGTATTTGCTTTAGAACTGCTATATCTTTTTGTTTAATATTTAATGTTTATCTATAAAGGAGAAAATTAATATGAATTTTAGTGCAGTTTCAATAATTTAACAAAAAATATGTTTTGAAATAAAAGGGCGCAAAACTATAATCATTGATATAATATGACACCTGAATGCAATTCGAAAAAACGAAGTATTCCTATAAGCAAATGAGTAAAATCGTAAAAAATACTCAATTTATGTTATGGTTTTACAGCCAATCTATCAAACTTCTAAATTAACTTGCAATAGACGAACGAAAACGTCAGATGAAATGAAAGACGCCATGTTTATCAATTTAAATCAATTCACGAACCTAGGAGATTTAAAACAGCAGCTGGTAAGAAATGGCAGGAGCAGCAATTAGGTAAACGTTGCCAAGTTATCAAATGAAAATTATAGTACCTAACTAAAATTAAAGTAAGCAAACATTTAAAAAAATATTTATGCTTCATTGAGTTTAGGACATAATACAAAATAGGTGTCAATCATTGGAAGGGTGTCAACAATTTAAAGTAGATTTACCCCTAAATAATTATTAGTATGCTCTATATAGGTCCAAACTTTAGAAAAAACCCTATCAATCATCAATCAGTAGACTTCTTTTTTATGTCCGTGAATATAAGTAAGTAATAAAATACCTGCTGGGTGCATAATAAAATAAGTAATAATAATAGTTAAGTATTAAGTAGGTGTTATACCTATACATATATTTAAGTTAAACTAAACCTATCAAAAAGAACAGGTCTCAACTCTCATTCTCGTTCGTGTTGGGCTTGGATTTTTTTCTATGGATTCTCCTTTAATAATAATAATCAATTAATAATCCCTCGCTGTAAAGAAATTGCAGAACACTTATAACGCCATCTGTTAGGGTACGAGATAACTAATCTTAATTCAAACATGATTCACACTTGTGGCGTTTTCAATAGACCGCCATCTACACATCACTCAAAGAAAAAAAGAGGAAATTTAAATTCTTCTCAACAGATGTCACAATGTTGTTCTATAGCATTCATGGACATATTACTCTAACTGGATACATAACTTCGTCGAGGTACATGAAAACGGATGACATGATGTCACAACGGACCATTTTTCTATTGTATTCATGTTATCTATAGTCCCAGGATATATCATTCGATTGTGTTAAAACATTTTTTAAGTGCGATGTATTTAAAACAATAGAAATGTACCATAATAAATAATCTTGTTTCATTTTATTATCACCTTATAAAAAAATAATTATTTTAAACATCAATTTTCGTGACACAAAGAAAAATTTTGAAGAATTATAATTTTATAATATAATTAATTATAATTTTGTACTTCTGCAAAGTCTATGATCCAGATAGAGTAATATATCCATGATCCATGCTGTACACGTTGATAGCTGTCAGATGTCATAAATTGACAACCAGTCAATTGTCAAAACAGTAAAATAAATTCTTTGTAACTTGTTTGTAGGAGGTACTACATCTGACTGTTTGTTTTGTTTTAATTGCTTGTAAGTAAACCAGCATTTTCCCGTTGTAATATCAGTCGCAGGAATAGAAACACAAGTGTCGGTATTTATAACACAGTAACTTGAGTGATAGTTTTGTAATCATCGTAACCGCTGGGTACATGGAATAATTAATCTATAATTATTATAATATAATATAATATATTATATATAATTATAGATTGAGAGGCAGTACAGCACAATACTAAAATAATAAACCGTAACTCTGTTTTACTTTTAACTAAATCGTTTTAGTTAAATAGTTACAATCGTTTCCTCTAGACATACGGTTTTTTCTACTATTAGTAAACTAATAGTACTCATATTACTACTACTCTTATTTTGTAACTTAATTAATATATTATGTACTATTATTATTAATTAATATTTAAACCATATTTATTCCAGCTGATTTATTTTTATCACTTTAAAATTGTTTTTCTCCAGTCAATTATTTAAGTATTTGAAGTTACAGTTTAATTTAGTGAATAACAGATTCAGTTTAGAAAAAATGAAAGTGCTGTGGACTCTTCTCTTAATTTTTAAACTATGTCTGGCAAATCCTACACCAATAGTTATGTGGCATGGCATGGGTAAGTAAGATTTTTTATTTAAAATAAAATTGTCAAATATTTTTATGAAGTAAAAAATCATAAGCATCTGGAAACAGGAAAAAAACTTGAAATGTATTTTTATTCCAATATACAGGCGACTCATGCTGTATGTCATTCAGCTTGGGCTATTTCAAAGTATTCCTGGAAAGAGAAATACCCGGAGTGTATGTCAGATCTCTTAGAATCGGTAACTCTATTATCGAAGACATGGAAAATGGGTACTTCATGCATCCCAACAAACAAGTTGAATATGTGTGTGACAAGTTGGCACTGGATCCTAAGTTGCACAATGGCTTTAATGCTATTGGATTTTCTCAAGGAAGTCAATTTCTGTAAGTTTGTAAGATTTTTTAACAAGGTACATTATAATTTTAACATTTGAAAAAAGTCAAATATAATATTCTCTTTGTATTTATATGATTTTTGTTCTACAGTAGAATCCATAATTCAATGGTCAACTTTGAAAAATAGACTGTTGCTATATATAAAAGAAAATTGATAGTAACGGGTGAGTGTCAATATTTCAGTATCGATGTTCGATCCGAGAAAGTAAGTGGCAAAAAAAAAATTGTTGCAGCGTGCAGTGAAAAACCATAGTTACATTGTCAAAATTGTGTTCAATTAGTGTGTTTGTACTTCTTACGTAATTAAAATCGCTTCAATACAATAATTAGATGCGACTAAAATCGATAAAGGTAAGTTGTATAAGGTTGTATTGAATGTAAACAAGTTACAGTCGTATTATTATTAAGAAAATAATTTGATTTGAAAAGTAACCCATAATATTAAGTAACTTTTCTTAATATTGATAAAATCAGCAATGTCTATGTCCTGGCAATATTTATGCAAGTTGTCAAAGTGGTCCGTCGAATTATGGATTTGACTATAATTTCTTTTTCTGTTGATTCTCGAAGCAATTATTTGGTAAGATGTTGGTAATTTTCTTTTTGTATATTTTTTTCTTTCCTGGTAGCATTAGTCTAGTCTCTTTAAATTTCTCCTGTACTCAATTCCTCTTAAATATTTTCCTTATTGTATAAGATAGATTTTAACAAAAAATTTTTGTGTTTTATACATATTTTTTCTTGTATTTTTTTTATTACAATTTTCATTTTTTATAGGCGAGCTGTAATCCAGAGATGTGGGCACAGACTGGGGCCTGTAAAGAACTTCATATCTCTTGGAGGCCAGCACCAGGGAGTGTATGGCTTGCCCAACTGCGGTGCCTTACAGCATGGGACCTGTGACTACATCCGCAAACTGCTCAACTATGCTGCTTATTACGGGTAAGCTGTTGTTTGCTGTTCAATAAAAATCTTCCCTTCTCCTTATAATTTCTTTATTATATTCCTTATAACTCCTTATAACTGAAGAGGCCTAGAGGATTCTCCACCACGCTGCTCCAGTGCGTATTAGTGAATAGGTTAGTGGCCAACCCAAGTGTCTGACATTTTTATACCGCATATGACTTTATGTGCCCTTCAATGTATGGAAGTAATAGTCATAAACATTTAATGCCAAAACTAATTTCTGTTTTGCATTAATAATGTTAATTAATTTAAAATAATGTTTTCATTAAAAGTAGTGCTAAGTTCGTTTACCAAGTCTTGCCTAAAAAAGTTTGTATATTTATTTAACTATCGAGCGCGCCCGCATTTGCTTACCTCGGTCAATGACTCTCTGCGCCGGGCTATAACATAATTTATTAGTTTACAATTAAAAGTTATATTTTGTAGTCTAGCCTTGTATCTCAAACTCCATGTAAAGGTTATCAAATTTAACTTAAGTCAATGTGATAAAAAATCTTAACTCTTACTTATTCAATCCAGTTCGGATTCTTTCGGTTTCAGTCTTTCGTAGGCATAAATAAAGCTGGGTAGTAAATTATTAATGTTATTATTTTCCTTATTAAACAAGGTGATTAAATTTATTATAGTTAAAAAGCAACAGACAGGGATAGGTGAATTATATCCTCACTAGTCACTAGACTAGAAAGAGTAGCGAGTATTAGATTACCTAGTAAGCGAATTAAAAAGTTTATCATCTGTTTATTTCGAAAATAAACGAATTTGTGTCTAGTAGTTCTAGTACCTAGATATAAAAAAATATCACCGTTTTTTGTGTTTTGTAGATTTGCGTATTGCCACAAGGTGTTCATTTAAAGAGTGCGCAACCTTAACATATCAGTATTTAAAAACACTTCAATATATTTGCTAATCACAAAACAAAATTTCAACGTACAATAAATATGAATCAGTCTCTAGAGTCTACAGTTCTAGACGATCTGAGCCCGATCATTTCACAAACTACTGCACTGGTTTTCATACGGTTTTTAGTTTTACTAGCAGATAAATTACACGAAACACTAAGTATGTCAAATTGAGTGTTAAATATGCTTGATAACGTATTTTTGAAGAAAATATTTTTTTTTGCAAAACGAAGTAAGGCCGCGTCCGTTTTCAAAAAGCTGTTTAAATAGGCTTAAGTATTTCTTAATATCTAAATACAGATCTATCATATTGTGCTAAATGGTGCAAATTGTCATAAAAACATTCCTTACCGGATTGTTATGCGTAGTACATTATTTAATTTTATGGTCTAAGCCTCTAGTCTCTAGTGAGAGGTGGCTATTATGTCGTGTGGTCAGTGCACTTTGCTTAGAAAGTTAGTAATCTTAACTTTTCATAAAATTATTTGATTTTCATAGGTGTTCTGTGGCAGGGTCGCTCTGTAATAAATAAAAGCGAATGATTTGATTAGAATATTAGGAATACGTATGTTTACTGTAATCAAATTTTTAACCAATAAAAACCGACTTCTGAGACATACTAAGTACTAACGACTTATTTCTCCTTTACGAAGCCAATCGTAATACAATGTGAAGAAAGTCGACATTTTATTCAAAGACACTTCGCCTTTAATGTTAATAAACAGCAAAAAGAACGAGGATCAATAATAATATATCGTTTCGAATCGTTTATTAATACAAAATAATGATAATTCATTTTACTTGTAAGAGAAACTAGCGCATTATAAAAAGTGAGATACTACGAACAGTTAAAATAAATGCTAATGATTCAATACACATGACCTCTTAATTCAAATATGTACCTACATATACAAAATCGAAATGGCTTGAAAAATGAAATGAAATTTTATTCCAACTAGGTTTACCCAAAACACTTTTAAAAAGTCAAAATACCTCATTGCTTCAACAAATTTATCATGAGGGGTTCTGGAAAAACTGGCAAGAAACTCCCAAGGAGTTTTTTCCTTTTCTTAATGAGTCTTTTCCTTTTCTCATTTACAAACACCACTCACTAAGCATTATGACTTATAATTGTGTATAGATTTTTTTTAACTTTTCTAGCTGGGTCCAAAAAGCGTTGGCCCAAGCCACATATTGGCACGACCCTCTAGACGAACTGAAATACAAGGAACACAGCGAGTTCCTGTCAGACATTAACAATGAGATGCAAGTCAACGACACGTATGTGAACAATCTCAGTAGTCTGGACCACTTCGTGATGGTCAAATACGATAATGATACGATAGTGCAGCCGAGAGAGACTGAATGGTTTGGGTTCTACGCGCCCGGGCAAGCTGAGAAGACGATTGCGTTGCAGGATTCTGATATTTATATACAGGTGAGTGTAGGATATAAGTTGTTGTTATTGTTATACCCCATTTACACGCGCGCGCGAGCCACGAGACAATCCGCGAGACGCGCGCGTGCGCGCGCGTGTGAACAGGGCGCTCGCGGACCAGACAGCGGCGCGTCTCGTGGCTCGCGGGCTCGCGGCGGGAGCGGTTTGTTAGGCGCGGCCAAAGGGGCTCGCGCGAGCGCTCGCGTGGTGTTCACATGCGCGTAGGGGGCGTGGCTTACGGACGCGCCACGAGACGATCCGCTACACGCGCGTGTAAATGAGCGGTTAGAAGTGTGAGATTAAGAAGAAGTATTATGGTTTTCTGACCGTCCAATCGTTGAAATTTTGTTTTTATCTGGTCTTGTCTAATAAACATATGCAGGGTTAAATATAAGGTCCTGTTGCAATCTGTGTCAAAATAACTATTATTTTATTATGTTCTTCCCATTCCAACAAAAATACAGCTCGCTTAGTCTCATCAATCTATCCTTTACTATGCACACATTTGCTATATGGACTTAACTGAAAATTATAAATATTAATAAAAAAAAGAAATTACCAAATCGGTCCATAAATGACGGAGTTCGTGTAACAAACATTAAAAAAACATCGGAATTAAGAACCTCTTTTTTTTCGAGTCAGTAAAAATGTAAACTGAATCATCATTATATTAAACTGGTTATGCAAATATCATACTTATATAATCTACTTCCAGGATCGTTTAGGACTAAAGAAGATGGACAAAACTGGCAAGTTGGTGTTCCTGTCGACCCCGGGACAACATCTGAGTATGTCAGAGGAGTGGTTTATAGAAAACATCATTACTCCTTATCTCATTTGAACCATTCTTCCTACTCCGGTTTAATTACAGACTGATAATATAGTTGTTACGATCTTGCACTCATCATGTACTCATTAGTATTAGAATAGGGTTACCAATTTCACTGGTTTAATTCAATTTTTTCGTTTTTTTATCCAATTGTTTTTAAGCGAAATAAACGTGGTGAGACAAGTTATTTATCGATAAAAAGAATTATACATTATGATTGAATTAATCATTTTTTTAAGTAAATAATGAGATTTAAAATAGTAGGTAACTATATTAGACACACCGTAATTTTATTGGTAGCCCTATAATAAAAGTGTATGCAATAATGTTTTTTTACATTATTCACTTATTATATTAAGTGTGATATTAGAGGGTATAATTGCTATTTAACCAGTGATATTGTTTAGGGTCATGTTTAAGTTGATCAACTAATAATAAGAATAATACATCATTTATTTAATTTTGTTATCAATAAAATCAATTTGAAATTATTTCTGTGTTCATTTCCAAAACATCTGCTGAATTCATCTTTACAATACAATACAATAACCTACAAGGTTACATGCTTTTATCGTGAATCGTGATACATAATATGATTTTAAGAAAAGAGCATGCAATATTATGTTTTGTTTAGATACTAAATAATTCTTAAGAAAAAATAACCAACTTCAAAATGAGGGATAGACTCAAAAACTACCTACTCGTCAGATCTTGCTCAAATTAATAATAAATAAAAAAAATCAAAATCGGTTCACCCAGTCGAAAGTTCTGAGGTAACAAACAAAAAATACTTAAGAGTCGAATTGAATACCTCCTCCTTTTTTGAAGTCGGTTAAAAAAAGAGTAATTTCGTTGAAAAATTTTCGATAAGGACAACATAGTTAAGGGGCCATTCATTAATTACTAGAGTCCGACCGAAACTGGTTTTTCAACCGAAACCGAAACCGAAACCGAACCTTCGGCCTTAGTTCCAGTTTCGGCCGAAACCGAAACCGAAACCGAAACTTAGGGTGAGGCCAAACGAGCGTATTTTTGGAGCTGTGAGTCACGTGAAATGAGCTGGTTTCATACAAAAGTTCAAATTGAATTGTTTGGAGTTTATATTATATGCGATTTTACGATATACGCTATTTTACGCAACGTACAGCTCAAAAAATATGCTCGTTCGGCCACACCATTAAGGTATTTTTTTGAGCTGCTCATTTGGGGACTCAACAAAAAAAAAGTAGGGTAAAGGAACCGAATTGTTGAAATTTTACAAAGGGTATTTTTTGGAATTTGGCAGGTCAACCCTCAAGCTATCTGTCCGCTAACGTAGATCCACTACTTACGAAATACCCTATATATAGGTACATATGTATATACTGAAGTACCTATAGGTATTTCAGTACCGATAGGTATTGAAATATAGCGTGTTTTTTACACATTTATATAGTAGTACATGCCTTGAGTTCGATAAACTTATATCTTAATACATAGACGGCAAAAATTCAAAAAAAATGTACTTATGAATGGGCGCTGTTTTAACCCCCGACGAAAAAGAGGGGTGTTATAAGTTTGACGTGTCTGTGTATCTATTGTATGTCTGTGCATCGTCGCTCCCAAACGGAGAAACGAAGGTGACTAAATCGAAAGTGTTCTTAGCTATGTTTAGTGTATATCAAACTGTCGGGCCTCACTCAATAAATGTAAGTATAGGCGAAATTTACATAACGTAATTTATTTGTGAACCATTTGAAATAAAACAAACACTAAATGTTAACCCAAGCTCACTACAGTATGTATAAGTAAATGAAAACCGCAGCTAAATCTGTTAAGCCGTTCCTGAGATTAGCCGGAACAAACGCACAGACAAATAAACAAAAATTTATTTTTATTTAATCTATTATGGCTAATACATACCCCTATTAAAAGTTTTACTCAAATATTAGTACAGTTACAGTTTCATTATATGGCTATGACGATGATGGTATATATGTACCTACAGACAGTTAAATGGTGTTAGATAAAATGAAAAAAAAAACAATAAAATTAAAGTCTTATGCTCAACATAGGCCTATGCAAATGAGCGCCAAAGCACCCTGTCAATTAATTAATGAACAAATAAAATAAACATGTTAAATTAATAACTTCACTTGAAAAGTCAGTGCCCACGAGTTAGCCGCGAATTTAGCACGACGACGAAATTACGCACGACAATTCACGAACACAAGAGTTTCGGTTTCGGTTTCGGCCAAATTTTGCCAAAACCGAAACCGAAACCGAAACTAGATTTTTTGGCCGAAACTGGCCGAAACCGAAACCGAAACCGAAAGTTCGGTCGGTCTCTATTAATTACGTAAGGATCCCTAAGGAAAGGGGGGTCCTCTAAATCTCTACATGCCCTTATCTTCTATAGGGGAAAAGGAGGTTAAACCAATATTACATAATATTTTACAAGTCCAAATACTAATAATAAATACTAAAAATATTTGATTTACGTCTTATGGTTTGGATGTAGGTACAGTGCCACCAACTTATCTGTGAATTATTCGAGAGGTAGTAAATGTCAAATGAAAGTTGGTGGCACTGCAATTGACTTTTTTCTAAAACAAGATAGAATGTTACGTAAGAAGGAGGAGGGGAGTGCGAGAAATCTTGTATGTTTTTTACATGGTTGGGGTCACAAGTGGCCAAAATTTTCTTGAAAAAGCAAAAATAGTCGTCACCATTTTATTTATCGAAAAGCATCAAATAATAGCTAAATCAAGATTCGACATACATTACTTAAATTTTAATCATATTGTTTTATGCGTCGCGTCGTTTGAAAGCTGTAAAGTTGCATTAGAAGAATGTAAGTATCACTTGACCTTTTTACCCGACTGCCAAGGAAAAGTTATGTTTTTCACGCGTATGTTGTTTGTGTAATATTATTTATTACCTCATGTATTTCAAACCGCTAGACAGATTTATATACCTAATTAAGATATCGTTAGATACGTCTTGACAGCCCAAGTATTCTTAGATAAGTGAAATTAGAAAAAAACTAGTATAGTGGCTGTGAGATTCCATTGTTTGAAGTATCAAAAAATTAAAATAAATCAAATACAAAATGCAATAAGTAGGTATGGGTATTAAATTAAAGAGCTCAACAGGATTTCAAATAGGTAGGTATATCATATTTTTTTGCAGTCGAGTTTTTGATTTTTTTAATTTATACTACCTGGTTGCTCAGATCAATGAATAAAGAGATAAGGCATCCCGAACAAAAAAGTGAGGAAAGTTTTCACGTAAGCATGTGTGCGTAAGTGATCATGTGTGCGTAAATAAAATGTTGCCAGATTTGCCAAGTCAATTAAATCTCCCTAGATGAATTCGCGTTTTTGTTTTACTCGTAGTTTGTTGGTTTTTTAAAAAGTATATGGAAATGCGTGCAAAACCTTGAATTTTTTTCCTAAACGGATGTCCTGTTTCGCTTACTTCGTTTGTGTTTCAATCTTAGGGTTAAAAACTTCTTTAGAATATGGAGAATATGGATATATTAAAATATTTACTGCAATAAAAGATGTACTCGGTTTTGGGTTGCAGAAATAATCGATCATCACTAGGTGAAGCTTGTAACTATGTCCTGTAATAATTCATTATTAATTAAAAAAAGCTGAACATGTGATATAAAACCAAGTATAGGTAATTATTACTATCTTGAGCTTACTAGAGCTTCTATGGAAGAAATAGTCGGTATTGCAACGGGTTTGCTGTCTATAGCCTCATTTGGCTGAACTGGTACATCCTACAATACAATATCATTTTGTGGTAAAAATACTAATAAAATGTAAATGTAATCCAGCACTTTCTAGTACTTACACGGACTACGGCAGGCCTTATGTGATTTAGACGGTTTAGTGGTATGTGATATATCAAAGATAGAATTTCAAAATTCAATAAAAATCGAAACTACGCGTCTCCGGCACGAAAAAATTTGTGAGGAGGGTTCCCTGCATCCCCCCGCACCCCTCCATCACACCCCCACTCCAAATTCAGGTAGCTAACTATTAAAGTTTATCCGAGAAGTGACTTTTACAGAGTGCTACCTGAATTTTACTTGATGTTGTGTTGGGCTTACCCAGGGGTCTGTTTATGGTATCCTGATGTAATTTTTGAGCGCGGAGACACGCCGAAATAATATATTATATCCCTTTTTTAAAATCACATAGAAACATTATGCAATCTAAATTTTACTAACAAAAAATAACCGACTTTAAAGTTACTCAAAAACTACTTCACAAAATTACAATTAGTATTTTTATTTTATTTTTACAATGCGACTAATTGTACTGATTGTATTTATAGAACTTTAAATCTGGAATATTGCAATTAATTTAAGACATTAACTACCTAGAGGCAAGGTGTGATATTTAATATTAATTTATCAATTTATTGTGTTACCGCAGGCTCCCCATAAAGGGAGGATTACAAAACACGCATTTCTATTATTATGGGCGAGATTAACAATATTTTTGATAAAATAAAACTACAAAATACGGCAAGCCGCCATGTTATCTTGAACGCCAATCAGTCCCAATCAGTGCAAATTACGCCACGCTTCTTTAAACAAACGAATATGACCATACTGATAATGACGTCTTGTCTATTATTTTCCTGAGACGTGACTGCACAAGCGACGCCATGACACTTTGAAGCGTTTTGGTGCGAATTATCAACTTATAAATTGAAATGTATTTATTTTATACTAAACCTTATTTCTTAATAAAATAGAACAGTATTTCAAAATCTGTCATCATGCCCATTGTTTTTCAAATTTTTTGAAATTACGTACGTCGCGGAGGATTGAGTGTGATATCATAGCATTCAGGGTCGAATTCCTAACAAATTCCTTCCTTTTCTTACATTACCGACGTTTACCTTTCGTGATTTAGACGGTTGAGTGGTATCAAAGATAGAATTTCAAAATGCAATAAAAACGAAACTACGCGTCTCCGGCACGAAAAAATTTGTGGGGGGGTTTCCTGCATCCCCCCGTACCCCTCCATCACACCCCCCACTCCAAATTAAGGTAGCTAACTGTTAAAAATTACCTAATCAGATTTGTACACTTATTCACGGCGGGTCAGGTTATGTTCGCTTCGATCAACCGTTGCGATTTTTGGTGTTTTTACTTTTTTCGTTCATTCTTATTTGTTTATACTCACACAAAAACGGATTTTAATAGAAGAGTTTGTTAAGGTTTGTAGTCGGTGACTGCTTGTCGTGGTTCGGCAAGTGCCAAAGTTACTCTATCGCAAGTATGCCTTATAGGTTAGAAAAAATAACGGAGGGGGGGGGGGGGGTCCTAAATATCGTGACGTCACATTTCAAAATCGAATAATTGGTATGTATAGGTAAATATAAAAAAAAAACAATTATTAGAAATAAAACTTATTTCGGAACTGATGTTTTGATTTTATAATTTCTAGGTGTAAAATTTCATAATACATAATATGTGGTGTCACTCTTCTCATAACAAGTCATTTTTCGGAAACCTACATATAATAACGACAAAAAACAAATAATAAATTAATATTATTTATTCAAAAAATAATTTATTGTAACATAAACATGTTTTAAAATTTCTCATTTAAAATTTTTCATTTAAAATTTCATATAAAACAAAACAAATTTTACTTAATAATACTTGTCTTGACATATTTGCCCCACTTATACTTGCAATTATTTCCCTACATTTCAGGCAGTTCGAAATAGGAATATACTGGCAACACTGATCTGTTACGTCAACTGACAGTTTTGTCAATTATAACCTTATAATGTGTTCGATAAGTGTTTAAAAATACAGTTAAAAGTGCATTTACAAGTGAAATGTTATTCCTCCGGACTTTTTATTTGATGTTGAATTGTTTTTGCATGACTTCACTACACAGGATGGCATTTTTTCGTGTAAGTTTAGCACGACGTTCCAGAACTTACTGGCAGAAATCGGCATGGTTTTTGACGTATGGATGGGCGTGGTTCCTTGTAAATACAAGGATGACGTAAATCGGCATGGTACTTTTCTTCCTCACTCGAATATAAGGCGGTGACTTATCTTTTTATTCATTGATCTGAGCCTGGTTGCTAGATATTTTATGATTTGAATTAGATGAATTGGATTTGATTAAATAGCCAGAGTTTTTAGCGACTATTTTGTTTTGTTTAATATATTTTTATTATTATTAACGCCATAACAACATTATGTTAGTTTGAATAACAAAGTGGTAGTGGTAGCAACACCAAATGCAACACTGATACGTTGCCAACTAATTACCTCGGGCAGTTACGATATGAAATAAATAACATGTCTCAAATATAACCCATCTTTATTTAGACAATATATTATTAACCAATCATTAAAACTTCACTAACAGTTAATATCGAAATTTCTTTAAACAATAAAAATTATTACGTGTCAAACACGTAAATAATCAAAACAACGGGTAAATTAAGACGCATTTAATTCACATAAGACGAATTTAATTACCACGAATTTAGTTAACATGTGACGAATTTAATTAACATCTGACGCATTTAATCAAACTTGTTCTCCAATTCTTTGAGTTGGTTCTTCGAGTCTTTGTCAGTGGAGTCTAACTGTGTGTCCGCGTTGACATACACTCGAACACATCGATTGTTCTCCGAACTGCGTTTTATGAACGGTGCGTTAGTTCCTCGTAGCTTGTGTAAAGGGAATTTAGTCAAACACTTCAGCATACAGCGCTCTGCTACTTTATAGCTGTAAAGATGTATTTGATTTAACAATAATATAATTTATGTCGATGTACAGATGGAGTAACAAAAAATGCAACGTTTTCTTCTCTTTGTTGCCTTACTGTTGGCTTCACAATGTCAAAACCACAAGAAAGTAAGAGTAAGGTAAAGTAACGCAAAATGAAATAAAGAAGAAAAAAATCTATTTTTTATTAAAGAATAAGATAATGCTTGGCCACGATCCCATGTGTGGAGATCCACACTCTCCACTCATCATGAGTGATGGTGATGTGGTCCATATAATTTTTATTGATTATATCGTACATATTCTTACTTTTAATAATATTTTATTCTCATTATTTTAGAGTTTGGTTTGGACTTAATAAACCTATATGCATTTTTAACATATTTTAAATATTAAAATTATTGTTATTGGATCATAACGACGTTGTAGCTACTATAAAATACACATTTTTTTTATTAATTTTATTAAGTATAAAAACTGGAACAAAACAAATTCAGATATTTAAAAAGTAAATAGATATAAAAACTCGTGCATACATTACCTACAATACAAAAACAGCTAATTAAATTAGGAACCTGTTCCAAAACGTTCTATAATCTGGGTAAAACATTGTTTACTTCCACTGACCGTGAATGATGAGTTGAGGACCGTGGCTTGTTTACACATGACATGTCATGACATCGTGAAGCAGATTTTGTCTCAAGTTTAGCAAACATCACAGTTCCTATCTAAACACACCAGCAAACTACACATCGCAATATTTTGTAATAATGAGTAGGTATGTATCTACTTACCTAGACAGAGAAGTGTAAGTGCCTATCGATATTGTAAGCTGCTTTTAATAATTTGTTTAAATACCTGGGATGTCTGCAAAGTCTCAAGTCTCACTCGACCATCGTGGTTTAGGTTACCAAATCAAAATCAAAATAAAAAAAATTGGCTGAATGAATACCTATTAAGAAAAATCCGTAAATATTATTAAAAAAATGTTTTATTAGTAAAAATAAAAATAATATAAAAACTGATCAAACACTTTGATCGAATTCATTTTGAAGTTTTGTATTCAGATTTTTTTAAATATTGGGACACCTAAAACCGGGCAAATTCGAAGACCGGACAGAAGGGTAAAAGTCCGGACATATCCGGATGGTGGTAACCCTAATCGTGATTGAATAAACGTTAACAGTAAGTAGCTATTATAAAATAAAAATTTGAAAACAATTTAACTTATAACTAGACTTCTGTTATTGGACGAAAACCATAATCATTTTAGAAAATATGAGGAAAACTAATTATTTTTTGTAAGGTGTCCAAATCTTTAATGACTCAATTTGCCAATAGCCTAACGATTCAAAGTTGGTCGAGTGGATTGATTGACTTACTCATGTGGGTTAATGCAGTCCATGCGTACAATCTTGTAACCCTGATCCTTCGCTTGTACTTGGGACTTCTCCACCAGCATGGTCGCCACTCCCTGCCTACGAAACTCTGGTAACACCGTTAACATTTTAATCTGAAAATTATTAGTTGCTTATTATTCCACTTATAAGTATGTTATTCCACTTATAAAAGTGTTTTATGCCGTCCTGGGGCGGCTTAGAATACTAACTCAAATCCCACGCCGGATGGGTATCGTAAAAGGCGAATAAATCCGCCCCGCTGGCGGTAGGGCCCCTCGAGGGATTATATTTGTAATATTGATTTTAATTGTTAATTAATATCACTATTACTATTGTTATTTCTCCATGGGGTTCGCCTGGATAGCTACCACCCTTGAGCATGAGTCAGCCGCCAAACGACTCGTCGTGTTCCGGCTGGGGGGTTGAGAGCCAGTTCTTTTTTTCTTTTTCTTCTCTTTTTCTTGGCCGGCAGCGCATTTTAGTGATGCCTTTGGTGTTGCTGATGTCCATGCGCCACGCGCAATGTACATAGTAAGTTTATCGACTATTACTCATTAACTACTTACACTAATAATATAGCCGTGATAGTTTTACTTGTAAATTCATCATATAACTTATTTTTGAGAATTTTTTCACTTGTCCAACTCCAACGTTTAGACGGCAGGGAGGACACTTTGTCTCTAACCAAAATTAGCAATTTAAAGCCAAATATTTTAGAAAGACCTTTTTAACGATACCCTATAGTTTACGCGACAAATAAAAAATTCATCCTAACGTTAGGTTCCTTTAGGGAGGTACCCTGAAAATAATGTTTTTTAATGTTTTATTCTACGATTCTAGAGTTTTAATATATATGTATATCTATACCAATTTACAGTTTTCTAGCACTAAGGGTCTCGGCGCTTTGTTTTGGACAGATGGACGGACGGACGGACATGACGAAACTATAAGGGATCCGACTTTACTTCGGAACCCTAAAAAGTCGCATGAAAACAGTGTAGAAATTGTAACGTTTTTTGTTAGGCTTTCAGACTGTAAAGTTATTTATTTTATTAACCGACTTCAAAAAAGGAGGAGGTATTCAATTCGACTGTATGTTTTTTGTTTTTTTTTTTATGTTTTTGTATTAGTCATTGATTATCACTTGCCTCAGTTTAGAAATTTATCACGATAAAACCTTCATAAAACATTTGTACTTACGATTGGCAGATGTTCCATGGATGTAGGTACCTATCTTATTATGCCGTTAAAAATGGCCAACAAATAATGGGCCGACCCACCTCATGGTAGATGGTCATCGTCACTCATAGATATCAGTAACGCTAACAAAGGCATCACTGATAGGTTATCATAACAAACCAACTAAGGAAGAAGAGATGAAGAAAGTAGTGGATTCTGCTTCCATCCAAGCAATAGCAATTACCGGTTGAGCTGATGATGACATGGACATTAAGACGTTAATGGATTCAAATTTCAAAGACAGCTGACATGTAGTTAATGAAAACCTTTAAAATTACCTCGAAGACTTTTGGTTCCTTGTAGATGTTCCAAAGATTAGGTGTTTCTTGTAATTTCGCCATGAAATAAAGGAAATCTTTCGTATTGGGATCCTTAAAAATTAAAGAATTTTATGTAAAACAACATAGGTGGGTTACTTTTGTGTTGAAAGAAGTAACAAAATTTAACTACGTATAAATAGGTATTGCTATTCGTTTAGTAGTGTCGTAGTGAAGAAAATAGTAAGATTCAAGCCATTTAGGGCATACATCAAAATTTATTTTATTTCTGGGATGATAAATTATCGGATAAATAGTACCTACCTAATCTAGCTAGGCACGTAGATTTCTACTGAAATATAGAAGCAAGTAGGTATGTAATTATATAGATTATAAATGAATAAAAAATTTACGCAGGTATGTACCTACCTGTCTGTAAAACGCATAGTTACGAAGATTTTTGGGATCAACGGGGCTGGACGCAAAACTAACGCACAATCCTGCTATTGTTCCATCCTGTGTTTTAGCATACAACGAATTGCCTGCAAATATTAAAGTTTCTATGTAAAAATACTTAGGTATTTGGACTGCTTTTATTTTATTGACTTTAGACTGCCTTAGAGTTAGAGAAACGAGTCTGAGGTCAACTCAGCTATCAAAACATCCTCTTGTTCGAGACAGCCGTCAAAGGGCTCACCGTGTTCCGCCTGGGGCTTTGAGAGCCAGTTCTTTCTTGCTTTTTCTATTTCTCGGCCGGCAACGCATCAGTGATGCCTTTGGTGTGGCTGATGTCCATGGGCGACGATAGCCACTTACCATCAGGTGGGTCGTCAGATCGTTTGCCGGCTATTCCATAAAAAAATCTGGCTGGGGCAGACATATTTTTATGCTCTCGGATCGTGAGGGTTATTTTCCCTGAGTACCCCCTTCCCATAGGCACATGTCCCTGAAAAACCTGATTTTGATAAAGTCGATTAAAGTGTGTCTTTTTAATGTTTTCTGTGCCATGGTGTCACCGGCTACACAGGGAATCCAAATACGAGGATTTGAGAGTAGAAGTAAATATGTATACAGTGTAGTGTATATATTTGCCAACCTTGCTTCAGCAAATTAAACAGATACTCGTCCATAGCTCGGTCGTCCAGGATATTGATTTTTCGGTCACGGATCAGCACATGTTCGGTCATGTAATACCGCTTTATCAAGTCTATCGCCAGCTCTTGCTTGTCACTCGTTACAGGTAGTAAAGAAACTTTTTCTAGCTGTTAGTTCGAAGGGATACATCAGTGGAATTCCATGTATGACCCTGAGGTATGACCTATCAGACCTATGTACTTATTGCCATTAGGCTCGTGACTCCCGTAACCCAATAAAACTAATTGATGAATGTCTATTGTCTATACGTATACATATGTATCTACATGAAATAAGTTTTAGGAAATTGGGAGTATTTTTAATGCAATAGATCCCAAAATTCATCAGATACTTGCATCCTTAAACGGTAAAGAAATGTGGTGAGGAGAAATCTGTATACCTACCTACCTCTAGGAATATAACCAGCAATGCTACCTAATGTCGAACAGTAAAGGAGGGAAATGCAAATCTTACTTTATCTTGATAAATAATATCTTTTAATCCAAAGATACTGTGGCATTCTTTAAAGATCACTCTATTGGAAGGAAGGCGCAATAGTTTAGGTAATGATTTAAACATGTTGGTTTTGTACAATAAATTTTAAATTGCCTTTCAATATTATGGAAGATGTCAATTTGTTCAAATAAGTGCCAATAGTGAAGCCTAATTGTTGCCATTAAAAGACAATTCAAAACGAAGAAACAGATAAAATGACTGTTAAAATATTTAAATCTGTAATTGCCTGCAATGAAACTCCATGGAATAGTTTTTTTGAATAAAACGCGGGCATGGCACAGTTACTCCCACGGAACACAGACACCAGGTTACTCCAATAAAGTTATAATTTAGTGAGACATTAGGTATTAAACTTTTATACATACAATATCATTGGGTATTAATTATTTTAAATGAGGAAGCCAGTGAAGCCACACCAAGACACGAACAAAAATTGTAGGTTGGAGGTTTGTCCTGGTTTGTAATTTGGCTTTCTTATAGCTTAAAGATATCATAAAAATATATCTACCGACAATAAAGTCTTAAAGTTTCAAAACGAATTGTGAAAAGGTGCCAAAAATATTTCGTCACTGACTAAACAATTACCCGAAGATACTCAATAGCTTAGGTGCGATCGCCAGAAGACTATGCTATGAACGTTTTCAATTAATGTAAATGACTATTATTGTAATTCAATGTAAATATATGGATGTAAAATTGAAGTTTCATGAAGTGATTACCGCACTCACTGCCCATTGCATTTTAATTAACTAGGTACGCTGCATAGAAAGGTTTAATCAAGTTTGGTAATATCGCATATTCATTAGGTACAATGTACTCAAACCTACATTATAATTACACAATTAACAGTAAAATCTCGTCTATCATGTTTTAAGGCATTGACGACATGTGGATATTTGTAGTTGTTTCTTTAGGTGAGCCATTCGTATTATTTAGAAATTTTTAATTTACATTTACTTATAGGTAAAACATTTGGACTAAGTATTTAGAAACGTACAATCGATAGTTACATAACCAATTTCTATTATAATTACCTAACAATGTTATTTGTTTCAGGAACTATACATATATTACGCTGCAGTGATATAAGTTCTATGAATCAATACGATACCGAGGGTTCTGACAAACATGATGGAAGTAAATATGAAGAAACTGATAAATCTATAGAAGAAATACTTGATAATTTAAGCCACGATACAATAGAGAAATCAAGTGAAGAAATAACTACACTAGAAACAACCATTGAACCATCCAGCATTTCTAGTAAGCCACAAGCAAGAAGACGTTATTGGTTAGTTGATTCCAAAATCGATCTTGAAGAAAATAAAAAGCCTGTTGATGTGGACAATGACAAAGATGCAAATCTGAAAAGCAAAATTACTACCTTAGTAGAACAAACGCTTCATGATACTGAACGAAAATTACGAGCTCTTCATAAGCTTAAAGAGAGGCATAAAGATGAGGCACCATATAAGGTCGGCTTCATTTTAAGTCTTGTGAAGAAGTCGAAAGATGTTCTCAACGAATTGTTCAATGTTGCAGTAAAACATAGAGATGATTATAAGGCGTTGGAGGAACTGAAGATATTCGAATTCATTGTTCACACAAATGTTGATACGACGAATTTGGTCAGGCAAATGGTAGAAATACATATTCAATACGTCAACTCTACAAATACCATGCAAAATAAAAACAAAGTGGTTCTGTTGAAATAACGGTAATAAAAATAACCACGATAGTTTTAATAACTTTTTAATTTTATATGGAATCTAAATATGATAAATATTAATTAATTTTAAAGGTCACATACGTTGTGGTCTTTATATCAGTAGTCAGTTATTTTGGAATATTTAAAAATTATTAAGTTTTGTTATTTAAAAATCTACTTTGAAACTTTCAACCAGTCAGTTTATTTTTGTTTTATATTCAATCGAATTAAAACCTTCATTCTGATTGGGGCAATTAAGTTGTTATGTTAAATTATTATTTATTATTCTATCGAAAGAAATTAGTTATTGAGTGATCATTTTAAAACAAAAATGAATTACAAAAACCGATCTTATTTACATTTTTATTTCTAAACTTAAATAATTTATTAAGCTTGTTACCAACATTTCATATATCGTAATTCATAAGTCGATATACAGTAAAACATTGATCAAAACTTACAGTTACTTTTGATATATAAAGTCAAAAATTGTGTACGACAAATGGCTTTCCTTAAAATAAAAATCCCTGCTTATTTAGCGAAACTATCCCCTCCATTCCCACTGTAATTAAAATTGCAACTTTAACACCTTGCATCGTCGCCGTGCTGAAAACTCTCGATACAAGAAACAGCGTTGCTCATGTAAATAGACAATGTGTTCGTTTGCGGAGTGCGGTAAAGAAAAGAATAATTCATTGTGACGCGGAACACACGTTGGCATAATACGTGTGTATTTGAAACCCGTCTACCATCTTAAATAATGAGAGGCGCATCTCATCTTTTCGCCGGTAATTATTACTACGGCAAACACCTGCAGAGCTTGATGAGGTCGGCTAGTGCATTAGTTGATGACGTCATAGTGACAATGTAGTTCGTGTGGTAAAAGTGGTTTTTGTGAGTGTGACCGTAGTAAGACACACATATGCAGATAAGTCCTAATTTTATTGAGGAAATTAGTTACAATTCAGTTAATTACTCTGACTCGAATGGACATAATTATTTACTTTTAAATGTGATTATAAGCGAAACTTATAAAGGACTATATTTATAGATAGGTACTAAAATGGATTTTTAATAAATTAAATTGATCTTAGTCTAATATAAAAGTTCAAGGATAATCTTATTTTGTCTAGAGGGCAAACCGGTTAAATACAATGAATTGAACAAAGTGCATAGTGATTCAAATTAAAAATGTAATATTATATTAAACATACTTAAAATTGTTTTTCTGAAGATTAAATAGAACATAAAGTAGATTGTATGCAACAGAAGTAGTGTTTAGAACACATATACAACATTTTACGTAACGTCAATGAAACTCTTTCCCAATTTGCATAACAACCGAGTATCCAAAGCTTTGCATTGTATAAAACAAAAGAGCATAACAATGGAAAAATGAAAACTTTTTTGGCTTAATAAACAATAGAGTCTAGGTGAACGTGAAATAGACATATTTTTGGAAGTAGGGGTGCCATGCGCTGTATTTAATTTTGTACTTGATTTTAATTTAGTCTATAACTTAGAAGTTAATTTTCTCATTTGTCGTAACGTTATTTTAGATTCAAGTCAAGCTGTTCCTTCTAGATTATTTTAATTCAAATATATATTTTCAATCTACTTTAATAAGCTTTATAAATGGTCTAATAGCTACGATCTATTTTTTCATTTAATTTTGATTAAAACAATGAATAATTTTATTTTATTTCTTATTTTAAGTCCTCCAAAATATTCTTTATCAGTTTATCAATTAACTCCATCCAATCTTGTTGTACCAACGTTGGTCCCTGGGACCAAACCAATGAGTTACTAGCCAGGCCTCCTACTGGTGGTCATTCAACTCTGAACCACCTTTTTAATCACGACAGTATTGCCCATGTTTTAATCATAGGATTTTTACTTGACTAGCTACCAACCTTCCTCGAATAAACTATCTTTCCTGTGATGTACGTTGGAGCAGCCCTGATGCTGTATACACAAGGAAGGCAGCGCTGCACGTTGTGATTGCTTAATTGATCATTGTTTCGGCAGTTGCTTTACGAATATGAATACACTGGACGATGGCCGCTACTGTGCTGCCAGGGCCGGACTGATGGTTACTTTAGTAGGTTCCAGTTGTAACTGAAAATAAAAGAATTTTTGCTTTTGGTTTTGATAAAGATACATTTCAGTTTTTTATTTAATTATTTTGAAGTTATACTTCTTCAGGCGCGTTATGAAATAAATTGAAAAAATGATGAGAGTGTTTTAAGATTTGTAACATGGACGGTAACACGAAAAAGACGGTGACGAAGAACGTCACGCGCGTTTTTCAAACGCTCGTTTTTATCAGTTTTATATTGTTAGAATATTGTTACAGATATATAAGTTTATAGTTGTTATTATATTTTGGAAAATCATCCCTTCAAGGGTTAATTTAGGGGATGGAACTTAGTACGCAACTTCGTCAGTTTTGAAGTAATAATCTAAATTTTACTAACAAAAATAACCGACTTCAAAGTTACTCTAAAACTACTTGTCACATCTCGTTCAAATTTATGTGGGATTACGTGACAAGCACCTGCTTTCGATTAAAGAAAGAATCATCGAAATCGGTTGGCGTGATACTGAGTTATCCGTCCATTTGTCGCGCTTACTTAATACAAATTTAAGACTTCTATGGTTTTATCATGGATGCCATTGTCAGATCTCAATAAAATTTATATGGGACCACACGACAGCCACCAGCTTTCGATTAAAAATAGAATCATCAAAATCGGTTCGCCCAGTCCAAAGTTCTGGGGTAACGAACATAAAAAAAAATACAGTCGAATTGAGAACCTCCTCCTTTTTTTGAAGTCGGTTAAAAAGGGTGATTTGTATATAAGCTTATAGTTAAATAGGGGAGGGAGAGGGAGAAGAGGCAGGGGGAAGGGGAGCGGGAGGGAGAGGGAGAGAGAATTTAATGGTCTCTGATTTGTTAAACCTACCAAAACTATAAACGTTAAAAGTAACAACAAAGTAGGTACATTCACGGGTTATTAGGCGATACGAAGTTCGCCAAGACAGCTAGTGTTAAATATTTATTGAATGATGCAAAGAAGTATAACTTCTCAAGCGCGCACATAAGTACACGTTTATGTTTTTTTTTTAAAGAAAAATAGACAATGAACGAGCTGAAGAGCCACCTGATTATAAAAATGGTTGCAATTATTTAACTGATGACGCATTGCCGGTCAAAAAGAAAGCGGGGGGCCTGAATTATTTCTAGCAGTGTCGGACACTGCGACGAAAGTTTTCGAACTACTGAGAATTGTTTTTCTACCTAAATATTTTATAAATATACATTTTACGGTCAGTTTTTGAAATAAGAGTGGAGCTGTCAAGTTTTGTTAAAACTCTCTCTAGCATGGGTAGATACTGTCGGGATTAAGCAGGGCGATATATTTAGATCCCAGTAACATCCAACAAAATGATTCAACACCTCCTCGTCCATTGTAGCATTAGGTATGTGTTTTGAGTACCTCATACCGGTAACAAATACCAGTGGACCAAGCTACATCAACAGATAGATAAGTTAAATATGATATTTGCGCACAATTTCTATAGACATCTAATAAACGTAAGTACAATGAACTACAATGTATGATACTTACAGGCAATCAAATATTTTATGAAAAATTTTAAAAGTATGTATTAGAACCTTTTAAAACCTTTAGAACCTGGTAAAAGATCCTTTTTAATTTTGTCGCCAAGATTTTCTTTTATATTATTTAATACTTAAATTATGTTGTATTTAATATTTGCCCTAGCGAGTCCGCCCCTGGCTAGCCATATCTCGCCGTCATTCGGACACAGCGGCCGCCTTCCGCACTGTCCGTCCGCCCAATTGCGCGCTACTGCGACCAGCTAGTCTTGACACTTGTTATAATTTGGATTTTACAATTTTTTGTTTGATATATCTTGTATGTTCGGGCAGGCCTGGCGCACTTCGCACTTTCGGTATGAAGTTACAAGTAGGTACATGCCGCGATCGGCGTGTCGGGCTTATTCAGAAAATTCATAAGGGCTGTCACATGTTCATATTCTATCACATATGACGTCATCACACATGTCACACGTTAGTTCTATACAACGCGCTGCGTCGTGCTAAACGATATTAGCTAAAATGAAGGCAAAAGCATATTGCATCGCTTTCCGCTACCCAAACAATAACGAGGATTCGAATCTCACGTTTTTTGTCGTATGTCATTCCAGATAAGCATACCTGCTTAAAAACAAAAACCTAACAGATAATATTTGTTTCAAAGACAAGGTAAGTACATACCAACACAATCTTTATAGGTTTTAGAACCTATACAGACATTGTCTTATAAAATCGTTTTTTGTTCTACATACTACTAAGTAAATACCTACTTACTTAGCCTAGGTTTATTTGGAATGGCATTTGTCCATAAGAGTAGCATGACAGAAAGATAAAAATTGTAAAAAATGTTGTTTTGGTATACATATGTGCCGTACATAGCCTGACGTCTCTTTTCACAAAGTACGGAAAGCCAGACTACATGAACCATTGAATCATCGTCGCATTCTCTTACTTTCAAAAGTGACGCGTCTTAAAAAAATCTCGCGTGAAAAATCAAAAAGCCAGATAAAATCAAAAACACAAGATAGAAGGAAAAAAAAAGAACAGCTGTCATGGGATGGCTGGCAGATGTGAAACATCGAAATGCGTCGCCACGATCACAAAGTCTAAAATCAGGTTTACCCCTCGCGTAAAGATGTTTCACATCAAAAGTCTATACATGTCCAAACAAATCAAAACAAGTACCAAAAACTTAGGTTCCCATCCCGCGTTTCAGGCTGTCACGGCTAAATAGCGGGTATAAGCACGGAACACAGACATACTATTTCAAGTATCAATAGTGTGCACGCGCAGTACACAGTCCGGGCGGCGACTTGGCCAGTTTCTTTCATCCGAAGCAGAATTCACAGCTAATTGTGGCATTAAACAATAGAACCTCTTAGCAATACAAGTAACGCGCCTCGCCATTGTTATTTTCTGTACAAAAATTTACAGAATGCATGCTCGGACAATATAAACATTAAGAAGAACTGAAAAGAGTGATTTCTACCTATGATATTGCCAAACTAACATAAGGTATTCTAAATAACGAACATGTTGTTTTTGTTTTTATTTATTCATTGCATTGTTATTGCGAATTTGATTTTTCCGAGCGAAGAGTTTTCTATTCGATTCTCGGTCGAAAGAGACATTTATGTAACAAAATAAAATATGTTTTCCTTTTGCGATGTTCAGTATTTGGGATTTTATATGTACCGCATACAGAGAGACAATGTAGGGGTGTTTGTTTTCATCTCATGCAGTATTTGGCAGCGGTACATATATAAATTATTGTAAAAGTGTTAATTTCGTCTTTAAACTAAGGACAATGATAGAGATGTAGGTACACCATACTCGATAGATCGAACAATATCGATGAAACCAAAATCATATCACCAACTCATAAAAAATCATATCATGTAAAATGAAGTAAATCTTATCAGATCTCGTGCAGAGTTAAGCCCATAACTCTACAAGGTCTGACTCTATAAGATTTAACTCTACAAATCCGTTAAAAGTATGGCTTGGCCGTACAAAAACGTTTCTAACCGACTTCAAAAAAGGAGGAGGTATTCAATTCGACTGTATTTTTTGTTTGTTACTTCAGAACTTTCGACTGGGTGAACCGATTTTAAAAATTCTTTTTTTAATCGAAAGCTGGTGCTTGTCATGTGGTCCCACTTAAATTTAAGCTAAATCTGATGAGTAGTTTTTGAGTTATTTTGAAGTCGGTTATTTTTTTCTTGGTAAATTTTATATTATTTAAACTAAATGAATCCTATGCTTGACACCAGAACCACCTGATGGTAAATGGCAATTAAGTCACGGATGGTAAGTCGCACTAACTTACCCACCCATATTGTAATCGAACGGGAACACAAACTTAAAAATATCGAACTTATAAAACGACAGTCAATTTGCGTACGTATAAATTTATTATAAGATAGTTACCTACTTTGTTGTAGTTATAAATATTACTGATCCAATCGCGAAGGAAAATTAATTAAAGATAATTATTGGTTGATTAAAATCACGTTCTTTTGTCAATATTCAACAAAATCTCGTAATCAACAAAAAGCGGATTTTAATTAATTAAATTCATTGACTGCTAAAACATCACTTGCTTTTCAATGATTCCCAGACAAAGCTCAAAGTGTATTATTTTATAGACAAATCGAAACGGAAAAGGAGTATGTGCTTATATTATTTAAAATCTATTATTTGAATTTCTGCCTTATTGGCGAGGCATAAGATTGAGAATGTTCCACCGATAAATACGTAATAAGCCATTTCGACATCGATGGTTAATATAATAGGGGATGGAAGGGGGCGTGTCTATGGCTCGTCGCAAATATAATCAAGAACTGAGATTGGAATGGAGATACTATTTTTATTCATGTACATAAATGAAATATACCTAAGTCATATTTCAAAAAATAAAATAGGTATGTGAGTATGATAAATACTTTGAATCTGTTTTAAGCTGAAGAGGTTGCCTCGACTTTGTTAATTACATATATTCTAATGGTAAGTAATTAGTGTAAATTATCATGTTATAAGTTACTGCTTAATTACAATCCCGCCTAATGGTAAGTGGCGAGTTGGCGACAGTCTTGGGTGGTAAAGCGCATTAACCTAGTAGAAGCCTATTATTGTTATTTATTGAGTAATTAATTTATAGTATGCATATTTATTACAATATGATGTGATAAGGATGTCTGCAGGCAAAAAAATAATGTTATTATAAAAATTTCATAGACATTATTCAGTTAGTTTTAAAACATAATGTCCTGTGACCTTTATATCCGTTATCATTGTAGCAAAATATACATCATCCTTACGCAAATTTTCTGTTCATTCGCTAATTCTTACTTACAAACATACATACCAAAAATAACATTCATTGTATAAAACATGTAACAAAAACCTACATGGAAAATATCATTATAAATAACAGAGATAAGGTACCTTATCTAATCCTAATCCTTAATATACCTTACCTATAAATTATATAAATATTTAAATTTTATTTACTTGACTTAGGTACAATCACAAGTCATATCAGTAAATTAAATGTAAAAATCAGTTCAATCAAAGGCGTCTCCACAGCTCTCCGAGCGCACTAATCAACACCACTCCACGTCTGAGCACAGCGCCCTCTATCACAATGCCGCTATTACATTTGCTCAATAATTGCCACCCTCTCCCCCACCCCCTCACAGATGATCGCATCTCAATGGTCGCCAGTCGCAAGGTAAACGTATCTAGGGAGTCGGTCAATTCCTGCGGTTTTACTGCGCCCTAATGAAATTACAATAACTGTTTTATGTAACTGGAGATAAAATATTATACTAATGTCACCTCGTTTACTTAGATTATACGAGATTGCGGGTGGATGCTAAAGGAAAATAATCATAATATAATACAAGTAATATATGAGTATAAACATACTTAAAGTGTCGGTAATTTCGGTCAATTCCTACGGTTTTATTGCGCCCTAATGAAATTACAATACTGTAACTGGAGAGATAATATTATACTAATGTTACCTCGTGTACTTTGATTATACGAGATTGCGGGTGGATGCTAAAGGAAAATAATCATAATATAATACAAGTAATATATGAGTATAAACATACTTAAAGTGTCGGTAATTTCGGTCAATTCCTACGGTTTTATTGCGCCCTAATGAAATTACAATAACTGTTTTATGTAACTGGAGAGAAAATATATTACTTATGTAACCGCGTGTGTAAATTAAACGAGGCGGTGTTAACAAATTTTTAACCGACTTCAAAAAAAGGAGGAGGTTCTCAATTCGACTGATTTTTTTTATGTTTGTTACCTCAGAACTTTCAACTGGGTGAACCGATTTTGATGTTTCTTTTTTAATCGAAAGCTGATGCTTGTCATATAGTCCCACTTAAATTTGAGCGAGATCTGACCAGTAGTTATTGAGTTATTTTGAAGTCAGTTATTTTTTTCTTGGTAAAATTCATTACTTTTTATTATTTATTGATGTACCTTAAAATAGATCTTTTGAGTTTATAGGATACCTACCTTATAATTTTTAGAATAAATTTTAGTGTACGTATCTACTCCTTTCAGTTTCTATCTGTTCGGGTATTGTAGCGTTACTACCAAATTTTGTAATATTATTATTATTTTATTTCTTTCTTTTCAGGTAATGATTTACAAGTCAAACAGCCATTATATTATTAAATGTGATGGCCTATGGTCTTAGTATCGCAATTCGAATGGGGAAGGAGATGGCCCCAGCCGTGGGTTATTGGCATTTCGATCCTAAGCCAGGTTAATCAACTAGATTATACAACCACCTTGTAAAATCAACTAGATTATTTAACGGATTAATTGTTGTAATGATAATAGCGGGTGTTCAACTGTTCATCTCAATAGTTCAAGTTCGACCAAAAATGAGGATGTTTTTTTGCACGTTTTGAACATTTTTTTTTACCTTTCCAGACACTTTTTGTAAGCTTGCTTTTTACTATGAATCTATTACCATTTGTTTACTACTAATGCTTGTCAACAGCTACCAAACGAAAATAAATAGGTACTTATACGTAAATCGGTATATCCACCATTGTTCTGCTGTTTGTTATTAAAATTAATACTAGCTGACCGGGCAAACTTTGTGTTACCAAAAATTTAGGGGTAGGGGAATGAAAAATAGATGTTGTCCGATTCTCCACCCTAGCCGATATGCACGCCAAGATTCACGAAAATCGGTCGAGCCGTTTCGGAGGAGTTCAACTTCTAACACCGTGACACGAGAATTTTATATATAAAATAACATAGAACTGATGGGAAAAATAATTCACAACTGTTGTACTATGCGGTATTACCACAGATGACAAATAGGAATTATCGATTGTCAGAGAAAAAGCGGTTTTCCTGTTTTCTCGTTATTCATATAACCCGATTATGTTAAATCTTAACATTATGTTATCATTATCATGAAATCTTTTTTGAAATGTATGTTGTGCCTAGGGCCTTTGTTATCAATACATTTATGTATATTGGTCAAAATATTGCCTTATATAATATCTGCCTGATGTCCGGCTCTACATTGAAATGTAGGTACTGCACCAGGATTTTATTAAAATTGTATTAAGATCTATTTAGAAAAAAAAATTATGATTTTGGTCAGTGTTTCATGGAGAATCCATGGATAATCTACATGGGCCAACCAAAATTTAGTCCAAATTTGGCGTACATACAGTGTAGACTGTTGCCCCAACTCTGATGGTTGTTAAGCTGACCATAGCTAAATTCCCGCACAATACATTTTAAGTCCTGGATTTTACTAAAAAAATCATGCACTGTTTCATTTCTATTGCAGCTACACAATAGATAATAAATATCTAACCAATGAACTGTAGGTATACGAGCACATCCGAGCTTAGAATTTGAAAAGAGATAGCTGTATGTATAATCTGTACTAATAGAACAGGGCCGAATTTGCTACTTTGTATTTTTAGAATATTTTTTTGAAAAATTCGATGTAGATGAGGTTTGAAATTGAAATTAAGGCTACAGAATAAAATTTGATTGATTTATTTATCTTGCTTGATTGTTTGTATGTTAATCGTAGAATAATTATGATATGATGTAGTAATTAGTAATAAAGTTTTTGGCTGCATTTCGCTAGTGTATCAATTATTGTGTTATTATAAGATGTATAACATTTGATGCTAGCAGCTGACAAATTAAGAAACGAGTCGTTTAAAAAAGGGATAGGTTATTTATGTCACCAGATAAACATTTGTCATATTCGTAAACAATGCACAATCTTCTATATAAAATTCTCGTGGCATGGTGTTAGAAGTTGAACTCCTCCGAAACGGCTCGACCGATTTTCGTGAATCTTTGCGTGCATATCGGCTAGGATTGAGAATCGGACAACATCTATTTTTCATCCCCCTACACCCCTATTTTTTTTTTTAATTTTTTTAACTTTTGACAGAACGAAGTCTGTCCGGGCAGCTAGTTTGATAAAATAAACAAACGCTTTTCTAAAAGCACTCTTTTATAAACCCTCTCTATGTTATAACGTAATTGTAAAACCCTCTTGATATAAAATAGGTTTAAAACTAGCCACATTTAATTTAGCTTAATCCAAGCCAGGGATGTTACCGATTTACGTTTAGCAGATTTTTGGTGAGCGAGTGCGGGTCTCAATTCATTACGGGCTGATTAAAGCCAACTGATTTTCATTAGAGCTTACCTACCTGCTTTTCGCTCTAAACTCTCTCACACACTCGCATTCTAAAATTGGTTCTTTTTATAGACGTGGCCATTTTCTCTTTAGGTGAAAGTTAAATACTAAGTAGATTATAATAATATGTTACTTATTAGTTAGGTAAATTAAAAAAAATTAAAAATTTGAATGTTTAATTTAGGTTGCTTATTAAATGCAATTAAAACATTTGACTTAGATATTTAATATTATAGAATTTTAAAAAAAGTTCAAGCACCTTAGTATATAATAATTATATTTAAAAATCTTATGAATTTTCCTGCCAGACATTCGAAAAGATCAGTATTGTGCACATTTTTCTTGTTTATAATAATACTTACTTAATATGCGAAAGATACGATTACGTAATTCCAATGAATTTTTATTTTAATAAAAATTAACTAAATTTCAATTATTTATTTATTTATTTATTTATATTTTTTGTAATAAAAACTTATTGTATCTTCATATGTGATTAAAATAAAACATAATAATACATTTTACTGAGAACATAAAAATATTTATGACAAAATTTTAAGGTCCTCAACTTGAAATTAAATAATTATAGGACAGAAGTGTTTAAACGACAAAATGCGCTGAATTAAAGGTTTCATTGAGAGAGATTAATTAAGATTAATGAAGTGGAAATGAGAGATAACTTTGAGCGGTCGCTTGTTAAAACGTCTGCAAATTAGTAAGTCGTAAAAGTGAGCCAAAAAGTAATTACTCGAAACGAACCGACCGAAATCCGGATATAAATTACTTTAAATAGGTTAACCACATTTTACTATACATACTAGGTACAAAGTGCAGTAGATAGGTACATATGTATTTTCATATATTTACGATCGTTACATACATTTCTGTTGAAATGATGAGGTTTACCTATCTATATAAAAATGTTGGTAAATATAAAACAAACTATATTTTGGTCACATATTACAAATTAACAACATCCAATCGATTCTAGACATGCCTTTTTATTACTGCAAATGAGCTGATGAACGATCTGAACGATGAAGTATCTACCGTCCATAAAATTATCTGATGGTCAGTAGCGATACAACATCGTTGAATGTTGCCTATATTTAAATCACTATCAAAATCATCATCATATCATACGTAAGTACATATACGTAAGTACATATTAGGTAAAACTGTAACTGATCAATGTCTGTACATGAAAGATATTTGAGAAAAATATAATTATATAGATATTTATTAACGCAATAGATTCCATAACAACGATTTTGAATTTTTGTTCCTTTAAGTTATATTACCTATTATAGCTAATCTCAGAAACGACTTAACCGATCTGAATGCAGTTATTGTAGTAAGTTTGGGTTTATGTACATTTTGCGTCTTATAAACACAGTAGACAAAATGGAGTAAGACAGGTTTCCCGAAGCAGTGGCGTAGCGTGGGCTCCCGCCGCCGGGGCCGACCGAAAATTTGCCGCCCCCCTATGATCTTTGCCGCCCCCATATTATTAATTTTTTTTATTAATTAAAAATGTACTTTTCTTGTTTTTTTTTTCATAACACAATTTACATTAAAATTTAAATAAAAAATATTTTCTTATTTTTATTTTAAAATCGAGTGGCTTGCCGCCCCCTCTTCATGTGCCGCCCGGGGCCATGGCGCCCCCGCCCCCCCCCCCCCCACGCTACGCCACTGTCCCGAAGCGAAACGATGGCAGACGTTATATTATTTATGAGTCAGAAACTTATGTGACAGGTAAATATGTGTAAGCGTCTTTTTAATTTATTCATAACATAATATACCTACCACAAATAACACCGACTCACTGCAGAAGTAGCTTTTAATTAAACAAACTTTTTCTGCCCTACGCCGCCCGCCCACGGCCGTACTATCCGTGTTAGGAACCAGTAAATGGATTATTATTGGAGCGAAATTTTTATATCGACTTAGTTGTATTTGATACGGTAAACAAAAAAAGTCACGTTTTCTTGCATCATTTTACCATTGCCGCTGAATAAGTTACACACCAAACTTGGTAGATATAGATTAACTTTATATATATACTATCTACTAGTAGAGAATGAATTTACTATAGGAGGGTGGGTATGTAACAGTTTTATAAAAGTTTTCGACAAAACACTCCAACAAAAAGTAGGTAGTGCTGTTCGTCTTAGCAGGCACCCTCGTATAGGTAATAAAAGGTATAATAATATTTTTAATCTGAGTAAGTATCCAGCTGCGCGGAAGTTGAAAAGGCTTCTTCCGAAAACGAGATTTAAAAAATACTGAACAACAGAAGATCTTCATCAGGTTATTTACCTTAAATTAATGTTCTACGTCATCATCCTATTTTAATGGTATCAGTAACTATCATACGAAAATGTATAAAATCCACTAAGTAGTTTTTATTCATCAAAATAGATGAATACAGTTACAGTTAACTCCATCAGTTGAAGCATTTAGTTACACTTTTATACAAACGGCGGCCATAGAGCTAGAAAAACCGAGCTCAAAACCCGTGATACGTACAGTTCGTATCGTACACGTATCTAATTAGTCGGATCAAACGAGTCCGCGGTAGATAGGTTTACGTACAAGCTTCAGAGCTGAGGTGCGACCAAATACAACTTTTTCTATTTTCCTTCCATTCCCCGGCGCATCCGACTGAAAAATCTTTAACTGGTTTTCTTTTCAAACCCAACTTTCATTACCGTGCATTCAATTACTAGTTTCCGCCGCCGTTCAATCTGGTGAAATGTGGTTTAAATACTGCGTTGCTTTTTGTTAAGATCTCTCACTTGATAAAAGGTGGTGTAATTTTTATTCTTTGTAAAACTCATTGTACAAAGCAAACCAATTTTTTTAGACGTAATAGCCTCTACGGATAAGTGCTAAAGAAATCAAAGTAATTGTGTTCTTTTCCGCTGCAATATCCTTCCATAAAATTCGTTAACAATTTTATTGTAATGTAAAGTGAAATTAATAATGAATTAATATATTAATATTTAAATAATATAAGTAAATTATCTTTACTTTCCTAAAAGCCAAATGAAATAGAAGAATATTCCATACATACATAAATATGTTTTTGTATGGTTGAATGAATGATATGAATTCTATAAGAGGTTAAAGCTGAAAACTTGACGTTGAGTGTAAATTTTCGTTAATTTCATTACATTCAACTGCATTAACCAGTAACATTAAAGAATTACTGCGAACCCTGGTTGCCTTCCTAACAGTAAACAAACTTCGTAATAAAACGTGATTATTTTTTCTAAAAGGCCCTACTTTGATTACGAGATCACTCCAGAACGCCGCAATAACAGCCCAGTAAGTATTAAGGATCGAAAACAAAAAACGACAGGACCCCTTTTGTACATTATCTACTTTCCGCAGAATATTCCTTCGGAGCGTGTTATTGTGCGCTCTTTAACAAACTGCATTCGAAATTAAAATTTTTCATTTCCCCCTTTCCCCCTTCTCCCCCGCAGTCCTTACAGGAGCGGGATCACTTTTGATTATATTCTTCTTTTCCACCGCAACGTAATTGGGATATTTTGTTGGGACAACAATGGGCTTGCACATTCATTCGTTTTAGGTATTATAAAATTGTTTTCCATTCTTTGTTACAATGGCGGGTGTGTGTTCTTGTTATTCTTGCCTCGGAGTGATTGTCGAGTCCTTTCTGTGCTAAATTAATGTTATCTCGTTACAAATAAAGGTTTTTATTTCTTGTTAAGATTATGTTGTTTACGTGGATTTTATTATTTCAGTATGATGAAAGTAATACAAATGGTTTTCTCGTTTTACTGGCTTTGAAAAGGTTGCATATTGTTAGAAGCTGTGGATAAAATTCTATTTTGAACACAAAGTGTTTGGAATTTACAAAAAATCTACATCCTAAAAAATGTATACCAAAAGTAATACCAATAATAATAATAGTAGTAATAGCCTTGTGCTTACTAAAATCATTACTTTGAAATAATTTAATTTTTCGAATAATTCGAAAACACCAATCTTTATTCAGTTAAAAAAAACATCAAACAAAAGCCAGACAAGTGCGTGTCAGACCACGCGCAATGTAGAGTTCCGTAGTTGTAATTTGATCGACTATTACATACTCTCTACCACTAGTAAACGAGAAACAAATAGGTAATTTATCCCTATTTTACCTGTAGGGGTGGTACGCTGAAAAAAAAAGTTCTTTTTACACGCTTTATATTAGCTTCACCTGTATGTAGTATGTTTTTTTGTTTGTTTGTTTGTAACGACTTCTTTGGACTTGATTTTGACCCACTTCGAACGTCAATTTCTTTCAAACTGCGTAGACTTATCGAGGACCGATGACAATACAATATTTAAAGAAAAAAGAAAGAAAAAAATACCTAAATTTCATTTCAAAAAATATAACTAAAAAATTAAAAAATAAATAATAGTTAAAAAAAAAAACTAAAAAACACGGTTTTATACAAAATCCAACTAAAAATTGTAAATTGAATTAGGAATCGTGAACGGGTGCTTTTTAAGATATCCCTTCTACTCATTGACACTAAGCACCCCACGCTATATTACATTTTATTTGTATATTTACACATAGGTTATACGTATATGTGAGTGTACAGTGTATAATCTAGTATTTTTATTCTGTTATCTTCCGAATTAAGTCACGTTTAATACTCGTATAAAACATCTGCTTAAAAAATATAAAGTATATTCTAGCTGTCGCTCAGGTTAACTATTTGAATATAACCTCCATAAAACATTATGAAATAAAGTGACCTAAAAATACCTAATAAAAATCACTTAAAATTACCTGTTTGTTACCATTATCATGTTCTGAGCGGCGTATGAATAAATATGTTATTTTTATTTGTTACTTAATCATAAACAAAGATATATTTCCATGTATCAAAAGAAAACAAAGGGATGCAATACCTTCCAGATAACTTTATATCCAGAAATAACTATTAGAAGGAAGAAAGATTTGTTGGATGGTGCATTTTTATACAATTCGACAAAAGAGCTGAAGAGTCACCACGGTTCACGGTTCATTCATCACGGTGAATGGTGTCTGTCACCCTTGGACAGTAATCACACCACAGACATTATTTAATTATTTATAACGCGTTTCCGTAGGAAAAAGAAGCGGGAACTCACATTGTAATCTACCGGCATCTCTCTCTATTTAATTTTGCACAAGAGAAATAAAAGTCTACCAATAAAAATATCTTTGGACACTTACCCAAGTAACCCTTAAACCCTTCCCCCCATCCCCACTGGAACAGCGTGGTGGAGTATACTCTGGGGCCTAGGCCTCCTCAAAAGAAGAGACCCGTGCTCAGAAGTGAGCCATTAATAGGTTGAAGTCATCTTAAGACAATTCATATACTTGCACAAAAAAGCCTCTCACACTAGGGTTGACCAATCTCTGCATCACCCCACAATTTAGCACACAATGAATATTCCGATATCATTATTAAAGACTTTATGCGGAGCTGAACGAGACAGTAGGCATCAGTACGCTGTTCCAGAACAGACTAAGGTTCTTTCTTATTAATAAATATTAGTTATTACTTGTATCAACTTTCCGTGAAACCTGCCAGGCTAGCTACCACACCACCCTTGAGTCAGCCAGTGGCGTCTGAGGGCTTGAGAGCCGGTTGTTTCTTTATTTTTTGTCGATAGGCCCCTTTCAGCAATCCGCACTGGAACGGCTCGGTGGAGTAGGTATGCTCTAGGCCTCCTCAAGAGGACAGACCCATGCTAGTAACGTAATGTGTTGAAACTATTGATCCCTAAGGTGTTACTGATGTCCATGGACGACGTTGACTTGCCAGGAAGTGTCGTCTGTTCATTTGTCTATTAACATAAAAAATCCATACCATAGTGTCATATCTGCGATTCCTAGTTCGTTGTTTAAACAGGTGCAAGATTGATTACTTCGCGGGCGCCCGCGACACACCGTGGCTTCAATTAACGGTGTCATAGCACTACCGGCAAGACAAGGGGGCCTCAATGAGCGAGGAAAGACTGACGTACCCACAAAGACATTATCATAATGAACGTACCTGCCTTTTATGGGACAAACAACGGAAAAACAACGATTTATGTGTTTTTTTTTTGCAATTTTTCAGTGTTTAAACTTGAGTGAGTATAATATTTTTCGCACCCGCATTGTTGGTGTTACATGTACTTAGTACCAATCAGTGTTTATATGCTTTTAGAACGTCTGCTATATACAGAGTATTATGTTAAAACATCAGCAGAATGCAATCCATGTGACCTGCCAATGTTTTTGTACTTCTATTAGCCTCTTTAGAATTTATGCATTTATATTAAGTCCGGTATCCATTTGTATAAATCTCTAATACATTTATACAATTATTATCTCTGTCATTTATAAGGTCATTAGTCATTTATCAGGGGCTCTTTTATTGAATTCAAGCTAACCTCCGCTACTCGTAGTGAATCCTGAATATGATAATGATATTTCACTAGGTCCTTTCTGCTGAAGAGCCCTTATCCACTCCACTCAATTAATTCGTTCTACTAAGCATTGTGCTTTTTATCTTGCTACTCTCCCATAAAAGGTTTTTTTTTACTTCGTTTCGATAGCCGACAGCTCTGTCGACCATTTTTTGTGATGGGGTGACTATAGATTGACCATAGAGATAGTGATCAAGTGAGATGACTCCTCTATTATTTACTTTAAAATATTTTCATACTATTTATCACTCCTACGTCATATACGATATCAAATACGGTGTATTATAAATTGTATTATGACCACGGACATAAAAAAGAACGGACGTAACCTTGTCTAATCGAGAGTGAAGCTGACAGCTGACAGCTCGCTTAACATGTGTGCGTAATTTTGTAATTTTTGATTCGCGATGGTGTCAATGTCGTAGCCGTATGGTGTCAATGTGTGGGTGTGTGTACTTGTACGAATACAGAGTTGGTATTCCTATGGGTACTTCACTGAATTTGTTCTTGGGATTACGTCCGTCTTTTTTTACGTTCGTGATTATGACATAAGTATTTTTAATGTTTAAAATCTACTTAATATTATAAATGTGAAAGTTTGTATAGATGTTTGTTACTCTTTCACGCAAAAACTACTGAACGGATTTTCGTGAAATTCAGCATTCAGGTAGACCATGATTTGGAATATTACATAGGGTACTTATTATCCCGGAAAATACGGGCAACGCCGCGGGTAGGGCACTAGTATAATTATAATGTAATGAACAGACGGGGCATGTTTTCGTGAATGTTGGCCTGACGGGCAATGATCGTGCACTCCGCTAAAAATTACAAAATGAAAATTGCGGCCCGGCGCCATTGAATACATTAATATCGAATATTGAATACATTTATTTTATACCAAAATACTGAATGAATGCGAACGCTAAAATGCGAGCCGAATGAAAATCAAGTGAAATTCCCCGGAGATTTTATTCGAAATGAGATGTTCGCATTAATGTTTATTGATAATCTACTTTACGAATTTCATACTGGTACCTACTGCCTACATACAAAAGAAATCAAACAGAATTTTCAGTACGTACATCATTCATATCTCATCATCCAACTCAAATTCTATAAGGCATATAAGTATATGTTAGTCTGTAAGGTATACAGATGACATATGTTAGGGCTTTGTTGCATAATATAAATAAATAAAAAAAATATTTAGTAGGCTCTATTAAATACTTGTGAACGCCCGTTAATACTCTGCTCGATAGTTTCGCAAAAATTCCTAATTCAGAATGAAGAATAGATAATAGTGGTCTTCAATCGGTAATGACTCTATACGCAGGAGTGGAAATTTATGTGATAGATGAATAAATAATATCAGTTCTCGACTCATCGTTTTCTACAATGTCTTATTTTTACGTCATAAAATATATGTAATGTATGTGTCCACGAAGTTTGCGACACAAAAACTCACATTGCATTGTGTGGGCTTATTTATTTTATTATTAAAGTTTCCATATTAAACTTAACCCCGAAAATATGAAATGGCATGAAAATGGCTGAATCATGAAAAATATTTATGTTCTGATGACAATAATACAATTTCCCACTTATTTGGTAGGCAGCTGAGCTGACATAAAAACTTATCGTTTCGTTACAGATGTAAATAAATCTATTTGTTAATTTACATCCTTTGTGGTACAAATTACTTTTATGTATACCTTACCAAGCACGGAAGCGCTCAAGAAATGAAGAAATACTAACGATCCCTAACTAAACATCACAAATTCGCACAAAAACAGTAATACTTATAAATTTTATAGAGAAATAGTTGATCAAAACAACGAATCAAACCTGAATGATTCGAAGGCAGAACGTACATTGTAGAGCGCTGGTTTAATCAACTTTGAGCTCGATAGCGTCCGTACAACAATGCCGGCATGCAATCAATTTGTGAATTTAATCATTCCCATCCCTACCAATATGAATTATTATTTTCAAACAGCCGGCTGACGGCTCATTGTGTGTCTGAATACGATTGGCGATACATTTACGATTTTGTATTAGGATTTAGGTTTCATGTACGAATTTTATCGGGATGTTACATAATTGGATTTATGTAAGGTGGATTTTTTCTACTTTTTTACCAATTTTTTTGCCAATTGTTTTTTACCTGATTGAATGATGATCAAGGGTCTTTTGAGAATATTGTACATTTATTAATATTTTGTAAATTAATTCCCAACAAAACAAAAGGTATAATTATTTTTATGAAAGTTAAAAATATTTCAAATTTAATCGATTTAAAACTAATTATCTTAGAGATATGTAGTTTTAAAAACGAACAAGTAGGTAATAAAAAAACGAAAATCTAATAAAAAATGGATGAGGAAAGCGATGTAAAACTAAATACTTATCTAACTTAAACTTCGAGCAAATAAACATAAATACTAAATATGTATATTAGTAGTCAATATACGCAAACTACACTCACGAAATTTCAATCCCATTAAAATAAATAGATTACTCCAACATTTGCATATGGTCATCTCATTAGCCCCCTCGTATTCATCGAAGTCCCGTCAAATTTCGAATGTGATTAAAAATAACAGACCGCCCCTATACTTAATAGCTGCGATTAATTACATGAGCCGAGCGGTTCCGTAGTGAGAAAAGAGTGCAATCACATTAGCGGGTGAACCCTAAAATTTTAATCTGAGCCACAATGGGAGCAATCGCTGATTGCAGTGAGCGCGCATATGCATAGTCTTTGGGGATCGCTTAGCGTGTACCGCGGTGCTTAATAACTATCAGCTTTATCAGACTTCATTTTTGAATGAAAATTGTTTTGCGTGCTCCTTTTGTGTTGTTGCCATTTATTAACGCCGGTCAGCCGGTAGTCACAATTCATTTTTTAATACTTTTTGTACGGAGTTCCAATGCGGATGCGTCGAGCGATTCCGTAATCGCTAGTTTATGAGTTTTTTTTATTAACATTGTACCGCTCGTGAAAATAGGCTGCTGATACACCGTGTATATTTTTTTTAAATTGGTATTTTTAGTTTTTATCTCTCGTAAGATAAAATGTAAATGCAATAAATAAAGCAGAATTAAGGTTGATTGATTACTTAATAGTATTTTAAAACTGAATTATAGTCAAGCAAATACCTAACAACAAGTCTTTTAACTTTTCATCTGTAAAAAGTTGGATAGCAGTCGTAATTTAATCCCAAAATCACAATCCTAAGTTATAACAGGTTGTTTAGATACTAGTCTAATGAGTCTGAGTTCTCCAGAATGTTCTCAAAGGTGTGTGAAGTTATTCAAACCACCGTGGCAAAATGGCAAACATGACACTAATCCCTGTCATTGTAAACCACATAAAAAATAAAATATAGATATAATTTAAGAAATGTATAAAAAAGTGTAATCACTATTCAGTACGATACCATTTGCAATGTCCCGCGGTGTAACGTCAACGAAACCGGCGAGGGACGAATTGTTTTCATATTAATAGCATGTCGAGAGGTGCACACAAAGCAGGGCCCTTCACAAGGTAACATGTTGTTTATGGCCATTTAATCACAACTTTCGGTATTTATTTATGACATTATTATTTAAATCGTCTTTTTAATAAATATCGAATGATCTTTATTATGTGAATACCTGACCTGAATAATATGCAGATGCTATGTCATGGTAATTTATCTCCACCAAAAACGTCACTGACACGTTGCTACTAAGAATGGAACAACTCACTGTCAACTTGTTAAGGACATATACAAGTTCAAGATCACGAACAAAAATATCTAGAATTCGGGGACTAGAGACCTTAATAGGACTTAGGGACCTAAATAACACCCCAAAAAACATGAAAACGGATTCTACTACTATCAAGTCGTACCCGCCGCGGAAACCTTTGCTCAGCGGTCATAGTCACTCCCAGCCTCGCTTTTCTTTTTGATTGAAAGCTGGCAAAAGAACAAACACAGCTGATGGTGAGTATCCCAGGGTTTTTCTTGTCGTCCTTCTTTTTGTCCTGCTTGTAGGCTCAGCAGGTATTCGGTGAAACGTTACCAAGTGGGAAGTAAGAACCAAAATTAAGTTTTATTTTATTTTTCGTGGCTAAAGGTTATGTTTCCAAAGGCTACTATTACCAGCCAAGTAGCCAGACCCATTGTAGTAGACTAGGTGTAACCACTAGTAGGACATAGAGTTAATTTTTTAAAATTACACTGGCATTCTAGTAGTTTCAGGTTACATGGACATACAACCTTTTATTCCTTTAATCTGAGCAACGGACATCAAAGACAACAAAGATGATAAACGTCTGCCACACTCGGGATTCGATTTCAGAGTCCAGAAACCAGGTCCAGAAGAAAGGTAGGGTTATCTATGTATGTTGGTATCCTTGAAAAACTGCATCTCAGAATGATAACACACCCATAGGTATTACTTTAGAACTCAAAATTCCACAATTTTAATTAATACCGAAACATAAAACTCGACATAAAATTTGTCCGTCAACATTTCGGTGCTGGGTCGGCAAGCCTGAACTAATTTACTTTCGGGGCCAACTTTTCCTCGCTAACTGAAGTCCGTAGAAAACTGATTTACGCTCTCGTAGTTATTACGTTGTTCAGGTGCGGGCGACGTAGTTTTGTTTCATGATGCACCCCAGGCTCCTCCTCCCCCTCCCCTCCACTACAGTACAGTTTCGTCGCGTCTGAAAATTAATTCCTCTACATAATCAGAACTTCCGTAAGCGCGCCGCCGCTCCGCGCCGTAGCTTCACTCTCTCGAAAGATATTTATTTTGTTGCAGATTTACCTCTTTCAAAGTTTATTTCGTTCTTTAATAAATATTGGAGCTTACCTTCGAGAAAGGCTTTGTGAGATATACAATCGACTTGTGAACCAGACGTTTAGGAATGTTCTTTTGTAAAATAATTTATTGACTTGGAGAAGACGAGCGACCCTAAATCGCAGCGTGTTATCATTGCCGTACAGCGAGAGGATGCTGCCAGCATTTTAGGTACTGCGCCGCAGGGTCCTAGTTACATACACTTATTTAATTAATTTTAATTATTCTTTTAGTATTTATTTTTATACGAGTAACCGCCCTCGCTTTTCTTATTTTTTAGACCTTGAGTTACATTATTGGAGTTTTATTAAGGATCCCTAATTTTTTGAAAATATAATATAGGCTATGTCACCCGGGGATAGTGTAGCTTCCAAACAGTGAAAGAATTTTTCAAATCGGTTCAGTAGTTTCGGAGCCTATTCAATGCAAACAAACAATCAAATCTTTCCTCTTTATAATAATATTAGTATGGATTAAGTATACAATGTAGATAATATAATTTATAGACTTAACATGTTCTGTATTAGTTATACCACAATTTGTTTCATATAACACTACGATTTGATTAAAAATAATTCACTATGATCTGCAATTCAAATGGGAATGATCGTCTGTTGAATATAAACGTAAAATTATGAACAAAAATAATACATATTTAAAACACGGACAGTTGCATATTGAGCTAACAATAAAAAACACTTCTTAGTTCTTATGTTATAAATTAATGTAAGCGTGCAATTTTTAACCCACGTAATCCTCTTGGGTCGCAAATGCTGAGGTTCTAGAATTTTATTGACCGCTCTATTTTTTCGAATACATAGACTAAAGATATTACCCAGAATCGAACTCCCAACTTCCACATAGCCAGTGAACAGGCCACGGGCGCCGTGTTGTAGTTGAGACAAAAAGGCCCAACGTCATAATTAAAAAAATCTCGTGCCTGCAAAGAAAGGGGGAAGTGGCGTGAAAGCAAGACGGATGGGGCGCCACAGAGGGGCTCGCAAAGACAATGTGCGCTTTGGACGCTCAGCTTAATCATAAATATATCAAGCGGAGACGAGGAAAGCGCCGTTCACACTTGCTATGTAAACAAATTATTCATTAACCACGTTGTATATTATAGTTATGCAGTGTGTGTGGTTACGAACTAGCGATAAAAAAATTAATGGCGGCCATTCCAACAGGAAGAGGGCTAGGCCCCAACATGTGGGTATTTTTATCGATAAAATTGGTATATATTTATGCCCTTAAATTATCATAACTGGACACGTTATATAATACTTTTTAATGTTGTTTTCGGAGATGCAAAAAGCGCCCTTATACATACTTGCCCTGCGATTGCTTTGTCTATAAACAAATTATATTATTCAATAACCATACTAATTTCTATAATACTGAATAATGTTGCTTTAATATCTCGTGGTTTACCCGTCTCTAATTGTAACTGCTACCCTACTCTTATCTATTGCTTTGTGTGAAAATTTTTCATTATCTAGTTATTTATTTAAATAAATAATAGCAAACCTATTAAATAATGCTTTTCTTTCTGAAATTCAATATAATATAATAATTCAATATAATAACATAAGTCACTTTAATTAAAATATTTCAGATATTAAGCGTTCCGTAATCATAATATTTCTTCTTCTCTTGGTTGCTTGAAAACTCCAGATAGTAGATAATTAGGTAACAAACGCTAATTAGCGTTGTCTGAATTAAAACAGAGAAGCTTGTCAATTTTTCATCTAGGTCGTTTCTCGTGTTATAATCAAAGAATGGTATGATAATCAGTAAAAATATTTATAGTCATAGTATTAGTTAATAAATGCCATAAGTTATTCCATACTGAAATACTTATCTAAAAAAATATTTTTCAATGGAACTGAAGAAACTAAACTGCTCTACAATTTTTTTTTCATTCGCAAGTGTGAAAGTGGCTCAAAAAAGCTCGAAGGAGGCATGCACATGAGTGTATGAAAGTTAAAAGGGGTGTTAAAACAAAACGGATGAGTTCGGACAAAGGAAGGAAGCGACGCGTTCTCAGATTACAAGCCTTTTGATACTACGATTTACACGAGTAATAAGAGGACGCGTAACATATTTTGATTAAAGAATCCATCTTTATTTAGACACGGAGTGCGTCTTTGCTTTGTAGGAGATAAGTACAGTTGATCTCGAAACTCAAACGTTACTGTTCGTAGGAGTTTTTCGTTTTTATTATTTTCATAAACTTTTTTATTTATACTTAACATTGATAAATCGAACCTACGTACCTTAACTTGTCGTGCCTTTTAATAGTTAATAAGTTATGCACACGCTTTAGGTAATAATTTGTGGTGTAATTAGGAGAATAACAAACTTGACAAAATCGGTTTAATTTTTATATTTTAAGTAGATCTTCAAAAAAAAAATATGGGAAAATTAGGTTGTGCAGCCGTCATCCTACGCAAAAATACACCCTGAATTGTTTTCCCCAATTGAACGAAAGAAGTATGACTTCTTGGAATTGCTTTCCATTGGCCTTCAGAACATCATATTTTTACAGAATTGTAAGTAAAAAAAAAGAGTTTTTGCATTTACCATTTTTAGCTAAAAATATAAAATCATTTTCACTACCACGTAGTTTTCTGCACTCATTCAAAATTTCAACTTATACAAAATGTAGTACACTAAGATGATCCCGTATTTCTCGTCTTAAGAACTTGTCTTCTCATTAACTATGCGACGTCCTACATCTTTACAAAAAAGTTTTGAACTAATTACTTGGATTAATTAGCTTGTGAAATGTTTGTTATATGTACATATATTGTTGTTAAAGTATAATATGAATTTTGGAACCTATGGTACATAAGAAATGAATATAGGTGTAGTCGATAAATAAGCGATAAAAGACCACTCAGTAGATGTAGAACAGTTTAAAGGAAAATCTTGTAGATTTTCCTATATCCATCTACATCTACTCATCATCTACTCATTTCACATCTACTCATTCTAATTCTACATCTAAACATTTTAACAGAGAACTGATTACGAGTTGAAATAATGCTCACTTAGTGTTAAATTCAGGAATCCAACATTATAGTGAATCCTATTTTTACTTTACTGTTTTTTTGTGTTTTCACTTTTGTCGTGTATTTCTCCAAGTTTTTCTGGGAATATCTTTTTTTTATGGAAATAGCCGGCAAACGAGCTGACGATTCACCTGATGGTAAGTGGCTATCGTCGCCTATGGACATCAGCAACACCAAAGGCGTCACTGATGCGTTGTCGGCCAAGAAAGAGAGAAGAAAAAGAAAGAAAGAACTGGCTCTCAATCCCCCAGCCGGAACACGAGTCGTTTGGCGGCTGACTCATGCTCAAGGGTGGTAGCTATCCAGGCGAACCCTAGGGAGAAATAATAATAGTAATAATGGTATTAATTAACAATTAAAATCAATATTACAAATATAATCCCTCGAGGGGCCCTACCACCAGCGGGCCGGATTTAATCGCCTCTTACGACACCCATCCGGCGTGGAATTGTGGTTATGTAGTAATAAAAGCCGCCCCAATACGGCTAAAAATCTGATTTGTAGACATCGATTTTGGTGCAAGACTAAATGTATTATAAATTTTTGTTACTGTCACGGACCAAAAAAAAAGACGGACGTAATCCCAACAACAAATTCAGTGACTCACCCATAGTAATACCAACTATCTATTCGTACAAGTACACACATCCACGCATTGACACTTCACTGCTTCAATCGCGAATCAAAAATTACGAACACATGGTAAGTGGGCGGCCATTGCTATGCTTCACTCTCGATTAGACGAGGTTACGTCCGACTTTTTTTAGGTCCGTGGTTACTGTATAATAGTTGTGGGTTATGTGGGTATCACAAAACTAAGACAAATCCATTTTGGTTCAAGATGTGTACCTGTATATTATGTTTACGATTATTGCATTTTTCCAAAGATCATGGGTCTTGATGATTCATATAAGCTATGTATGTTTTTAGAGCATGTTCTTAAATAGGATTGTTTTTTTTTCAGTGAATATTTACTGTTCGAACTATCGGTCTTTACAGTTTCACGCGGACAGAATAATGTAGGTAGTAAGTAGAAGACTGTCTGATACAAGTTACGAAACCACTTTTGATTACTTAGATCACCATATTCTTTTATAAAAACGCCATTTTTAATATACTTATATTTGTTTTCATTGTAATGTTTTGTGACTGTCAAAACTGCGAATAAGATACAATGATATGAGAGATGTATTGTTTTAATTCCTTTGCTGTAATTTTTTTAAACTTCTCAATAAGTAGTTTATATTTTTTTTATATAAGTAGTTTATCTCAGTTAGTAGTCAGAAGGGTTTAAATTAACGTTTCATTAAAATCTCCATTCTCTAAAAATTTTACCAAGCTAAAAACAATGTTCAGCTCGCAGTGCAAGCGAATTACCTACTGCTAATAGAGAAATGCAAATCATGCGTAAAGTGCACTCAATGGGAACAACCCCTCAACAAGTTAGTGCCGCTCTCAATGGGACAAAGCGCCGTGACGTCATGACGACATGACGACACATCTCCCACTAGCTAATCTCAATGACAGACGTCACTCAGTTAATTAGCTCCAGCTTTTAGTTAAGATCTAACCTAACGTAAATTATAAATTAATATTAAGTATTTATACTAATAGTACTTACAAAGGTGAAAGAATTATTGTTTTGCAGGACTGGACCGATTTTAAAAATTCTTTCACCAATACATTGCTCTTTTCATTCTGAATAACACGAGCTACCTGTATTTTATTTGAAACCCGGCCAAGTGCGTGACAGGCCGCGCGCAATATAAGGTTCGGTAGTTCATCGACTAACACTCATTAATTACCCTACTTGAACTAACCTAGCCGTGATAGTTTTCCTTTTAAATTAATCATTTATATAAACTACTGCTGAAATTTTTTTTACATGTCCAACTTCCACTTCCAACAAAGACCAATTAGCTGGCAGGAGGGGATACTTGACTGTAACCAAAATAAGCACTTTATAGAAGAATATTTCGTAAACGGATCCCTGAATTGAGAATCCTGAAATAAATATTTTTAAAAGACCTTTTTAACGACACCCCATACAATGAGGCAGACAAATTAATAGATATTCTTAGTAAGGAATACATATCGTAATATACAGGGTGTCTTGCAACTAACTAGCGATATTTTAAGGGCATAATGTATATCTAATTTTATCGACAAAAATACCCACATGTGGAGGGGGGTCTAGCCCTCTTCCTCTTGGAATGGACGCCTTTTTGATTTTTTTTACTATGGCAGATGACTCTACCGAAATATTTCGATTTCTCTGGACTTAAAGGTCCCATAGATGTGAAAAAAATATTATTTGAGAGGTAATAAATAATATCATCTATTCATTACAAAAAAGACTGAATAAAGTTTCAAGTTACAAATGTCATTTAAAAAGTTTTGATGCCCAATGTAGTCAAAATATCAGTTTTTTTTAGTTTTTCTAAGATACTTCAAGACTACTACATTTACGTACCTTTTTTGATACGTGCATTGATTCAAAAATATATTATCTACAAAACGACATCAAAATTATTGCTCTGAATTGGAAGAAATTAGTAAAAATTAATTTATAATAATTGATTAATTTAAATTAATCGTGAGTTAAAGCAGTTTCGCAATATCGCGAAAACTTATTTTTCAAGATTAGAAATCACCGCAAATTTTCGGCATTGGAAAAAGTATTCAACCACAGAAAATTTACAATTTCGCTACGACAGACATTTAGTTAATTATGAGTTAAGTAGCTTTACCGCAATTACCAGCCATAGTGGCTCCATCTCGCGGCTGGCGAATTACTAAACATTAGCTGTAGCATAGCAAACGTTCCGTATGGCACAAGATACGTCACTCAGATAATTAACAGCTAGTTAATTAGTTAACTAGCTGGTTAGCGCCAAAGCTCATTGCTCGTTGAAACCAAGTCTAGGGTAAATGTGTTTTATACTTTGTTTATAGATACTTCCTTTTTTATACAAGTTACTTATGATATAATAATATAAGGTGTTTAATACATGAGCACTGCAACGGTTAATTTTGTTTTACAAAGTTGAAGAATAAGAAGTCCATTTCTGTCTTATGTGTATATTACATAAATAGAATTTCTCACCGAGAGATTCGGCTTGTTGAACCTATTGAATATTTTTTTACATATTAAGCAACAACCCATAATTGTCCCACTGCTGGGCTTGGGGTCTCCTCTCACAATGTGAGGGGAGTTAGGCCATAGTCTACCACGCTGGCCAAGTGCGGATTGGTAGACTTCACACACCTTTGAGAACTTTATTGAGAACTCTCCGGTGTGCAGGTTTCCTCACGATGTTTTCCTTCACCGAAGCAAATGATAATTAACTTCTAATACTCACATAATAAGATTAGACGTGCGTGCCAGGATTTGAACTCGGATCTCTTTCGGGAGACCAACGCTAGGCTATCACTGCTCATTTTACTTATTAAGTATGTATTTAATTTAAACACACACACACACACACTTATTTCACAACTACAGAACTAAACCCAAGTATAAGTAGATATCCAAGATTTCAGTTAGTTGATCAGAAATGTCAGTATGTGAGGTCTTTGATGACGAACATTATGTATAATTTCATAACACTATTTTCTTCCAATTATTGCTTAAATGGTTAATAACACTGACTATAGAGTGATAATGACAAAAACTCCCTTTATAATAAATTTGAAATCTTTCGTCATTATGTATTTAAAATTTTAAGCTATAATAAACGGAATAAGGACTCTCTACCTTGCTTGTAAAATGTAACCCATGTGTACGACAAACAGACACTCTGCTAATTACCTAATTATGGGTTGTACAGTCGGCAACGTAGGTAACGTTGCAGAGTGTACAGTCGTGTAACTGTACAGTATACGAGTGTACAGTGTATCAAGTCCGTACCGCATCGCCGAGCGTCGTGCGCCAACCGCATTGTTCCGCTACTGCCTGCAAATTACTAAACTCTGTTAACTCCCGCTACTAAACTGCATGTTAGGGTTACCAGAGTTTTAAATTGGAATAATATTTTTTTTAATCATTGTAGCACAGGCTAGAACACCTAAGTTTTCAGTGAGAGACATAGGATGCCTGTATGTAAAAGAAAAAGAATGAAAGAAATGCTTTATTCAAAAGTTACTACAGATAACATGTATCTATTGGTATAACAATAGTAATAATAAAGAACATTAAGACTAAATTAAAACTACAATTTTCTGTAGTAAGCACTATATATACCTGTTCTATAATGGCGAGTGCTGTAAGCACAAATCAGATTGCTCACGGAAAATTGCAGGGTCAATAGACATCTACAGACGATAGGCCTGAGCAATACTGCAACACGTAGGTAAATTCTGCAGTGAGACAGAGGAAACAGCCATTCTCATACTCAGAGAATACTCTGCCATAGGTCACAGCACGCAAGCCGCATTCTAGGAAGATACCACTAACAAAGTCGCTGAACTGGAACCCAGGAACATCCTATGGTTTGTTCTAGTTATACATGTCTGTGGTTTGCCCGAACAGTGGGATTTGGCGACCATATATAACTCCGAAACGGATATGGCTACAATAGTCAAACCTTCTCCCTCAAGACCGGTGAAGCATTGACAACTCCTCTATTGTTGGCTATGTCCATAAGCCAATTACCATCAGGCGGCCCGTCCACTTTTCGTTAGGCCTGCCTGGCTATACCTAAATACTTGATACATAGTACTTTTATATTTAAAATTTCAGCATCTGTTGTATGATTGATGAATTTACCGTAAAGTTTTATTAAATTATTTAATTTCTCTACAGGATTGTCAGCCCTGTAGAATGTGAAGCTGTAGCAGGGAGGCGGTTCCCACTGGTTTGCGTCTCGCTTATAAATGCTATTTTAACGCGGGAAAAAAGATTAATTAACTAATTGAACCACCCGCCTCGGCAAGCTGTTTTCGCGTGCATTCTGTTCGATTAATGAACTTGAAACTTTATTTATTCAAATGACGCTGATTGAAATATCGTGTTTCGTTTTATTTACTGATCAGCTTATTGTTTTAAAATATTTTTTTTTTATTAATTAACGACTATTCTATGTTACCAAGATTTTGTAATGTAACCACGACTTTATATAAATACTAGCTGCCCGGACAGACTTCGTTCTGTCAAAAGATTAAAAAAATAAAATAAAAAATTTAGGGGTGGACCACCCTTAAAATTCAAGGGGATGAAAAATAGATGTTGTCCGATTCTCCACCCTAGCCGATATGCATGCTAAGATTCACGAAAATCGGTCGAGCCGTTTCGGAGGAGATCAACTTCTAACACCGTGACACGAGAATTTTAGTATATATTAGATTTTTTTTTTTTAAATATTAAATACATACGTTCAGAGTTCATCCGTGGGTCTTTGTCGTGAAGGATTAGAATTGGAATTCATGGTCGCTCATGGTCACTTTTGACATTAAGAAGAAAGATCTTACTTAATACAAGATATCGTCAAGTATGTTAAAGTTAGGAGATTTGAGATTTCTTGAATTCTCTTAGGATGAACCTCTTGGTATTGTGCAAGAGTTAGAGGATTATCTTGAGGCCTCCCGTTATACGTTGGACAGCTGTCATTATAAGGTAAGACCTTCCATACTTTAAAAATAGATCATAATATAAAAAAATATTAGGTACGTGAATATTGTCGACAAGGTAAAAAAGCTAGGCGACTACTAAAAAAGCTACTCTTTTTCAAGGTTAAATGTTGAAGTTAAAGATATTGGTAAATTCTACTTATTTAGTTTGATGTACTTAAGACATGTTCTATAGCGCTCAAATAGATCAGTAAGTAATCTGTCTGGACTCTGGTTAACGAAGGGCCATAGATTCGATTCCTAATTATCCATTTACCCATTCATCCATCTTCATAAAAACACCAGAGCATAGAGTTAATTATGAGTAATGTATCTATGTCTGGAATACTCGTGTGTTGCCCTTGTACCTCAAGAGACATGCCTTTGACATCTCAGACGTGATTTGAATCTTGAATACGATATTGCTGGACAGAAGCTATTTGTAGCAATTAGCAGTAATTTAGCAGCAATTTAGCAGTAAAATCTTTTTATGTAACTAGCTGACAAAAGAACTGACGTTCAACGAACGGTCATCGTCGCGCATGGATGTTAGCAACACTAAAGGCATCATCGATGCGTTACCGACCAAGAACGAAAAGGGAGAAAAAGAGCACTATAATAAGACATCTTTTTTAGTATTTTATGCATTATGCATAAATTTGTGATTTGTCTTGCGTGGATTAGAATCAAAAACTTGCTTCAGTGAAATAATTCATCGTGATGATGCTCTTACTTACCCTGATGCTCCGTTTCGGGGCGAAACACGTATTGGTGCTGGTATGTATGTTGGTATATACTTTTAATTATTGTAGTGCATGTTTCCGTTGTGGGAGGGAGGGAGGTGCCACGCATGTCTTAAAGTGTATACCATCATACATGTTACCCGCGGATTGTTGCAAAGAAGACTAATAGATACTAACTTAATAACAATGAATTTCCGCAAAGTAACGCCTGATAATATTAACCATCGTAAGGAAGTTTTAAATTATCTTTTTGAACATTTTTGAAGTCCGAACCAGCGTAGCTTGTGGATTATGACTCTTTTAATTATTAGAGCAGAGTAACACCGAAAGGTAATGCTCGTTAATCTCGTTATAAATGACGCAAGAAAATAACGAAAATTCGAAACCAACAAAGTTGTGGCAACCGATTTTTAATTAAAATCCTCTAGCTTGCCGCCATCGCGCCAGTGCACAAAAATATAAATAATTCGCAGAACGGATTTAATCTGCGTATTATCCCGGACTACGAATTCCGCAGCATCGTTACTGAAACAATATGCCTCGAATGTTTAATTAGCGCATTGCAGGCTGCAGGGGAGGGGGAGCGGGGAGGGGGAGGGGAGAGGGAGGTGTTATTCATTAAAATGTTTGTGGAAACTCATTTAGCGGCGCTGTGGGCGCGCCCGCCCCGCTAACAACGTTGCCTTTGGGACTCGCTACGTACCTCGCAGCATCCTATACCACACCCATTGTCACACTTTAGACCAGTTACGATTAAATAACTTGTGTATTATCATTTTATGTTTATGTTAATTAAGTTTGTGAGTAGTGAGTAGTGGAATTTTACGTTACGTTCCGGTAAATGACGAATTGGAAATGTTCCAAAAATGAATAGCTTCTTTACATGGTTTAATTTAATGTCTGAATAACTAGTGCATACCCGGCGTAAAAAAATGTTGTATTAAGAAAGTCGAAAATGTGCGTAATGCATAGTTTTAGTGGTCTCAAACCATCTTCTCATTATTGCTTTTCAAATGAAATCATTTAGGGGCATATTGGTTAGATAGTTTTAAAGTCTTTAATATGACATCCGTACAAATGTTTTTTTGTGTTTTATACATATAATTATGTATATTGAAAGCCCAAACTTGTTATTGAATTTGCTAACTATAGTTAAAAATACAGATGCATACATCACTTGATATCATATTTAACAAAATCCAGCCCAAATAAAACAACAGACTCAAGCCCAGCAGTGGGACAATTTTCGCTGTACACCAGGTTTATTGCATAATTATTATGTTCAGGGTTTTATAGCTTAGGATTAAGTTGGTATGCTGCCGATAAGTGGACACATAATTTGTTGCTATTCATAAACCTAAGTGGCAATCGGTTTCGTTTGTTATTCCTAATTGTATTGTAAATGTATGCTTAAACGATGAATGGTAATATTTAAATACCTTAAATATTATTTTTTACGTCAATATACATATATTCGCACTTTTGGATTTGAATTGGAAATAATTTTTTAATACACAATCATTATTTTTTTTAATGTAAGATTAATTTTAACATGACAAGGACAAAGGTCTTAATGGTTTAATGAATTTCCGTTAATTATGAATTTCTGTGTTTTTCAACGAATAAAGAATAAAGAACAAAGAGTAACGTTTCAGTTCTTATCCCAAAACAGAAGTTGAGAGGAGAAATGATTGATTTGTCCCGATCGCTACGTTGTCTGCAACCTACTTAGCCTAAGAACTCACGGAGCGATTTTCTCCCGCGCCCGCCCCGGTAGCGGGCCCGCAGCTCCTGTAGAATGCAGATATGTATGTAAAAACGAGCGGCATATTTCACGACGCGGTTTACGCCCGCGGCGGGCGCGGTTTACTCGCGGCGCCCGCTGCACGGGCGGGCAACTTCTAGAACCGCGCGGGTCGCGGTCAACCGCAGCTTCGGCGGGTTGCTCCCGCACGCTCTGCGGTCTGTTGGCGGGCGACCGCGGTGGGCGCCGGGAGGGAGGGGGGGTACAGATCGTAAAACCACCCGTCTTGCGATATTCGCCCGCCAGGTTTGCGGGCGATAATCGCAACCGCGGCGGCTGCGCTACCGCACAAAACTTCGGTCTCGTGAGTTTTAAAACTTTTTAAACTTTCCGCCTCCGCAGCGGGCGCGGGTGAAAATCGCTCCGTGAGTTCTTAGCCTTAGCAGCCGTACTGTGCTCTGTACTCTTACTGCGGTAATGAAGATACGTACCTGCTGCATAAAGTTTTATGAAGAAAAAAATTAATTTCGCATTGTAGTTCAAATGAAACGGATACATGAAATGTGGCAACCCATTATTTAGTATAGTTAGTTAGTACCATGTAGTTAGTGAGTACCCTGTAGTTTAGCTGATGTTTTTTATGATTGATATAATTATGTTTGTTTCCTTATCCTTTGCAATGTATTGTATCATACTGTATGTCCAATTGTCCTTGTCACTTGTAACATATGGAATTTCTTTGCGAGATTTTAACCTACTTCAAAAAAACAGGGCAAGTGCGTGTCAAGCCACGCGCAATGTAGGGTTCCGAAGTAGTAAGTTTATCGACTATTACTCCTTAACTACATTTATGCTAACATAGCAGTGATAGGTTTCCTTTTAAATTCATCATATAACCTATTTTTGAGAATTTTTTCACTTGTCCAACTCCAACTGTTTAGCCGGCAGAGGGGGGACACTTGACTCTGACTGAAAATTAGCACTTTAAAGCCTAATATTTCGCAAACGGACCCCTAATTCCAAAAATAGTCTTAAAAAACCATTTTTGGCGGACCTTTTCAACGACACTATAGGGTACGCGACGATTAAAAAAATCATCCACACGTTACCTGTAGGGTAAAAAAAGTTTTTCAATATTTTATTCTACGATTCTGGAGTTTTAATAAATATGTATACTCATATTCGTGCCAAAACAGCTTTCTAGCTCCAAGGGTATCGGTACTTTGCTTTAGACAGACGGACAGACGGACAGACAGACGAAACTATAAGGGTTCCGATTTTACTTCGGAACCCTAAAAAGGAGGTTCTGTATTTAAAAAAATTTAACATGAATTAATTTGTCCTTCCTGTTTTCGGTTATAATATAACGTTGATTCGATCTTCTCGAGAAATTAAACATACACACTAAATCATACAAAAAATTAATTGTATAACTACTAATACAAAATATGAGAATAAATGACGTTAGTAAAAAGTTAATTAATTAACGTACAAATCTGTTGTCATTCGACGACAATATTACGAAGCGGGAATCATTCATGTGCTGCGAGCAATGACGATTCCACTTAGTGGATTATACTGGTATACAGTATAGGTACGTCCCTACTTCTCTGGATTATACCGTTACGTCCATAGCTGATTGCTTTAGTATTTGATGTCTTTTGCGTTAGTGGTTAATATTTTCTTTGCCACGGCAATTTATATTTCAACCGTGATCTAGAATATTTCTTTTGTGGCATAATGTGACAGATGAGAGCCAGTCAGCCAGTTCTTTCCTCTCCTTTTTTCTTCCCTGTTCTTTTTTATGGAAATAGCTGGCAAACAACCTGACGATCCACCTGATGGTAAGTGGCTATCGTCCCCCATGGACATCAGTAACACCAAAGACATCACTGATGCGTTGCCGGCCAAGAGTGAAGAAAAATATAGAAAGAACTGGTTCTCAAGCCCCTAGCTATAATCCTTCGAGGGGCCCTACCACCAGAATACCGGATTAAGTCGCCTCTTACGACAAACATCCGACGTGGGATTGGGGTTAGTATTCTAAGCCGCCCCAACCCAATACGGCTGTAAAACGGCTATCTTTATTGGCCGGCAACGCATTGTTGATGCTTGGGGTATGATGTACATAGGTGACGATGAACACTTACATCGGTTGACTTGTCAGTTCACCTGTTGGCTATTTATTTATTTGCCAGTTTGCCTGCAATAGAAAAACAATTTGTAACATGAGAAGATGCCCATTACAAAAATGTTTTGTGAACAGGGTGACGAAGAAATATTGAGAAGCATTATGGTGACGTTAGGAAACTTCAGTTTGGTCTCATATCTATCTGCATATACCATATGTATAAAACACAAAAAATGTTTGTACGGATATCCTTTATACTTAGACTTTGAAACTATCCAACCGATGTGCCCCAAAAGGTTTCATTTGAAAGGCAATAATGCGAAGATGGTTTGAGACCACTAAAACAATGCATTACGCACATTTTAGACTTTTTTTTCATGCAATTTTTTTTACGCCATGCTTTTTACGATGGCGCAGTCAGAATGTACGACTTCAAGCTATTATTTAAATATTTTGCTACAGCGAATACTTTTTAAGAAATATTTTTCTATTCACCCGCCTTTACTTTTTGCGCCTATCGTAACTTCTCTACTCTGACTGAGCCCTCTGAGTACAGCAGATACCCGCTGTCTTCCTCAGATCCTCCTCAAATCGCTGTCTACCTACCTGCTCAGCTGCTTAAAATAAATAATTAGGCACACAACCAGTAATAAAAATGTTTTGACAATAAAAAAAATGAATGAAATATGTAACCACAAATACCACTACTTTATTGATTAAGAGTAAATATAAATAAATAAAAACTATTGAGTAGTACCGTAAATACGTACCTATAAACGAGCAATTGTTGTATATGTATACATATATATATTTTATATACAGAAATTTAGTATGCAGAGGGTATCGGGGGCAATAAATCGATCTAGCTAGGATTAATTTTTAGAAAATATCGTTTTATCCGTGTTTTCAGGCAATAAAAAACTGCTACAATAGACTCTTCCTGACATCTATTGGAGAGTAGCAACACTAAAGCTACTTCAGTAGATGGCGTTGTAAAGCAACACTAAATATAATTTCCAAAAAACACGATTGTTTACCAAAAAAAATACCGAACAAGGCTCGGTCATCCCGGTACTAAGCAGATAATAAGTAAAAATATACAAATACAAGACTAATTAACATTTTTAATAAAATAAGTTTATTGGGTAGTAACGACACGGATTCTTCAATTCATTAAAAAAAGGTCTCCAAACTTGTGGTTTTAATTAACCCACAATGCGTAAAGTATAATTCAAGTTGCAAAAAGCAATCGCCGATATACAAAACCATTCCATTTAATCATTGAATATGAAAATGATTAAATGCTTAATTACGTTTTAATCAGCGCGTTGACAGCTTTCGATATCTCGTCAACAATTTCAGTACAAAATTAACTGCATTTGTACTTACGGATACGCCATAACTTAATCTACACCTATTCGAAATACTACCCCTCAACGAGCGCTGTTATTGGCTGAATTTTCCACCCCTAGCGCTCTCGGCCAATGAAATGTGTTCATTTGGTTGCCGAGGGGTGGAGTCAGAGGGGTTTTCATCACAGAATTTTCGTAGATTCGAACAGTTCAGTGTCGATCATCTCTCATAGTAGACTCCTTGATAAAGTTTGTTGTGGGATAGCATTCGCGGGTTAGAAGTTTTGGAAGTGAAATATTTGAAACTAAAAAGTTGAGTAACTAAAGAAACTGGTTTAGTAATGAAGTTTGCTTGATACCAGCAGAAGATACGAAGCGGTCGAGAAGAATTCTTTAACCATGGCGGGTCCATACCTGTCACCTTTACCTGGCGACCTTTTGACCGAGTACATGTTTGGCCGAAGACGTCAACGGAGGAATAGGACCACATTTACTCCACAACAGTTAAGCGAACTCGAGTCCTTGTTCCAGAAAACTCACTACCCTGACGTCTTTCTTAGAGAAGAAGTCGCTTTGAGAATTAGTCTCTCTGAGGCTAGAGTACAGGTAATAAATTGCTGCATTTATGTCCTGCGGGTTCTTTGTGGGCTGTAGTTTTAGAATTATGTGAGAAAAGTTTATCTTATTTTAGTTTGTGGTGATAATTTTGACTCTGTAATAAAAGTAATACCAATAGTTTTTAAACTTAGGTAGGTACTTGCTTACTTTTTCTTCGTAACTTTGACAATAATTCGGAAAATATTTATCAATAAATTTAAATTAATATCTGGTTAAGAACGGAGGCATTTTATGTATAAGATTAACAATGTGAGACGATTATCTTCGCAGTTATTTAAGATGTCTAATGACAAGACAATAAATTACTATGATACGTATGTATATAGCCAGCTAAATATTCCTAATTATATAATTAGATATTATTTAGATTAAGTATCGGAAATATCTACTAATTAATCTTATTTTACAACTTAATTAGTGTCTTTACTCTTTCATCGTAATAAATTTAATGAATATAATTCAATATTGTTATAATTTGTACACCCAATTAGGGTAGAATAAGAGCTTGTAATTATTCACCTATTAATGAATATTACCGGCGTGCCCCACGAATACATTATTTAATTATTGGATATCAGTAAATATATCTAGCTTAATTTGGCGGAAAGCTTGGATACCTGGTCTCTACATTGAATTATGTAATTTCCGTGGCTATGAAAAGGATTTACTTCGGAACTAAAGGTTACAATATTAAAACAAAATAATGCTCCTTCTGGCGCATTCGGGTAAAGATTCATATAACTACAGATAAAATTATAATACTTTAAACCTACTCTATAAACTGTATTACAAAATTGTACGTTAAAATTACAACCTACTTACATTTACTAATAAACTTTTTTAATTAGCTATGAAAGCAAATGTCATGCAATTTAAGTGTGATATATTACAAAATATACATCTAACTTTGGAAACCTGAATAAACGTAAATACGAGAAGTACTATACTATATAGAGTGTGTCCAGCAACTGACTAGCGATAATTTAAGGCCATAAAATTTACCTAATTTTATCGACAAAAATATCCACAAGTATCAAGTTACAAAAATGTCATTATAAAAATTTGATGCTTAATGTAGTCAATTTTTTTTTACTTTTTCTAAGATACTTGAAAAACTAGCCCATTTACACCTTTCAAATAATATTTTTTTCACATCTGTGGGACCTTTAAGTCCAGAGAAATCGAAATCTTTCGGCAGAGTCATCGACTATAATTAAAAAAAAATGGCGGCCATTTTAAAAGAAGGATGGTGTGGGTATGTGGGTATTTATGTCGATAAAATTAGTTAAAGTTTATCTTCAGTTTACCTTTACCTTTTTTAGTTTACCTTCAATTATCGCTAATTAGTTGCTGGATACATGTATATATTGGATTAGGACACACTGTATATATTGGATTAGAAGTCGTCTAATTTAATGCTCAAGGGTGGTAGCTATCCAGGCGAATCCCATGGAGAAATAATAATAGTAATAATGGTATTAATTAATAATTAAAATCAATATTACTAATATAATCCCTCGAGGAGTCCTACCACCAGCAGGCCGGATATATTTTTACAATTTGAAAGTGTAAATATGTATTTATTTGTTTACACTTCTTCACTCCTCGCAACAAATACGAGATACAAAGTATTTAACACCAATTAAATTAGTAGTCAAGGGTAAAAGACAATTATCTGATGGCAATCTTTACCAGACAACCTTTGAATAAGGATTAGATACTCGCAAAAGTGACACTAAAGAGCTATAATGCAGGTATGCGCAAACGGATACAGGTTAGCAAATTAATTTCATGCTGAAATAGGTATGTAATATAATTGTATAGATATTTGTATATTACATCTTATTAATTAATATTAATTATTATATCTTATTAATTAATTAATTATCTAGGAGATTAATTATTCTATCAAACACGCAACTACGAAATTAATTCGATTAAATGTTAAATTAGTTTATCTATACATACTGAGAATATAATATACACCCGGAGACGACAATGCCGATAATATAGCCTATTTATTGACCCAAAAATCATTGTTGATACCAATTTTTATTTTACTTTTTCTTATTATGTACATATGTATTATATAGTACAGATACATATGTGGGCATAATACGTGTTCGTCCACCAATTTTAGTGGGTATAGTAGAGCGTAACGTGTTGCTTTCCGTAAACCATGAAACCAAAGAGCAAGATTTCTTTAGGTATTCGGGAGTTTATCCTACTAATAAGTAGTAAAAATTTTGTGAAGATGTTTGTTACTCCTTCACGCAAAAGTTACTAAACGGATTTTCATGAATTAGAGCGCATCATGTAGACCATGATTAGAGTAGACCATGATCTGGAATAAATCATACCATACAGCACTTTTTATCCAGGAAAATGCGTTCAAAGCTGCAAGCAGAGCGCTTGGAAATAACTGTAACCAGTAAATCAATGAAGATTTATTCCAGGTGTGGTTCCAAAACCGGCGGGCCAAGTGGCGCAAGCAGGCGCGTCTTCAGTTGCTGCAGGACGCATGGAGGATGCGCTGCCTCGGACTGGGCACCCCACCGCTGGGAATGCCAGGTTGGGCGTTTATTTATACGACAAAAATACATGACAACACATTCCCTCATCCTCGTTCCTTCATCGGAATATCTCGACGTACGGCGTGTGTCCATCCATCCATCATTACGTCGTAAATATCCAGCCGCCGCGCTGGTACGGATGACACGGTTCGCTTCGTCTTTCGTTATACTTGCAGTGAAGGACTGCAAATACTGCAATGCCTGATGTATTCTCTCTAGTTAGCTTCGTCATCTTGGACTTCATTGCCACGCCATTTACCATCAGGTGGGATTGCTGGCAGGCATTACCTTTTTTATGTGAAAACAGTTTTCATTATTTTCTCTTTCTTTCTTTCTTGGCCCGCAACGCACCACATCCAAGGTGTTTTTTTCTACGTATCAAACCGACAAACGAGCAAACGATCAACCTGATGGGAAGTAGCCTCCGTCGTCAATTTACATCAGCAACACCAAAGGCATCACCGATCCATTGCCGTCTAAGAAAGAAGAGAAAAAGAAAGAAAGAACTGGCTCTCAAGCCTCCAGTCGGAACACGACGAGTCGTTTGGCGGCTGATTCAAGCGAGAGGACGGAAAAATATTTATTGTACCAGTAATATTATGAATGAATCAATAGTAAAACTGATACTATAATCTGCGTAATCTGCGGAGCCCTACTACCACCAAACTGGCCAGTTTATGTCGCCTCTTACCGCACCCTGGCTTTCAAGCAAGCGGCATAGGATTGAGGTCAGTATTTTAGGCCGCCCCAATACGGCAACATTAGTGCCAAATTTGACTTAAAATAATACCAAAATTTTTAAGACTGCTTTATAATAATAAGGGTGATCACAGACCTTATTTGAATCTTTCCTCATTACTAGGGACCGGATTATAGGTATGCATTGGCATATTTGCATATGCATTTGCTTATTAAAGCCATCCTCAGCGGTAATTGCGTATTTTACTTAAGATCTAGTTATGATGCATATTATCGGGTCAAATTGATAGTTTTATTAATGGGACGGCAGAACTTTTGCCAGAAACTATAATTGCTAACACAGCACCATAGTTCAAATTCCGCCCAGTTACCTCAGTGGATATGGAGCGATCCTTTTCCACGTATAAATATTTTTTGAATGATCGAAGACACAGTCTTACTACTGAACATTTGGAACAATACGTTTACGTTTATAAAAATATAAAAAAAATGTATTGTATTAAGTCCGCCCAATGTAAAAACTAGTACTTACCTATTGTAATGAGTCATTTCAATACTAGCACAGATACTAGCCCGCAACTTCGCACGCGGAAATTATGCTTATCATATTTATTGGGGGTTGAATTTTGAAAAATCCTTCCTTAGTCTACCTATGGCTAGATGCCTACCTCATACTAGGAATACGTGTGTCAGATTTGAAGGTTCTAGTTTCTTTTATATACCTATATAGCGATTTAGGCACTTTTATCTACCTACTAGAGACCGGATTACATGCATTTGCATATTTGCATATGCATTTGCATATTTAAGCCATCTTCAGCGGTAATTGCATATTTTACTTAAGATCTAGTTATGATGCATATTATCGTGTCAAATTGATAGTTTTAGAACTTTTGCCAGAAACTATAAGTACTAATACAGCACCAAAGTTCAAATTCTGCCCAGTCACCTCAGTGGATGTGGAGCGACCACGTATAAATATTTTTTGAATGATCGAAGACACAATCTCACTACTGAACATTTGGAACAATACGTTTGCGTTTATAAAAATATTAAAATACCGGGCAAGTGCGTGTCTGGTCACGCGCAATGTAGGGTTCCGAAGTAGTTTTCTTTGTTTGGGTTCCTAAAAATTATCATTTTATTTTGCATATTTCACATATTTTCGTGCATATTTCAAGCATTTTTCATGCATATTTGCATGCATATAACAAGCTTTTTATGTTGCATATAATCCGGTCTGTACTAATTACGATGCAATATTTTCACATTTTAGGCCAATCACAGGCAAGGCAAAATTTTGATCTTACTGTTTTCGCATGTGTTGAAAATGTGTATCCTCGGTTTTTAAGAATTCATAACAATTTGTAGTGTACGGAATAATTAAAGGAAAATAATCCCAGAGATCTGTGTGTAATTATCTGACTCTACTTCGCGTCCCGAGTAAACGGTCTCAGGTTCGATTACCGGCCTAAGAAGATATTTATTTGATAGACGAATATTTGCAACACACTAAAACTATTACTGATGTCTTCTTCTTCATCATCTTTATCTATCCACTTATAATTATGTAGTAACATGTAACTTAAGACAGTAATATAAAACATCTTACTCAACGATAACTCTAAGGTTGTTGCAGTTTTGTGAGCTTCAATCGCGAATCAAAAATTACGCACACATGGTAAGCGGGCGGCCACTTCACTCTTAATTAGACGAGGTTACGTCCGTCTTTTTTTCAGGTCCGTGCTGGCCGGTTTCTTTTTTCAATTTGTTTGTGTGTTCATGTGACTCTGAACACGCGTGTCAGAGAATTACCTACTTGATATTTGTAACTTATATCGTGGGTAAATGGGAATTAGCTTAGTATTAAATTATCTATCTCCAAGCCAGTTGTACATGTCTGGAGAGCTTATTTAAATCTTGTTTTAAAGCTAAGCTTTTTAGAAATATTCTAAGATAGCGTGATTTGGATTTGAAGTTAGAACTAAATCTTAATTACAAAATTAAAAATTCTCAATACATTTACACATAATTTAGTATTTGTCGTCGCTTGTCATAATCAAACAAAGGGAGATAATATCTCCCCTAATAGTCGAGCTCTGTATTTATATTAATTAATCAATGTTCGGACTTCGATTATTGTTTGGAAATTGTACTTAAGTAAATTTTCATAGCGTGATTCAGAAATAATGACACCGTCTGTAGCATAGCAGCAATAAATGATTTTGATAACAAGAAAAAAGTATAAAGTTCTCTTGCGTTTTAGCTTCAGATAGTCTAAACATTTTTTTTTACTTAAAATAAGTTAATGCTTGATCACAATCCCACCTGATGGTAAGTGAAGATGTGGTCCAGGATGGTGAGCGCACTAATTTAATAAAAGCCTATTCACTGTTTTCTTGAAGACATCCACGTAATAGGTGGGCGGGAACGCAATTATTCTTTTTACTTATTACATAAAAAGTAAAAAGAATAATTACATAAAAATATATTATATACAAGAGAATTTCTGACTGACTGACATCAATCAACCCGAGCTCCTACAGATAGCATTTCCTACTGAAATTTTGCAAACAGGTTTCTTTTATCATGTAGACGAGGGCTAAAACGGGATTTTTTGAAAATCCCATGGGATAGGGAATAAAGAGTATATTTAGCAATGATAGCGTTGTGGTTCGAAACAAAAGGGCTAAGGGTTCAATTCCTGCACACACTTCTAATCTTCATAAAGTTATTAGAAGTTGATTATCACCCTGAGCACTTAAGTTTTCCATAAGGTTCACAAAAGTGCATGAAGTCTGCCAGTCTGTTTATTGCCAGCGTGGTGCAATATGCCCAGTACCCCTCAAGTTGTGAGAGGAGTCTCGAGCCCAGCCGTGAGACAGTTATGGGTTCGATGAATGCTACAATTCTTTAGTAGCCTTGACATATAATTATGATAGTGTAATTTTAATAAATACCACTACGAATTGAGAAGACTTCTCGTTATATTTATGTCCTGTGAAATATTGATAAAGGGACAAAATTAATCAGAGCAAGTCCTGAAGTAGAGCGAAATGAGCGGTCACTCCAGGGTCTCTAACAGAGGCAGTCCAACAGGTGCTGCGTCGACGTTGACGAGCTATTTTTAGTGGGACTCTTGCCTCATCAAAAACCCCCTAGGGCCTACAAACTCAATCAGAGCAGGCCCTGGGGAAGAGCGATCATCTGTCGCTCTAGGTGGCCGGGGTCGCTAACAGAGGCGGTGGTGCATCGATATTGACGAGCAATTTTTAGAGGGGCTCTTGCATCACCAAAAACTTTCGCTAGGGCCGCCACTGATAAAACCGAAGTACCAAAGCGTCGGCCAAAACACGGTGACAAACTACTCTACTAATCTTGTTGTACGCTGATCTAGCTACGGTATGAGCTCTGAGATAGAGGGTGCTCTAGGCCCTAGGGCTGCCATCCGTCCGCGTCTTCTCGGATTTATCTTAGTATATAAGGCGTCCGGGGAGCGTCTGGGCGCGGATTTTAAAGTGAGTCTAAGTCCACGGATAAGCGGATTACAGCGCCCCCTTCTCGCGGGCAGCGCCCTTTTGTTGACGTACTTCGCTACTTTTAAAACTTGGCGCCCTATTAAAAAAAGCTCGCCTGCCGTCACTACTGTTTTAATTTTGATATTGAATAATATGTGTCCCAGAAAAAAATCTAAATTTCGTCCAAATGTCCGAAGTTTTTGAAGCTTTTGGTCGGAACTGGCGATTTAGCTGATGGCAGCCCGACCAGACTCCAGTCACATCCAGTTTGGACTTGATGTAAACAAACCATTAAAATTCCTTTGTAGGTTTTTCACCAACCGATTTGTATTTCGCACACCAAATAACTATTATAGAACTAAATAATCATTAAAACATTTGTGACATTTCATTATTTTACTACTAACCTATAACAACAACACACTGAGAAAACGAGGTAAAACCAACATCTTAAAACAATTTTCATCACTGAATAACTGACCCTCACACATCCTACATTATGTTAAGCGACTTCAAACCTTTTCACAAAATTATTGTTTTGAGGTCTACATGCCTATGACTATAAACTGTGACTATAAATATAAATGACGACGAAAACCTCACAACTATAATCGTCGTATATTAATATAATATTGCATGTAAGTTTGTCGTCGTATTATTTTTCGAAGTACAGATATACCTACAGATATTTCATCCCATCCAATATGCATAAGCATAAAATTATTTAGTTAAAAGAAATTAAACAAAGCCGAATAACATTTTATTTCTGTTTATGTATTTTAAAACAGACTCTATCGATTTTATACGTAACTATTCCGTGTTATTTTAAACTATTGGGAAATAATAAATAATACAGAATTTGAAAGACTGAATTTATAAAGGGTGGAAAGGAACGCGGCTTGCCGGTCTTGCCGATACGTGGTGGTCTTATTTCAATGCTACCAACATTATACCGAACTGCTGATTAGTTCAAATTCACTTTATTATGACAAAAAGGTTCATGCACATGTTTGTTTGTGGTTGCTAAGCAATAATTTTGTTTACATCGAGTTCAAACCGAATGTGACTCGAGTATAGTAGAGCCTAGGGCACAAAAGTGATGAAACTTTTGTTCATCTCCTTTTAAAGAATAAAATATGTGTTGTCCCCTATTGAAAGAAAACGAAATCTGCTTCCATTTTTCTGCTTCCATTTATCTGCTTCCATTTTCTGCTTTATCCACCGGAGGTAAAATTCTTGCGAACAATGGAAATAGGCCTTCCAATCCGCTGTGAAATTGCGTCGATAAAATAACAATGTTAACCTATATTATGCAAATAGTTACAGCCAGTAAATAAACATATTAATATTATTACAGGTCATACAAAACCACCTGACTCTTCACCAGAGGGAGGGGAATCTCCGAACGAAAAGTCTTCCCCGGAACCGCCATCTATGGAGAATAACGGCGAACTAAAGTCTCCTCGGCCAGACACTTACCACCACAACGGGAACGTATCAGAGCATCCTTCTATGGCACCAGTTCATGATATACCGCCGCCCATGTCGTACGGGAACGAAGATGGGCGCATGCTTCAACAACCTTTCCCCTTCCCAGTTCCCCCCTTACTCATGCCACCACAAATGGATAACAATGAGATCGCCACTGATTTGCGCGTGATGACCTCAAAGAACAACCCATGCCACTGCGCCCCTTCAGTGCAAGAAATGGAGGAACCACAGAACTTGGCCTACCGCCCCAGACGGGAGAAGGAAACGAGCGACAGTGACAGCGATACTGAAATCGATCTTACCTCCCACTCTTCGAAAGACGACGATCTCCGCGAATCAGAGCGGCTAGCCAACAGGATAGCCACCAGTATTTTTAGAAGTGATACGGTTCTGCACGATTTAGTACCGAACGATCTCAGTCTAAACACAAATAAGAATATTGGTAGCGATAGGAATCTCAATAGGAATAACATGTCAATGTAATTTTAATAGTCGTTTTATTCTCTAAGTTCTAGTCATTAGTGATTAATTGTCTCATAGAGACGTATGTACTAGCCGTATACGATATTTTGTTATTGTGTTTCACTCATTAGTATTCTTATCCAGTATTATCAAACGCCTAGAATCATATTATGAATGTTGTCAGTGTAATAATTAACTAGGTGTAATAATATGTATACAATTTTAGTATAATATGTAGTTTCAAAATTAAACTATTTACCAAGGATATTTGCTTCGTTTCTATTTTATTTTGGATAAAATATTTTGGAATTATTTAAGATAATATAGATGAGTATAGATGAGTATAGAGGTGGGGGGGGTGTTATTTGTGGAAAATTTAAAAGGTCTTGTATGTTGGAAATACTGGCAATATTGGCATATATTTGAGTAAAATGCTATTTCAATTAAATTTCAATGGACCTAATATTCGTGCCATATCGCACTTACGTTATTTAATATTATTAAACTGTATATATTTTTTAATAACATTATGCTGAAGTAGCCTGATTCTGTATAAAACAGTACAATCGCCATTCATCTACACTTGTGTAGTTTAGTTTCCCTTTGTAAATTATACATGTACAATTCAATGATATTATAACCGATATTGTTGCAAAATAACAAAACAAAAATCATAATGTACAAAAAAGTTTTATTTATTCAATTTCTTATATTATTTATTACAAGTATCACATAGATGTCTTTCAACCTATATTACGAACACAAATGTCAGATACAAACATTTAAAAAAAAAACAATATTTACGAACCGTAATTTTGATTAAAATCCAATATGTTTAATAGATCATAATTCTATAGCATACATTCCGTGTATACTAAAACCGTATATATATACATACATACAACGATTTATACAGGACGAGAAAACTTTACAATACGATTAAGGTACGGCGACGTTTCAATTAATAGGCGACGTATATCTTCATACAAAAAATATTACCCATGCAGCCTCTTGTATTGAATTTAGTTCACAAAATATACTTAATTACAACTTACGAAACCTGTAAACTGATTTTATAGTTATACAATCCTATACATGATATTTAACCATAAGTAATCAAGACAGTACAGGACAATCATAAATAGGTAAGATACAAAAAATAATAATTAAATTGATTGATAAGTTAGATACTACCTAATTGAATTGTTATTATCCTGAGTTTATCCTCACACATTTTTTATACATTAAATTTTAACATTGTACGACATAAAATATTTTATGAAGGTAGCTAGTTCTAAATAATTGGTGAACTTAATTACTACATTTACACGGTATTGAGATCGACAGCATTCGGTTGGGTCATCATTATACTAATATAAAATAGCACCTTGTTGACTTGCCGACGACAATTTTATTGACAACAATACGACCACCGACTAAATGGATACACGACATGGAAGCGACACGACACGGAAGAGACACGACACGGAAGAGACACGACATGGAAGTGACGCGCTACGGAAGAGACGCGCCACGGAAGAGACAAGCTACGCACGCTACGACACGTCGTTATCGCTACTAATCTCTATTGTTTATAAAGGTTTTTATTATTATGACGTCTTCCTAATTCGTATCTTAGAAATTTTGTCTGCCTGTCTTTCTGTTTGTCCAGGCTAATCTCTGGATCAGATGAACCGATTTTAATGGGACTTTCACTTAGTTATAGAGCAGTATATAGACGTTTTATCCCGGAATTCCCAAGAGATCAGGATTTACACCCTAATATAGAGATATTGTCAATAGAAATAATGCCCCTTTTTAAGTGAGATTCTTTTGTAAAATTAAAAATTCCGATACTGTATATATTAAACAAACGTTATAATAGTAAAGTTAGAGATGGTGCAACGACGAAAGAACAAAAAAAATATTTCTCTTTCATACCGCTAGGTGGCGCTGAATCAAATTTTAATTATAAATAAACAAGTAAAAAGTTTTACTTACATACAATACAGGATGAATACAGGCCACAAAATCTACCACTTCATAGGGATGGTGGGTTGCGGATACAGTGATACTATAGGAGTGATTCTACTAAGATCGTGCTAAGATTCGTTGGTCGTACGACCAGAGAGAAAATGATATGGAATTCCAATCCAAATAAGTTTTAATATACAAGTCAGCGGCTAACTTCGACTCCAAATAATTTTCTCCAGCTTTTATAGCTCGTATGAATTATACCAATTTCAGTCTTGTCAATTTATTCACGTCATTGTTACTATGAAATAACTGATATTAATTTTGTCAAATCCGCCCTAATAGGGAAGATTGGTTGAAAGTTATTTGGATCACATGAGCTACTAGGACACACAACAGCAACAGTAGGTATTACAGCTTTCAGTAATCTTCTGCTTGTCATTTTAGACCAAACCAATAAATTGTGTGAACCCTGGGATTAACTGGGGAATCGGGGACGCTACTAATTCTACAATTAACTTACTACACTTAACGGACTAAAAACAAGTTCACGTTTGCGACAAAGTACCAGGGCATCAGAAACGACAACAACTCCACCTCCATGTAACGAACAAATGAGTTTACAAATAAAGTACCGGGACGTCATAAGCAGCGGGAGTCATGTTGCGTGCACCAGGCGGGGGACAGCACGTCCGAGCGCAGGCCGCGCGCCGCAAGTCGCAATCGGTGCCGCTGCAGGCGCGGCTCGGCCGCTGCGGCGCCGGCCGTCGGGTCCGACCACAGCCGCTCGCCTACTGCTGCTGCCCGCGGCCACACGCGAGTGTCTGCAAGTTGCAAGTGTCGCAACCGATATTTTTAATGCAATATAATAACAGAACTATAGGTACACCTAAAGGAAAAAGCAGCAAACACGGTGTAAACTATAGGCGATATCTTTTTCGTTAATTTTATTTCATAGCTATAGATGAAAGGTAAAGCTAGTCAGGCATATAACATAAATACATATATTATAATAACACAACAGTTTTGAGAGATAACAAAATTGATGGAAGGTGGTAGCAAACCCAAGGCCACAAACTACCTAAAATTAAGAGCAGTTTTGAAAAATTTAAAATCTTAAACCGTAGATACTTTCTGTCTTCTCTTCTTTCTTAGCCGGCGACACATGGGGAATGCCTAAGAAGTAAGATGTTACTGATATTTATGAGCAGCGTTGCAAACTCCAAAAACTGGATTAAGATACTCCGTGAAATACCGTAGATTCTAATAAAGTACGGTAGATTGTATGAGATTTGAGGTATTTTTCTACTAAAATCAGATTTTTGTGTGGATTAAAATATGGTAAAATGTACTAAACATTAAAAATCGTTACGGTAACTGATGCTGAATACGGTAGTGGATAGATCTACCGTAACTAAGTGGTACCTGGCAACACTGTTTATGAGTAACGGTAACCACCTACTACCATAAGGTGGCTCTTTGTCGCTCTTTCTCCGCTCATTTGTCGGCTATTTATAAAAAACAACTTACCCAAAGCTTGGGAATCAACATATTCACTCCACATAGCCACTTCCCCGCCCAACATGTTAGGGTCTCTGGGCAGCATGTGGGAGTACATCCTTCGCCAGTTTGAATACTTCGTGACCCCCCAGAACCCGTGGTCCAGGTACCAGATGTCCTTGGGCACAGACACCGTGCGGAAACCCATTCTTAGTAGCTGGGTCAGCAGGGGACTCGTTATCGGCTCCCATACTTCTATGACGTATCTGAAACATACCATAGTTAATTTTACAATGTGAATGAACATACAACCATAGACAAACAAAGAACAGACAAATCGAACTAAAAATGAAACCTTTAACCTTCGCTCTGCAGGTAACATTACAAAAATTTTCACAAAATTGTATTACATAATGTTACTTTATCATGCAACACTTGCAGTAATAACAATTTTAAAACATATGCCCATGCATCGTCCATGGGCAGCGACAGCCACTTACCATCAGGTGTAGGGTTGCCAGATGGTAAGAATGAAATATATTATGGACAAAACTTCCAAAGACAAAAGTCGGGATTTGTCGGGACAAAAAATTTTGTGTTGGAAATGTCGGGACATTTTGTATTTTGTTGGGACTTGTATTTTGTCGGGACTTGTCTGGACATCACGTGAAATGTCGGGACATTCCAGACGAATCCCGACCATCTGGCAACCCTAATCAGATGGACCGTCAGCTCGTTTGTCGGCTATTTAAAAAAAAGCATTAATTGACTACAACGTACCTATCCTTACTAAGATACTTGGATATCCTGTGTGCCTGCGTCAGCTCTGACGACCACAACATCACAGGCTGGGTATCACCCCCAGCCGCTTGCAGCTCCTCGTCCCAGATCTGAAGAGCTCGCTCATGGAACTCTGCCCATAGCTTGATGAACCCATCCACAGTAGTGTCGTACCCTTTCTCCTTCATGTACGATGTTATCTCTTGACTAGAGTTCCAGCAGCCGAAGAATACCTGAACCATAAAAAAGTTGAGGTTGGAAAATAGAATATTAACAGTATAATAATTTAAAAATAGAAGTATAGTACTTTGCATATTTGTTCCGTGTTCAATTTTAAATTAGATACATATTATTATACATTATCTGTTACAAAATTAACTAAATATAGCGTGTAAAAAGAAATAGCTACAAGAAATTAATTCTCTCTGCGGTACCACATTCGCGTAAATTACTTAAATTTTGCACATCATACAATTGCTTCGGTAACCTAGCCGGGGACGACATGGGTTCCCTAAAGATCACTATAACAGAGAACTGTTATCTGAGTATATTTCTTCCCAACTTTCGTACCACTATAGCACTAGTCTACAATCCACAAATCTCATCTCCCCCTTAAGGAACAGCGCTGGTTTGGGTACCGCTTCAGCGATGTCCCGATAGAGGAGAATTTAAGTCACCTTCCCGAACGAGAGACCAACTTTCGTACCAATACATGCAAACCACACCCCTCATCTCCCCCCATATGGAACAGCGCTGGTTTGGGCACCACCTCAGTGATGTCCCGGTAGAGTAGAATGTAACTCACCCTCCCGAACGGAAGACCAACTTTCGTACCAATACATACAAACCACACACCTCATCTCCCCCCATATGGAACAGCGCTGGTTTGGGCACCGCCTCAGCGAGGTCCCGGTAGAGGAGAATGTAACTCACCCTCCCGAACGGAAGACCAACTTTCGTACCAATACATACAAACCACACACCTCATCTCCCCCCATATGGAACAGCGCTGGTTTGGGCACCGCCTCAGCGAGGTCCCGGTAGAGGAGAATGTAACTCACCCTCCCGAACGGAAGACCAACTTTCGTACCAATACATGCAAACCACACACCTCATCTCCCCCCATATGGAACAGCGCTGGTTTGGGCACCGCTTCAGCGATGTCCCGGTAGAGGTCTCGCAGCACGCGGTACATGTCAGGGTTGGCCGGGTTGAGTTGCCCGCACGGCGGCTGGATGCAGTGCCGCCGCCAGTCCTTCTCGTTCACACACACTGCTAGATCGCCGAAGCCGTAATCCTGAAATGTGTTTGTGTTTGTGTTTTATACATTGTGCCAGAGGTAAGGAGAGGTACTGCCAGCGAGTTCTTTCCACTTTTTAATGGCGCATTACACAATATTAAATGAGAACATTTATGTGTAACTTTTGTAAATTACATTTTACCTAATTGAATAAAATGAAATAAATTCGTGTAAAAAGCACAAATTTCGTATTACTAAAGTCTTTGACAGTCAAATTCAAAGATAAAAATTAGCAATCTATCGATAGATAGAAGTTTTGATCGAAGTAAGAGAAACCTTGTAAACAAACTTTTCTATGCAACGCGGCAATGTTTCAATTGGTTTACTAAAATTTTAATTATTATAATTTTAAAAATAGTTAAACTTATTTTTAGCGGCACAATCTGTACAACATAGAACATTCTGTATAATAACCATTGAAGTATAATGTCATAGAACAGACATCTCGAACAAAATGTGTGTCCCGCCGGAAGGCTTTATTTTCAAAATTGAGCCCCCGTTCTCCTTTCAAAATCGAACGAATCCATTGAAAATTGAAGCCGATCGGCGCCAATTCATTGGGACATACATTGTGTTAGCGGTGTCGGTTCTATATGCTAGTAATAATACTTCAATGTTAATAACCTATTATTTAATTTAATATTTTACCTTCCCCCACTGCCAGCCGTTGCCAGAATGCGCCGGCGCATCAATTTCAACAACTACCCTCACACCGCGAATTTGAGCGTATCTGATCAGCTCTCGAATTTCCTCAGCCGTATAGATTTCATATGGCGAATATGCACCATACCTGAAACCAGCACAAAAGACTGTAAAAATCAGATGCAAACGTGTAAGTAGGCATTACGGAACGTTTTTGTATCGTGCCTTGTGGGGCATCAATGGACCTGAACAGTATACTCAGTAAAAACCTTGACTTTTGTGTGCAATGAAAATCACTTTTACTTATAACTAGAGACCGGATTATATGCATTTGCATATTTGCATAATTATGCATTTGCATATTTAAGCCATCCTTAGCGGTAATTGCATATTTTACTTAAGATCTAGTTATGATGCATATTATCGTGTCAAATTGATAGTTTTAGAACTTTTGCCAGAAACTATAAGTACTAATCACGGACCTGAAAAAAAACGGACGTAACCTCGTCTAATCGAGACTGAAGCATAGCAATGGCCGATTAATTCGCGATTGAAGCAGTGAAGTGTCAATGTGTGGGTGTGTGTACTTGTACGAATAGAGAGTTGGTATTACTATGGGTGCTTCACTGAATTTGTTCTTGGGATTACGTCCGTCTTTTTTAGGTCCGCGGTACTAATACTGCACCAAAGTTCAAATTCTCCCCAATCACCTCAGTGGATGTGGAGCGACCACGTATAAATATGTTTTACTTTTGAATGATCGAAGACACAATCTCACTACTGAACATTAGGAACAATACGTTTGCGTTTATAAAAATATTAAAAAACCGGGCAAGTGCGTGTCTGGTCACGTGCAATGTAGGGTTCCGAAGTAGTTTTCTTTGTTTGGATTCCTAAAAATTATCATTTAATTTTGAATATTTTACATATTTTCGTGCATATTTCAAACATTTTTCATGCATATTTGCATGCATATAACAAGCTTTTTATGTTGCATATAATCCGGTCTCTACTTATAACTGTCATATTTGAAGAAGTATTCGCTCTCGTACAAACTGGGGAATCGAATAATCTTCCCTATTTATTATCACCATACAACACGTCTTGTCACTATTGTGACGGTCTTCAAAAAAATGGAAATGTCAGATTTTCCTAAGAACGTTTTTTGATGTTTTACGATTGTTGGATTTCTAATTCTTTGTATGCAACTTTGTAAAAGATAGAAGAAACAATAAATGAACAGAACTTTTACCATAGGTAGCTTATTCGTTACGCCAATATAATGTTACAAGTACGTGCAAATGCACAAAATGCACAAATGTGCAAGGTGAAACATATTAAGCATTTGATGATCGTATCGAATCTGCAAGTAAATTACAGGCCAGACTAATATTACTTATTTCTAGATTTTACATAATGTTTAAGGATAATGGGTATAAAATGTCCGTTAAGTATGCCAACTTTCAGATCATCAAATATTCGCCCTGTCATTCATAATAAAAAATAATATAATACTAAAACAATTATCACTCAGCAAAAAAAATACCCTTATTATTAAAACTGATTCGATGAAAAAACAATGCTATGTTGATGCGAAATAAATTCATTCTGAATAATAGTTTAAAAAACTAAATACACGGTTTAATATTGTCAATGTAGATACTGAAGAAAAAAAGGGACTGTGCTATTAACTATTAAGGAGTTGGGCTGGAGCCAAACCTGGGAGTAGTATCAGGTCAATCAATCTTGTCACAACTAATGCATTGTCATCAGAACTAAAGCAATGTGTAAAATTTCAACTCCATAGAATAAGTGGAAGTAGGTCTAATTAGACTTGCAATATTTGACCCAAACAAACATGTTTGTTATGTTTGTTTGGGTCAAATTAATTATCTTAGTATTTATACTAATATTATAGAGCTGAAGAGTTTGTTCGGTTAAACGCGCTAATCTCAGGACTACTGCTTCGAATTGAACAATTATTTTTTTGTTTGATAGTCCATTTATCGAGGAAGGCTATAAGCTAAATAACATCATATATTTTAGTAGGTAGTTAGTTTTTTCCACAAATCAACGCGGGTGAAACCGCGTGGCACAGCTAGTTTATTAATAAACAGGACAAGCTAAATAAAACCGTTTAAAAAGTAGAGACAGTTCTATTTTACTGAAACTTTGTATGTTAGACACTCAACTACGGAGAAACACACGGCTTAACGGGTTAAAGTTTAATTTGAATTAATACAAAACGTATAACAATGCGGTAATTAATAATTTTATCTGACTCTACCGTAACAAATATCTATAATTTCAAAGCTACTTTTCATCATTATAATGCAACTGATATTGCAGATGATTTTTTTTAATCACGCATTATTTTATTATTATTTTATTTCGTTATTACGTTTCGTTATTTCGTTATGAATTCCATTACCAGGAAGAGGTTCGTAGTTAGTAGATGTCGTCAATCACTCGTTGCGTTGTTGCGGTTATCGGCGGCCATTAATCATAAATGTCAACATTAATGATTTTCTTTTACGTGCATAACTGCATACTAACTGTACAGTACATTGGTTGTTTAATGACTTGCGATTGTGTGGTTTCGGCCTACTTTAGTGTTCAACAAAAAAAAGTTTTCTTTATAAAAATATTGTCTATAACTACTTCATAATTTTCGGTATCTTTATTTAACATTTTGTAAAAATATATGAGATAAATGTATTTATAATAAAAGTTAAAAAAAATTAAATTGACCTTATTCCTATGGCTGGCTTCAACCCATTAATAGCCCCCTACTGGGCACGGGTCTCTCCTTTTGAGGAGGCCTAGAGCATACTCCACCACGCTGCTCCAGTGCGGGTTATTCCTATACTACCCGTAAATTGATCAAACTCTATCATAGCAGTAAATCATCCATTTTCATTTTCATCGGGTTGCACATTTTCAAACAAAATGCTCAGATCAATAAGAAAGGATCCTTTTTATTGATCTGAGACAAAACGTAAAATTCCTGTTTATTTTATTATACTCTATACGAAAAGACATTCAAAAAATGCAATTAAACAAACTTATCTTGCAATTAACATAGACTTAAATAATTATATAGACGGGCTGTTCCGAACAAAATTCGTGTCACATTTTTCGTACTCACTTACAGCTTGGTGACAGCGCTTCGTTCGGTCAAATTCGATTCAAGATGGCGGATATCAAATATTTTGCTCTAAATAATTTTTAAAAATGCAATTAAAAATATAGTTATTTACCAATTTTATTATGAGTTAAATAAACTCAAATAAAGATCAAACGTAAATAATGAAGACGTTTTAACGTTGCACAATAAACAATATGCATTATTATTGTGTTCTTGAACGGTCGGGGTTTTCAAAAATGACATCTACTTGTCTCGCTTGCTCGCAGCCGACTAAAATGCGTTGGCACCATATGGTGTCAATATAGGTGTCGAAACGATTAGTACTAAACAGCCTGTCTAGTATAGTATATACATATAGGTCTATGGCAATTAATATAGAAGAAAAGACGAACTCATTAGGTACAAATCATCAATTACCTTGTAAACTGTGGCACACGAGTCGACTCAAACGGAAAGCTGTGTGAGTCTGTCACATGCCAGTGGAAGACATTCATTTTGACAGACGCTAACCCGTCAATCGTCCTCTTGATGTCATCAAAGGGGATGAAGTTTCTAGAAGTGTCTAGAACCAAGCCCCTGTGCTTATAGACTGGTCTGTCTCTGATCTTAGCGCCGGAAACGAGTCGTAGACTGCACTTGTAGGTGTTAGCGAATGGCGGCTTGCTGGGAGCTATCAGCTGGGTGAATGTCTCTAGGCCGTGACGAGCTCCGTACACTGTTTCGGCAACTATGTGCACTGCTACACTTCCATCTGAAATAAAGGAAAATTCACGATATTAACATATACAAAGCCATCTGCTTCATTAAATACTAAACGCAAATTAATAGGAAATAGCTGCAAGTAAAATCACAGCCCCATCAGAGTTACATACTGACATCGGATTTAAAAAATGTGGTGACCCCTACAGAGAGATATCCTTGTAACTCCTAATGAGGTGAACCTTTAAGCTGCTCTGTATTCCATAAATGGTCTTAGAAACAATGACTTACGATACTAATTTAAAGTATCATTGATCTCAACACCCTTCAATGCGGAAAATAAAGTAGGTATCTTCCTAAGTTACAAGAGTTGACGCAAAAAACCCATAGATTAGGTGATCTTGGAGTTTTTCCGACGCAGCGTTATATAAATATATTTATTTAAATATCTTTAACAAGTTAAAATTCTCATTGTTATTATGTAGTACGCCAAATGAATGTTTTGTCTTGTCTTTTTATTAAGCTTCAGTTTTCCACAAACCTTTTGTCTGTACATCTAGCATGTACTGCTCATCAGTGTTCCAGCTGAGCTCCAGGTTGGGAGACTTGACGGTGATGTAGACCACGATGGGCGTGGTGACCAGCTCGGTGACGTTGCCATCGCACTCGTCCACCAGGTGCCCGCTGGCTACCTTGGTCATCTCTACCACCAACTCCCTGGCTTCCACTGGCACGTCGATCAAATCGAATCTGGAAAGATGTTGTGAACTGTCAGTGAATTTTATATGCTTGTATGTCCTGAACTGAAAAAAAATCGTAAAAAACGGTTTTTACAATATTGGCTCTGGCAAGTTTTGAATTTTCTACACAAATAAAGAGTTATCATTTACAATACCGTACTAAATAAATATTAAATATTAAATTTGAGGACTTTGAGTTACGCACACAAATATCCGAGTTACGCTAAGATACGGATCAAAGCTCAAAGCAGTCACAATGCGGACGAAGCCAAATGACATTTACTGCTATTCAGCCAATCCATTTCTACCCACACACCTAATAACAGGGCACAATACATAGGAACGTTACTGTCTTCTTTGAACGTAAAAGAAGCAGATAATGTAGATAAATTTGATATATTATCTACGCTAATAAGATTAAGTACATCGATTACGAGTTTATAAAACAATTTACTTTATTTACGAAGTATGATTTTTTGGCACAGTTTAAATATTATAATAAAAGGTCTTTCCCTTATAAAACAATATAGACAGAGCGCCTGGGTGTTAAGTACAAAACGAAGGTTCGAATTTTCTTTATGGTCGTTACGCACGTCTATGGGTAGCGCTTACCACTAAAAATCTACCGCGCACCACCAGTCAATCAGTCAGCACGTTTGTCGACTGTTCTAAAATAATAACTCTACCTCTGTGTAGCCATTTTAACAATTTTAATAAGTTATATCAATCAGTATCCAGTGCAGTTAGTTGTTTAGTAACATGAATGTGTATTTTATCAATGTTATCACCTGTTTATTTTTCTATTGATAAAATTTGCATTATTGAAGACATGATCATGAAACGTGATTGAGAGAATCGTATCATTCATTACAAGAAATCGTTATGTTACCGGAATACGAAAATTTAACAGAACCTACTAACTGATTACAGTCCATTCAAGGATTTGAGGTTTGTCACAGATGTCCATGGGGATGGGGGCACTGTAAGCTCGTGCTATCCTTACCACGTAAAAAATATGGTTAGTTCCTTTATCGAAGTATTTTAGTGAGCGTGTGAGCGTTTATTAAATTATCCTATTTTAATAATAAAAATTAAAAAAAACATAAAACCCAATTGCGTAAAAAAAGGAAAAAGAAAAAACAAACCCAGTAGTTCAGAATGTTGTTAAAAGTAATACTGAATAACTACACCATAGAAGGATTAACAGTCGATAGAGATTACCTGCTTAGTTTACTACCACAGAAGACATAATAGTATGTTACTACTGCAACTGAATAACCTGTGTCACCAACTACAATCTTAACTGAAATATTATTTAACTAGGTCTGCTTTCTGAGATAGATTCATATTGCTTCCTACTCCATCTTCCAACATACAATAACTGTATCACCATCAACTATTCGGGACACCTTCTTGTTAATAACATATTTGGACATTTGACGTAGGTAGGGTACAACATACATATTTGGATTTACAGTTCATCAAACCGATAACCTACGACAGTCTAAATATGTCTCGAAATAAACTTTTTAGGCTGACTAAAATATGATCATGATGATTATGATCATACCATCCAAATCGAGCGATTACGATCAGTTTATGACGCAACCGTACAAGGATCGAAGGTTGGAGTACCGCTACTACCGCTAGTCTCATTAGGCTGTTGACCCCGTGTCTGTTAAACCAATTTACTATAATGTTAAGCAAATATTGTCGTATTATGGTACGATCAAGTCAGGGTGGCTGACCCGAGCGTCGCGCGTTTATTAACTCCTACACTTATTCCTTTCAGAGATAACTGCGATATACATCTATTTTCAGCATTCCTTTTGTTGCTATTTATAACGGTTCTAAAATTTTATATCAACATTACTATTCTACAGTTACTTTTGTTTTAATCATTTATGATTTTTATCCTTCCTCAGTTATACATTATTCTACTACTTCTTAAGAGCTTTATAGCTTGTAGTGTTAAATCCCTCGCCTCTATTTTATTTGTATTTAATATACCATAAAGCAATTAAGTAGATACAGTACACTAATTGTCATTCCAAGTTTATTCTCACAAAAATGTCCCAATACCAAAAATTGCTCTTGATTTGATAAAATAAGGTAAACACGGAACGTAAAGCCTGAAAAAAATAAGTAGCAATTGTTTGAGATGAATCTAAGCCATAGATTTTCCGAAGCCAAGCGAGAGCGGGTTACTAGTGATATAAAGGAGAACCCCATCTTCCATAGAGACACCGGCCTAGATTAGACAAGAATGAAAATTGGTGGTCAATTAGATCATTGTAAAAGCTATAATTTCTCCAATTTTTACGGCAGTTAGCAATGGCCAAGTAATGAAATCCTATAATTTCCACCTTAATTATAGGTTATGATTATGTCACACTCATGTCATATTATGCGTGTTAATAGGCACTTACTATCACAAACCAAATACCTACTCTAATATTAACAGCTTTAGGAATAATCATGATCATAAGACGCAAAAATTAAAGTTAAAGTTACATATAAACGTACAAAGTTGAAAGATGCAAGATGAATGACAATGGTGTTATTTATAAATAATCAAACTGACAGTAACCAAAATGACATTAGATAAGGATTACACCAGAAATCTTTGTTGACAATCGATTCAAATGTCTCGAAATCGATGTCAAAATACTCGAAATGTCTATTAATTAGCGTAACGATTTAATGGTAATTATAAATTATTACATAGTTTAGCTATACAGTGAATAAGAAAACATGTATAAAAGGAATTAATATTGTACCCACAAGTAATAATAATTACTAAAATATATTATTAAGTTCCCAAAACTATCGATTTAATCGATTATAAAATCGTTAATAATGAGGTAAATACTATAAAAACATTTTTGTATTATTTTGTGCATTTGGCCGATGCAGATGAGGCTAAGATTTAAATATGTTTATTTAGTAAATAAAACGAATTTTTTGGTATATAATTTACTCTTGTCTAGTCTTATGCCTTGCACAGATTACATATAATTCGTGGCCGAAAATCGGGTATCTCCTTTGGTGATTTAATAAATAATCTGCTCAAATGATACTAATGGAACAGTAAAAACTATAGACCTAATTTATTAGACACTTCTGTCTACACATAAATTGTCAACGACAATGTCGTACGCGATGACGCAAGGGGCACGGCTTAGAATAGACAAACGCGACGGAGACACCTGTGCTATATAGACAGGAGATTTATCAACCCAAATTAACCTCATTCATCTACAGAAAGAAAATAAATCGCTAACTAATTGATAAAGTATAGTCTTCTTTGTCCCGAATTTCGCGGTGAAAAGAGGGCGCTGAAAGAAGCGCCAGGTGGGCTCGCAGCTTTGCCCGCGTTTCCCGGGATAATAAGTAGCCTATGCTGCCTATGTCTTACTCTTATACATCATGGTCTAATTGTGTGCTAAATTATAATAAAACGAAGTAACCGCCCTCGCTTTGCTTTGGTTTTCTTATTTTTTTACACCTTGGGTTACATTAATGGACTTTTATTAAGGATTCCTATTTTTTTAATATAATATAGCCTACGTCTACCGGGGATAGTGTAGCTTCCCAACTGTGAAAAAATGTTTCAAATCGGTTCAGTAGTTTCGGAGCCTATTCAATGCAAACAAACAATCAAATGTTTTCTCTTTAAAATATTGGTATAAATTATTGTCGATCAAGTGAAAAATAGCTCTACTAACAAGGGCTAGATCAGAATGTACCTTAAAGCGTATCTTAAAACAAATTACCGACAAACTTTTTTTCGATGATTTTCATCTATTAAATAAATAAACGCTTACACACTCATAATATCCCTGCAGTAGGTTATTTACCTGTGTATGTAGTTATTTATGCGGGTGGTATGGACGACACATATACATACAATAACACCCATGACCCGAGTACAAATATTTATCTGTTACATAAATATCTGCCCCGGCCGCTTCGATTAACCCGGGTCTCCTCGCTTCGCAGGCAGGGTCGCTACCAACTAGGCTACAGGGTCGTTAATCTATTGAAATGTCAATATAAAGTAAATTCAAAAAATACAAAATATTCCATCTAAGGACAAAATTGTTCTTCTCGGCGATTTCAATGCTCGAGTTGGGTCTGAGTGTCACATCTGGAAAGACGTTCTTGGCCCCCATGGAGTAGGTAAATGTAATTCTAATGGAGAATTACTCCTCACCTTATGTACAGAAAACAACCTTTGCATTACCAATACATACTTCCGGATGGCCGACAAATTTAAAACTTCCTGGATGCATCCACGATCCAAACACTGGCATCTTATTGATTATGTCATAGTACGTAGGACAGACCTAAGAGATGTACTGATTACCAGGGCAATGCGAGGCGCTGAAGGTTGGACTGATCACCGGATGATAAGGTCGAAGTTTCGCCTATGCTATAAACCCCCTCGTCGAGCCATACACAAAATACCATCTAGACTGGCTTTTGCAAAACTTGTAAATTCGATCCCATTACAGGAACAGTTCAACTCAAAATGTAACGAAAGATTGCCTAACGTAACAGCCTCCATTGATGAACATTGGCGCTCCCTGGCGAATTCTCTTCATCGGACTGCGGAATGCGTTGTAGGAAGACCAGTAAAGAAAAATCAAGACTGGTTCGACGATTCAGACGCTGAGATCATGAAACTGGTTAATAATTATCGCCTCCACCTGCAAAACCAAACGAACACTACGCAGAGACGTTTCGCTCAACATGAACTCAAGCAAAAAGTCCGTGAATTGAAAAATCGATGGTGGACTGCAAAAGCACAGGAGCTACTATATTTAGCTGATACTAAGCAATCTGGCAAATTCTTCGAATGTCTTAAGTCCATATTTGGTCCCCGGGTTAAGAAAACCTCGGCCATTTACTCCAGTGACAAATCTCGACGTCTCACTGAGCATGGCGAGGTACTGGCCCGTTGGGCTGAACATTTTAGAGACGTACTTAATCCTCACAGTCATGGGGCGAATATCGAACACTTAAACACCATTCAAGCTGTTCCACCTATTGCAGAGCTTGAAGCCCCTCCCAGTTTTGACGAATTTAACAGAGCCGTTAACAAGCTCAAGAACGGCAAAGCTCCCGGTTCAGACAGCTTACCATCTGAACTTTACAAATACGGTGGCTCAAATGTTCGAAAATATCTCTACGAACTAATTATACGAATCTGGGATGATGAGACTGTACCGCAGGACTGGAAAGACGCTTCTATCTGCAAGCTCTATAAAGGCAAAGGCAGTATCTCGGATTGCAGTTCTTATAGAGGTATTGCACTACTAAGCTCAGCAGGCAAGATCTTAGCTCATATAATTAACGGGCGCCTGGGAGAACTGGCAGAACGCGTCCTGCCTGAGAGTCAATGCGGGTTCCGACCAAACAGAGGCACGATTGATGCTATCTTCGTCGTGAAACAATTGCAAGAAAAGAGCCTAGAACAACATCGCCCACTTTATATGTGTTTCGTCGATTTAGAAAAAGCTTTCGACCGAGTGCCAAGAACTGCTCTGTGGATCATCCTGGAGAAATCTGGTTGTCCTGTGAAACTCATTAATCTTGTGCGCCAATTTCACGATGGCATGATGGCCAAAGTGCAGCACGACAACGATTTCACAGAGCAATTCCCAGTAACTAGCGGAGTGAAGCAGGGCTGCGTTATGGCACCGAGTCTCTTTGCAATTTATTTTGCTGCGGTATTAAAAGACTCCTATATTGGTTGTACAGGTCAAATTGCTCTTGATGTCAGAACTGACAAGAGTGTCTTCAACTTGTCACGTTTTAAATCCAGACGTATGGTGCTTGATGTGCCTATTGTTGACGCACTTTACGCCGATGATGTCTGCTTGATGGCTGACGATGTTCACAAACTGCAATTATTCCTTGACCATCTCGATCAATCTTGCAAAAAATTTGGACTAGTCATCAGCGTCTCCAAAACCCAAGTGCTTAAACAGCCCGCACGCGGTACCACAGCTGATTCCACACCAATAATACTAGGTGGCAACGTTCTGGAAGAAGTGTCATCATTCCGGTATCTAGGTAGTTTCATTCGCAACGATAACCGCCTTGAGACGGAAATCTCTTCTCGAATTGCCAGGGCATCAACAAAATTTGGACAACTAAGAGAACGAGTTTGGGATTCGCATGATTTAAAGTTGCACACTAAGATCTTTGTGTACAAGGCCATAATTCTACCAGTACTACTCTATGCCACTGAGACCTGGTGTCTCTATAAAGATGATATAAGGCGGCTCGATATTTTTCACATGAGATGCCTGCGTAAAATCCTTAGAGTGAGATGGCAAGACAGAATCCCAAATTCAGAGATATTAAGACGCACCAAGCTGTCCGGCATAGAGTCTATGCTTATTAAGGGCCAACTCACATGGTGTGGGCATCTCGTTCGTATGGCTGACTCCAGGCTGCCTAAATCTGTGTTTTACTCACAGTTGCGGGAGGGCAAGCGCAATCCCGGCGGTCAGTACCTACGCTACAAAGATGTATTGAAGCGTCATCTCACCGCGTGCAACATTCCACCTAACAACTGGGAAGTGCTGGCACAAGAGCGAACCGAATGGCGCAGGACAATTAATAGGGCTATTACCACCTACGAAAAAAATCGTTTGCAAGACCTCGACGCAAAACGCCTTATCAGAAAGACACGTCCTAAACACACATATAATTACACATATAACTCCTTCGGTCAGTTACACTGCCAACCATGCAACAGATTATTTAAAACTAAATTTGGTTTTTCAAGTCATATTCGCTCCCATCATGCCCATCCAAATTAAGATATTCAAAATACTAGCCAGATTTTCGCCATTTTCGCCATTGACGGACACGTCAAGGAGGACATCATAAAGTAAATTGAAAATATCATTCAATTTACTGCGGTGGCCGGTGCATATATGTATAAGCCTATTATATGCTCTAAAACGGGTTCCCATGTTAGCACTCATGTCATAATAATAATAGTAGGTAATTACCCAGTTCAAGTGACATTACTTGTATAAATAGAAAACCAGCCAACCGTGCAGACACTTGCTTATAATCAGTCATACCTTGTGAGATAATTGCCAGTAGGTACGTGTTGTACGAAATGCAAAGAATTAATTGAAAACAATTAAAACGTCTTTAGGAGGTAGGACCTTACTACCTACATATTTAACGCCGCTTCCTTATGGCAACGTTGCATAACGTCAGCGATTTGATGGGAAAGGTCGCTTCTATAGGATACCATACACCTGAGCCCTGTGATATTAGAGTTATTACAGAATGAACCTGATCGCTGAAGCAGAAGCTGACCGGGCAAACGTTGTTCTGCCAAAAAATTTTTAGGGGTAGGGGAATGAAAAATAGATGTCCGATTCTCCATCCTAGCCGATATGCACGCAAAGAGTCACGAAAATCAGTCGAGCCGTTTCGGAGGAGTTCAAAAAAGCGTGACACGAGAATTTTATTTAATAGATTTATTCATATATGACTCGCCCTGTCTGTCAGCTATTTACATTAAAATCATACAACAATACAACAGCCCATGGCGATTTTATTAGACCGTTATAATGGTCTAGAGTTTCACCCACACCATAATAAGCTCTATTATATTGGAGAACTAGAACGTGCATATCTGACGTGTCATCTACTCTGCCGTAATTAGTTACACCTATCGTGTCAAGGCACACTTGTTGCATCTGCGTTTTGCTAAGTACAGAACTGGTAACTACATACCTATTCTTATAGGTTTACAGAACTATGTATTATAATTAATAACTATGTGTTACAAATGGCATTGTATTCTGCATTGCCTAAGAACAGCGCTACATCTTCTTGATTGCGTGTGAAATTATTTTCAAGACAACAATCAAGATATCAAACGATATTATCTCCGAATCGCACGCACCCTTTCAATTTTTTGTACGAAAAACACCGATATATACCGATACACTGTGCCCACACCGCTGTGTAATTAAATAAATAATAAAAACCCTACATTTATACATAATATAGAGCTTTTATTGTTATCAAAAATCTGTCATGAGTTTGTAAACGAGCACATTAGATACTCAATAGTGGTGACACCGGTGACTAACACGGAGTATCACATTTAGGTATAAGTTTACCGTCAACACCAAATCGCTCCCTATGCGCTGATACGATGGCAGTCAACAAGGAAGCGGTTAACCAATACCTAAAAACTTAATTACTAACGTGACTATTTGTTTACTTCTATCAAAGTTATAATTAAAAGTAAACAACTAAATTCTATACAACAGCACCTAAATAATTGTTAGAAAATAATAAAAAGTTCACGAAATAAAGTAGAGCAAATTGTTTCCCTATTCCGTTCAAACAAAAAATAACACTCACCTTAAATAATTAGGATGTATCTGTACAGTCTGTGTGCTTAAAGCGGCGGTGACAGGCCTAGGCCAGAGGCCTCCGAAGCGGCCACAGACGGTCCGACAGACCTCCAGGCTCTCGAAGACTAGGCCTGATGAGTTGGTACCCGGTTGCGGGTGGCTTGATCGCTCGCAACCTTCGTCGGGGACACATTTGAATACCCATGATGGTCTGTGAAATAATCGATGATGATGAATCCATGATAGTCTGTGAAATAGTCTTGATTAGAAGGATAAAGGAATATAATAGGAAGGAGTAAAACATAAAATCGAAGTAGAATAGCTTGTCTATTGTCGGTATTCCCACCCACCTGTCAAGTGGGAACCTTCAAGAAAAGAGGGAAGGAATAACTTTTACTTAGTTAATGTACATCATGGACTTTATCACCACTTACTACCACGTGGGATTGCAGGCATGTACTAACATTTCACATGTAAAAAGTCACGCTTCGCTAGGTTACGAAAATATGCAAAATTGTACGTCGATTCAAAATGCTTCTTTCCCATTCTCGTAGAAACTTTGGGATAAACATGAGTAGATAATATATCTTGTCTAAAAATTTCAAGATAATCCATCAACAATTTTCAACTTTTAGAGCTACAAACATGCGGAGAGGCCTTTATCAGATCAGACTTGAGACAAGACACGAGCTGTGATTAAAATGTTTCGTAACTAAAACAATTCATTCGTAGAAAATGTAGGTAGGTAACATTTACTTCAATTTTTTTCTGTTGTGTATGTATGACTATAAGACACGATATAAAGCTAGGTAAGGGTTACGTTCTCTAAGGAACAGCAACCAATTTGATCAATTGTGCGAAAGTCTGATCAGGACTATTTATGCAAATATTGCTAATTACTTACTCATATACATTAGGTGAAGAATCTTCAATTTTCTCCTCGTTACATAGTACTAAGTGCACTAAAACCACTGCCAGCACTGCCCAGCGCGCTACCATTCTCACCTAAAAATAAAAATAAATAAACGTTAATAAAATTTATTATTACTAAATTACTAGGTATTCATAGGGCAGAAACGTCCACGAATGCAGACCACGCCTCGGTAAATGGAGCACAGGATGCCCCCCAACCAGGTGGACTGACGACCTCAAGAAGACAGCGGGTATACGCTGGATTCAGAAGAAAAAGTAGCGCAAGTTATGGGAGGCCTTTGTCCGGCAGTGGACTTCTAAAGACTGATGGATGGATGTATGGACAACCTAAATCACAAAGCTGAGGTTGGATTTCCTCATAAGAGATTTAAGGTATTCCTTCCGTCCGCGTGAGGAAGTAAAGGCAGCTAGGGTATACAGCAACTGTCCATTAAAAAAAGGCATCCCTATCATTATTCACAGTCCGCAACATTGCGCGCTGGCTTCATGCGATATGATTGCGATAGCGACGCGACATCGCGAAAGCATCGCATCGACAAAATGACGCTGCGACAGACGCTACTATACAACAGTCCGACATCGCGGCGACAATGCCTTGTCATCATTGTCATTATCACTTTATGATCGTGTTTATGTCATTGAGTGCTGCGACAAAGTAGCGTCATAAAATCGCAGCAACACTTTCCCACATGCGTCATTTTGTCGTGTCGTTGTCGATTCCCTGTCGCAGATGTGAATAGACCTTTAGGCGGCGCCCATATAACAAAATTTAAGCAATCCACGTGTAGCGTGTACCTTAATTTAATAATGCAAGAATACTTTCATCGGAACCTTAATTAAGTACAGCTGTCATAAGGTTTCCTATCAATAAAACTCGTTCTGTATTGAATGTAGGTGTATGACGAGTAGTTAGCTCGGTACAAGTACGAAACAGTAAACATTTTTGTAAACATTCTGAGTAGCCATAATGGCGAACGAATCCAATTTTAATTTTCCATATTTTTGGTTGATGAACAATGGTGCAAAATTAAGTCGAATAAAAAAATTGATTGACATTAATAGCAGAAATCATTGATTTCATATAGCGACATTCAATAATTTTACCGCCCGGCTATTAAATAAAAAAAACCTACAAGATAGGATAAAATAGAAAGATAAGATATAGATTAAGATAAAAGGGAAAGAGCCCGATGAAACAAATAGCTGTTAAATTTATTATATCCACTTGCATTTTAATCTAAATCTTTTTCTTGAACATAACGTGACATGGATTCATCTTTATCGTAACCCATAATTGTCCAATCCAACAATAGGTTGGAAACTAAACACACTCGCTACACTTAGGTTAAAGTCATGCTGGCCGTTAGGTAGAGTTTACACGCCGTTAACAACATTATAGAGAACCTTCAAATAAGCAAGATTCCTTGCAATAAATAAATAATGCTACACACTCATAGCCCCACACTAGGATTCCCTGTGTCGTGGGTGCCATGGACAACACATAGACAAGATCACACACACCCAGACCGAGAACACAAACTCATTATTAAAATTTCCTCCTTCCTAGGAATCGAACCCAGTGCTGCTCCAGTGAGGGGCACGGTTCTCTCATCGTAAGGAGGCCTGCAGCAGTGGGGTCTGCAGTGTACTCTAGAACCACAGACATAAAAAAAGAACAGACGTAACCTTGTCTAATCGAGAGTGAAGCTGATAGCTGACAGCTCGCTTACCATGTGTGCGTAATTTTGTAATTTTTGATTGGCGATGGTGTCAATGTCGTAGCCGTATGGTGTCAATGTGTGGGACGTGTGTACTTGTACGAATACAGAGTTGGTATTCCTATGGGTGCTTTACTGAATTTGTTCTTGGGATTATGTCCGTCTTTTTTTTAGGTCCGTGTCTACAACCTATTCATCAGAA